>OW386286.2:55798697-56998697 GCA_936432065.2 Rutpela maculata | reverse complement strand
AAAGTTGTAGATAATTAATTGTTTTCGAACTTGCTTTTTGTAAAATGGACGGTTTTAAAAATAGAAATGAAAGACCGTATACTGCAGGCCATTTTCCAAAATGGCGGCTTGAGCACAACATTTTTTTGCGGTAATTTACAGGATTTCAAACAGCAGGGTACAGAGACTATGCCTGCAAATAATACAATAATGTGACAAAGTTAAATTATTCCTTTTATTTGTGAGCAATTCTGATATATTCTTTATATTTGTTGTCTAGTCATCAGGGACGCTGCAAGCGGGCGTGCAAGACGTGCGGGGCTCGCAGGCCTGGAATTACCAAATATATAATATAATATTTATACCAGAAAGTTTTTCGTAGATTACCTATAAACGAACCACTCTGGCAACAACGCCAACAGCAGCACAAACCATAATATATGTACGTATTTTAAAGTGGTTGTTTTTGTTTTAATTATATTTTACGTTATTAATTTCATTCGAAATTAGGAAATAGGGCGCCAAAAATTTGGTTGCATGCGGGCGCACTAAGCTCAAGCAGCGTCCCTGCTAGTCATCTAACCTCATTCACCTATTCACGTAATACATATTTTTCACTGTAGTATGATTTAACCTGTATAAAAGGCAATGTATTATGTCAAAAATATAGGTGTTGTTTAAATAAAATTAGCTCTTTTGGCATTTAGTATTGATTTATTCCTTGAGACCAATTAACCAATTTTTTGAGCGCATGAGTAACTAGTTTTCTAAACCTAAAATGGTTCTGCCAATGAAACGACTGCAAATATCTCCACGTAATTTTTACTCGGGCTGGTTGGGTAAGTCATTGGCATGGACGAAAACAGTCGAGCCTTGAGCCATCATAATTTTTGTAATGTGATCCTCATATTGTTCAGTCCATGTTTTTATAAGTTTGTCGTGAAATTATTGTTGGTTATTTTTATAAAAATTTCAATTATATATTGTTTCGGAGTGCACTCAACTAACTTAATTAATTTAATAAGATAGAGAGAGAGGGGAGGGGAGAGGGAGAAATTGGAGGGTACTGAATAAGCTACACATCCTTTTCCTTGGTTTTCCCTTTTTTGCGAGGGAACTTGTAAAACCACCTTTTTGGAAAATACATAAGAGGCAGGAAAGAACATACTTAATGTTCCCGGGAAACTTGGATGCGTTGAAGATAAAACTGATCACATTACCAAGTTATGAAATTGCATCGTGCTGATCTACCACCACTAACTGAATTTGGGTGATTTCCCAGATTTCCCTGTTATGGGTACTCTTCAATGTGCATCTGAATTGATTCTGAAACTAATACGGTGTTCCTGTGTAAAAGGAAAATATGCTGCATCCTGTAAATGCAGAGCTCAAAATATTTTGCGCACTGAGTTATTCCCGTGTGGCGGCGAAAATTATGACTGAGAATTAGAGATTGATGATGTTACAGAAATGACTATTATTAAGTTGAAGACCTTTGAACATAAGCTAAATAATATTATATTATAAGTAGATATTGAAATAAATAATGTATTTGATTAATAATGGCTATTTGTGTATTAAGAGCACAAAGTACCTCATTGTCGCTCGATAGTGTAAATTGCCGAGCGACGCGAAGCGGAGTGCATCAAACACTCGAGAGCGACAATGACAATTTGCGCTCGAATTACACACATAATTTTATTTACAATAAAATAAAAATATCAAAATTCATCATTCATCATTTTATGAGTATGCTTTGCATATGCGATCAAAATAAACAATCGCTGTCAATTTATTTAAGTTTTATTAATTATTAATTGTTACTCTTAGATCAACACTCATTATATTAACAACAGGTTTGGGATATTATTATTTCATAAAAATACATTGTCAATGTTCCGATGAAACTTGTGTAAGGACAGGTGCACTGGAGCAAGCATAAAACTACTTTGCTGCTCGTTGTCATGGGAGACGAGCGACAAAGTGACATTATTCACAGCTCCTCGGCAAACGTTAACTTTACGCTTTCAAAATGTGAGCAATAAAGCCTACTTTATATGTCGATTTCAAATAAATGTTATTTTTCAACATAAGTGTCTGAAATCCTTAAGAAGTGATCAGTATACTGTTTAGTTGGTTATAATAATTAACGGTAAAACATATAGACGAATCTTTAATAACCTTTGTATAGAATTTTATTATAAACAAAAAAGATTCAATGCAAAACCCTGGTGGATGTACACTTCTGTACAATAAAATCCCGTACACCTATTTTTCGCTATATTAAATCATTCTTTATTTATTTGTCAGTGTCAGTGTCATATTTTCGAAATGCCGAAATTAACTGAACATGAAAAAATTCTAATTCTCTCTAAAATTGAAGAGGGATGGTCTATCAGAGCAATTGCTAACCATTATCACTTAAATAAAAGTACCGTTATGAGTGTGAAGACAAGGTGGGAGGAGGAAGGTATTATAAAGAGAAAAGATAGTTCAGGCCGACCGATAAGTTCAAATTTCGCTCAAGATGAAGCGCTCCTTGGCCATTTGAGTGAAAATCCGTTTCAAACAGCAGTAGACGCTGTGTCCATGACAAATTTTCCAGGGTCAAGGTCAACAGCTAGCCGAAGGATAGGAAAAGCGAAATTAAAAAACTGTGTAAGTGCCAGGAAGACCATATTAACAGAAGAACATAAGCAAGCCCGCATTCTGTTTCGTTTAAATTATTTCTATCGCCCGTTGGATTTTTGGAACAATGTTGTGTTTACCGATGAAAAAGTTTTTCAGTCTTGTAATGACGGACATATTCGGGTGTACCGTCCTGCAAATAACAGGTTTCACGAACGCTACGTGTCTCCGCGGAACAGGTCCAGGCGATTTTCTGTTAATGTTTGGGCATGGATAAGCGTGTAAAATTATCACAGACAGACACGTGCAGAACAGCCATGCAGAAAACTGCTTTTTAATGTTTTGAGCTTTCAGAATCTGGCCTTATCTCGGACACATTTGTTATAAATCGAAATCATTAAATCATTAACATTTTTTCAAATACCTTACTTATGATATTTCACAATCAATGTCACTTTTTTATAACCTATATGATGATAAAAAATCTAAATTCCAAAGAGACTGATTCACATCACTTAATGTTAGTAAAAATTGAATTTTTTGATTTTTCAAGTGTCGGGATTTTATTGCACAGAAGTGTAAGTGAAAAAAATGCTATCTTTAGTTTATGACATCACACGCCTGTCGCAAATTCAGCCGACGCCCCGAGGCACAAGAAGCTGAAGATGCAGATCCTGGATAACGGGTGAGTATGAAAACTATACCACCGGCGATGAAGATAACCCACAGAAGAAACATGACGGTCACCCAACCACCCACCCACTACCCTGCGTATACCTGGCAAGCACCATCCAGTACCCGTAGTCACTTAGCTCCGTGCAGATCTGCATTTCCTCGAGCCACATAGCTCATCCCAACTTAACCGATGATCCGGATGGCAGGATGTCAATTGCAATGACAAGCTGGCTAAGAAAGAACATCAAGACAGAAGAGCGCCAGAAGATAATGGCCTTAGCCAGCAGGGTCCAACTAGCCAGGACCCGGGGAGGTGGGCCGAAATCAATCCACACCGCTCACATTTGTGAGTGGGGTTGATGTAAAGTAAGCTCGCCCGCCACGCACGATTCCGATGCAGGTCTACAGCGATGTACTAGGGTAAAGACCAGTAGTCCTGCTCGACCCTAGACATCCGAGACTGTCGTCACTGCCAAAGGATACTGGCGCGCCGCAAATTCAAGCATAACACCTGGAATGACATGATATTGGAATGTATAAGGAACGTATTCCAGGTAGTATGATTTCATCACTTAAAATCCCACGAAATATGATTTAATTATGTACGCCCCTGGACTATAAGTAACTATGCATACTATTAGCCTAGTAGCACCAAACCTGGACAATTTTTTGGTAGCGATTTATAGTATGGCAAATCAATAGTTTAATTAGGTTAAGTGGAAGAAAAAGCCTGTAATAGAATCTCTACTATAAGGGTTGAACTTCGCCTTTTATTTCCAATCCATTATACTAGTTACTCCCTTAAAATGTAAATTCAAAGGAAATAATAAAGACGTTTATTATTATTATTATTATTATTAATTATGACTGGGTGTTAAACTAAAGAAAATATTAGTTCTTTTCCCACTGCGGCTTCAATTGATATGACCATTAGCCGCCCCGCCCCTCCTTACATCCATTTAGGACTATTTTGATCATTACCAATATATTCATCTTTCATCAAGGTATGTGTAAATAAGATTTATATATTGATTGTTACAAGCAAGTCTGTGAAACAATATTAATGGTTCAATAACATCTAAGAAGTAGGTATATCTGACTAGATTTGTTAGTATATGTCAGTGGATTTAATAAATGTTAACATTGTTTCTATGTCTTATTTATCATTGTTTAATATATTAGTAGTTAGTATTTGTTTTTCGTTATGTATTTTTTATCAATAATGACGATTTGGATGCCTTCGTGCCTTTTGAAATGCATAATCGAAGACTTGAAACTATGAAAACGTTGTAATAACGATAATATATTTTTTAGGATCATATGCATGCAAGAAATGTGGAAAGAGATATAAGAGCAGACATTGTGTGTACCATCACTCAAAAGTTTACTGCGGCAAACAGGCTTCGATATTTTGTCCACATTGTCCATACAAAGCTTACATTAAGGCCAACTTAAAGCGCCATGTCACCTTGAGGCATAAACGGAGAGTAAATGATGAACTTGATGTTTAATATGTCACGCTGGAAAAATATTGTCTAAGTTATGCAATAATATACTGAGATTAAAATATAGTGCCAATTTTGTTTCATTGTTATCCAGTCCCCAGAGAAAACGCAATGGCAAAACCCTATTGTTAAATAACGGTTATGTGAAATTTCGCACAAGACAGTTTTTGATAATAGAAAAGTATAAGAAAAGTTGTTGCAAAAGTGGTTGCAACAAAAAATATTGTCAAACTCCCAAAAATATTTTTTTTAAATAACTATTAAAACACGTAAAATGCAGGAAAATCGCAGGGGAAATTATAAGGTGAATTAAAGAGCACACAATTTTACATAAAAAACGTCCTCGCCCGAAGTATTTATCTTGCTACCACTTTCGCTTAAAATAAGTACCAATACTTCAAGCCGGGATATCGTACTATTTACATTTAAAAAATAAATTTTCAATGCAAAGAATGGTGAAAATAAATAAAAACAATATTTCTTTAAGATCAATCAAAAGACTTTTAATAGATACATGTTTTCCTACGATTGAATGACATAATTTTATGAGCCCCCTAAGTTTTAAAAAATTTACGGTTCTTTGGTCGTTTAAGTAGATGTTTTGTCTTTAATTTTTCTGTGATTGTTAACATCCATAAAGAGCATATTTTTCCAAAATATAATATAATCCGATACATAATTATTGAAGCTATATTAACCCAATAGTGCCCGTGTAATTTTTTTTGGAAAACTTTTGAAAAAAATATCGATTGACCTTCATTTAGGGCTTGTCAAACCACATTTTATTTATTCCTGTGCATTTTCACCAATTTTTTTGACGTATGATATATCATACCATAGGAATATAGTAGCAGAATATATCACATAGAAGGGGTATGATATCTTCGAAAGCATATTTCTGGATGTAATCCTATGTTACATTTGACACAAGACAATTTTGTACATGTGCCACAATACCCACAACGTTTTTGTGTAGCAATTTTGTCAATCAGGTGATCAGTTTTGTCATATCTGACCTCTTTCAATATATTCCAACTACATTTTGATTTGGGGCCAGCTAAATGTTCAGGGGCAGTTAAAGTTGTGAGATCAATTCTCCTCAAGAACTGCGGAAGGGACACTTATGGATAGACTAAACAATAAAGAAGCCACATGTTGACTACCGATCCATTCAAGCAAAAGCGAATTTTTGCCCAATACCATTTGCAAGATCTGATTCGTATACGTTAGAATCCTCTCATTTTATCGAACATATCCATACCTCCCAATTCTTGGTTATAGAGACTTATAAGTGTCGGTTGATCCACATCGACTTGCTTCCTGTGTTGTTTAGACCATCTTTTGCACGTGCCTTCTGTCAAACAAATGTCTTTATTTTTCATTTTGGTTGCGATATTCACTTGACTATTGTCATGCCATAATCTGGTGAATTGAATACCACTATTAGAGTCAATCAGAGTATGAGAAGTCCTTCGTTTTTCTTTTTGCAGCTCTTTTAAAGGAGCTTTCTCAATACGGTCAGAGCGGATGGTACCAATACATTAAAATTCATTATTTTGCGGAAGTTCAAGTAATAGTAAGGAGTTGAAAAAATTATCCAAATATATGGTCGAATGCGGGGAAATATATCTCATACAAAGTTTCTCGGTAACCAAAGTTTTACCCTTGATTTTATCCCCACTGCCCGTGTAAGGGTTGAATTTCAATAAGTACCCCTGGGGAGTTGTGAGGCACCAACATTTAAAGCCATAGCGAATTGGCTTTCCCTTTATAAATTGCTTCATATTGTTACGGCCAAAATGAGGCTCCATAGCCTCATCCAATGAAAAAGAAGTTCTGAAACAAAACTAAGATTCATCCCATCTGCCTACCGTATGATATATCATACGGAAATTTTTTTCCGCTGCTGCAATTACAGAAAGAATTGATATGACTATGAAATGGTATAAGTACATCCTCTAATATGTATAAAGAATTACTACATGAATAAAAGTCAAATAAATTACATCCAAATGAAAATTGTGAAACATAACCTTACCGTGAGCTCATTTTCTGCTGCGTAGAAATTTCCTGGTTATAGAACGCTCGGTTATAACTTATTTAAGTATAAAACAATCGAATTTTTGTCCTAAGCTTATTGTCTATATATGTAAATAACACTTTAGATGAGTAAACTGAATTTATCACACTCGATTTATTTACACTTCATTAGAGACAACCTAACCTCTGTATGATAAATCATACAATAGGCACTATTGGGTTAGATTCTTTAAGACAGCTATTTTTTGTTAGGTTAAGTACATAATAAATCGACGTTTTATATATCTAAATCTGTTTGAAATTTTATTACGAACAATCGTCATTTTTTGTTTTTGTAATACGACCAATACCATCGAAGATATTTGCAAAAAAAGGGAAAAAAAACGATGTTTTGTGATTTTAATATACATTTTTAGCTTTAGCATGTACGAAATTTTTTATGCAGAATTATGTGCCCTTTAGTTTTCTTCGTTACGATATTTTTCTATTTTGGGTGCTTTAAAAGTTATTTCCAAAAAATCATTTTTTGGGAGTTTGACGCCATTTTGTTTTATGTTGAAACGACGATAGCCTTGAGAACTTTTTTATTACCAAAAACCTGCTTCAATGCGAAATTTCACAAAGGATTATTTAATTCTAGCGCAAAAGCCATGGGGACTGGACTATTGAGGGAAAACACATATGTAAAATATTGCAATTAATTGATAGTAACACAAACTTTTTTAAGGTCCAAAAGAAACATTCACTTGCTATACCTGCGGAAAAACATATACTAATAAGAAATGTTTGTATATCCATCAGAGAGTATATTGTGGAAAGCAGCCATCGCTGATATGTAAATTCTGTTCATACAGAACCTACATAGTTGGAAATTTGAAAAAGCATATGCTACGTCATAAGAAGTTTACTCAAGAAGGCACGCAATAAATATATATTACTTCCAATTAAATATGATTAGCTGTAAATGCAAGAATCGAATAAAGTTTGTATATAAATAATAGTACCGATATTTTGTCGTTATTTCTCGCATGTCTTTTAAAAACTACCTGAATACGTCCCACGGGTAACTAGTACACGGAAATTAGGCAAATTTATGTGGAATAGAAGAAAAAATTATAATAAGCTGAAATGTCTATAATAGTTAGCTTATGTGTGTAAGAATACATATCAAAAAAGTTCCCACCCTCAAGGGGTAAGCTTCATCTCACCCCCCTTTAGGGACACCGCACTGTTTTTTTTTTACAATATCTTTTAACTCTTTGTAGCCTAGTGGTTATCTTGTGGAACCACCTTATGTACGCAAAAATGAACCTTAACAAACAATGAAATAATGAAATAATGAAATAATGTGAATTTTGTGACAAAAATATGTATCTTTTTATTTTCATTTTTGATTTTCTGAAATAATATTAAGAATTGTTTGTCAAGAGTTGTTTGATTTCGTGTATTTGGTAGAACAATGTTGTCTCAGTGTCCCACGTGTAGGGAACGTAGTACTGAAAATCCGCTAGTAAAACATATTTGAATCGTAAACTGTCCATTGGAAAAAAAAACGATAAAGAATAGTAATATTAGTAGAACTGGTAGACAATAGCTTTACCACGAAAATTTTTTCCAACTTAGATAAGAAGTCTCAAAGTCTCTAAGAGTAGACAATCTTACGTATATTGGTGATAATCATGAGGTTTATAAGGGCTATAATAGCATCCCCTGTCGGTTTTTATCAGGCGGCAAAGGGTTTTAAACGCTTTATCTTAGGGAAAAAACATAAGTATCGGAAAAGGTTTGTCACAAAATTCTCTACAAAAAAGGTTTTGTGTTATGTATCGTTATTTCTATTACTTTTTATGTTATTAAATCGTAAACTGTAGCGTTAAACAAAAATGAACAAAAAGTATTGAACGCCAACAGGGAATTTTAAGAAGAACATCTCCCACAGTTATTTTTTATCAAAATACGCCAATTACAGACCCTAAAGAAAAATTATTAAGCAACCTTGCCAACAAAGAACGATTAATTTCTCAACTAGTTCTGACCTTTCAAAATGAAGAGATACAAACTGTAACTGCGGATGATGATGCTGATATAATTATAGTTCAGACTGCTATTCAAAAAAGTTTTAAATCCGAACCGGTCGTAATTGTAGGACAAGATGTAAATTAATATAAAAGCAAGAGTTTATAGCTCTCTAAAGATTTACAGTTGTCAAATGTCCTTAACTCAACAAAAACAGTTCTTTTTGCTCATGCATTTAGTGGTAGTGACACAACATCTGCTTTTTTTGGAAAAGGCAAACTCCAAACTATAAATTTATTAAACTCGAAAACAAATTTACAAGAAGTTGTTAAAACCTTTAACAAACTAAATGCTACAAAACAAGATATTACCGAGGCTGGGGAAATATTTGCTCTTGCACTATATAAAGCACAAAGAAATGAAACGTCAATAAATCATCGGAGGCATGTTCTGTTTAACACCTCGGTTGGCAATTCTAGTCAAGCGGTTACTTTGGCAAGGCTACCCCCGACGTTCGCAGCTTTGCAACTACATTCGTTGCGGGTTTACCACCAAATTCATTCTTGGCATGGAAATATTTTAGAGCCAGAAGAATGGGGATGGAAGAAATCAGGTGATATTTTAATACTTGTTTTGACTACTGAAGCAGCAGCTCCATCATCAATTTTAAAGTTAATTTCGTGTACCTGCAAAAAGCGATGCGGATGTTTAAAGGTTGGTTTAAAATGTTCGGCTACGTGTAGGAACTGTCACGGACAAGCATGCTTTAATGCAAAATGGACCGACGAAATTGAATTTGAGCAAGAATAAAGCCTTTAGTGCATTTAGTTTAATTCAATTCTATATGATTTATAAAAAATTGTTGAAACCGAATACTTACTACAAAACAGAATATTACAAGGCTGGATAAATATTGTGTTTCCATTCAAAAGCGTTTTTGTTACCTATCCCCAAGTTTTCCGTCAATTAACGTAAACACCCTTAATAATCTGCAAACGACCTTAAGACATGTTTTATAGAAAATTTAATTCTCAATATTTTCAATACCAGAACATCACATTTCCAAAATATTATTGAAAAACCAGCACGGTGTCATTATAAGGGTGAAAAAGAGATGAAGCTCACCAGTTGGGGATGGGAACTTTTTGATCCTGTATTCCTACTCTTATCAACTGTCGATTCAGAAAATATCAGCTTATTATAATTTTTTTCTTCTATTTTTGCTAATTTCCGTGTACTAAACATAGTCGTAAGCTTTATGTTCAAAATATGAGAGTCGTGAACTTGAAACGATGATCCTATTTGATCTGAAAGATTGGAAGATCTAATATGTAACACTAATAGTCCAGTTAAATTAAAGATTTTGGTTGAATAAAAATTTTTACCCAGCTCAATTTTTGTATTTTAACATTTCAAACGAAATGTCAAAAGTTCTTGTAGATATCACTGATACTTAAATATCACAAGAGGTCAAAAACTATAATAGCGCAAAGAAAGGTGTTGATTTGAGTGACCAAATATCTTCGTACCATTCATTTCTGAGGAAAACTATGAAATAGCGTAAAAAAGTAATCTCTGAATTTATTTGTGGAACGGCAGTCATGAACTCCTGGTTAATTTACAATGAAAAGTCTACTACTAAATATCTAATAAGTGAGTTCCATAAAATGTTAGCGAAATCTCTTGCAGAAGAACTAGCAGTAGAATCATACGAAAGAAGTGATCCAAAACGAGTCCATACATTCATACGACCAGAAGGCCCAGGTAGAAAGAAACGTAAAATGTGTGTTGGTTGTTATACAAAATTCCGAAAAGATTTCTCCAGCAAAGAAGCTGACAAAAAAGCAAAAAGGATAATAAGTTACTGTAATGATTGTGATAAACAACCAGGTTATTGCCTACCATGCTTCAATGAATTTCATGAAATTAAATAATATCAGGTTTATAGTTCTTATTTTCAGTTATTTTTCATTTACCAACAAGAATCTATAAGCAAACTGTTTTTAGAGTTGTATTATTTAGTTCCTATGATATTTGTACACCTATATGTGTAAAAATTAGTGTATTTTGAGTGCTTTAAAAGTATTTCCAAAAATAGTATATTGTGTATTTAGGTGTGAAAGCAAAACATTCCCGAACGACGCGACGATGCAAATCGAAGCATCGAAGTCCGGGAGGCGGGAATGTGCTTTCACACCGAAGTACAGTTGATTGCATATATCTCTAGGACAACATTTTTAATATTGTGTAAATTAGCTTTTAAAATAGACGTCAATTAAATATCAAAATAGTCTTGATTTGTGTCACTGTCATTATTAAAATATTGGAATGTTGGAATGTCGAAGAGAGGTTCACTAGGTTAATATACAGAGATATTTTAGAAACTAACATGTTACCACCAGATCGTCAATTATTTCCAAATGATAGCTTTGTACCAGCATGCAAGATAACTGTCCAATCCATACTGCAATAATTGTTTGAAACTGATTCCAAACAAATAACACTGAAACTATGAGCTGGCCTAAGAGCTAATCGAAAATATTTGGGGAATAATGGTAAAAAAATGTATGACAGAAATTTTAGAACACAACTAGAAATGAATTATTGGACGCAATTCTTGAAACGTGGGAGAACCTTAATGATGATAACTTGCTAGTAGATTCATACAATTCTATGCCCCGCCATCCAAAGTGATGGCTCTATGATAAAATATGAACGTGGCAATATTTCAGTTTAATTGTTAATTAAAATGTTAATGATATTTGGAAATAAAAATATTTAAACACTGCTATTTATTCAATAGGGTATTTCAACCAATGTTAACTCCCATAACTTTGATCCTTTTAGATAAAAGTATATTATTAAGCTTTATATACAGCTAGTATTGAGTTTATATATTTTAGTTATTATTTTGATAGAATTTTGTCCCATACCAAATGAAATATATGAAATGGTAGGCAGGTTTACATAACTAAATATGTGTCCTATATAATTTTGCAACCAACTGTACACATACTATATTTTCTGAAATCACAATCAATATTATTATAAATTGAGGAATTTGTATTCATGCATAACATTTCTTCATTACAATCTAACTGCTTACTAATAAATGCAATTTTAATGTGAGTTGGTTTGTCTGCATGTATTTATTTACTGTCTAAAATATACATAAAAATCCGTACGGGAAGGTTATTTTCCCGAAACAGGCCGGGAATAGTATATTGTGTATTTGGGTGTGAAAGCCATACATTCCCGGACGACGATGCCCGGGAATGTGCTTTCATACTGAAGTACACATACTATTTTTTCTGAAATCACAATCAATATTATTATAAATTAAGGAATTTGTATTCATGCATAAAATTTCGTCATTACAATCTAACTGCTTACTAATAAATGCAATTTTAATGTGAGTTGATTTGTCTGCGTGTATTTATTTACTGTCTAAAATATACATAAAAAACCGTACGGGAATGTTGATCGTTGCTTGGCAACAGATCTTTTCCGGTCTGTGATAGTTTCTTAGCAACGGACTAAAATACTGGAATTGTGTATTTTTCGATCTGAAATCGCGCCGAAAATGTAGACATTGCCGATCGATTTCAGAAAAAGTAACATTCCTGTACGGTTTTATTGATCGTTGGTTGGCAACGGATCTTTTCCAGTCTGCTTTCTGATAGTTTCTTAGCAACGGATTAAAATACTGGAATTGTGCATTTTTCGAAATCGCGCCGAAAATGTAGACATTGCCGATCAATTTCAGAAAAACATTTTTTGGGAGTTTGACGCCATTTTGTTTCATGTTGCAACGAAGGTAGCCTTGAGAATGTTTTTATTACCAAAAACTTGCTTCAATGCGAAATTTCACAAAGTATTATTTAATTCTAGCTCAAAATCTATGGGGACAGGACTATTGAGTAAGAACACATATATAAAATATTGCAACTCATTGACAGTAACATAAACTTTTTTAAGGTCCAAAAGAAACATTCACTTGCTATACCTGCGGAAAAACATATACTAATAAGAAATGTTTGTATATCCATCAGAGAGTATATTGTGGAAAGCAGCCATCGCTGATATGTAAATTCTGTTCGTACAGAACCTACATAGCTGGAAATTTGAAAAGGCATATGCTACGTCATAATAAGTTAATTCAAGAAGGCACGCAATAAATATTACTTTCAATTAAATGTAACAAGCTGTAAATACAAAAATTGAATACAGTTTTTATATAACAGTAATGGTATTTGTCGTTATTTCTCGCAAGTGTTTAAAAACTACCTGAATACGTCCCACGAGAACTAAGGTTTATATTCAAAATACTAGGAGTCGTGAGCTCAAAAACTATAATAACGCAAAGAAAGGTGTTGATCTGAGTGATCAAATGTCTTCGTACCACTCAGTTCTAAGGAAAACTACGAAATGGTATACAAAAGTAATCTTTGAATTTATTTGTGGAACCAGTGGCGCAGCCACAAAATTCATCTGGGGGGGCCAATAGAACCAGCCTCCCCAGAAGATGAGGAAAACTTTTCAGAGAATAGTTGAAAAGATGTGTATAGATTTCTCTACTAGATAATATTGGCATTAATTGCAAAATGTTTGGATACTGCTTTATAATGATAGAGATTACGCTTCTTGGTTTTTTTATTCATGGAAGACGACTTGGAGGTGCCCAGCCCCCCTGAACCCCCCCCCCCCCCCCTGGCTGCACGTCTGTGTGGAACGACAATCGTGAACTTCTGGTTAATTTACAATGAAAAGTCTACTACTAAATATTCAATAACTGAGTTCCGTAAAATGTAAGCGAAATCTCTTGCAGAAGAACCAGCAGTAGAATCAGACGAAAGAAGTGGTCCAAAACGAGTCCATACATTCATACGACCAGAAGGCCCAGGTAGAAAGAAACGTAAAATGTGTGTTGGTTGTTATACAAAATTCCGGAAAGATTTCTCCAGCAAAGAAGCTGACAAAAAAAGCAGAAAGGATAATAAGTTACTGTACTGTGATAAACAACCATGTTATTGCCTACCATGCTTCAATGAATTCCATGATATAAAATAATATCAGGTTTATATATATATTTTCAGTTATTTTTCATTTACCAACAAGAATCTATAAGCAAACTGTTTTTAGAGTTGTATTGTTTAGTTCCTATGATATATTATCTATACCTACCTGTAAAAATTAATGTTATATTATCCTAAAATATATAACTAAATGAGCATACATACCACATTTAATTTTAAAATTTTTCCATTTCTTAATTACGGTTCTTGTTTCCGAAGTCAAGTGCGGTGTTAGCGACAGCTCTTGGAGATTATTAATAATTATTTACCGTAACGAAATCGAAATTACAGTTTTCTAGTTTAGAGTTACTATAATTTTAGTCTTAGAATGCATTCTTGACGCTGGAGTCAAGTAACATTATTAAATTATGTCTTAGTACTTGACCTCAAGGACAACAAATGTACCAGATTAATGTTTCTGAAAAATAACTTCCGCGGTTAATGTGTTATCAAAAGTGTAGCTTACAAAATTTACAATAAAGTAGCCTATTTGGACTATATTCCCCACCTGTGACTTATTCTACGCTCTACAATATGCTACAGTCAAAGGTGTT
This sequence comes from Rutpela maculata, assembly GCA_936432065.2. Classification (NCBI taxonomy): domain Eukaryota; kingdom Metazoa; phylum Arthropoda; class Insecta; order Coleoptera; family Cerambycidae; genus Rutpela; species Rutpela maculata. Next base: position 56,984,225 of record OW386286.2, on the reverse strand, counting down.
GCTAGGGTTTTTTGTTTGGGGGGTGGGAGGTTAATAATTCCCAACTCTCATTACAGGAATTTTCCCAACTCCTCAAAAACATTTTCTCCAAAATAAAAATTAGTGAGCGGGGGAGGGGGTGAAATTTCTCTCGAATTCTCCCAATTTGAAGCTTAAATTTCCTAACTCGAACCACAATAAAAAAATTTCCTCGAAAATAAAAATTGATGGCGGGAGGGGCGGAATTTTTCCGGAATTTTACCAACTTGAAGCTTGAATTTCCCAACTCGACCATGAGATTGGGAGGAGGCATGTCCCCGACACCCCTGGCTACAGAATATTTAAACAGTGGGTTTCTTTCCTTAATATAGGTATGTCGATGAACGTATACATCATCAATAGTTATAAATATTTTCAGTTGTATTCATCATAGTTATATTCATCATATAATAAGTGTACAGGGTGTTTCAGGTATGCAGTCATTAATTAGGGGAGATTCTCTGTCAAAAAATATTTCAAAAAATTCCTATAAACATTCAACAGTGTTGAAATAAGGAACTTTTCCAAATTACACGGGAGAGCGAGTCATCTTTATTTGGAAGTTTGATATGCATGTATTTCTTTAGGCCCATATTTCTGTAAATCTATTGGTTCTACGGAGTTACAAGACAAGCTTCTTCTGTACCTCGGACCAAGGAATCATATTTTGAAAAGACAATCACAAGAAATACACATAAAAAAAAGTTTTAGGAGATGGAAGCCCCCTTCCCATTTTGCACTCTCATGATTGAATATACTCTTGATGGATGGAACATATAATAATATTGACTTTTATTGATATCAGATCACGTGCAAAAACTGGTCAATGTAGTTCAAAGTTGATATTGAGTAAAATTCCAATTTTGGGTGCCCTCTTTAGAAGGCCCTAGCTCCCTTAATAGGGATTTACGGACCTGTGTTTTTAGGAAATTTTTTTAAATATTTTTTTGACAGAATCAACTTTAAAAATTAATGACTGCGTATATGAAAGACCATGTATATACCGCGGAACATCTGCTTCAATTAATGATCCGATTCCGGATCCGCATTTATGCATACATTTTGTAACGGATGTCAAACAACACAAATGAGCATATTTCATAAAATGTGTAATCCTAAACTTAAAAAAAATAAGATAATAATAATAACAATAATAAAACCACACAAAAAACATCCTTATCTGCAATCATATCCGCACCCGCAGTTTTCGTAATTATAATCCATGTAGCTTGTAAAATTTTTTATACCGAAATTTTAGATATTTGACCCCCGCCACTGCTTTAAGCCACGGGATTACGCTGGCAGACCAGATAATTTTTACTTGGCTAGACTAAAAGATCCTTTTCCAAAAGGAATCAATCGTGTAGCTGATGCAAACTTTTTTCTCCGTCTATAAATAAACACATATTATTATTATTATTATTATTATTTAAAAGATGGCTGGTCGCACAAAAAATATGAATAATACCTTTATCATGTATTTTTAATATTACATCCATAGTATGTCATCAGTACCAGTACCAGAAAATGAAAATTGAAAATTTACCTTGTTACCCTCTTAAAGCATGCCCATGATTGTGATGATTGTAATACAAGTTGACTCACTTACTCCAATTACTAAGTTTTATTATATTATTAGAATATTCCTGAGGTAATAAATATAGTATGTAGAATATTATATATTAATATAGAATTTTAGTCATTCCATTTAGGAGGTTGTAACACCCCAAAGGTGTTACAACCTCTTTGCGTTTGTCCAGGGGGTGATTTTGGAACACGTGTTCATATAGGCTTTTTGCCTAAAAATATCACCAGGAAGCACCAGCCGAAGTTTGTAACATCGATTAATTGACACCCTGTATATGTCCGCATGTAAGCGAATATCCAGATGCATATCCTGATATAATTCTTATGTTTACCCAAGCCAGTACCTCCAATGTAAGATGGAGAATGGTGAGACCGGGATACATCACATACGCAAAAAAGATTAAGTGGAAACTGTTGGTTCCATAGATAGAAACTTTCCATTACATGTGACTTTATCAAATGTATCAAAACTGTGTAATATAATAAACAATTTGATGTTAAATGTAATTTTCAAAAGGGAAATTTAATTTACTTTTATTAAAAAAATTGTTTTGTAGGTGCAGGTGGTAAATACAGATGTCAGAAATGTGGAAGAAGTTACGCAACAGAAATATCGTTGTACTGCCACGTACGAAGGCATTGTGGCGTGGAAAAAAATTATTCATGTACATATGGCCCTTGCATCAACATTAGAAGAAAATACACTCTGTATAATTTTAAGAAACACGTAGCTAGATCTCATCCCTACGAGTATCAACAATTTCATCGACATTCACATAGAGAATGATAAAGACATACTATAAATGGGGAAGTCATAAGGTACAATTAAAGAATACCGGACAATTTGAATTTCCAAAAAACAATATTTTTGGGATCTTTGGTAATTTTTATACGAGACGGTGACCAACATTCGCGGAGGTCTTGGTACATTATACGTCCATCATTGTCAGGAAGATAATTTAAGTTCCAGCGACTGTAAAGTAATTTTTGATTTTGTGGTTACTCTACTACCAGTGAATTTATTTATTCGGCCATGTTCCTAGGCTAACAGCGAATCAAATATTATAATCTATTATAAGAAGATGCTGCTAATTAATGTTTTAGATAAGAAGTAATAAATTTAAAACTGTGCACGACTATTTTTATTATTTTCCTGTAAGAATTACTGTTTGCAACAACTGAGGCTTCTCGAGCCCTCTTTACCCACTCCTAAATATTTTGGGATACCGAACATACCTACGATACCCTTGACCAGATAGGTTGAAATTTTATAGGAGCAGAGATTGCAAATATTACCATATGTCAAAGATCGTTGGTCTAAATAAAATCAGTATCGGCTCCAAAACTAGGCCCTGCGGAACGCCCTTATTATTTTCTTGTATGTATGTTTTTTTAGAGGAATATCTTAATACTACATATTTTTTCTGACTGTTAATGAAATAGTAGAGCCAATTTACAAGCTTATGATTTGATAAATAATTTGTTGTGGTCTATGAAAGCAAAAACCGTGTTAATTTCCATGGTATTATCTTTATTATATTATAAATTGATCACATAATTTTAGAAAATATTAAACCAGCTTCAAAAAAGGTCACTAAAAGTTTGAACTAAGTCATGGCATACGCGATATTTTTAAACTTTAAATCGTCTTTTGTGATTGCTTCACAACTGTTGAATAATGAAAATGAACTCTTGTGATTGGTTCTAGCCCATAATAATGAATTATTCCACAGTTGTAGAAAAAAAGATATTACCCTCGGAAAACCTCAACTTTGCGTTGTTAAATGTGAGCAAGAAAGGCTACTTTATAATATGTCGGATTGTAGTTAAAAATATTTATATTACTGTATAATATTTTAAGCATGACATTAATGATTTCGTTGAACTGTGTGTAGTTGTCTTCATTCATGTTAGCTTAAATTTCGAGCGTGTTCTGGTAATGGATATATGCAGCAACCCAACTTACTTTGCTTTTTTAACCTTGTAATGAAAATGCCTTGTAGTTTTAGATAGTCATCATTACTGTTTACAGTGTGGAAAAGCGTACCTGCACAAGTATACTTTAACAAGACACTTGCAATACGAATGTGGAAAGAAAGCTGGCTTCGAATGTCCCACGTGCAAAAAGAGTTTCAAAAGGAAAGATACATTACACACGCATATGTTCTCTCACCAAATGAAGAATAATCTTAAATTCTGAAATTCTGTACTAATGTAATATAGAGAAAAATAAAAATTATAATAGTTAATTATGATAAATGATTTGAAGTACTTATTGTTCGGTGGGGTATTGCAAAAATTATAGTATTGATCACAGTATTCGTCGTATCCTGCGTATTGTTAGTCACTTCAGACTACTCAGTAAACACTAAAATGTGTTTATCAAGTACTTAAGTGGTCCCTTTATAAATTTTCACAATAATAACGGTTCCGTATGTAAGACTTATAGGTATTAATTTATAATATCAAATCCCCGACGTGTAGCTCTGTCTTTAACCAAAAAATTCCCTGTACTTTTTGGTACTCCCCGATAACCTAGAAATCTGAAACTTGCTACAGACATTCTTTGGCGCTTAACGTTATTAAGAATAATTCCAAATCAAGAAAATTCAATATGACGACTTTAAAGAAAAGGCAGCGTCTCACATTTTAACCTTTAGGAGGTAGAAACTTTTTTTTTTTAGGTGAATTTATTATGATATGAGCTCAAAGTTCAAAGCTCAAAGCTCAAAAGTTAAAAATTACTAAAAGAATAAGTACATGGGGCTGAACCATAGCGGCTAAAGGGGGTCGTTGTACAAGCTTCTTTTCATCGGCATAACCTACGCACAGTAGGCTAGAACCACCTTTAAATGAAATATGCATGCACTCTCTCAATTCCTACGGGAAATGCTTTGTCTGTCCTGAAACAATCCCCGTAAATCCTGAAATCATTCCCTTGGCCGTTTTCTAGAAAATTCATTTTTAATTTTTTTTGAAAACTAATTTTTTGCATTGGTAAGCTTGTTAAAATGTTAAAATGTCAATCAAAAAAGTAAAATTAAACATTCCAATACAAATTTAAACTTAAAGCAAGTATGGGGAAATAACATACAAGAAACCTTTATGCTCGACAGCCCCAGACGTTTTGATAATAATCGGGTTATATAAACTTTCCAAGTAGGTAGTCAATTTAGACAAAATCATTAGATCTATTCCTATGTTATTTTGAATGACAGCAATTTTGGTCTACCAATGTATCCGTAACCAATGAATAACATTAATATTTGCGTAACTGGATTTGCTAGGGAAATCCTAGCGCCTCTACTGGCCATCTGAGTAGACTTTCCATTCTCAAAGGATTACGTAGTGGGCGTAAATACGTGCTGTTCACGCCTATAGTTCGCGACGATCATTTCGCTAAGTCAGATATCAGGTGAGTATGAGAACCATACCACCGCCGATGAAGACAACCCACAGAAGAGACATGCCGATCACCGAACCACCCACCCACTACCCTGCGGGTACCTGACGAAACACCCTCTAGTACCCGTAGTCACCTAGCTCCATGCAGACCAAAAGTGCTACCAAAGCACTTAGGTCTGCACTTCCTCGAGCTACATAGCTCATCTCTACCTAACCGATGCGATGATCCGAATGGCAGGATGTCAATTGACATTCTGCGTACCGGTAGTGAATCCCAGCCAAAAATACCCTAAAGTTTCCGAACATACAGATGTGTCTGTCACCAGGGGTGACAAGCTGGCGAAAAAAGATCATCAAGACAGAAGATAAAGACCTTAGCCAGCAAGGTCCAACAAGTCAGGACCCGAGGAGGTGTACCGAAATCATACACATCGCTCACATTTGTGAGTGGGGTTGATGTAAATTAAGCTCGTCCACGCACGTGGTCCGTCCAGGTCTACAGCGATATACTAGGGTAAAGAGCAGTAGTCCTGCTCGACTCTAGCCATCCGAGACCGTCATCACCTCCAAAGAATATTGTGACTATGATTGAAATCAAAGATCATGAAAAACGCACGATAAAGATATTGTCCTTGTCTATTGTGTAAACGTAAGAATCCGGGATTGAAGAAGATAACTAATACTTAACTGATAAGTTGTTTGAAATACGTCCGGGTATTCAGAGACTTTAAAAATGTGTAGATTCTTGTTTTTATCAATGCAAGAAATCAATTTTCAAAAAAAAAATTAAAAATAAAGTTTCTAGGAAACGGCCAAGGGAATAATTTCGGGGTTTACGGGAATTGTTTCAAGACAGATCAAGCTACCATTTCCCGTAGAAATTGAGAGAGTGCATGCATATTTCATTTAAAGTTGGTTCTAGCCCACTGTGTACGGTTTGTGTTAGCTTACTGGTCTCCTTAAAGGCCAAAATAACTTTTAAAATCAAACCTGGAGAAAATCAAGAGGAGTTATCCCGACGTTTAATATACAACTAAAAACTAGCGTCTTGTATGCAACTCTGAGGCTGCACAAGCATTTTTCCCCCACCTTTACATACTATCCTCATTCAATTCATAACACATGTATGTTCTTTGGCCTTCAAAATTTCTTTGTAAACTGGGGGTAGCAATTTGTTTCACCAAAGAAATTATTATTATGTAGCTTAGGTTGAGATATTAAAAGCTGTGAAAGAATAATTATTTTAATATCTTCAGTTTTACAGGAGATATTTCAACACTCATATAAGTACTTAGTTTTCAAACTGTGAAAGAATATTTACTTCGATATCTTCAGCCGTACAGGAGACAATTTCGTTAATTTTTTTTAGCTGACCGCCAGCTAAATAAACTAAACAATTCAAACAATTATTTATATAATCAAATTAAATACATATTTAAATACAATATTACTTTAAATACGAAACATTATTAAACGATTTCTGAAACGGCACCTTTTTGGTAGTGACGTCACGATTCATAAAATTTGCGAAGTATTTACGTCTTGTGCAAGTTATTTAGTTGCATTCGAGATTTCAATAGTGAATTTCATGTTTTAAAAACAATAGAACCGAAGTTTGAAATGCCTTTTGCTGATGGTGCTGATGGTAAAGTTTAGTCATTTCAGGATGGTCAACTGGATAATAAAATATAGTAAGACAGGATATATCCTTATTTTTCCTTGTTTATTTCAACTCATAAAATGTGGGGTAGTACAAGGGGATTAACGTGAAAATCCGTTTGGCGAAACTTGCAAAAAAGCAGCTGCCATCTTGAATTTTGTCACTTTTTACAAAAAATCTCGAATAGCTTGAAAACGAGACATTTTTTCTAAAATAGTTAATAGGAAAAAAGTTTTGAAATAGAAAAATATGTATGTAGTTGTTATTAGTTTTGCTCTACCTTGTACAGTGTATCCATTAGCCTGAAAAATCAAATATTTTGTCATTTTTTACAAGAAATCGCTAATAACTGGAAAACTATGAGTCTTTCTAAGATGAAAATAAAGAAATATTTGAACTTTAAGTACATAAATTTACAACTTAAAACTAAAATTCTGTGGAATAGAGCTGAAAAAATTGGAGTTGAGCTATGTAAAGAATAAAATTTTTAAATACTTATACATGAGTAGGTGACACTCTGGATGTATGATGTATGAAGCTCAGACTATCGAAATTAGAATAAAATGGGGTTCGCACCAATGCAAAAATGTTTGACTGTGACATCTCTCCTACAGTATAATATCTAAGATTCTACAAGATGGAGATATTGGCACAGTTGAGACTCATGCAAGGGTCATACATGTTGGTACAGAATATGTTAGCTTTTTGGCAAGAACATATTTTTGTACATTGTTTCTTACAGCTACAAGCCACAATTTCTTTGATAAACTGAGATGCCGGAGGATTTTCCATATTTTCCATACATATAGAAATCAAAAATGATTCTTCCTATTTTCAACCCCATTTCACTGGAGGTAAATTACTTAGCCATCTTTGAATATAGCAGAAAACCTTTTTAATGTGAAATTCTGCGGAATGTTTAGTTGATGAAAGGCTTGCCGATTCAAAATTATCTTTAAGTAAGTTGTTGTTTGTCCAACATTTTCTCTAAAATACATACCTGTACTCGTTTAAATTATTTATATATTTAGTGACCCCATACAATCCTTTCGCCAGCATCTACAATAACTTTCGTATCCGTCAAAAACAACAACTATATGATTTCCATAGCTGAAAATGATATAACGAAGATATTAATCGTATAATTCATAAGTTGCAGGCCTTTCTCCTAGAACTTTGTGCAGAACCATATTTTGTGATGCTTTAATACTTTAAGAATTGTCAGTTAAATTATTTTCGTCTAGTGAAGGTATTTTAAGCTTGCATTATAATTGAGATTTAATGTTATTGGTTTAGTATTTATGAGCACCGTGTATATGGTAAGGTTAAACTTATATGTGTAACGGTGAGTATTTTTGGATTCTAAGTATTTTTAATCTTGATCTCTTTTTGAAAATAGGTCGTTTTCGTGGCGATTTTATGTAAAAGTGGCAAAATAATTGGCCTTTGATGATGTTGGATAGGCACTTATAAGCATCCTGTGTATGGTAAACTAAATTAGTACCAAGAGATATTGTTTAATTTTAAAACTGTTTCGCTCTTGGTTTTTGTTGAAAAAGTATGTCGTATTCGAATTATTGGCGGTTTTTTGTAAAATGGCGGGCTTTTTTTGTCAATTTTCATTATTTATGAGGCATTGCAGTATGTTATAACACAACCCTCTAGGAGTACAGTTCCGTTAAGAAACTTCTGTAGTTAATTTTTTTCATTTTCTGGGTATAATCGGCCTAGAATTCCTGAAGTATCAAGCTTCTGAAGTTACACTCTCTGCACTTTATGGATCATTGAAAACCTGATCAGGAGAAGTACTATTACATCTGAACTCCCACGTCAATCTATCTTAGGACCATTACTTTTTATCATTTTTATTAATAATTTGTATGCTGATTAAACATACTTGTTTCATTTGTGACGAGTGAAATTACAATCATTTTCTTTCATTAAAATATTAAAACGATTTTTATTTTATTTTTAGCTCGCCTAGGGGTGTTCACTTGCGTGAAATGCAACAACTCATATAGACATAGACACACATACACAAGACATTTGAGATATCAGTGTGGAGAACAAGGACAATTTAGTTGCCGATTGTGTTCCCACAGATGCAACTACAGGAGCAATTTGAAAAGTCATCTTCTACACAAACATAAACTTGTTGTTGACTCTAGACAAGTAGATGAATATTTGTCATGACAATGAACAACGTATTTGGTTCGACAAGATATTGATATTGAAATCAGAATGAGAATAATGATCAAATGTATTCCATAATCATTTGTATTTATAACTAAATATGTATAAGATCCTTCTGCAGTTTTAAATGAGATTATTGGAAAAAGAATTGAATAAAAATCTTGAGTGTATTTGTGCTGGTACCATAATTTATACAGAAAAAAAGTCTATTTCTCTGACAGTTGTTGTGAGATGTAGACTATTTCCTCATTCCCATGATGAACTCAGATTGATTTAGCTTCCCTGGTCATACCGAAGATGATTTTAATCAACTCCAGATGATGCCAACATGATTGGTGAAACGCGAGTGATAAGCATTCGAGCGAAGTGTTAAAGTGTTTTGGTATTTGTGAAATCTACTTCAGAGCACCCCCCTAGGAAAAAACTTACCTTTTAGTTAAGTGATTTAGAGTATAAGCAATGACGTGATTCCTTACTCCTTACATTTATTCCCTCTTTATAGTATATATTCCTGGTATGGAACTATGTCGTTCAAATCTATGTTATTTGTTCGCTAATAATCGTCTTTTTAGGTGCTTACAAATGTCCTAACTGTGACAAGAGTTACTCTAGAAAGGATACATTTAAACGGCATGTCAATAAGGAATGCGGGAAGGAGAAAGGACACAAATGTCCTTTTTGCAAGTTTGCCTCCCTTAGAAGTGCCTCAGTTAGGCAGCATATTGAAACAAAACATTCTCCTGGGCGTAAATAAATAAAATAAATAATTGAGAGATTGACACTGAAATAGTCGTCATAAACACCAAAACACAAAACTATACTCAATTCTCATTTCGACATGTTTACACATTGCAATGCTTTCAATTCTTCGACTTTTTAGGTGAGCAATATGCTTCTTAAATCTTATTAAAATTGGACGTTGGTTTGCCCAACATACTTCAAATACAAACCTTACAACTAATGTTGTTCGTTTGATGTAATTTTATTTTGGGTTGCATAAAAATTACCGTTTTTACTGTGGCTGGTTAACAGAAAATGTACTATGCGAATAATTAAAAGGATTCTTTTAGTTACAAATCTGCATGAGAGTATAGTATTCGAATGTAATGTTCAATATTTTTGGTGTTTAAGAGGATTATTTCATCATCAAGTCACACCAAAGATTACAAACTTTACCTTCTTTAGTTTAAAAACTTTATATCTCTTATTCTTTATTTTAATTAATGGACGAATTAAATAGATTTAATTTCTACTTTTGATTGAGAAGTATTACCGTATAGGGACTTACTATACACAATTCATTTTTAAGATATTACAGTATATTTTTTAAATAATAATTTTATAGAAAAATATATCAATTTATATTATTATGTATTATAAATGCACACAGTACAAAAATAAAATATCGTTATTAAAGTATTTATATTGACTATTTCAATTACTAAACCTATGTGGACGCATGGACAGGAAACATATGAACTGAAACAAAATGGATCTAACTGATACCCAAAGACTATCTTACTACCGCTATCTGTTGGAATATTGTTGAAGTTATAAGTAAATTAGGAATGTATCTGCAGCACGAGAAATTGAAATAATTACAGGTTTCTAGGAAATAGAACATGCATATGAAAAAAACTATTGAATATAATTAAATTAACTATAAAATAATACTGATATTTGAATATTTAATTGAACACAGTTTTTGAACCTATATGGTTCCCCCATTGTTTTCATTTAAGTAAATATATAAACAAAATTATTAGTTTTTGAAAACTTTCTTGAGTATGAGCAAAGTATTATTAAGAAGAAAAAGATTTTTTCAATATGTGCTTAAAAAGCACATGTTTATAAGCCTTTGCTATTGCCTTTGTTTAATAACACCCCCCTCCATATTGTTACGGTAGGAGGTATTTTTCCCATCGCCATAATAAGCGGATATTTAATAACCAGTTTTTTTTTTCAGAAAAAAATAGCACTTTTTAATGTTTTTATTTTTACAAGAAATAAAATTATATAAAAAAAGTATTTTTAAGAAAAAGCTTTTATCTGAAAAAACTACTAAAAAGTAAAAATATTTTTTTTTAAATTCATACACATGGAAACCAAAAGCTTTGGGGGCGGTCAAATAGTGATATTCCATAGTTACTTTGCTCAATTGACCACCCCCAAAGCTTTTGGTTTCCATGTGCATGAATTTAAAAAAAATTATTTTTACTTTTTAGTAGTTTTTTCAGATAAAAGCTTTTTCTTAAAAACACTTTTTTTATATAATTTTATTTTTTACTTTTTAGTCCACTTATTTTATAAACAGACAGACAAAACCCTTTCATTTGCCACCGCCATCCACCCCTTCCCTCTTTCCACCACTTCCCCTGCCCTTCCCCATCTCTCTCCACCTCTTTCCACCCTATTCCCACCTTTTCCCACCTCTTCCCGCCCCTTCCCACCTCTTCCCACCCTTTTCTTACCTCGTCCCATCCCTTCCTCACCTCTTCCCACCGCTTCCCCACCTCTTCCCACCTCTTCCCACTCCTTTCCCACCTCTTCCCACCCCTTCCCCACCTCTTCCCACCCCTTCCCCACCTCTTCCCACCCCTTCCCCACCTCTTCCCACCCCTTCCCCACTTCTTCCCACCTCTTCCCACCCCTTTCCCACCATTCCCACCTCTTTCCCACCTCTTCCCACCCCTTCCGCACCTCTTCCCATCCCTTTCCCACCTCTTCCCCACTTCTTCCCACCTCTTCCCCACCTTTCCCCACCTCTTCCCACCCCTTTCCCACCCTTCCCACCTCTTCCCACCCTTTCCCCACCTCTTCCCACATCTTCCCACCCCCTTACCACCTCTTCCCACCTCTGTCTACCCCTTCCCCACCTCTCTCAAGTCCACCATATTGAATTTAGAATGACGTCACACACTTTATCGTATTTTATTACTCATCAAACCTTTTCATTTGACACCCATATCAACGGGGGTTGTGACTAAAAAGCAGATCCGCCATCTTGGGACGTCCTCCATATTGGATTTAGAATGACGTCACATTGTTTATCGTATTTTACTCGTCAAACCCTTTCATTTGATACCCATGTCAGGGGGATTATAACTAAAAAGCCGATCCGCCATCTTGGGACGTCCGCCATATTGGATTTAGACCGATAATGGCTATACTATGTTGCATTGTCACCGGACTTATACACGTGTGCCAAATTTCAAAGCTTGCAAAATTTGATCTAAACCAACAAACAAACATACAAACATTGCAAGTTAAATAAAAGCTTTTAAAAAAGACAAAAATTAGAAATATAGTTATTAATTTTTTTCATCAGCCATTATTTCTCATGGAAATTTTTGAGACACGGTAGAGTGCACAATATTAACGGACGGACACATCTTGTTCTTTTTTCAGTTGCCTTATTAGTCAGCATCGTTTCTACGTTGTTTGTTGATTATTATAGTCTGGTAAACTCTAAGGTGGCGAGTTGGTAACACGACATACGATTTGATATGCAATGCGCATAAAGCTATCGCAGTGATATAGAGATGAACTAGTTGCGTATGTCTTATTCTCTTAGTTTATATGAATATATGATGGAGCGACCTTTGGACGCGCCAGCTTAGAGTTTACTCGACTATACTAACATCTGCCAAAAGTATCGTGGAAATATACTTCCCACTTACATACATATTCTGCAAATGTAGTTTTATATATATGGGTCCTGAGATACACGAGTGTAAGAAAGAAAACAGATAAATTAGGTAATGAAAGACGTATCTACTTCCACTACATGTACAGGCGGTTTGAAGCGATAGGTACCGATGCCCTGCGTTGATGCACAGAAGGTGATAAAAATAAGATTTCACGGAGTGTGGAACGTGCTGGGAGCAGTACATCCGCCTTTCTTTTCCTAATTTCTCTGTTTTCTTTCTTACACTCATTTATCTCAGGATATATAAAACTACATTTACCGAGTCTGTATATCCTGAGATAAACGAGTACAAGAAAGAAAACAGAGAAATTAGAAAGCGAAAAAAAGACATACTTTCCACACTTCGGTGAAATCTTTTTTTTATCACCTTGTGTGTATCAACGCAGGGCACTTGGTACCTATCACTTCTAACCACACAATGCAAAGATCTCACTATGTGTGTGCATTGACTGCATCTTTATTTTCTTAATTTCTGTGTTTTCCTTCTTGCACTCGTTAATGTCAGGATACGTATATAAAACTTCATTTATCAAATCTGTATACCAAATTTCTGTGTGCGAATTTGGCATAATGGGAATAAATATAATAAATAAATATGTTTTATTAGAATTGTAACACATAATCTATAAAATCTTCCGAATTACTTATCCAAATTGAAAAATTATCACAAATTTTGACCAAAATCACAAAATCAGTCGCTGAAAACGTTCAGTAAACGTCGATTGTTCCGCAGACAGAACGAATGACACAACCAGTACAGATCCTCTGTGAGCATCTATTCATTTGTAAAACTTATAGTTATTTTGAATAGATGGCAGCACAAGTAGCGTTGAATGGGCCATTTAAACATATACTTATTAGAACCAATACTGCTAGCTTCTTATATCTCCCATGCATTAAAATTAGGCCTACACTTCGCGTCTTGCGACCCTTCTCATGCGCTAAACTTTTGGTGGTTAGATTTCAGTAGTGTGTGCTATTATCAAATTAGAGACGTAGGGTAGGTACTCCGTTGTAGCAAAAAATTGTTTGTATTAATTTTATACCCGACGAAGATAATACTCATCCTGATTTAATTATTTGTCATCTGAAGGATCAGTACATGCGCATAAGTTATTGAGTACGCCTAGTCTTAGCCAAAGTATTCTGAACTAGCAGTATTAGTTCTAATAAATATATGCATGTAAAACTTTGGGAGAACAAGATTCTACAAATTTTTGAGCTGAAAATAGTTGTTAGAAAATCGGAAAAATAAGAAAAACATTTTAGACACTAAAGGGGTGGTTTTTGAATAATAATTTTAATTTTAATGTTTTGAAACTGTGCGAGTATGATAATATTATACCGGTCAGTATACTAAAAATATAAACACTAATAAAAATTATAAACACTATAGTCTACGTAATGAAGCATTATAAGACGACTTTTTTGTAAATATTTCGTGCAAAGACGAAATTACCTCCACCACCCCGTTCTCGAGGGTGCTGAACACGATGCCAGTGGTGGTAGAAGTTTTTGACAGCCGCAACCCCCTGAAACGGCCACCCCTTTTATGGATCCTTTATGTTTTCATATATAAACGGGTCTGGGGAGTGATTTATCGACGGATTATACTTGAGATAACACGGAAGGGGGTTATAGAGTAAGTGGAACCCAGACAGCAGGCCTAAGGGGTTGATTTAAAAAAATCCAATTTTTTTCAAATGATTCGGTTTAAACGCGTATCCCCCCGTTTTCGGGGTCGCTGATCACGAGAAAAATATTTATCTTTATTCATAATATTCATCCTTCAAACGGGCAGAAAACCACTTCTCACTCACCATTTGAGAGATGAGGAGGGGTTCGGGCTAAAGATGAATATTTTTCCCGGATCAGCGACCCCGAAAACGGGGGATACGCGTTTAAACCGAATCATTTGAAAAAAAAGATTTTCCACCACTCGGGATAGTTTAATCATCCCCCTAGGCCTGCTGTCTGGATTCTACTTACCCTATAACCCCTTTCCATGTTATTTCAAGTATAACCCGTCGATAAATCACTCCCCAGACCCGTTTATATATAAAAACATAAAGGGATTCATTTCAGGGGGTTGCGGTGGTCAAAAACTTCTCCGACCACTGGCATCGTGTTCAGCACCCTCGGAAATGGGCGGGTGGAGGTAATCTCGTCTTTGCACGAAATATATACACTATTTCTGCCTTCATTAGATAGACTACTAAGGGGTTCATTTTTGAGGAGGTTGAAAAATAAATATCTTAAAATTCTGAAAACTTTGTAAATTTGATGACACTAAACCCGTGTTAACGCCAAAAATAGTTAAAAAAATGTAAGCATGGATTTAAGGGTTTGTAATATGAATATAGTTTAAAGACTATGTAAAGGAGGGGGTACACTTTCTATAGAACAGGGATTCCCAACAAGATTTTTTCAAGGACCTCATCGGTCGCTATACTAAAAGCTTAAATTCTTCTTAAAATGAAGATTATGTAGAATCTACCACTGCAAGTCAAGTAAAATACAAAACAATTGAATATCTCAGTGACATTTCGCGGACCCTCAAGACATCGTCCGCGGACCCCTAGGGGTCCGCGGACCACCTGTTGGGAATCCCTGCTATAGAAGAACGGCCCAATTATGAGCAAAAGCTAGAAGCAATTTAGTTTTGCGATATTTTGTGAATTTTACTTTCTAATACAATAATAACATAATAAAAAAGTGCTACTATCCTTCGACTTATATAAAAATCATACAAATATATTGAGAAATGAGTGAAAATCGCACATTTTTTAATCATATTTTATGATTTTTATATACGGTGAAGGATAGTAGCACTTTTTTATTATGTTATTATTGTATCAGAAAGTAAAATTCACAAAATATCGCAAAACTAAATTGCTTCTAGCTTTTGCTCATAATTGGGGCGTTCTTCTATAGAAAGTGTACCCCCTCCTTTGTGGTGAATATAATAGTACTACACTTGTGGCTGTAGGAGACAATAGTGAAATTAATATAGGCATTTTAGGAGCGCTGTTTGCTAAATATACAGGGTGTTCAAAATGTCGAAAATTTTGAATTTGGCGCTTTTCACGTAAGTTTCGGATCGTCTGCCCATAGGAAAACCGCCATACAGCTGCCCAGCAATAGAGTAATAATAACAGTGATAAGCAATGATCGGAATTTGGGTTTAAATCCAGTGGCCACATAAAATTTTACATCAAGAAATTAAATGTATGTTTGTTCTTTCTTACAAAATAAATCGAAATTAAATGTAATGCGAACCTACCTTATGAATTTCTCATTTATTTTGGCATAATAGAATACATGTGTACATATGTAGGTACAACTAAAAATGTATGCATATTTTAATAAATCCCTGTAACGACGCACCTGAAATTAAACCCAAATTCCGATCACTGGTAATAAGCATTGTGGATTTGTAGAATGTCCATAACACAAAATGTTACCAATTTGTCACGTAATAAAACGTATAGGTCTCTTCTTGGAGTGAAATTCGTAGTTCCTGAATAAAAAATGGATCACTATTAGGTATTCCTTTTTTACTTCCATATCATGGAAATACCTAACAGCAAAAATTAATAAATCTTTGTTTGTTCAAATATGCTTAGAATGTCATAAAACGTGGAGAATTTGAGCAAAAATAAATTTTCTATCTGTCGGTATGTCGTCGTGGCTGTAACTTTTTTTTTGTGCGTACGATTACTGTGGAACGATTTATAATACTGACTTGAAATTTGGTACACCTGTGTATTATAACGAGATCTGGAACTAGACTATATTTTAATCTTATTCTGTTCAAGGGGGATAAATACGTAGAGTAAGCAAGTTGAGGTTAGTTTAATTTTTCCTTGACTTAATCGCATTTCTGGCAAACTAAATTAATTATGTGGCCTACTGTGCGCTGAGGAAAAAGTTTGTATTTCACACCTTAGTCATACTTATGTCTACAGCATTTAAAAAAAATGATAATTAATTGTTGCTTGTTGCTAGAACTTGAGAATTCATTTTATAAATTGTATGGCCAAAAATATATACCAAAGAGTGTGCCCTATTTACACTCATACTCCTGTGAGTTAAAAGTTTCCTATTTACCCGTACAAAGTATTTTGTGGCCTTTTAATTACAGTTAATCTGATTCATTGGATTCTTCACAAATAAGTAGGGTCGGCCTGATTTAAATCCTCTGATTTATTCAATTAAAACCACAATATGTATCAAACTCAAATATTTTTTATAACATTTATAATAATGAAAATAAAATTAATGAACGTGAAATACATATACATAAGCACAGGTCTTTTTAAAAAGCATTTTTTCATGTTTCTGGAACCTCAAAACGTAAAGATCTGAACTTATTCCAGTTTTCAATTTTGGATCTATTGCAGTAACCTTCCCGTTTCTTTAGGTGGGGGTAGTCTTTTAATGCTCATAGTATAATACTTCAAAAAATTGTGGTAACTTAAAAGTTCGAGGAGACTAGATATAGCGTGTTGCGATAAATAATCTTCGCGCCATTTGCAAGAGTACTATCTGTTCCATGTAAAAAATTAATAAAATGTGTTTCATCCAAAATTTTATAAGAAACATATTAGTGTAGATGTATTTTTTTAAAAAGTAAATAGTTTGTTAGATAAACGAGCTAAATCGAATGTAGGAGTGGTTTTTGGAATTTTAAGGGATGATTCAACCACGATGGGGATGGGAACTTTCTCTGTTGTAATTCTGGTATATTTCCCAATATTTTTGACAAGTTTCCAAACTTTATGAATTTTGTCGGATATAAAATTTAATTTTACTCGATTATTAGACAGACTGTTAATTCACGCATTACTGTTTGAAAAAACCGCTGCCTAAGGAATCACTACTTCCACATCCAGATTTTCTATCCAAGTCTCTCACAATGAAAAAATTTTTGTATATAAATCACACAGCCACAAAAAAATGGCTGGCCTAGGTACTACACTGGTACATTCAAATGTATTTTCACGCGTTGAATCCGAATCTGAGGTCAGAATTGGTCGATTTAAGATAACTTCAAAAAATAGATAAAAACGGTTCCAGAGTAATCGTGAGCACCAAAAAGTTACAAGACCAATAGACAGACCGACGCGACATATAGAAATTTTTTTTGCTCAAACTTAAAATTTTGACGTTTCATGACATTCTAAGCCTACTTGAGCAATGAAAATTTGATTTTATTGCGTTGGTATACTTCCACTGGATATGGAACTTGAGGAAAGCCACTGCGCATTTCATTCGAGGAAACTGCGCATCCATACTACATGAGATCACCTACTGCGCATCTATAGTACTCGAGAAAAGCCACTGGACAACCAAAATACTCGAGGAAACCTACTGCGCATCAGTGGTACTCGGGGAAACCTACCTATTGTACTCGAGGAAAGCCACTGTGCATCCATACTACTTGAGGTAACCCACTTCGCATCCGTACTAGTTGAGGTAACCTACTCCGCATCTATAGTACTCAAGAAAAGCCACTGCGTATCCAAAACACTCGAGGAAACCTATTGCGCATCCATAATTCTCGAGAAAACCCACTGCGCATCCATACTACACGAGATAATCTACTGCGCACTAATGATACTCGAGGAAAGTCACTGCGCATCCATAATACTCGGGGAGACATACTGCGCATCCATAGTACTCGAGAAAAGCTACTACGCATTCATAATACTCGGGGAAACCTACGCACATCCATATACTCGAGGAAACCCTCTGCGCATCCATACCATTCGAGGTAACCCACTTATAGAATCAAGAAAATAATAGAACATCTATAAACACCGTACAGGTTGCATGGTATTCTAATTTGAAATCGTAGAAGCTAGACATACACGCGATGACGCATCTCTGACGCTATCTCCTCATCTATCCTTGAAACATTGGTGTCAATTTAGTAACCTGCTAAAATAATCTTGAAAGGCAGGCATGCTGATGTTCGTTTGTTCATAGGACTCGAATTACAATGCAACCTGTAGGGTGTTTATAAATCTTAAAATTTCCTCTCAGAACGAAAAAAATTCTGATACTATATTTGCACTTCACCATGTGGAAATTATTGTTTATGGAAGTTTAATAACATAGTATTGGAAATCGTCTACCTCAAAAACCTATAAAACGATATGTCACATCGGTAGCGGGGGTGGGGGTGGTGGTAGAGGGGTGGTGTGGGGGTATATGAAGTAAAAAAAAATTGAGGCCTTAGGTTCTTGTATATACGCTAAATTACAATTTTGTTTTTTTGACCCCCTTTATTAATGGGACCTTAACTGGTTTTATATATGCTAAATACCAATTTTCCGGACTCTTATTGCTTGATTTACTTATTTACCCCCATTTACCTCAATTTATCCCCCAACCCTTCATCGAAATAAGATCAAAATATAAAATCTAGTTCCAGATCTCGTTAAAATACATACGTGTACTAAATTTCAAGTCAATATCTTAAACGGTTCCAGAGTAAACGTGCTCACCAAAAAGTTACAGACAGATAGACAGAATTTGTTTTTGCTCACACTTAAAATCTCGACGTTTCATGACATTCTAAGCTATTTGAACAATAAAAATTTTCAAAATTATTTTTTGCGTTACTATGCTTCCACTGGATGTGGAAGTAATAAACTTTTGGGTGATAAAACCAAAGATGTTTTTATTGCACGGTAGTTTCTTAGTATACCAGGTTATACATCATATGGACTGCCCTCTGTTTTAGGTTTCTATAGGTGCGAGAGATGTGGAAGAATGTATAACAGAAGAGATAATCTAACCCGCCATTTGAGATTAGAATGTGGAATCCAGCCGAACAATAAATGCCCTTTGTGTTATTTCGCTACGTGCCGAAAAAATTATTTAAAAATTCATTTGCGGAAAAAGCATAACATTCGACATATATACGAGTGTGCGCGAAGCGAGGCGAAGTAGATGTGAAGCGTATATCTTGAAATAATTAAAGTGTAATTAATTAGAAAATATATTAGTGAGGTGGCTTATTGAAATGACTGTTACCTGGCGGATAAAAGCATCAAATTTGGTATGAAGGTATCTTAGGGTATACTAATAAATATTAGCCCAGGAGCCCTCTGGAATTTCTAAAACTTTTCATGTACAGCACTAAAATCCAAAATGGCGGACAAATACGACAAAATATCACATGTAACTCAGGAATGTAATAACATAAGTATGGAATATAATAAGATAAAAGTTCTAGATAATTGGTGCTCTAAAATGATAAACAGAAAAGTTACAGAAGTTTTCAAAATTTACAGAGACAAAAAAATGAAGAAAAAAATTCATGTAGCTCTAAAACGACTGGTATTTACAAAATTTTTTACATAGTCAAAATTATTCACAATTTATTCCTTAATCGTATGAATCGTGTTTCAAGATTCCAGTCATCGAAAAATAATTCTCACCGCAGCGCCATCTGACAGAGATGGGAACTGCGAAGGAACAATTCTAACTGCAGTTATTTAAGACCTTTTTTCGTCGCGATTTACAAATTTTAAGTATCTTTATTATTTTACGAGATAATGATCCGGGGACTATTAGCTGAAACACCCTCTATATATATAAATTTACAAATAATGGTAAGATATTAATTAAAGAGACAAATAAAATAATCTTAACTATAACATCTACAATTACAATAAAAATTTAAAATAAAAACTACAACAAAATATTAATTTACACTGTATCAAGAAACTCCTGCAGGGTATAAAAACATCCATCATTTAAGCCTCTCTTAATTTTTTTAAATATATGCGTGCAGTTATTTTTTAAGGATTGAGGCAATTTGTTGTATATATTTGTGCTCACAGTGGGCTAGAACCACCTTTAAATGAAATATGCATGCACTCTCTCAATTCCTATGGGAAATGGTAGCTTTATCTGTCCTGAAACAATTCCCGTAAAATCTGAAATCATTCCCTTGTCCGTTTTCTAGAAAATTCACTTTTTTTTTTGAAAACTGATTTTTTGCATTGATAAAAACAAGAATCTACTACATTTTTGAAGCCTCTGCATACCCGGACATATTTCAAACAACCTATCAGTTAAGTATCAGTTATCTTCTTCAATCCGTGATTCTTACGTTTATAATATAGACAAAGACAATATCTATTTTCATCGTGCGTTCTTGCATGATTTGCATTGCATTTGCATTATGCATAATTTCTTTGATTTTAATCATGGTCACAGAAAATTTTCACTCTTGCAGTCTTGGATTGTTTGCCTAGTGAAGTCTAAAGAGTAACTGACCGAGCGACGCCAATATTCTTTGGCAGTGATGACGGTCTCAGATATCTTAGGTCGAGCAGGACTACTGCTCTTTATCCTAGTACATCGCTGTAGACCTGGACCGGCCTCGTACGGGGTGGGCGAGCTTACTTTACATTAACCCCACTCACATATGTGAGCGGTGTGGATGATTTCGGCCCACCTCCCCGGGTCCTGGCCTTTTGGGACCTTGCTGGCTAAGGCCTTTATCTTCTGGGGCTCTTCTGTCTTGATGATCTTTCTTCGCCAGCTTGTCACCCCCTGGGGTGTCTGTTCGAAAACTTTGGGGTATTTTTGGCTGGGATTGACTGCCGATATGCAGAATGTCAATTGACATCCTGCCATCCGGATCATCGGTTAGGTAGAAATGAGCTATGTAGCTCGAGGAAGTGCAGACCTAAGTGCTTTGGTAGCACTTTCGATCTGCACGGAGCTAGGTGACTACGGGCACTGGATGGCATTTCGTCCGATACCTGCAGGGTAGTGGGTGGGTGGTTGGGTTATCGTCATATCTCTTCTGTGGGTTGTCTTCATCGACGGTGGTATAGTTCTCATACTCACCCATTATCCGACTAAGCGAATGGAAAGTCAACTCAGATGGCTAATAGAGGCGCTCGGATTTCCCTATAGTAAATCCAGTTACGCAAATAATAATGTTATTCATTGGTTACGGATATATTGGTAGACAAAAATTGCTGTCATTCAAAATAACACAGGAATAGATCTAATGATTTTGTCTGGAGTTGTCGAGCATGAAGGTTTCTTGTATGTTATTTCCCCAAACTTAGCTTAAGTTGAAATTTGTATTGGAATGTTCAATTTTACTTTCTTGATTGACATTTTAATAAGCTTATCAATGCAAAAAATCAGTTTTCAAAAAAAAAAAAAAAATTAAAAGTGAATTTTCTAGAAAACGGCCAAGGGAATAATTTTAGATTTTACGGCAATTGTTTCAGGACAGATAAAGCTACCATTTCCCGTAGGAATTGAGAGAGTGCATGCATATTTCTTTTAAAGGTGGTTCTAGCCTACTGTGCGCTAGAATAGTAAGGACTCCTAAGGACTCCTTTGAAATGTAGTTAAATTAAAATTAAAATTTATTTTATAATTATAAGAAAAAATATTTTGATATAAATTTTTTCATATTTTAAATTTTAGTGTTGTATATGAAAATTTTTAAAAATTTCAGGGGGCTCCTAGGCTAACATTTATTAGTATACCCTGAGGTACCTTCATACCAAATTTGGTGCTTTTATAAGCCAAGTAATAGTAATCTTGAAATACAGCTCTAACCGACCCCACTATATGCGATTAAGTAGATTCCACAAAGCTCAAAACACTGAAAATTACATTCAAATACTACACTCGACCCGCGTTTCACTAACCATGTTGGCATCATCTGGTGATAATTAAAAGTAAGCCAAGGTTTTGGTGTTTGTGGAAACTACTTCATCAGGTCATGCCAACGGTTTCAATCAGACCTTCAGGAAAAAATAGATACCTTCGTGAAAATAATCTGTAGTGATATTTTATAGGATATAATCAAGAGGTTGCAAATTGGAATTGATAACGTTTTGGCAACTTTGGGAGGAAAAGAGTGGTCCAAATTGTCTCGAGTCGAATTCAAAAATAAAGAACATAAAACAATACCGAACTTGTTTTTCATTTTTCCAGTTTTATATATTCCTTTATTGAACAATTATTTAGTTAATTCATTTATTGTTACATTTTTTTTTAGGTGGTAAGAAACTACACACGTGTAATGTTTGCTTTAGGAAATACACTTATAGGAATGGGCTTCTCCAACACACACGTTATCAATGTGGAAAAGAGCCTCAGTTTTTATGTCATTTTCCAGTGTGCAAATTTAAAGCACATCTCAAGTCTAATTTAAAACAACACTTGGCTAACGTCCATGGAGTCCACAGTGAAGTATGTACGTCTAAGAGAAGAGGTAGAGGAAGTCAGTGTCTAACAAAATAGGGATTGTTTTGTAGTTTACTACTTTGACTCTATTCGGGAAATCTTGTTCACTGGTTAATGTGATTATACAGTAAGTTTTCCTCAGGTTTTCGAGAAACTTTCCAGGTTTTCAACGTTGGACAATTTTTGTTCCCTAAACAAATATACTTTTAAAATTTAAAAAAAGGTATTTTTTCCGATTTGTTCATATTCTCATAATTGTTTTTTACTATTTCGTCAATATAAGATTTGATTTGATGGGTCTGATGTTATAATCACAATATTATAGATACACAAGGAGGAACTTGAACTAAATTAATTACCGATAGTTATATTGGTATTACTATCTTTATCAAAAAGTAATTATTTTGTATCCTCCATTACTATTTGACACAGACCCATTAAAACATCTTATATTCGTGAGATGCCCTTATTAAATTGTGTGGTAGTTATTTTGTTGTTTTTGATTATTTTTTTATATGTATAATAAATGACTTCTTTGTTGCAATTAATACTCTGTTTCAATTCATCTTAAATTATCAATAAAACCAATAAAGACTAAAAAATAATTTAGTGTTGATATAAGTTCTTGAATGCTTTTTAAAACTTTCATTGAAAAAAAAAACTACTTTTAAGTGCATTTGACATGTAATAAATCTGGCATAAATCACTGGTTATGAGGTGGCCATTAAAAATCACTGATAAAACCCAAATAAATCTAAGAGACATTTAAATTGTTACTTGGATTCTTTCTAATATGTATTTCTTCAACTTTATATGAAACTTGATTCTCAGAGGAGGATTCTTCAGGCATGCGTTGAGCTTTTAAGTAAGAAAATAGTATAGAGACATAACAAACAGAGGCGGATTTATACATCTGCCGCCTGGGGGCTAACGGCAACTTGTCGCCCCCCACCCCCTTCCCACTCTCTGCTCCTTGCCCTCAGCATTCAAAAATGATAGTCCCTCTACTCCACACCTCCCCTTTTAAAGGGTAACTCCCTCCTCGCTCACTCCCTTTTATGCTTTCTCCTCATAGATTTGTCAATAGCACAAAATCATTGGTACTAGCCTAATTTTGTTCAACAGATCGACATATAATATTGTTCATTTTATCTTAAAAGATATTTTATCTTATCTTCTATCTTACAAGATAAAATTTGAAATAAACTTTGATATGTGTTTAAAATGTTATTTATTTAGACATAGACATAATTAAAATATAAAACGCTTTCTGAAATAAATTAAAAATGTTCTGATATTACATACCAATGGTAAAGGTTTAAATGAACTTCCTTCGTGAACTAGAGTTTGAAAATGAATTTATAACATCATCAAAGTCTAATCTTTTGGTTAGCTCCGATTCGATGGTAAGAACTGCCACATCTTTCAGGCGTTCTTCGGTCATATACAGAATTTGATGATTCATAACAAACAGTTTGCTAATAGACGGAGAGCCGGCCGTCGAATATCCTATGAATAAGATACATGAAAAACTTTTTGTGAGTGATTAGTACTACCACAGTCCTAAAGGGAGCCACCTTTTATACGAGCTAATTTTGCCCGCGTCATGGCTTTTTAACCTCACTTCCGGTTACGATTTTTAATGTATTTTAAGTCATCAATAGTCCCTTTGGGTAAAACTTTTACCCCACCAGACCGCAAGACATGTACCCCCCTGTTTTCGAGGGCGGGAAACACGATGATGACAATATTTTCCGACCTAGCGTCCAACCGCTACCCCTAAATCGAAAAAACCACCCCTTTTTTCGATTTTCCGGTGTTACGCTTGCGAGGGCTTGGCAGATCTGGTTTTTCTTGGTCAGATTGAATAAAATAAGTAAATATTGGCCATAGGTGACCTAACTCACTCCCGGGGGTTGAAACTACCCTCACCCCCAATAACTGAATGCCACGAAAACAACGAAAATCAGCTGGAAAGCAATATACCCCCGTTTTCGAAGGCGGGGAATACGATGGTGACAATATTTCCCGTCCTACCCTTCACCCACTATCCCCAAATCGAAAAAACCCATCCCCTTTTGAGATTTTGGTTCTTGTACACACACTAAATCACAATTCAATTTTTTCTGTCACCCCTGTGGTCAATATTTATTTATTTTATTTAAATTGACCAAAAAAAACCGATCCGACAAGCCCTCGCAAGCGTAGCACCGAAAAATCGGAAAAAGAGGTGGTTTTTCGATTTGGGGGTAGCAGTTGGATTCTAGGTCGAAAGATATTGTCACCATCGTATTCCCCGCCTTCGGAAACGGAAAAACCATTTTCCAGCTGATTTTCGCTGTTTTCGTGGCATTTAGTTATTGGGGGTGGGGGTAGTTTCAACCCCCTGGGGTGGGTTAGGTCACCTGTGGTCAATATTTACTTATTTTATTCAATCTGACCAAGAAAAACCAGACCTGGCAAGCCCTCGCAAGCGTAGCACCGGAAAATTGGAAAAAGGGGGTGGTTTTTTCGATTTGGGGATAGCGGTTGCACATTAGGTCGAAAAATATTGTCACCATCGTGTTCCGCGCCCTCGAAAACGGGGGAGTACATGTCTTGCGGTCCGGTGGGGTAAAGGCTTTACCCCAAGGGACTATTGATAACTTAAGAAAACATTAAAAATCGTAACCGGAAGTGAGGTCAAAAATCCGTGATGCGGGCAAAATCAGCTCGTATAAAAGGTGGCTCCCTTTAAGTCTGCGGTAGTACTAATCACTCACAAAAAGTTTTTCATGTATTTTATTCATAGGATATTCGACGGCCGGCTCTCCGGCTATAAGAGCACTCAAGATTAAGTGAATCATTTCATTATGGTAACACATAGACGCAGGACGCAGATTCCCTAATCGTGGCGTCAGTGTTGCGCATTCGGACGACTAGACAAGCCCACTTTTTTTTAGATGTGATGAGGGAGATAGGTACTTGCATTCTGCATTCCCCTGCATGGGCTTTAAGTGATTTCTCGTAATTTCATACAATGTCCTTAAAGCATGTTATTTTTATTATTATTTTTTTTTTTTTTAACTATTTAACGTCGGCCTATTTCCGCTACCAGGGCCTATCACCGACGCCAGGAGACGAGCTACCCCCAACCTGGAAATTTTGCCGAACCTCTTCCCTTAAGAAGAGTAGGGATCTTTTACTTGCTTAACATTTAATAGACAAGGGACCGCCTGCTTTACATCCCCTCCGAAGGATGGTATATCCACTACGTAATCCTCGTCTGAAATTACGTAACTTCCGAGTATACACTGATATACAAGCCTCTAGAAGGTGGGGCGAGAACGCTGTATTTCCCAAAATAGGTGAATCGCCCATCCAAGTACTAACCGCGCTCGACGTTGCTTCAACGGAATATCGACTGATGTTCACATTGAAGTCACCTCTACGCTCGCCCCTATTTTTATTTTTAAATTGGTTAACATTTTTATCTATTTTTGTTTTTACGTGCCTTTGGTATTTTCCCCAACACTTGCCGCCCTGGGCTATAGCCCCTCCATAAATTCACCACTGGTAAGAAACGCTACTGGGAATTATAAATAACATTTTGAATGACTTCATACATCATCTTGTTTTAATATGTATATTTTTAAATATAAGCGAAGCTTAGTACCACCATATTTCTCTGATATGTTACAACTTGTCTTATAAACCTATTAAGTAGAGAAAAGGCGGTACTACATTTTGCTCTGTGTTATACTTGGGGAAGGATGGTGAATACCACGCAAGTCCTCTATTGTTAACGTAAAAATAAAACTAACTGCCTTTCAGTTTTCTATAGAAAACATTCCTCTTTTGTCATTTTCTTTTGAAGTCGGTTGATTTAAAAATATATAATATATAGCATCGTTGTTGTCCTTCCCACGATAATAGAACTTTAGCTCAGGGATACCCGAATGGTACATTTCCAAACCGTTTTTTTATAGATATGGGAATTATTTCACATAACTCGTGCAAGAAGCAAAAATATCATATTTCCGTCTATCCATGCCCTCGTAGTCTTGTGATTTTTACATTTCATTTTTAGAGAGAAGAATTCACACTTGTGACGTGTGCTTCAGGAAGTACAGTTGGAGAAAAGGCCTTCTCCAACACAAGCGTTACCAATGCGGAAAGGAGCCGCAGTTTTGTTGTCATTACCCAGGATGTACTTATAGAGCTCATCTCAAAGGCAACGTGAAGCAACATGCGAGTATGGTCCATGGCAGTTTCAACTCCGGGATAAGTTTAGATAATTTAATTTTGAAATCCAGAAAATTCTAATATTAAAAATAACTGACTATTTATAAAATAAAGAAATTGTGAATTTCTAAAAATGTTTTAATGCAAATATTTCCTTTAGTTTAAAAATATCTTATTCCATCGAAGGGCTGGAGGATAAGTTGTTAATCGGAGTAAAGAGGTAAATCAAGCAAGTAAGAGTCCACAAATTTTGTACTTAGTATATGTAAGGGCAGATAAGATCTCAAAAAATTTTTTAACATTAGCCACCTCCAATTACCACCCCACAGCCCGTTATTAAAGAGGGTAAAAAAATTAAAATAAAATTTTGATTTAGTATGTGTTCAAGAACCAAAGGCCTCAAAAATTATTTTTTTCACTTTATCCACCATTACCACCCTCTAAAATATGATAATTTTAGCATCAGCATAATTTAAAAAAATAAAAAAGAACATTTTAATTTTTCCAAGTACCAAGTGCCATTTGATCGCTTTAGAAAAATTATGTGTGGTAAAAAGAGCTTTTCAAGATTTTAGAAAAAAAAAAAAATTGGTAGTTGTTCCGAAACTTTGTAGAGGTTAAAAAAATCCAGAAAAATTCATGAGTTTATTTTTAAAGTTTCCGTTGTCAGATTCTGTTCGAATTTATTCCATGTTTATGTCTTGGTAGTATCTATAATTGGTTAAAATTTTAGTTGAACTGGTTATGCCCTTCAATAGACAGAAATCATTTTCGATTTTTTTTTTACTCGAAAACTAAGGGCTGAAATTTGATAAAATTGTAAGTGATATTGATAACAATCCAACCAAAAGAAAAAAGAGCACAATCCATACGGGGCAAATCCAACCATCTTAACCGACTATGACTTTTTATTAATACAGTTTTCTATAAAAAAACGCTTATTTCGAAATCGAAAATAAAAACTTCACCGCTTATGTCTTACGTTTTGGTGAATTAGCCTTAATTTTGCATGAGGAATTATCCGCATCGTTTGTTTCTAAATTTTGTGATCAACGTGAACTTTTAAAATTAGAAATGGATATTTTTTTGCAAGGTATAGTATAAAAATCATGTCGTGTGTTTGTCGTTGTCTCATTTAAATGAAAATTTAAAATATTGTCATTTTTTCCTAAATTTTATGGTTTATTTCTAGAACGACATAGGTGTGATGCATGTGGTAGAACCTATAAGTATGCCAGAGGTTTACGCCAGCACAAAAGTTACATGTGTGGAAAGGAAGCGCAGTTCGAATGTCCACATGTTAATACCTGTAAATATAAAGCGAAGTTGAGGACAGACTTGAGAAAACATTTAAAAAATATGCACAATGATCTAAGATATTTCTTATGAGACATTTCTTACGAGTTACATAAACATAAACACACCATAAATCTAAAGCCAAGACTGTCCGGAGGGGGGGTGGGGGGGGTTACAGTTGTTCAGATAATAAAATTTTAAAAGTGAATAGGTATGTTTAATATTTTGTAAGTCTGTGACCATATGTTCTCTTTTATGTTACCACATGTTTTAATGTTCATATTTAAGTATGTTCTTTTTTTTTAATGTACATACATTTACCTTTATTGTTTTTGCTTACCCTCTTGTTCTATAATTGGGTTATCTACCTGTTGAACAGTGTTCTCAATAAATAAATAAATAAATATTTTAATATTTATTTCCATATATCCCTACTAGGATACTACTTACCTAAATTAGTGGTAGATCAAGATCTTCAATGTATTCAGAAGATACCTACACTGTCCCCAAAATTGAAAACCATATAGGTCTTCCATCCTCGTTGCTAATTTTCGGCAGGTGAAATGTAGATGGCAGTTATCCTAGAGTGTCTTCGTCTACAACGTTTCTGGTATATGTATTTCCTAATCCTTAGTGAGTGACTGTAGTTATTTCGTTGTTACAAAAAAAAAACCTGAAAGAATTGGAGCCCTAGTCATTTTCGAATAACCAGATAGGCAGCTGGAAGTAACAAATCTTATTTCTGAAAATTTGATGAGGCCTGCTTTTCTGAATCAGAGTCAATAATCCCCTAGTCTGTTGTAAAATTTTCCTTACCCACATCTATTGAATGATTTGAGATAGAATAACCAATCTGGACAGGGACTTTAAATGAAAAGTTTACATTTGTGTCTCAATAAATGATTCCCATAGACTGCACCAAGTGCTTATTTTCCAGAATTTTATTTACGTATAGAGGGATCGCAGAATCGAAGCGGTTCTTGTAAAGTAGGTACTAAAACAGTATTATTCGCTTTATGGGTTTTACTTTGGGTTTTCGTTAGGAAGAAAATTTAATTTGTCACAGTTATTTACAGCTGGGTCTAATAAACCATTGCTAACTTTGTATTACATAATATATGTCACTTTCCTAATAATTTTATTGGTTTACTTTTAGACAGACATCGGTGCCAAGAATGTGGAAGGATCTTTAAATATGCCAGGGGCTTACAAGAGCACAGGAATTACATATGTGGAAAAGAGGCGCAATTTGAATGTCCTCACGTTAATTTCTGCAAGTATAAATCAAAAATAAAGACTAATTTGAGGAAACATTTAAGAAAAGTCCACAATGACCTTGGATAAAGCATATTTTGTAAGGACTAGATTAAACCAACAAAAAATACTTGTTATAAAATTTGTTATAAAATTTATGTATTTTAAATATTTTATCTTATTTATTTATTTTTATTTATTCTCCTTATTATACTCTGCGCAAATATGAAAACAAAGTGTGCTAGTGAGCGAATTCTGAACAACTTTCATATTATCGGTCTGTCCGTCCGTCATGTTTCTTGTAAAATGTCTTATGAAAGAAAATTCCGATTGTATTGAAATTTTGACAGTAAGTTAGTGTCAGCTGTATTTTTCTTGAATAAAATCGATTAGTAAATAAAAAATCGGCAGCTACTGGAAGCGGCTGGAACCTCCCCACACGGTTGATCTTTATAAGCTGTGTTTGGATATTACATCGGAAATCAGAGTATTGAGCAAACAGATAAATTAAACGTGACTTTGAAGCCATTTATTTCATGAACAAATATCGAACGAACTGAAGTGGACTACAAGCAATCTGTTAAAACATAACCTCTTATGTTTGTTTATATTGCATGTTAATCAATTGCCAGATATTATAAAGGTATTAACAGATAACGTTTCGAAGATTTTGTAGAACATTGGATAGCGAAAAAAAATAACAACACAAAATTTAGCCAAAATGACACTCTAACCTCAACAAGTCAATAAAATTATGGACAATTCAAGCAGACTACGCATGCGTCAAATTAAAATCTTCCTGCTCGATCAAAAAGGTCCGGTCGAGCTTCGTCCGAGGCCTTTATTTTGTAATATTCGAACGTTTCAGATTTAGATCGGTTAGCTCGGTTGCATTAAACGAACGATTGTCCCATCAGTCAGACGTAATATCCGAACACGTCTATAAACAATAATTATTACCTTAAAAAAACCAAACCAAAATAAGTTTAAACAATCTCTCAAAAATATTTGGGTTGGTAACCTTTACGAATGTTGATATGGGACATAACCTATACAATAGGGCACCTGCATCATGTTTAAGTCTCTCAAGTTTATTCTCATTTTTAATGTTTGTATACGCATTTTTAGCTTGGAACCACAGTGGTTCCAAGCAAATATTTAAAAATTCACTTTAATAAAAATAGACTGCTAATTACAAGTTAGATTTCCAACCTACAAAAAGAGTCCTATATTATTAGGACCAGAGCTGGGAGTAATTAATTACTAAAGTAATTAAATTACTAATTTAATTACTTTTTTTAAAAAAGTAATTGTAATTGAATTACATTTTTCAAAGCAGTAATTGTACTTAAAAATTATTAATTCCTCAAGCGATACTCTGAAAATATCGTTTCAGAGTAATTAATTACCGATAGAAATTACTTCATGTAATTTAAATTACTTCTCTAATAATTTCAAATTTCTAGAATAATTTGAATACTGTAGAGTTGAATTGTTTTACCGTAATTAAATTATTTTAGAGTATTTAAATTACTTTACATTCCTATTAAAAGGAAATATAAACATGTAATATTATTCATATCTGTAACTTTTTTTTGTGAGCACAATCTCGTTTAAGATATTGACTTGAAATTTGGTACACGCATGTGTGCGGGTGCGGTGAACATAATTTGACAATTTCTTCTACATCCCTGAACCGATTAACAAAATTTTTGATGGGCCTTTAGAGACAACTTTAAAGAATGGTACTAGGCTATTGAAAACTAAAGAAGGAATTTTTTTTCTGATGCGAAAATCAAAAAAAATGTTTGTTGATTTCGATAGTCTGGTATCATTCTATCAAGTTCTCTAAAGGCCTATCAAAGAATTTTTTCAATCGGTTCAGGGATATAGAAGAAATTGTCGAGTTACGAAATCGTTTTCTTAAGCACGGCACCGCCACCTTTAATGAGATCTGGAATTAGATTATATTTTGATTTTATTCCGTTGAAGGGTTGGAAAATAATTTGGGGTTAATAGGGAAATCAAGCAAGTAAGAGTCCATAAAATTGGTATTTAGTATATATAAGAGAAGCTCAGGTCAACAAATTTTTTGGCATTAGCCCATTACCACCCCCACCCCATTATTAAAGGGGGTGAAAAAATTAAATTGTGATTTAGTGTGTATACAAGAATTAACTCATTTTTTTTTACTTCATCCACCCCCACCCTCACTACCAATATGGCATATTGTTTTATGGATTTTTGAGGTATGCGATTTCAAATATTATATTACTAAAGGTCCGTAAACAATTATTTCCACATACAAAATTTTTTTCATTGTGAGAGACTTGGATAGAAAATCAGTATGTGGAAGTAGTGACTCCTTGGGCAGCGGTTTTTATATTTGTTTTTAGTTATAGATTTTCATTCTTTTGTGATTACTGTCTTTACTGATTAATACAAAATTTAGATATATCTTTCTTTCATATTATTCAGTATTTGTATATAATTATAATTATTTGTACACTAACAAATGATCTTATAATTTACTAAACATCTCCCATTTCCATTATAACAAATGTAGAAGCTGTAGGGTAATTATAAAAGTAATTTATTTATTCAATTACCATTACCAAATAATTAGTAATTTAATTACATTTTTTTAATAGTAATTTAATTACTTGGTAATCAAATTACTTTTTAACATTAGTAATTTGTAATTTGTAATTAATTACTTTTTCAAAGTAATTTGCCCAGCTCTGATTAGGACAAAGTATTTAAAACTTCAAAAACATTACACTGTACTAGATTTTAGTTGAAAGTACGGAAACTAGGTGGAAATAATAATAGCTATTACGTAGCTATTATTATTTATTTTTAAATCTTAAGAAATATATATTTTTGAGGTTAGCTGTGACGTCAGGTGATAAATGTACCATAACCTATAAATCAACATTCACAAAGGTTACCAACCCAAATATTTTTGACAGATGGCAAAATACATTTTCCCCTAACAATAATACCAATAATATTTTTTAGATGCTATCATGTGTACACATAATTATAACGAATTCTTTTTATTTTTTTTTCACGGAAACCAAATCGAAAGGGTGCAAGTATGATATATCGTTGAAATCGGAATTTTTACTGCTTTTCAGTGGTTCGATTACAAATTGTAAGTGATCATAAAATAAGCAACTTGTTGTGCGAAAACCGCACTAAACGTAATCCGATCTCAACCAAAACGTTTTCCGATCTTCTGGAGCACTAAAGAAACCCTCATGCAAAGTTTCATTCAAATCCGTTTAGCAGTTTCGCTGCTATCTTGTTCACATACATACACACATACTCACAGACATTGTTTAAAACCACATTTTTGGGTTCCTGAGACCTCAAAACGTAAAGATTTGATATTATCTCAACTTTCGATTTTGGACCAATTTCAGTAACCTCCCACAATTTTATTGTGGGGAGGTTAAAAAGTTATTAATCATTCTAAAAAGTGTTTTCTTAATATGTATGTTTTATAATTGAATATAAATCTTGTGAAATGTTGTTCCCCATCACTATTTATTTATATATTTAGAGATTAGAGCTATCTTTCTTCACGCGAATATATAAAAGACGCAGGTTCAGCTGCACTTCCATTACTGTTGTTGGACAGGTAGAGTAGTATTATTATGAGAAGATGCTCAAATGCGCGGATATTTTCACCAGGAGCTTAGCTTCATCTGTGGTATAATAATGTGTAATTGCAATGAAATTTTCGCGGCCGAGGAGCTATGTAATGCGGTGTATTGAAACTACGAACTCTGGTATTAACATAGATTACACACAGCTCCTTGGCGGAAAAAGAATGTGAAGATATTTCGCGCTCAACATAGGTTTATTAAATTAATCACCGCCGGCGAGCACAACTCTACTGCAAACTACCGGTGACGCTGGTCTCAACATTGAATATGACGTAATTCGTTCTTATTGGCTTAGAATAATGCGCATATTTTTTGCGAGCATCTTCTCATAATAGCACTAGTCTACGCATTACACCTGCGATTCCAAGGCACGCTAACAGTGTCAATTTTAGTAACTTGATCTGTGTCGTTGTCTCTTTGTTCTTATCCATCATACCAGCAATGTATATATAGGTGACAATGGGTCTAACACCTGTTAAGTATAATCAGTAGATCAGTAGTTTAGAACCCCATGTTTTACCAAAGAGCCTGCTGCTTGTCTAGAGCGTCGATGTTGCTCTTTCGGTGACTTTTGTCAAGTGGGTATTCCAAGTGAGATTTTCATTCAAGTTTAGAGATATTTTACCTCACTGAAAAAGCTTGCCCAAGAGAGAAGAAACTAGTCATGTTGCCTCTCACACAACAGCGGTCAAGCCCACTACAACACGTGAAAGACGTCATACCCTACCCAAAATTCGAACCTGGTACACCCTGATCGTAAGCCTAACATCGTAAGCACTGTGCCACATCA
The DNA here is from genome assembly GCA_936432065.2 of Rutpela maculata. Lineage (NCBI taxonomy): Eukaryota > Metazoa > Arthropoda > Insecta > Coleoptera > Cerambycidae > Rutpela > Rutpela maculata. The sequence goes on along the minus strand of OW386286.2, from coordinate 56,950,176 downwards.
CAGCTTTTTGTATTATCAGACATTAAAATCGCAGAAGGTTAAAGGGTAATTTGCAAGATAACAAGTGCTCAAATTGATTACCCTAATGGTGTACATATAATGGTGACGATATTGTTTTCAAATATATTGAAAATATATGAAATAATAACCTGAAACCACTGACATTTACCACTCTCCTCATATGTTTCCTGATCTCAATCCAATTAAGCTTGAGTTGAACTTTTATTAAGTTCTAAAATTGCTATTGAAAATAGCCATATCTTTTCGTCAGATGGTCTGTACATACGGAAACACTTCGCGGTCGCAATCTTCAACGGATCCACTTGATTTTTTTTTATCGCTTCGTGTACTATCAGAATAAAATCCTATTGTATTTCATAATGATCCGTCGAGTAACTACTTTAATTGAACTTAATTATTATAAATAAATGTTTAACACGATCACCAGTTATCACGGACTATTTCTCTGATTCTCGACATCTATCGTATAAATGAAGCAATTATTTTTTCGTTAAACTCGCTTTAACTCAGAAACGGAACTATAAATTGGTCTTAACCTTGTTGTCACCACATACTTGTTAACAATATGTGGTAAAATGAATGTCAAATAATAAGTGTAGAAAATATGCATTTTTTTTCTAAATTTATATCGATAAAATGTGCGAATTAGTAGAGGTAAGTATTGCAAACGGAAAACTTTTTTATTTTTGGGAATAAATACGAAGTATATTGGGAAGAAATAAAGATGAAGGGTGGAAGGAACTTTTTTATTGAAAACTTTTTTTATAGGATTAGTAATTTTCGAAAAAACTGCATGTTAGTTTATGATTTCCTTTTATGATAATTGGTAATTTGTCTTTAGTCTCCTTTTGTGTCACTTCTTCACTGCTAGTAAATTTTTTAAAATAAAAAATTAACCACAATTTTAGAAAAATAGTCATTTGAACAATGAAGTAGTGTTATTAGACCAGTCGGAATAGCTTTATGTGCGAAATGTCATTTATCGGCATTTTTTTTACATATAGTTTGGGATGTCCAAAAACATATGCCATCTATCCGAGCACTTTAAAATTCAAAAAACGTTAATTTTTTGCCATTTTTCGCTTTATTTGCAATATAACTCGTAAATGAAGCGTTGTTCGGAAAAATATCAAGAAGTAAAAAGGTTGAGAAAAGTGATTTTGAACATTTTCCTATTCTAGACATTTTCCCAAAAAATGCTTCTTTTAAGAGCTACAGACGAAAGAACAATGCTACTTTTCTATTTTTTTTTTACTTTTTCTTTTTAAGTGAATATAATAAATATTAATACTAAATATATGATCGGTATAATGTAAATTATGTTTAAAAGTCCAATTTACAGTTGAAATAAAATATATTTACAGAACTATATATAATTTACATGTTAAACAGAAAAAAATAGTAAAACTTTTTAGGTATTAAAATGATGGTAAAATAAACAAATGTATATTTTCACAAACAGACTATTCATTTTAAGCATATTACGGTATACATGCGTTTCATATATATCTTAATATATAATTTAATGTAATTTAGGCCTTTTTGTTGGAGGCGAAGCAATAACACATTTAATTTCTCTATTTTCTTCATCTTCATCAATATCATCTAAGAATTAGCTGATGTGTCATTTTCGTCTACAGCACCAACTGATGTTTCGAAAATTACATCAATCTCGCTGTTTGCACAATTTGTAACCTTACACATTTTACAAAAAGTGTTACATTTTAGTCCCAACTTTCAACAACCACACCTCTTAGAACACCGTCTTACAAGTACAATTAAATTTTTTCATTAAAATCGCTTTTCGTCAATATTGGTTCCAAAATGTTGCCACGTTTTCTCCATCCCCAATCAAGGGGATCTAAATTGTTATCTAACCACTGTTGAACTTGATAGTATGTACTGAAAGCATGTTCACAAGTGGCTGCCTCAGTGGGAGGTAAGGCACTCAATTCAATTTTTTTCAATTTTTTACAAAAAACATCTACTCTCGTATTATGCCTATTATGAGATATGCTATATACGACGAAGTGTTGTACAAAAAAGATTTGAAAAGATTATGCAATTCTTTATATAATATATCAATTATACATGTAGTATTATTTATGTGTATATACAAGGTGTAATTTCATGTAATTAAAAAAAACTGGTAATGGGGACCGACTAGACAAACAAAAAACCTTTGTGACTTTTTCCTCTAGGGGCACTTTGAAAAAAAAACTGACCTAGGTCAACAATTTAAATATTAGGGTAGGAAACATTTGAGAACCACTGCCTTTCTGGGTCAATGGACGTGTACTTCCCAATTATACACCTTTTAATTGTCATAAAAAAGTGCAAAGATTACCGACCGACTCGTTCTCGCCGGCACGCAGCGGCCCGCGGTTTCAAAGCAAAAAAGGGCGGCACCTTTGACGACCGCCTCAACGGAACCAATTATAAAAATGTAAATAATTCGTTATCTCTTTTTGCAGAACTGGAAGCAAATGATGGGCGTAGAGGTTTAAACACAGCATTTCTTTACATGTGTTTTTTTAATTTAGAACAAAATATTGGAGCTTTTATTGTTGTTTATAATTTTTCAGATTTAATTGTGATTTATTAACATTTGTAACCTAAATGAGTGTTCTGGGTTAAAAGCTTAAAGAATGAGAAATTATTGCATGACATTGGGAAATAAAGAGTTAGACGTCTGAGATATAACAAAAAACAATTGTGTATTTTAAGTTAGGAAAAAAATCTGATTTATTTAACGAATTGCTGATCAGGTATCGAAAACTAAAATATTCGGTAAATCTAGAACTTACCAATACATTTGTTGATTTATATAAATTGTTCGAAATGGCTACCACCTGCATCAATACACTTTTCGGCACGTCGAACTAAGGACATACGCACTCCGTTCAATACATTTGGTAAATTAGGATCATTTTTCATGGTTTCTATGCACATTAAAATACCACACTAAACTATCAACTAACGTTGTCAATAAAGAAAATAACAATAAAAACTTGGTCCAAAATCCAAAAAGCAACACAAAAATAACGAACAAGTAGTGTCTGTACGTAATCAAGAACTTAACGACTTGAACGGTAAGTCAATAAAATAAATCTTAACTGTAAATACGTGGCCCAAAATTCGAAAAGAACAAATGCAACATACAAAAACAACGAACGGGTTCGACGTGTGTACTTAACGAAGTGCCCACAGAAACTAAAATATTGCACAAGGGAGAGTATAGTTTTCTTCAGATCTACTGAGCACTCAGAAAATGCCGACGTCTTTCACCTTTACCGCACTGCTAAAGACCTTACCTTACCTACTTTTAAACAGCCATAGCAAAGTGTGATTATCAACTTGTGTCCTCGCCGATGCGCGGTCTCTAACAAAGGAGCGCGATACTTTGAAAGAGCCGTATTACCGTATTTGATGGTTAGAGGCGCCGACATACGCGAAGATAAAAGCCTATCCCATCATTCCAGCAGTTCTCAAACAATATTATTGAAAATTTTCGAAATGTTTGTTTTTTTTTTTTCTAGAACTATGGGTTTTAGACCCCATGTTATATAAGGTTTTTTGTTCGTTTAGTCGTTCCCCACCACCAGTTTTTTTAATGACATGAAACTGATTACACCCTGTATTTCTACATATATTATTATTCTTTTGAAATGAGTTTAAAATTTTTTTTATAAATATTTTTCACACCAAAGGTTTATAACAATAATATTGAATCATTATACTCATTTTTTTTTAAGATAAAAATAGAAAAGTAGCATTGTCCTTTTGTCTTAAACGAAGCATTTTTTCAACGTTTTGCCCCATATTTTTCCGAACAGTACTTAATTTCCGAGTTATACTGCAAATAAAGCGAAAAATTGCAAAAAATTGACGTTTTTTGAATTTTAAAGTGTGTTGCCCAACCTGTCACGTGTGCTGATAGTTGGCATATCTTTCTGGACGTCCCAAATTATACTTTAAAAAAATAAAATTGCGGATAAACGACATTTCATAAAATGACCTATACCGGGTGACACAGGAGATATGTAACACCCCGTAGCATGTTTATTTAAAAAGATATTATTTTGAAATTTGGTGGACCTATATAATGTGTGATTGTCCCTTTTTTAGTACAAACAAGAAATTTTTTCCACTTCCGGTTTCACCGGAAGTGACATCTACATTGTTATTTTAAATAGCACCCTGTATATATTTTTTTCCTATCTGGTTCTCCTTAAATTGCTCTTTTCAACTATGTATAGCAAGGTGGCATTCATTTTTAAAATGGCTACTGAAAACCATTTTATTGCATTAAGTCAAGTTGGCTATAGTATGAAATGTGGTAATTAATGCTTAGTGTGCTGCAATATCAAAAGAACCGTGGTACACAATTTTCTGTTTCATATTTGTTTTGTTCTAATCAGTAGCCGAAGAGACTTTGTACAGTTTTTATATTAAAGAAAAATCTCTAGAATAAATCCACGAAATCACAAAAACTAAGATAGAAACACTAATTTTAAATTTTATCCATTTGTAAAATATTTATGCATATTTCACTTTTACCAATTAGATGGCCCCAGAGGTGTCCGGATTTTACGCCACTTGATTTTTTCATATGGGGCCATCTCAAGGAAATGGTTTATAAAACTCCACTGCAAAATAGGGAAGACTTAAAAATGAGAGATAGGTTAGCAATAAATTAGTTTACTGAATTGCAGTTAGAAAATGTGCTTAGAGGTACTGGTTATAAGAATTCGACGCTGCAGGGAAAATAATGGCCAGCATTTTGAGATTCTTCGAAAGCAATTTTATTTAAAAGCAAAATCAGACATAACAATGAATTGTATTCGGTAAAAGTGAAAGATGAATAAATATTTTACAAACGGGTCAAATCTAAAATTACTGTTTCTATCTTAGTTTTTATGATTTCTAGAGATTTTTATTTAATATAAAAATTCTACAGTCTCTTCGGCTACTGACTAGAACAAAACAAATATGAAACACAAAATTGTGTACCAGGGTTCTTTTGATATAGCAGCACATTAAGCATTAATTACCGCCAAATTTCATTCCATAGCCAACTTGACTTAGTGCAATAAAATGGTTTTCAGCAGCCATTTTAAAAACGAATGTCATTTTGGTATACATAGTTGAAAAGAGAAATTTAAGTAGAATCAGATAGGAAAAAAATATATACAGGGTGCTATTTAAAATAACGAAGTATGTCACTTCCGGTGAAACCGGACGTGGAAAAGATTTCTTGTTTGTACCAAAAAAAGGACAATCACGCTTTATATAAGTCTACCAAATTTCAAAATAATATATTTTTAAATAAACATGCTACGGGGTGTTACATATCTCCTGTGTCACCCGGTATACGCTTAGTACTAATTGGGTAAAATAATTTGCGGAGTGTGCATTTTTCGTTTTACTAACGATATTTATTATGTTCTAGGTTACAAATTCGAGTGCGACCAATGTGGTAAAAGATACAGATACTGGAGTGGATGGTACGAACATCGAAAATATTCGTGCGGCAACGGCACAAATCGTATGTCCGAACCCAAATTGCAACCACAGAGCAACCTTGAAATGAAACATGAAGAAACATATACGGAGTAGACATAATAATATTATCTTTCATTAAAATACACATTTTATATCTATTTCCAAGAACATTTGCCAAGAACACTGCTTATTGACAATAAAACTGATGACATAGATTTTTTTATTTACTTTCTCTATTATAAAACTGTAGTCGCCATTTATATAAATTTTCAATTTAATAATAATAATAATGGTAATAAATGTCTATATTGCAAATTTATAAGTTGCAAAATTTACAAATGGCGAAATTCAGAAATAGTTGGCTAAGGCGTATTGTGTGACGAATACGCTGGCCATACTGTCTACCGCGTAATGGTTTCGAGCTCCAGCCCCAGCACTGACAATGCCGGGGGTATGGATGTATGTCTTCGTTTTTTCAAACATGTAACCCCCTTCCGGACTTTGGAGTTGGATGTGGTAGTTATATGTGGTGTGTTTATGTTTATGTTAGTTACAGGTATTACCCCTACATTTTGGTTTACATAATTAAACTCACTGGATATGCGCTGTATTCTTACTCAGCGCACGAGCGCTCTGTTTTGTTCATAAATATATTTTTATTTGGTTATTTCTGCAAGGAATTTTTGAATTGAGAAAATGTTGCTCTCAAAAATTGTATCATTTTTAGATTAATTTGAACGTTCATTAAGTTCTAGAATTGCTATTGAAAATTGCCATACGCCTCCGTCAGTTGGTCTGTATATACGTACGTAGGGAAACATTCCACGTCGCAATTCTTAACGGATAAATTTATAATGATCTGTCGAATAATTTTATTAATTGTTATAAATAATTATTTAACATTATCGCCGACCATTTCTCTCATTCTCGGCGTCTATTGGATAAATAAAGCAAGTACTTTTTCATTTAACTTGCTCTAACTCACAAACAGAACAATGAGTTGGTCCCAGATTTGTTAACTGTGTTAATACAAAAATTTTCAAGAAAGTCGCATTCGATTGTATGATTTCTTTTTTGATGATTGGTACCTTATCATTTAGTCTCCAATAGTGGCACTTCTATGCTGTTGGTAAATTGTTTATAATAAAGAATTAACCACAAATTTAGAAAACAATAACACAGGAACACAAACTTTTTATTTAATTTCCAAAGGTGAAAGGCACCTACATTAATGTTTTTTGAGCCGCTGATTCCAAATATCCCATAACACAAAAATATCTGTTTCACTGCTCAATTTTTCGCAAATTGACATTTCATCCCTAAATTCGCTATTAAATCTAATAGAAAACCGCTGCCAAGGAATCACTACTTCCACATTCACGTTTTTTTTCCAACATGAAAAACTATTAAATAGGCTTTCAAATGATTTTCATTTCAAAAGAAAAAACAAAGAATTTATGACAGACTTTTTCACATTTTTTTTTTAATAAAAACGTAATTTTGTTAATGTAAATAGTCAGTGATTAAAAAAATATATTCCCATATACTGTTTTTCGTTAATACATAGTGTGACCTAGGCGCTCAAATTTCTTTATCGGCTTACAGCGCCTGTTTTAGAAAAAAAACTACATTTTAAACTGTAGGAATTTTAGAAAAAACGTAAATATTTCAATAAATATTAGTTTAAGAGAAAATATGGCGGATATCAAAAATGAAGCTTATAAACTAAGAACAAATTTATTTTGTTTATATATTTGTGTAGGGTTGATTGTTTCGGAGATATTTAATTTTGTAGATGGCATTCGACCGTTTTTAGGATAAAGTATTTAATTGAAAATGTTGAATATCTTAGAAACTGTGACACTTCCATCAAAAGTTCTAAGAAACAAAATTAAAGGTAATTAATCAATCTTAAAAATAATTTTTCGTTTGTTTCTACATCACAAAAAATAAAGAAGTTATGGCCGATTCAATGTGCGTTTTCACATTTTTGTTAACAAGATGTCGGCATTTTGTTATTATAATTGCTCAATAATAAATTTGTCTTTCAAAAATATTGTTTTTCGTTAATATATAGCATCACCTAGATGCTCAATTTATTTTGTCCCTTTAAAACACTTGTTTTAGAAAAAAATCCATCCGCCATCTCCCCATCGAAAAATGACCGTATTTCAGTTAATTATTGCTATAAAATTAATTTAAAAACACCAAGTTAAAGATAATTTTGCCAGAAACAACTTCTATTTGAACTATTTTTTTTGTAAATGCCATATTTCCCGAGAAATTGGAGAAAAATCGTTTTTTTTTTATTAAAAATACCACTTTTTACCCCCTATAATTCCTTGTTTCGTGAACTTTGGCCTATTTTAAACTTATAACCAAAGTTTAAAATCTGCACAAATTTTTTTCGATACAGTCATTTTTTTAAATCTTTCCCTGTACTACAAGCGTAGTATGCAAAAAGAAGAACAAGTAGTTTTTTTTGGGGGGGGGGGGATGCACCACCACAATACATCACACCGTCCGTCCGTGATACGATAGAACGTTGGAAGTATGTGACTAGAGCCATTTTAAATGATTCACAAGTTTTATTTCAACGCGTGTCGTTCTATTAGAGTTAAAAGCCATTTAACCCCGAATTTAGGGATGAAATGTCAATTTGCGAAAAATTGAGCAGTGAAACATATATTATTTGGAATGATCGGCTCAAAAAACATTAGGATAGGTGCCTTTCACCTTTGGAAATTAAAAAAAAAAAATGTGCGCCTGTGTAATTTGTGTTCAATGAACTAACGTTATTCGCATAGTACTTATTAAATAAAGTAATTTGCGGGGTGTACAGTTTTCATTTTACCAACGATACTTACTATGTTGTAGGTTACAAATACGGGTGCGACCAATGTGGTAAGAGATACAAGTATTGGAGCGGACGGTACCAACATCGAAAGTATTCGTGCGGCAAAACGGCACAATTCGTATGTCCGAAAGCAAATTGCAACTACAGAGCAACCTTGAAAGGAAACATGAAGAAACATATACGGAGGAAACATAAAAATATCATCTTTCATTAAAATACACATTTTGTATCTATTTTCAAGACCATTTTGAATTAATTTTATGATAAATAACTACTTAACTGCTTATTGACAATAAATAATTGATGACATTGAGAACTGGTATTTATTTTTTTTCTTTACTCCATTATAAAACTGTAGTCGCCATTTGTATAAATCGTTAATTTCTGCTACATTTTCAATTTTTTAGTAAAAGTAGTGGTTGTACGTGATTTCAGACCCAGAGTATCTTCATGTGTAATCACTTTACAATTGAGATCATTAATGACGTCAATACTTTGTTTCTTTGGAGTAGAAATATGCTAAACGGAGATACGTATTATTATTAGAAACGTGAGCAGATCCAAAAATCTGCAGTACATATACCGCACAGTTGAATTAATTATTTCCAGCGACAGCATTCCACTAGAAATTTTAATGTTGACTCTTACGTATTATGACCTCCTGATTACGAAAATTACGCGCTTTCACTAGCCTCTTTGTTACATAAAATGTTTGCTTAAGGACCTCCATATTCCCGAGGTCGTTTTAAATAATTTAGGTATTACGCGTACTTTCGTATATTAATAGCAATTTACTCCCGTCTGTCCTTTGAATGCGACCGTCTGCCGAAGTGTTCTTTATGCATCTTTATTACTTACACAATAATAAATATTTATTGAAAAAAAAAAACTGAAGGTAACTTGTGAGGGAGTTGACGGCGTTTTTTGACATATGTGATAACGCTTGTTTTAAAAATGCAATATTTACTTAAGAAAAGTTACAAGTGATTATCAATTGTAAGAAATTTTGCAAATCTTTAATCCAAATAGGTACCTTTTATAAGCTAAAATTTGCAGTTGGAGTGTGTAGATAATTTTTTTTTACTTTTCAACTTAAAACCCCGTCTGCGGTTTAAATGCGACCGTCTGCCAAAGTTTTCTTTTTCAACTTTGGTTACTAACATATTTAGTAATATTTTGACAAAAAAATAACGGCGATAACCTGTGAGGAACCATTCCCAACGGCAGACGCCTACGATTTCAATTTAGTTAAGATCTTAGGCCATTTTCACACAACATTTATGTTGGTAATAATTGGGTAGTTATGAGCTATTTTTAATTAAAAAAATAAAATAAAATAAATCTAATAAAGCGACCAATTACGCCCGGCAGATGGGCGGTTTTAAAATTACAACCTAAAGTAGTACCGACGCACAGTGGGGCAAATAGCTCATTTTTTGGACAAGCGATAATTCCCAAGCCTGGAATTAATGAAATTTAAAGTTTTTTTTTTTAAACTCTTCGTTATAAAATTGCCTTTAATTCTATCGAGCCCGAATATTGAAATTTCAAAATTAAAGGACTTAAATTTTGAAAGTAAATTAAAATTTTATCAAAAGATTGTTTAAAATTATAAAAAATTGTTACTTGGGGGTTTTTTTTTGGTTTCTAATCTCATTTCTGATCCCCAATATGGCGGCCATAATATTTTTTTAAATGAGATGTACATGCGCAAATTGATAAAAATTGTTACTTAAGGTTTTTAAGGGTTTCTGACCATGAATATGAAGTCTAAATTATGTAATATCGTAATCCAAGATAACGGATTCAATATGGCGGATCCAATATGGCGGCCACAATATTTTTTTACATACGCAAATTATTAAAAATTGTTAATTAGGAGTTTTAGGGTCTGCTGAACATGAATCTGAAGTCTAAATTACGTAATATCGAAATTCAAGATGGCGGATCCAATATGGTGTCCGTAAGTTAAAATAGAATGATAAATCAAGAAAGAAATTGCTAAAATTTGTTACTCGGGGGCTTAATTCGCTAATCTTGTTTCGGATATTTTAGTTTCGTCACTTTGGAAACCATAATATCGGATCCAATATAGCTGTTATAAATTTAAAAAAAAATAAGACGTACATGCAAAAATCATTAAAAATTAGTTCCTAGAGGTTTCTGATTCTGCAGTTAAAATTTCGTAATTTTGAATTCTAGGGTTGCATTTCCAGTATGTGCTAAAATTAAATAATTAATCAAAAATTAACCTTAAATGTCCAATCATAGAGTAGTCAAAAGACAAATACTATTAGCTAATACTATTAGGCAAGAACTATTAACTATAATTCTAATATTTGGTCAAGTCATAAAATGACAGAAAGTAAAATATTGTAAGCCATGAACTTAAAATAACCTAATGCTTTTAGTCCTAAACAAACAGCTAGAAAAGTACGAAAGATATAAATCTAACATAATCTAATACGTAAAATGATGAACGAGTAGAATCTTCAACTTACGGACACCATATTGGATCCGCCATCTTGGATTTCGATATTACGTAATTTGGACTTTAGATTCATGATCAGCAATCTCTAAAACCCCTAAGTGACATTTTTTAACAATTTGCGCATTTAGATTTCAGATTCTCGATCAGAAACCCTTAAAAGTCCTAAGTAACAATTTTTAACAGTTTGTGCATGTACATTTCATTTAAAAAAATATTATGGCCGCCATATTGGATCTGCTATCTTGGTTTTTTGAATCGCAAAATTCGGGGATCAGAAATGAGATTAGAAACCAAAAAAACCGCCCAAGTAACAATTTTTTATAATTTTAAACAATCTTTTGATAAAATTTTAATTTAATTTCAAAATTTAAGTCCTTTAATTTTGAAATTTCAAAATTCGGGCTCGATAGAATTAAAGGCAATTTTATAGCGAAGAGTTTAAAAAAAAAAATTTTAATTTCATTAATTCCAGGCTTGGGAATTATCGCTTATCCAAAAAATGAGCTATTTGCCCCACTGTGCGACGTGTCTGTTTAAACCTTTGGTAACTTATGAGGAAGTTATTTTTACTGCCACGTCTCTGTCTACTAGTAATCGAATGGGAATTTTAAAAATACTGGCTTATTTGAAATAAAATTCTTAAAAAATATAGACCTGTCCAATATGTAGGTCAATCCGCCATTTTGGAAAAAATGGTAAACACAAAAAATGGCCGAAAAAATTAAAATTGAATATCTTTTCGATAAGAAGGACTAATATCACCAAAGTTGGCAAAAATAAAACACGCTTTAAGTCAAATAGAACGGCTGACGAAACATATTTTTTTAATTCTTCGTCAAGTATCAAGGAGGCATTGTGGGTCACTTTTTTTTTTCGATTGTAGGTTTTTTTTAGGTACTTTAAGGGAATACAGTTCATTTCTTTTTATTTCCAAAAACGTACATTTTTTTTCATTTTTTTCATCTTCAAAAATGCATTTTCTTTGAGCCTCCTTTTTTTTAAACCGTTTTTCATCGAAAGAAAATGAAATATACATATCATGAAAGAACTTTTCAAAATAAGTAATTTTGTATTAAATATTTGAAGTTAAACCAGACTTTCTATAGTATATTTCATTTTGTTTCGATGAAAATGCATTTTTGAAAAATGTAAAAATGCACTTTTTGGAAATAAAAATTGAACTTTATCCCCTTAAAGTACCTAAAAGAACATACAAGTAAAAAAAAAGTGACGCACAATGCCTCCTTGATACTTGACGAAAAATTAAAAGAAATTATTTCGAAAGCCATCTTTGACAGTTCTTTTTGAGTTACAGCGTCTGATGCATTCTATTTGACTATAGATGAGTTTCATTTTTGCCTTTGGTGAAATTATTCCTTTTTATCGAAAAGATATTCAATTTTGATTTTTTTTGCCATTTTTGGTGTTTTCTCTTTTTTCTCCAAAATGGCGGACAGGTCTACATTTTTTAAGAATTTTATTTCAAATAAGCCAGTATTTTTAAAATTCCCATTTGATTTCTAGTACAAGATATATTAAGCAGATAGGTAGAAAATCCGTGAAAGCGCTCAAAATGTGCGAATTTTTGGGAGCAAATATTTTTTTCGTAATCAGGATGTCATAATACATAAGAATCAGTAATAAAATTTCTAGTGGAATATTGTCACTGAAAAAAATTGAATTAAATTAATTCGATTATACTAACAGAGCTTCAAAAAAATAATGCAAATCTAAAAATTGGTAGAAACGTTCTATTTGGTGTGATGAACAACATACTAAAAGTCCTAAGCCCTCCTATACCGGCTTCTTAATGATTTGTGTTTAGAAAGGACATAAGTTCCGTTTATCGTAAATTTCCAGTTTATAGAGTATAAAAGTTGTAGACAATAATTAATTCAATAGAATTATATACTATACTATACTATCATGCTCTGCAGTAACTTTATTTCTTTATTTTTGTAAACAATACTTTGTGCAATGTTTAAGATGTAGAAGGTTTTGGTAGCCTACTTAGACTTCATCTGGATCATCTTCGACTTCCTCTTCATTTACCCCACTGTCATTGTAGCAGCAAATCACTGAGCAGACGAGACCTGCAGTTCTGCAGGAGCATTGAGCCCACAGCCAAATTTGCAGGTACATTCCGTGAGCAGGACTCTGCAGGGGCAGGTACCGTGAGAGTTGTGACAGGCACCAATGTTGCGCCATGTTTCTTCCAATCCCAGGCCTCAGGAGAAAGTTGATTCCCATCCGTTTTTGGATCTAAAAGAGATAAGAAATGAGTTACGTCAGGTTCAAATTTTAACAAACATTATTGAAATAGTAACAGTAATAGTAACAGCTTTGTTGGCAAGTGTGCGAGCGTAGAAAATTTTACTACTGCAGAACTTTGCAATAAACTGTTCTCATGCTGCGATAATATCTCATTTCACTGCTGGTGGGTTGTTAAAAACGGCAACAAATTCTCGCAATTCAGGGATTTCTAGTAGTTCAACAGCTTTTTTCTTATCCTTAACAAAGGAAGCTGAATAGTTTACTTTCGGATCCAACAGGACTGATAACCTGAATGTTGTTATCCTTTTATCGGCTCGATTTAGCAACATACCAATGATGTTGACGTCTGTAGTCACTACTATCACTTGCTGACCGGTATTGGCTTTCTCCAGAGCTATGCTGACGATCAAAGCATCCGCATCTGCCTCTGCATATCTCACTTTGAGGCCTTCAGCCACAAAAGCATTATGCAAGAAACTGATTAGCCTAGATTTGTTTCTTCTATTTGCTAAGAAATCAACTTGTTGGTATTGCTGTCAAAAATCTTACCTGCTAGACTTGCATGAACCGCGACGTCTTCGCTCTTCCAGCTTGGTAGACAAGACACATTCATATCTATCAAATACTACTGACACGTTTTTTGCACTCCAAATGTTGATGTTTAATACCAAACCAAGGCTCGGATAAGATACCCACCGCCTATGACAATTATAGAAGATGAAAGGCTCTGCAGAAAAAGTGGAGATCTCCAAAAGTGTAGACTTGGCAGTCGTCCTCATAAAGATGTCATTGAGGCGTGCAGGGGGTCTTGGGGTCAGCTCGTACAGTAAGGTTCATACTTAGCGGCGTTGCTACGCTGTTTAAACTTTACACTGGAAGGAAAATTTTTAAAATAAAGCGTTATTAAACTCGATTTTGAGAAATGACTGAGCAAGTGATGGAGATTTCGCACATAGCCGTACTACACGCTAGGCAGATGCAATAATGGAAGCATGACTTATATCTTTCCTAGGCCTAAATCAACATCAGGTTGGCATAGGAAGTCTTAGGACTTTTTTTAATACGTTGTGTAGCATACTAACTAAAACCTACCTACCAAATTAAAGACTTGTATTATTTTTTCCTAGGTTTCGGTAAAATTTTATCAAAAATGCCTGTGCTATTATTAGCCCATTGTTCATTTAGGATTCCCTAGAAAAGACCAGCTACGTATTAAGTTCATTAGTTAATGACTAACACTGAGGTAGCTTTTACAAATGCCAAAACACCGAACACTACTTGCAACAGGCGTTTTGCGCACCAAGGTGACATCTTTCTGGAGACTTGGTTGGCGAAAAAGACAAGTGTAGCTTTAAAAGTTTTTGTATCAGTGTCACATCATAATAGTCCAGTCAACGAAAGAGTTGAAGAGAACATGGAGGAGGGGAGAATTTTCCTCTTCAGGAGTGTGTTGGCGGTGGTTAGGAGGTAAATATACTAAAAGTCCCCGCATCTATCCCCGCCGCTTTAAGGGGGGAGGGGGGTGGAAAGGTTCTTTTTTTAGATTCTTCGCTTATAACTCGGAAACGATGCGTCGTACGGAAAAAGGTGATCTATGTAAAATTAAACTTAATTAAATTTCCTACAAGAATGTCATTATTAATGTCAATATTCATTTTCTTCCTATGTGTTATAGTTTACGACATATTCACCAGCCAAGATAGATAATTAATAAATAAATTAATTAGGTGCCTTGAGTATTTACCGTGGTCTGATAATAAATCACAGTCACAAAACAATCTTTATTTTACAACTGGGCGTATTTAGTAATATAATATTTTATCGAAATGTATACATTTCCTTAAATATACCGTGTGACTCACTTAAAATGAAGACACCCTACAACTTTTTTATTTTGTTTCCGATTTGAATCAAATTTTACTCAAGTATAGAACAAATTAGAATCTACTTATGACCAGAAAAACATTCGCCTGCTACCAAGGCAAAGCCACCTGCGGTACCAAAATATGCTGAAAAAAAATTAAAAATCATATTTCACATATCCACCACATATCCACTACAAATTGCGGAAACTGAGGATCCCCTTTGCCAGATGAGCTTATGTATGAGAAATCCCCCATCAATAACTAAATCAAATTTTGGTGCCTGTACGTTTGTGACGTCGATCCGATGCATTTTTTAGAATTTTTAACATTCAAAATGTTCTTATTTTTTTTTTGATATTTTGGTACCGCAGGTGGCTTTACCTTCGTAGCAGGCGAATGTTTTTCTGGTCATAAGTAGATCCTAACTTGTTCTATACTTGAGTAAAATTTGATTCACATCGGAAACAAAATATAAAAGTTATAAGGGTGTCGCATTGCATATTTAAGGAAATGTATATATTTCGACAAAATATTATATCAGTAAATTTGCCGAGTATTGTAAAATAAAGATTGCTTTGTGATTGTGATTTATTAGCAGACCACGGTAAACCACTTTCCACCCCCTCCCCCCTGAAGCGGCGAGGTTAGGGGCGGGGCTTTTAGTATGATTACCTCCTAACTACCCCCAACACATTCCTGAAGAGGCAAATTCTCTCCTCCTCTATGTTCTCTACAATTCCCTTTTGGGCATTCAATCATTGGATTATAAATTTCAACCGTCTTTCAGATGAGTTTTGCTTGCTGTAGTCTGAGAAATTCCTATAAAGTAGGACGGTTTTCTTGTATTATTCATTTAACAATGGCACAATTTATCATATACTTCTATTTTGTTGTAGCCTACAGATATGGTTGTGAACAATGTGGTAAAAGGTATAAATACCCTAACGGCCTAGGTGAACACCTGAAATTTACCTGTGGTAAGATTGCACAATTTGTATGCCCGGAACCGAAATGTGACTACAAGGCCAAGTTGAAAGGAAACTTGAAAAAACATGTTAAGAACAAACATCATTATATTTTAATATAATTAGTTCTTTTTTCATTAATTTGACGAACTTCTGGCGAATATTTTATGTTCATTTGTTATCGTACATTTTGTGTCGTTTAAAAATGTAAGTGCGTTTTATTATGTATGTTTTTTAAGTTAATTCGAATAAAATACTACAAAAATTCCAATTTTACTTTACAATATAAAAATATAAAATATAATATAATTATAAAAATATAATATAAAAAACTATTCGTATAAAACTAATCATGCATTTTGGGTATGTAGTGATATTTTTTTGGGTTTCGTAATGAGGTCGGCCATGAGTGTAAAACTGTGTTTCCGCGCGTGGGTTTCGCCCCCGACCCTCATCTTCAAAATAAGGGTGCAATTAGTTTTTTTATTTATCCCCGGTGAGTTTGAGAATATATTTTAAAAGAGCATTTTTGTATAAAATACAATTATATACAATTTTATTAATAACTTTTCAGCTCAACTAAAGTATTAAAAAGGTTATGAGCAGATATAAATAAAAAGATAGGAAGATTTTGAGGTGAAATATCTTTTATTTGCAATGCTGCAATAAAAATTTTTCTAGGAGCGCTGCGCGCCGTGGTTGTTTGGTTAGCTTCGGGACAGGTTCCGAAGATTGTGGCGAGACATGGATCGGCGGAGTTAAGGTACGCCGGTTGAGTCCAGCACTTGGATGGGTGACCGTATCTCATCTCGCCTGGTTAAGTGACGGAGTAGCGCTAGCTAAAGCTAAACTGCGCCAGGACGTTAATATATATAAGGCAATTAAAACTAAAAAAACAAATTCGGAAATATACAGATTAAAAATGGCATACGAACGTTTATAAGACGAAATGTTTGGTTTAAATGACAAAAATACGAGATTATTAATTAACATTTCGACTTATTTTTTGTGTTTCTGCACAGCTACAACTATCTTTCAAAAATAAATGAATAACACTTTTTCAAAAATTAAATTTTTCGGTTTGGTGTCTACTCTTTGCGGAAAACAACAAGTGTCGGGACCACACAGAAACTTAATATGGTGCTTTTTACTATAAAAATCACCAATAAAAAAATATCATTATGTGTGACATTGTTCTTAAGTTTTACATACCTTTTTTACCTTTAGGTACTGTAGTAACAACAATAATAGAGAACATAACAAGTATAATACTCAGGTCTAAAGAAAACGAAGGTCTTGATCTTACTTTTCTGAAGTATTTTGACGCGCTGAAACTAATATTGGCACAAAAAGTTTTCCATTGTGTCAGTTTTTTTTTTGCCCTGTTTAGAGGTAAAATGGGGTGGCAATGGAAACTGACACGATAGAAAATTATTTTGTGTCCAAAATTAGCTTCAGCGCGTCAAATAAAATCAACCAAATCAAATGCTTTCTTTCCTTTTTTTGCCATATACATATAGGTGGAAAACCACCAAGAGGAGCACCTAATTAACTAATTAATTTACTAAAAGTAAATTATAAAATGTTAATAGTAATATATAAAAGTGTAAATATATAAAAAGTACAAATACCATATATAAAAAATACACTATACGATATATTTGACTCCTGCGTACCCAAAACGATACCTCGTCATAGGAAATACCCGCCGTGGTATAATAATGTTCGGAATATAAAAGAAAAAGCAAGACAACTTAAAATGTACAAACGAACCGGCAATATAGTCGCCTACAACGAATTTAAAATTCTTAGATCTCAGATAAAGCGGGACACAGACACTGCCTTTAAACACTATCAGAACAACATCCAAAATAATTTAAAAAATAACCCCAAAACTATCTGGTCATATACTAACTCCAAAAAATAGGCAAGTGCAATACCGGATATTCTCCATTACCATGATAACTGTCTTGAAAATCCGCAGGAAATAGCTGATGCTTTTGCTGAATTCTTCGAAACCGCATATAATTTACTTTCGCAAAACATTGATCGAAGTACCCAATTCAATAACAATATATGTTTGAATTTTAGTGAATTTACACCTAACGATGTTCTCTCTGCCTTACGACAACTCAAGCCTAAATTTACAAAAGGGCCAGATGAAATTCCAGCGTTTGTTGTTAGAGACTGTGCTAATGTTTTCGTAGAGCCATTCACACAATATTTAATCTTTCACTCAAAAGTGGTACATTTCCTAACATCTGGAAGAGATCCCGAATTTGCCCTGTCTATAAAATTGAAAATCACCGTCCGCTTACAATTATATGTAATTTTGCAAAAGTAATGGAAATTGCATTACACGCAGTAATATACCCACACGTTGAGGGGCAGATAACACAGAGTCAACACGGTTTTATGAAGAATAGATCAACTGTCACCAATTTAATGTGCATAACTCAATTTATATCGCATAACCTCGACGCCGGCATCCAAGTTGACGCGATTTATACAGATTTCTCGAAGGCTTCTGACAGGCTTGACCACGGTGTATTGCTATACAAACTTGAAACCATGGACTTTTCCCAGTTGCTTGCCAATTTCTTTAAATCGTATCTTAACAACAGAATACAATATGTGGAGTACCGTCGTCAAAGGTCCGCTGAAATTGCCGTCACGTCAGGGGTACCTCGGGGGTCTATACTGGGACCACTATTGTTTGTGTTGTTTATAAACGATATTGTAGATAACCTGGAGGTCGGTGTCTTGTTATATGCCGATGATGCGAAAATTTTTTCTACTGTTCTGTTCTACTGTTAACCGACTGTCATAAGCTGCAAAGAAATCTCGAGAAAATACAAGCTTGGTGCAATCAAAATGGTCTGCCACTCAACGTTAGTAAATGTAATATACTGTCATTCGCTAACAGGAAAGAAACTCTTCTTTATGATTATAAACTTGATCTCAAATCATTAAAACGAACTGATTGTTTTAAAGACGCCAAATTAACGTTCAAAAATAATATACAAGATACTTTTCTCTCTGCAAATAGAAACCTTGGCTTTGTTATCAGAAATTCGATGGGCTTCACGGACACCAATCTACTAATACTTTTATTTAATGCATATGTCAAATCCAAGCTCGAATACGCGTCTCTAATCTGGCACCCATGTTACTTATACAAACCTACTTGAAGGCATTCAAAGACGATTTCTAAAATTTCTGTCGTATAAGATGGACGGTATATATCCACCAATTGGATATCCCCAAGAGGTGCTATTAAGTAGGTTTTGTGCAGATAGTTTAGAGGATCGTAGGAAAAGACAGACACTCATATTTTTACATAAAGTGATTAACAACCACATAAATTGCCCTGAAATAGTTGAAAATCTGATGTTTCATGTACCACGTTCGGGCACCCGGCATCATATGACTTTTTACCTTACCTCGCCTCGGACAAATTCTTTAAGCTTCTCCCCTCTATATTTTATGTGTGGTACTTACAACTGCCTGCAGGAAAACCTTGATATTTTCAACTGTTCCATTACATCCATTAAAAAACTGAAGCTGCAATAAGCTTTTTCTCTTATGACATTCGGTAGATGTATATGTGCATGTATGCATATGTGTGTACGTGTGTTTTGTGTACACACAATAATCTATGTTTTATGTATCGTTTCTGTATTGTTTTCTTTGTTACACTTATTATTGTCAATGATTTAATAATTGTATGTACTTTTCATCCAGTAATTGGTCTCTGACTGTTGGATGATGTATCTAAATAAATAAATAAAATAAATAAATAAAAAAACACCAAATGAGGTATTAAAAACATTTGGACGTAAACAGATATAAAATAAACTACATTGTTAAGATAGGATTTTGCAGAGTGAGAGGGAAATATGCGTTTATTTTCGATTTATTATAAATATTTAAAAAACCAAACATAGTATAATTTTTAAAACTGTTTTAGATACTTGCTATTGTTCTAACGAATTCTATATATTTTTTTTTATTGTAAATTTTTGTTGTACTTGAATATCGTAATTTGTTAATGAAAATACCTCCTCATTTCATTATTAGAGTACGGCATTTAACTATATACAAAATTTATGATAAAAACTGTATATGTGGTTGTATTCATTAGAGCAATTGGAAGTACCTGAAACTATTTTAAAGATTATACCATTTATGATTTTTTAAATATTTGTATTAAACCGAAAATAAACGCATATTTCCCTCTCACTCTGCAAAATTCCATCCTTACAAAAATAAAAAATAATACTTTACAGCTATTTTTTGATAGTAGATATTACCAAAGAACATTTTTAATTGGTTACCTTGAGAAAAGATGCAAATTCATCAGGTCATAAAAGCAGTGTTATAACAAGATTAATTTATTTTTAAAGCTGATGGTGGACCATGTATTTTTTAGCTCCGTAGATAACATGTTGTAATAAAAAGTTCCGGCGTGGTAAGGTGATTTTTTGTGGTAGGTATGAAAAAATTTATGCATACAAATATTATTTTTATTTCGTGTTGAACATGAATGAATATCGTTAAACTTTGTAAAGTCAGTCCTTTTTTATGGATAAAAACCTTATTTAATTTATCAAGTTACACTTCAATTTATATGAATATTTGATTTTTGTTTATTTTTAAACGTACCTTTTAACTAAAAGACCTATTTGAAATATTGTGAATTTTAATTTTCTCCATATTCTATACCGTATACTCTAAGAAGATATGAGATTTAATAATTTAAATTAATCGAGTTCGTATTTTACTGAAAATATATACGTTGTTGCTAGTTTCTATAGTAAGTAAATATATAAGATTAATTGCAAAAATTTCGAAAAACCATTTCTAAAACTGAGTTAGACTTACGCACTCTTTTAACAAGAGTACTATTTCCGTTCGGCTTTTGGCATTTGAAGTGAAATTTGCAATATTTTAGCGTTCGGGCATTACGGAGTCTAGTGAAGCCCACCTCGTGAAGCCAAAGTTCGAAAAATAAAGTAGACTTTGACATTTAATTAACTTGACGTTTTTTGGTTTGGCGAATGTTGTGAGTACGTGTACGAATTGTTAATTAATGCTTGCTGGAAAGTATTTCATTAAATACCCATTCTCCAGTCACAGGTAAAGGTGTTGTTATCAAACATAACAATATAATATTATTGCAAGTGAGTTTAGATTGATTTCATGGACGCGTTATTATTATATTTTTTTTCTTTTTTTTTATCTTTTTATTTAACGTCGGCCTATTTATTATTATATTATTATTAACCGTATTACTATGATGCATATTTAAGTTATTAACTTTAAGTAAATCTTCGTGTATTTGGAGAGTCCGAAAATGCATTTTAAACTGATAATCATCCATATCTGGAACTGTCAGCTCTCATAATTGTCCACTTTTTCTAAAATATTTTCTTCCGACGAAGAATCATTCTCGAAATACATTTCCCATGCAAAATGAATCACAGGCAAAATTATATTATTCATAATTATTATGTACTGATCACAAAAAGTTACAAATAAATCTAAATCATAGATATTGAAGGTTTGGCGGGAAAATACCTTTTGACAGTAGTTGGAGTAAATACAACTCGCAATTTTTACTCTGTGATCACGTGATGAAAATCCACTCACACTCCACTCTAGTACCGTGTGTGCAAGCCGAACTCAGCTTAAGAAATACGGAAGTCGGCAACATTACACTTGCCTAAATTATATTCATTTCCAAGACGTAGCACCAGTAAAAAATGGCAGGGCGTAATACGATACAGACGTGATTGATGAATCTGTATTATTAATATTTATATTCTCAATTTAATCAAGTTCTTCATTCGAAGGTCAAATGTGGAACAATTTTACAATAAAAAAAAAGTCGAGAAATTCTCGATCTCGTCTCGTCTCGGTGAGATCTCGACTTTAAAAATCTCGTCTCGTCTCGATTTTTCGAGACGAGAAAAAAATTTGGCCTCGTCTCGAAAAGTCGAGACGAGACGAGACGAGACGAGACGAGACGAGACGAGACCGAGAAATGTCTCGTCTCGGCGGCATCACTAGGTTCTACAGATCGTGTCTATGGCAGATTGAACAAGAGCCGAATTATTCTTTTTTGCCGAATAAAAACACGTTTCACGTCAGTTACCTATCCCCATCATAAAATATTGTAGGAAATTGTTGAATATACAGTGGCATAGTAAAAATTTAAAAGTGATTATTCGTTAAGTGTATTTTTTAGTGTTGATAGAGCAAAATACGATATGTTCAATCTAGCACGATCACAATCGGTGTGTTCGTTCCAGCTCATTGAACTATCTATGTAAGTGCCCAGAAACTTTGTGAATTGCTTACCGATAATATTTTATCGTTACTATTAAATTGTAGGTTGTCAAATGCCTTTCTGTACAACCCCGTAATTTCTAAACATGTGGTTTTTTCTAGATTTATGATAAGACGATTCCGTATACATCATTCAGAGAATTATTTTATTGTACTTTTAATTGTAGTTCCTCTTTGCACTTTGCATACATTATAATGGTGGTATCATCTGCGTACATTAACACCCTGCCATTTCGTATATAGAGTGGTAGGTCGTTCATGCACAGCAAGAACAACAGTGGTCCAAGTACACCCCCTTGAGGAGTGCCCATCTCTGAGCCGAAGTTGTCTGAGTATAAGTTCTCAGTTTTAACTTTGAAGGATCGATCTGTCATATACGATATCAACCAGTTGTTAATAGGGCTTCATAAACCAATTGCATCTAGTTTTTTTTTTATAGGAAGGTGGCATCCAAAGTATCGAAAGCACGAGATAAGTCAAAGAAGACTCCGCCCAAGTAACAATTTAAGTTTTATCACAATCTACAAGAGGTTATTAAGTCTATATAATAAAACTGATCGTAAAACTGTTTATACTAGATAACCTCTTAAAAGCTACAATAAACCCGGCATAAAACCAAAAAAGACCTTTTATAAAGGTTATAAATATCTTCCTTAAAACTAGCGATAAAACCAACAGTACTTTAGAACCCAAATCTGCAAGATGTTTTCAAGTCTACCAAAAAACCTTTCATAAAATCTTCTTAAAACTGTTAGTACTTGCAATCAAATTTTAAGCCTGCTTTGAGAACATCACAAATAATTGTGTCTTTAATAATTCTTTGTCGAAAACTTGCACTTAAACTGTCTAAATCAGAAAATGTCGCCAAGTAATAAAATATGTCTGCCTCGATTGAAATATCTGCATGTGCTAACGTTTTAAAATTTGATATTAATAAACAACCTAGTATCCAAAAATTGTCAACGCAGACCACTTTATTGATAAAGTATATCAAAAAACTTTTAAAAAAAATCACGCTCCTTTCATTTGTCAGCTTATTAATTATTATTTATAGTTTATAAAAAAAATAGTAACCCTTGTTTTAGCTTACTCGGTAAGATTTTGGGCTTTTTAGGGGTTTATATGATATATTAACACATTTTAGGTAGTTGCAGGTTAAATGTAAACAGTAAGAATAAGAAAAATATAACTAAACACTGTTGCCCCGACTTTGTTCAAACATGTCTGCCATAGTTAATAGAAAAATACATGGCTGAAAAATTAATAAAACCGTTTATTTTAATAGAATACCCCATTAAGAGTTTGTGACTTTCAGAAATATTTTTATAAAACAAAAGGTTCCAATTGCTCCACTTTATTACTATTTTAAAGCCTGTAAGACTACTCTTCTTTAAAACCTTTAAGATTTGTCTTTGACAATTTCTAATCCAAATGTACCTAGCTTAGATAATATAACCTAAAAAAACATTATTTATTTCGTGTGTTTTTGAGTGTGCGATCATTAATATCTCGTTATTTTCTTAATCCTCAAGTATTTATCTAAAATATTTGACACTTTACTAGGTACCTAAAATTCTTTTTTGCGCCGCACTCCACTGTTTAAACTAGAATCAGAAATCACAAACCGGCGTTTACTATGCGTTATATGCCCCCTCTCTCAAAGTTTAAAGGCATAAGTGAGGGAACCAAAGGATTTATAATTGCTTTATAAAACCAAAAAGTTTTAACGAGGCTTAATAAAGCTACCAAAAAACTATACTATACTAAAAGATTAGGTTTTAAAGAACCTTTACCAATTATCGTTAAAAGCAAATAGTATTTATGATAAAATACATTAAAGCTAAGACTACTTAAGAGTTATTAGTTTTATTGCTTGATCATAAGGAGTACTTAAAGACCATATTTTAAAACTCCCATAAAACCTAAAGATTTATAGATGTCTACCACAGAACTAAAAAAATTTAAAATCCACTATAAAACTTAATGAGTTTATTGTGGTTTTGAATAATGCAGCAATTAAGTGGCCATAGAACCAGTAGGTCTTCAAGAGCAAAGAGGTTTAACAAATTGCTTTAAAGATAACTTGAGAGCCTTTTTTTAAGTACATGTTATCTGCAGATAAATTTGTATGCACGAAAGAAATAATAAAACCCAGTTCCGTTTATTTACCTTCTTAAATCTGTGATAAAACCCAATAAATACTTGTTGGCATTTAAATTGTTACTTGGGCGACTACAGTCTCCGTTGTTTGATTTATTATTTATAAATTGGGTTAGTTCTATAGTTCTTCGGCGCATCAAAATACTTCAGAAAAGTTAAATGAGAACCTTAGAACAAGACCTTTTTTATTTTTAGACCTGCATTATTATGGTGCGGGAGCTAAGTGGCTTTTTCGGACACTCATCGTTACAAGCATTTTCTATGCGCTGATTAATTCTATCGAACTTAAATAACTACAAAATAGGCTTCTGGCATATGTCAGCCCGTCGAGTTGGCCATGGTTCAAGATATAAAAATCAGTGAAATTATATCATCGTTATAAAGCCAATTTTTTTTGTGTGTGCACATTTTATGTTTATAATGAATAAAATAAGATCGCCAGAAAGTGTGGGCCATCAGGGGCGCAACCAGAAAGGTCAAAGAGGTAAAAAATCGGAGTTATATAACATGATCGTTACAAACTTTTTTAAGGTTGAGCATGTTTATTTAAATGTTTTGAACACAGAAAAAAATTCCCAGAAAGAAACTCCCGTCAGTGAGGCTAGCCAGAAAGTAAATGTTTAGGATTTTTGAAGAAAATTGGATTTTTTTTCGCATATTTCATCTCAGAACTCTAAACTCATCGTTACAAGTTCTGGCTCCTTTTTAAAACGTAAATATAAGCTCCTTCAACAATAGAATAGCCTCCCCGTAAAGTTCTTAATGTCAACAAAAGTACTATAGGCTCTTAAATATACAGGAATTTAACACTTTCGGCTAACTTGACTCCGTACCGTGCCTCAGATGTATTACCTTTCTGGCTGCGCCTCCTGACGGCCCTCACTTTCTGGCGATTTTATTTTATTCATTCTAAACATAAAATGTGTTCACACACAAAAAATGAGCCTTGTAACGATTTCACTGATTTTTAAACAGTGTTCGTGACGCTCCTGACAGGAGGTGCCCCGCCAGAAGTCGATTTTATGAATCGTTATCATCCATTAAACCATAAAAATATCTCAAAGTTCATAAAACGATGAGCTGCCAAAAAAGCCACCTAGCTCCCGCTCTATTAAGTCAATTGTCATCGAGATTCAAATAAAAATGTATTTGTTTGTGTTTTGGACTTAGACCTTAGTGGAACGAAGGATTCCAATAGCTTCTAAATTATGACATTAAATCATATATTTTTATTGTTTGTAGGCTACAAATATGAATGTGGTCAATGTGGTAAAAAGTACAAATATGCTAAAGGACTACTTGAGCATCGAAAATTTATGTGTGGGAAGAAGGCACAATTTAAGTGTCCAGAACCCATGTGCAACTACAGGGCAAAGTTGAAGGGAAACCTGAAAAAACATATACGAAATAAACATACTCATATTTTGTTTTATTAGAATGTTCATTTGGTATAAATTAATGAAGTAAAAATGCATACCTTACAGGGTCTTCTTCTAAACTGACTTATTAATAGAGCTCCTGCTCAGGGTGCGATTCCAGAAACGTATTTTGTGTACAACGTGAATTATTCAGATTTACATTCCTTAGTTTATAAATTATTATAATATGGAAGTGTGTACAAACATACAATTTTGTATCAGCTGATTTTTAGGACTTTTCGTGTACACTCTTTTATTTACCGACATATTAGTAAAATACAAATAAGTCATTCCTTGAAAAATCTGCTATTCTCTTAGAGACGTATTTTACATTCATATTACTTTTCCATGGAAATTAAGTAAACAAAATGACAATAAATACAATATCACTACGTTTTTTACCTGCACGGCACGAGGCGATACTTTGTTACTATTGCGGAAGGTTACAGTGACACGCGGAGACCCAACTTGAACGTGTTTATTTATTTTATTGGGCTGTTGTAAATGCATGAAACAATTCAATTGTACCTTGAAATCCTCGCGTGCAAGGTGGCACATACGTAGGTAGTGACAGTTTATTTTCTTTCAATAAATTAGTAGCACCTATAAGACAGTATGCAGAGCAAAGAAACCCATGAATAATTTCGACGAGAATATTTTTTCAATATAATATAGTAGATAATGTAGGGACCACCACTTATTAATGGTTGTCGATCTACAATTGAATTAAATAAAAAACATTTTTCGCGACCCGTTACAGCTTTTTCACAATCGGCTGCAGCGTTTTCGCACCATATGAATTCGGAAGTTACATTAAAAAGCGCTGCAGTCGCCGCATCCGGTCGCGAAAGAAAGTTCTTTAATTCAATTGTAGATTTTATATGTTGTGATGTATATTTTCATTTCTGCCAGAGATGGGTCGAAGAAACTTTCCATATTTGATAAAAGTCTGTAAAATTCATGTAAATACTATAATTGTATGCACTTATTTGGTATCAAAATGAAGCTTGCATCATCACGAATCAGATTTTACCATAAAATAGCCTATTAATATACCCAATGGAAAGTTAGAAGGAAACTTCCTGGAAATTTTTGGAGTTTTCAAAACGGAAAGTTTCCAGGAAGTTTTCCTTATAACTTTCCACTGGATATATTGATATGCTATTTTATGGTGAAATTTGATTCGTGATTATGCAAGCTTCATTGTGATACCAAATAAGTGCATACAGTTATATTATTTACATTGGCCTTTACAGAGTTTATCAAATGTGCAAAGTTTGCTCGGCCCATCTCTGATATCTGCTGCCTCCCTAAGTTAATGCCCATCCGGCTGGCCATCGGTTGATTCCAGTAGCAATACCTCAGTGGATGGCACCTCAAATGATGCACCTCATCGTATCACTGGATTATGATTAACTCAGTTCCTGTGATAAAACAATACAAGGATACCTAACAGGTCTGGGCTCGGCTTTAGACGATGCTTTTTTTTTGTACATAGCTTTCGTTAAGTGCCATTGGTGATGGTGGACTCGCACAACTCAAATTTGTTTGACAATACTTGTTCAACGGTTGTAAAATTGAAGTGTTTTAATTTTTAGACACGAGAAAGTATGTATGTCAAAGGTGCGGTAGCAAATACAGCAGACCGCAGGGTTTAAAACAACATGAAACATATATTTGTGGAAAAGAGGCTCAATTCTCATGTCCATTGGAAGGGTGTGGTTATAAAGCTAAGTTGAAGGGAAATGTAAAAAGACACATGATTCATTTGCACAATTATACAGAAAAAAATTAAAAAGGATTTTTTAAAACATTTTCTTTGTCTTATTTCATTATGTGTTAACAGGAAATGATTTTAGTAATTTTTAGTGCTGTTGAGAATATTATTTATTACCAAAAAGCGACGACGTAGATTTATATCATTTATATGACTTTCTGTATAAGGTCAGTCTTTATTTCGCCCTAAGTATCTTACCATTCGAGTTGTACAATAGGTGATGTGTGATGGGTGATATAGTCGAGAATATCCATGGAGGATATGTATATTGTATTTTGTAATTTCTCCAAAGCTTTTCGACTGTGTTCCTCATAACTTGTCGTTAACAAAGCTACTATATGTCATAAAACCTTTAGCTCTAATAAAATCACACTTAAACAAGAGAAAGCAATGTGTTTTGTAAACATTGTAAACTCAACGTTAAACGTGGCGTCACGCAAGGATCTGTCTTGGGACCATACTTGTTTTTATTGTTTATAAATAATATTTAATGAATATTTTCTTCCCACTTCTAACTCTATTATTTTTGCTGACGATACAATCTTAATTACTTCAAACGCAAACTATTCACTAAATTGGATGAAATTGCCAATGAATGGTTCATTGCAAATAGGTTGAAACTAAAAAATAGTAAATCACGGAAACTTGTTCTATCACTAAATTAGAGTGAAAGTACAATAAATAGGTAAAAAAAAGTGGGTGGTGGGGTTAGTGTGAGCGGCTAGCTTTGCGAAAATTTAAACGCAAATATCTCGCGAGCCATTGAGTTACAGCGTGTCATAGTTTGGAAAAAGCGAATTATCTCATAAACTCTTGATCGTTCATTAAAATGTAAAACGGCAGTTTTGTATAGCCCTGAATTTTCTAAAATTTCTGCCAGAGACACCATTTTGTAGGAATAATAGTTTACAAACAACAGGTCCGTTAATGCTAAAAATAAAATGTTTTTTTCAAAATATCTCCTTAACTACTGATCAGATATGAAATTATTTAATTGTAACATTAACAAGTAATTATAACATAGGTTAGGGTATAGTCTACATTCCTAGAATGTGCGGTTCTCGACAACTTGATTTAAATACTTGAATTCTTCACAGTGCCAGTGATCACTTAAGACTTATTTCTCAGTGTCTAGGACTGAAACATACGGTTAATCTTGGCAGAAATAATATTCCATGACAGTTGGGAATAGTCAAATCCTTGAATTAACTGAATTCTATCAGCGTGGCAAAGAAGGTATAACTCAAGGTCATTATTTTTTAAAGACAAGAATAGTTTCTGAAAGCAAGTATTTTTCTATTTTAAAAAATATAAGTATGTGGTTGCATGCTACAAATATTGATAAAAAGCTTATTGAATATCTTGACGATATTAATGTAAATAATTCTATTATATTTTAGGGCAATACAAACGTTCAGTGTGTCATCGAGGGAATAAATTGAAGAAAACACTTATCCGCCACATTGCGTATGGATGTCAGAAAGAAGCTCCACTTCGCTGCCCATACTGTGGCTATAGAGCAGAGTTAAAACATAATTTACAATTACACATATATGCAAAACACAGTACTTTAAGGAAACTAATTATTTAAGAACTGTTTACTATTCTTCAGAACCATTTACTTGTGATATTCCGCCTGTTAACAAAAATGCACAGTGTACGGCCACATTATTTCCTACTAGTATTTCTTTGCGGTATTTTAATGCTTTTTTACTTTATCTTCGGGGTTTAAGCCAAAATAACCCAATACAATTTTTATTTCTTATTTTTATTATTTTCAAATTTGTCGAATTTAGCGTTACTCTCTGTTAACAGTTCAAAAATATATAATTACTGTTTATTTTTTACCTTTACCTGCTTGTTGCTTACATATGTGAAATAATACTCATCATCGGTTGCGGAATTTTACTTGTTGCTTGTGGATTTTTACGTATCAAGTAATTATTTTTCAATGGAAGGTTTGCGTTCTACTTCATAATTTTCAATGTCTCCTCTGGTTGCATAATTGCGAAAGACTGAATTTTTTATGTTCAACATAAATTCTGTTATCTATAGCCTAATGGCTATAGATAATAGAATATAAAAATTCTATACCTAATGGTATAGAATTTTTTATATCCAGTTTAGAAAATGAAGATGGATTGGCACAACTCAAGTTTGTGTGACAATACTTGTTCAACAGTGTAAAATGGAAGTTTCTTTAATTTTTAGACACGAGGAGGTATGGTGCGGTAGCAAATGCAGCATACCGCATGTTTTAAAACAACATTAAACATATTCTTTATACCAAAGAGCGATGTAGATTTATATCATTTATATCTGTCTGTATAAGACCAGTCTTTATTTTGCCCTACATATTTTACCATTTAAGTTGAACAATGGATGATGTATGATGGGTGATATAGTCGAAAATCTCCAGGGAGGAAGGTGCAGTTACACTACCTTGTATTATGTAATTTCTCCAAAGCTTTCGACTGTGTTCCACATAACTTGTCGTTAACAAAGCTACTATATGTCATAAAACCTTTAGTTCTATTAAAATCACACTTAAACAATAGAAAGCAATGTGTTTTGTATACATTTGTAAACTTAGCGTTAAACGTGACGTTCCGCAAGGATCTGTTTTGGGACCATACTTGTTTTTACTGTTTATAAATGATATTTCATGAATAGTTTCCTCCCACTTCTAAGTCTATTCTTTTTGCTGATGATACAACTTTAATTACTTCAAACGCAAATTATTCAGTTTAT
This sequence comes from Rutpela maculata, assembly GCA_936432065.2. NCBI lineage: Eukaryota > Metazoa > Arthropoda > Insecta > Coleoptera > Cerambycidae > Rutpela > Rutpela maculata. The sequence continues at coordinate 56,919,741 of OW386286.2, read as the reverse complement.
TCTTTCCTAAATTGGATAAAGTTGGAATACTGCTAATAAATGGTTCATTGCAAATAAACTTAAACTAAAAAGTAGTAAATCATAGAAACTTGTTCTGTCACTAAATCAGTAAGGTGGGAAGTAGTATAATACATAAGTAAATAAAGTGGAAGGTGGGGTTAGCGGGTATCTTTGCGAAATTCAAACACAAAAATCTCGCGAACCATTGAGTTACAGCGCGTGAAAGTTTGGAAATGCAATTTTTACGAATTATTTCGTAAACTGTTGATCGTTCATTAAAATGTCAAATGGTGGAACACTAAATTATCTAAAAGGACCCCGCAGAATCCTTATGGGAAATGGCTTTCGGTCAAAATCTTTGAAACTCTGGATCCTGGTAGTTCTTGATGTGTAGAACAGAAGTTCTCAAGGGCACTAAGTCATAGTTTTGAGATGTAGCCCTCTGAAGTTGGGCATTTTACAGCATATCTCAAGGCTATATCTCAAAACCATGAGTTTTTAGGACTTAGTGCCCTCGGGAACTTTTGTTCTACACATCAAGAATTCAAATTTTCAAAGAGTTTGACCGAAAGCCATTTCCCATAAGGATTTAACTATGCTGTAGATGCACGTAAAGTCCAACTTCAGAGGGCTGTATCTCAAAACCATGAGTTTTAGGACTTGGTGCCCTTGAGAACTTTTGTTCTACACATCAAAAACTACCAGAATCCAGAGTTTCAAAAATTTTGACTGAAAGCCATTTGCCAAAAGGATCCTGCAGGGTCCTTTCTGCCACAGATACAGTTTTGTACGAATAATAGTTTAGAAGGTACAGCCCGTTGAAATTCTAAAAAAAAAACAGTTTTTTCAAAATATCTTGTTAACTACTGATCAAATATACCCCAGGCTAATTAGATTTTTGCTGCCAAAATCGTGCCTTACGATAATTTCTTTTTTTTTTATTGTGTTTATTTGGACGTTTTAAATAACACGTGGTAGTTACGCCAAGATACACCTGGTGGATTTCTTGAAAACTACGTCGCCCATTTCGTCATTCATAGCAATTATAGGTGCGGTATTCAAGCAGGAGTGACCGTGGCAATGGCAACAAGCTGTTGAGCAATTCAGTCCTACTTTCCTACAGCTACATTTTTCTGCACAACCCTTCGTACAGTTGCAAAAAATTGAATTTAACAATATGTCTGGTGCTGGTGGTAACTGCGTTGGTACTAGCTGCAAAATATCATTCTGACTAATCCAGACCCACTGCTCAGGATCAATGTCTTTTCCCAACCACGTTTGAACTTAATAATATTTAATTTTCATTCTGAAACATAGAAAGCAAGATAATTGCGAAATATGTGGTGCGAAAGAGGTTTGGTGGAACTAATTGCATTTTTCACTTAGTCCGCGTCGTATCTCCAAACGGTTAGGCGTATGAAAAAAATGTATAGGACCTTTAAGGTAGAGAATTTACAGATGTACAACTTTTATAATAGGTGTTGTTCCCGTTTGGGCCATAAAAACCTTCCGACGCGATTTTCACGAAATCCTCAAGGTGTTTCTTGGTAACTACCAAGTGTTATTCAAGACGTCCAAATAAACATAATAAAGGAAAAATTGTTCGTAGGGCACGAATATAGCACAGAGGTCAATTTTACAACTAAAACGCCTGGATTATAATTGTAAATTGATAATAACATAGTTGAGTGTATGATGAATAGTTTACATATCTGGGACGTGCGGCTTTTCGACAACTTGTAGACACTTGTGTTCTCCACAGTGCCAGTAACCACTTAAGACTAATTTCTCAGTGTCTGGGAGTGAGAGGTAAGGTTAATCTTGACAGAAATAAAATTTTTTGACAAGGTAGGGATTGTCAAGTTCTCGAATTAACGGAATGGGCTCATTTAATGAATTTTATTTAGTAGTTGTTACTTCTTATGGATAAAGTATTACTTAAAATTAGACGATTTGGAAAATTTCAGATGAATCCGATATGTGGTTTTCGAAATATACGACTTTTAAAGAGGGACTTGGAAGCGCGATGTGACCAACATCGACAAGGCGGGCGCGGTTCATTTTCATGATTTTTTTAGACGATTTACAGGTCTCACAAAATTCTAGTTTTTTGCACATGGTCTTAAAAGTATAAGATCTTTCCGATAATCAAAAAAAAAGTGCTAAATGAGCCCATTCTATCACCGTGGCAAAAAGGTATAACTCAAGGTCATTATTTTCTAAAAACAAGAGTTGTTTCTGCAAAGAAGCATTTTTCTGATTACAAAAATGTATTATATGTATGGGGTTGGTTGCATGCCAAAAATATTAAAAAATGCTTATTGAAAATATTACTATGACAGTAATGTAAATAATTCTATTTTCAGGGCAATACAAATGTTTAGTGTGTCATCGAAGATATAAATTAAAGAAAACTCTTATCCGCCACATTAAGTATGAATGTCAGAAAGAAGCCAATTTTTGCTGCCCATACTGTGACCACAGAGCAAAGTTAAAACATAATTTACAGTTGCACATATATAGAAGACACGGTGATTTAACAAAACGAGTTAGTTAAGGACTCTTTGCTATTCCAATTTCATTTACTTGTGATATTCTGCCTATTAACAAAAATATATAAGTAATATGAGACCACATTGTTTCCTCTGTGGCATTTTGATGCCCTCTTATTTTTTCTTCAGATTTTAAGCCAAAACAACCCATTACAATTTTTACTTTTTATTTTTATTATTTTCAAATTTGTCGAATTCAGCGTTACTTTCAAACTCTCTGTTTAGAAGTATATAATTATTGCTTATTTTTTACTTTTACCTTTACCTGCTTATTGCTTACATTTGTGAAATAATACTCATTATCGGTTGCAGAATTTTACTTGTTGCTAGCGGATTTTTACCTATTAAGTTATTTTTTATTAAAAAGAAAATAAAGATAATTTTTTGTAGCCAATACACTGCACCAATGTCCTAATTGTGAGAGGTCTTATAAAGCAAGGCGGTCGTTGTTACGACATTTGCGATACGAATGTCAGAAGGAACCTCGCCTCACTTGCCCTTATTGTCCTCACATGACCAAGTATAAAGCAAGTTTGGCCACACATATAAAGCAAAAACATTCGAATGAATCACTTGTACAATAATATATAGGTTTATTTATTATTCCACGGAATTTATTAATATTTCATTGTATTAAGTTTTGAATATTTGAATAAAAAATTTAAGTTTTCTTCATTATACGTTTTCTTTGAAATACTTTCTCCATAGACCCTGATCAGAGTGAAGTGAGAGTTGATTTTTTATTTATAACCTACACCTACCCGAATTTGATGATTCTCTACAGAAAATTGAAGAGCATCAGTCACATGATTTTTATAATGTAATCTTAAAAATATCACACGAGACTCACTTGCTATATTGGTGTGGTGGTCCAAAGCCAGGCAAGAACATACATTGGCAAGCCACCCAAATTATCAACACTGATAGTAGCTTTTATACACCTAAATCTGCTGCCTCTTCATCCTTTTATGGAAGCCGGCAGGAATGCACAAAACTGCACTGGATGAAAATACCAAATGCCGAGTTGAGTGCCTAAATCGATCCAGGTATCTATACAAGAAGGTTGTTAGAGATAGCAATGGATGATATGCTTATAACATACGACTTCCACAAGCTCTACTACAATGTGGAAATCTCTGAAAGAACCACATGGGCAAATTCCACTATCTGATTCAAAAAAGCAGCCTTGATCTGATATACAGTCTTTAACCCAGTCGACCCCAGTGAACTACAGAAAATTCCTCCTAAATTGCCAAAACCATCGATCTGGTACAGGTATGAAAACAAGTGGAGGTATAACAGATCTCATAAATTGTAGTACCAAGATGTTTGTTGTAGCCCAACTCAATTCCTAATCAAGCAATTAATTAATGTATAATTTTTAAAATTTTTTGTTAACTTGAACTCTTTTGCGCTTGTAGATTGTCGCTTCGCTCAAAATTGTAAAGTAAACTTAAAAAACTGCCAGTATTAGCTAGCGCCACGTTTCTGCTGTCTAATTTTTGCGAGGAGATTATTTGATTCTCATGAGTATCGATTAGTAGGTTTCTCGAAAAATATTTTCAATCAGGCCATGATTTTCTAACAGAAAACTAGTTCTTCAAAATTGGCAGTTTATTTACAGTTACAAGTGAATGCAAAATATTTTCAAAAATTATAATATGCTGGCGTACCACAGAGAGCGTGGTTAGGTCCTTTGCTATCTTTGGCTAACACTACACACATGTTCATGTAAACAGCCTGGATCGTTATATTAACCACAATTAAAATATGACAAGGAATTACTAATTGTATTTAACTAGTCCAAGTTTCGTTGTTGGGTAAGATGCATTGCGGTAATAGGGACATATCCCCTGATTCACTTTTAATGAAATGTTATTTTCTTAAAAAAACATCAAATGGTGATAAAAAAATGAATCTCATTATTTTTTTTATTTTAGGACGAATCATATATCCCTGTGCAACTTGTGGGAGAGCATACAAAGCGAAAAGGTCCTTATGGAGACATATGAAGTTTGAATGTCAACAACCCCCAAAATTCAAATGTCCTCTTTGTCCTTATAAGGCCAAACAGAAATGTACAGTTGTATCTCACGTAGTTAGTAAGCATCGCGATTTCAATTCAACAAAACCAGAAACTTATTTTAAAGTGGACTATTGTTTTTAACTCCAAGTAGTACTATTAAGGGTGAGTTGTACCAATTGAGTTCAAGCTAAGTTCAGCTTGATCCAATATCAAAATTCAAGGTTACAATTGTTTGGTCTTGTATCAAGCTGAACTTGGCTTGAACTTAGTTGGTACAATTTGCCCCAAGTCATTTTTACATAAATGTATATGTAATATGTAGTGCCATTGTTAATAAGAAGCAGAAACTCCCAGTGAAAATTTAACAAGAACTGTAGTTAAGGAATCATCATCCATTGCTGTTTTTTTTCTATTGACAGTTGGAAATGAAATAACCCGTAGAACGTGAGTTTTTCAAGTATCTTCGGGATGATGTGTATCTTGATGAACTGGTTGATATAAATAATCATTATAGGCATAGATAGGACAGTGAATGTATAACTCAAAATAGTATTGGCAGCTATAGTCGTTTAATGGGAGATTAGATATGGAAGCAAAAGTTGAAGATAATCAATGTTTGTAATTAATGTCCGAAAACGGTATTTCGTGTTTTAGTAACAATCTTAAATGTATTATTTTGTGATATTATTTTTATTATAAAATAACTAGTGTAGGCAGTCTAAGTAGAGAGAAGCATGCACATCTGTGTAATACTGAAAGTCTAGTTAAAAGTCACCTATTGGCCAATTCTAATGAAATTCATCTTAAAACAGAGCGTAATATGTCAAAATAGTGAGCAGGCTTGCTACTTTGTATTCAATTGGTAGATGAGTAGGATATTTTATTTTTCTTGTTAAACATGTCACATCAGTTGCACCAAGGTCCTAAAACCTTATATATTAGAAGCCAGTCAAAAGCCAGTATCTGTCAAAAAAATTATGACCGAAATGTTTTGTAGATACAGGCACAGTACACATTGGCTCTAGTGGTTATAAGCAAGTTCAGAGCATATAGAGCTTTAGATCCTTGGTTTCACCTTTCCATTACACTAGACGTTGTTCATGATCAATCGTTGTCATGATTTATTCGTGATACTCAGTAGAAAATCAATGGCCATTTCCAAGTTTATGACGATGCACGAGGGCTAGTAGTTCAAGGAACACCTGGTGGTGAGAGATCAAGAGGACGAGCTTCAAAATGTTGGACTGATGTCGTCAAGGAACAAAGGTGGGCGTGGATCATAAAACGTCTGCCAAAACGTTGTATATAATAATAAGAAGAATAAGAAGACGGTGCATGAAGCTTTCCATTGATAGAAATGCTTGCACTGGGTCATAATTGCGAGTAGTCCAATATTCTTTAGCAATGATGACGGTCTCGGATGTCTAGGGTCGGGGCGAGCGTAGAGGCGACTTCAATGTGAATGTCAGTCGATATTCCATTGAAGCAACGTCGAACGCGGTTAGTACTTGGATGGGTGACTCATCTTTGGAAATACAGCGTTCTCGTCCCACCTTCTAGTGGCTTGTATATCAGTGTATACGCGGAAGCTACGTAATTTCAGACGAGGATTACGTAGTGGATATACCATCCTTCGGAGGGGATGTAAAGCAGACGGTTCCTTGTGTCTATTAAACGTTAGGCAAGTAAAAGATCCCTACTCTTCTTAAGGGAAGACATTCGGCAAAATTTCCATGTTGGGGGTAGCTCGTCTCCTGGCGTCGGTGATAGGCCCTGGTAGCGGAAATAGGCCGACGTTAAATAAATAGTTTTAAAAAAATGTCTAGGGTCGAGTGGGACTACTGCTCTGTACCCTAGCGCTGTAGACCTGGACCAGCCTCGTGAGGGGCGGGGAGCTAACTTTACATCAACGCCACTAACAAATGTGAGCGGTGTGGATGATTTCGGCCCACATCCCGTGGTCCTGGCTGTTGGATCTTGCTGACTAAGGCATTTCCCTTCTGGCGCTCTTCTTGCTTGGTGTTCTTTCTTCGCCAGCTTATCACCCCCGGGGGTAGTCGTCGGTCTGTTGAAAAATTTTAGGGTATTTTTGGCTGCCGTATGCAGAATGTCAATCAACAGCCTGCCATCCGGATCCGAGTAGGAATGACTAGTTTTATTTTTGTATAGTCGAGTAAACTCTAAGCTGGCGCGTCCAAAGGTCGCTTCATCATATAAACTAAGAGAATAAGACATACGCAACTAGTTCATCTCTATGTCACTGCGATAGCTTTATGCGCATCGCATATCAAATCGTGCGTCGTGTTACCAACTCATACATACGCCACCTTAGAGTTTACCAGACTATATCACGCATATTACTTTTTCCCTATCCTTGATTCCCCATTATTCATGCCCAGAATAGGTAATACATCGTAGCACCGACGCGATGGCAAGATACACTACTGAGCCTGAGCCCGAGCCTGAGTGCAATGGATGTGAACACTTAGAATTGACCAGTATTATAGTGTGACATACAAATATTACAAAGCCCTCGAAAGTATAAAATTCGCAACAGCGCATTCTTTGAAAATTTGTCATGCCTTATTATAAATTAAATTATTAAAATGTGCATCATGCATTAGGATTAAAATTGATTCTTGTAAATGGTTGTCTCACATTTTGATGAAATTCGTCTTTATATCAAATATTATAGGTATGTTTACTCAGGTATAATGAATTCTACATCTTTTCAGAATATTATCTAGTACGTAGAAACCTCGGTAGAAACTTTTAATTACTACATGAGTCGTAAGATTCAATTTGTTTAGAGCTTCCACTGTAGCATATATTTTTGATTCATGTGATTGCGTATATTCGGTGACTACTGTCTAGTTTTACGTCATCATAAAAATGGTCCATTCAAGTGAGCTTCCCAATAAAACGTGATTAAAATTACGTTTAATACATCTGATGATGTAAGCTTTTCTCTCCTTGTATTTCATCTAAATGTATAAAGTATCTTTATTATGTAGTTTTCGAAATATGTATGTCCTGTTATTTATTTGCGTCCTTTTCTAATAAATTCATGGAAAATCTAACAATAATATTTTATATTTTTGACTGTAATGCAACCTGGTTTTAATTTCAGCACTGAAGATTGGCACTGTGCTTATTTTTTGCCTGTTAAGCTAAAGTAAAACCGGCAAGAGAATGCGGCCCCGCCTATGAAATATTAGCAATGTTTACATCAGCTAACTATGTTCCTCCTTTCATCGCGTTGGTTCTTTCTTCTTTCTCATGACATATAACGCATACCTACCAAAGCTGGGTCGAATACAGTTAGAATGGTATTCGAATACCGGATACGAATACATCAAATGTATTCGAATACCGGATGCAAGATACGGATGCTTTTTGCTTTAAAAAATATCCGACTACCTTGTATTCGAATACTTTTTTCGGATACGGATACCGGATACTTTTCTTTCTTTGTGAAAAAAATATCTTGTGAAATTCAATGTTCTTTGAAGCTGTCTGCTTTTTTTAAATAAATATATGTACTAACCATTCCGAGGAAATGAATATTTTTCTGTCTTTGGGTATTTTATTTGTTTCTTTTTTTTTACAAGAACAAAGCCCACAACAACAATTAATTTTAAGTACAAAAAAACTTCTAGAAAATATAATCAATTTATTCCACATTTTAACAAAAGCAAATACATATTATTATGATATAGTCATTTTTTATAAAAACTTTTGCTTATACTGAAAAGTACTATTAGCATTAATACGCTTATTGTGACTTCCGTGGGGTTTCGTTGTTACAAGCTGAATTTTATATAAAATTAATGATGATATACTAATGTTTCAAAATCTCGAAGCTGTCAAAAAATGTCATGCTCAAAAGGGCATTATCTAATCAAAAAACGAGTTAAGCATATGGCACAAGGAAGAGACAAATTGCGATTTTTTTGGAATATTTTTCATAAAAGGTTTTGTACCGGAAATAAACAAACTGGTATTCTTACAGTAATAGAAACTAAAGATATCCACGTCCACAACAATGGCATTTATTTATTCATTCTTTTCAAAACAAAAAACAGGTGACAAATTTTGTATCTGAACAATTAGTTGAAAAATCGTTTGATTGATTGATTGATTTACCAGCGTGCGGTAGGCATTGCTGCCACTTCCAGGTATACAGCTGGGCCTGCTACGTCCACGCTGGGTTGGACTGAGGTCATGCTTGTTGCCAGCAGCGAGAGCCACATGGCGCATGGTAAAGGAATGTGGGATGGGAGGTGTAGGTATTTGGGAGATGCGTTACCGCACTGTGTCGTGAAGGAGCGTTTAAGCTTTCTTTTTTGTCTTTTTGGTTATGGACTTCTGCCTCTTCTGAGTGTTCTTGTGAAATGTTCTCGCGTTGTGGCGTAGTATGGAGTGTTTATGCTCCTCTTTTTGTGTTTCTGCTTCTTCGAATTATCTGATTCCTCGGTTTCCGATTGTGGTAGAGTATATATCGTTGCACTTTGTGGTGTTCATTTTTTGATTCCGATCCTCTCAGTTGTTGTTCTCCGCTGTAGCATGGTCTCTCTGTATTTAGTTTGTTGAATGTTCGGTGTTAGCGCTTTCTTTAGTAGATTTCTATCCTTTTTTTTATTTTATTTTTTTTTAATTGTCTTTCCTCCTAATAGTATTGATGTGTTCTGTCGCTGTTTTCGTCTTGTTGTTTTTGCGAGGAGTTGGACGATGTCAATTTCTGCTCTTCTCAAAAAGAAAAACGATAAATGAGATAATCAGAACGGCATAAAGAGTCACAAGGGCAATCGTATCGTTCACAGAGAAAAATAAACTATCTTGGGACCCAAATATGTGTACATAGCAGTCAAATGGCCAACTATGACATATAGAGTCAAGAGATAGTTTATTTTTCTCTGTGAACGATACGATTGCCCTTGTGACTCTTTATGTCGTTCTGATTCTCTCATTTATCGTTTTTCTCCGTTCCAGTTGGTTCGTCAGGTCTGTTCCTAGGTACTTCAGTTTGTTTGTTGTTCTTAGAGAGTATTATTCATCTATTTTGTGTTCTTCTCCGCTGCTCCAACTCTCTTTTGTTGACGGATCTCGCTCCATTATTAGGCTTTTCTTGAGGTTTGTTTTCAGTCCATATGATTTTCCTCCTGTCGTCGGGCTCATGGGTGACCTGTCCCTTTTTGGCGTTTTTCTTGTTGCAATTTTTAGTTTTGATTACCCATTTTTATCCAGTCTAATTCTTCTCCTGTCATTTGTTTTTGGGTTTCTTCGTGGTATTTCTTCTGGGGGTCTTCGTGCTGTAGTAGAGAGCCTGTGGTGGCCCATATTTTTTTATTAGCTATATCACTTAATTGTTATTGTGTTAGTATATAAAAAAGATATAAATCTTTGCGGGTCTATGCAGGAATATCTCGACCACACTTTAATAATTTACTGCCCACCACAAATTCATGGTGACAGCGGTCGACACTTTCAAGGGCTTGGATGTATAAACGTTTCTCAGACTATCCTCTAAGAAAGCTGTTTGAGCCAGATTTTCAACACAAACAAAAAGTCAAAGATCAAAAACATTTATTTGCGATACTTCTCTTTCCTTCCATTCCATTCCCTTTTGACTTGTTCTATTGCATTACATGAAAACTACTATATACAGTATTTCCTCCACAAAACCTTTTATGAAAAATATACAAAAAAATCACAATTTTTCTCCTCTCACCATATGCTTCTCTCGTTTTTTAACTTTAATGTCCTTTTGAAGATGACGTTTTTTGATGGCTTTGGGATTTTGAAACCTCAGTATATAATCATTGATTTTATAAAAAAAGATTGTAACACCGAACTTATTTTTATGCGTATATCTAGGTGCCGAGCACTCTACTATATAGTTGTTTGTTTTATTCGCACTAAAAAAATTTTTGTGTGAATAAAAAAGGCCATAAAAACCTGTCATAAAGATATCAAAGTCTGCGCTATTACATGCTGACAAGAGTACTACAGAGCCGTACTTCAAATTTGCGCTTTAGAATGAACAAAATAATACTAGAGATTTAAAAATCGAGTTTTCGGTAGAAAGTTAATGGCGACATTGACAAATAAATTCAAAGTACCTGCGGCTCTATTTATCTGTTACCCTGGTATTAACGCCGACAATAAACTCCGCGCCGTTCTAAGTAGGGGTGATTCGCGTAACTCAAGAGTTAGAAATCTTAATTCAAAGAGGCGTGTTTCTGTTTATTTCTTATCTTAATCATGCCAGAACATACTTTACATAAGAGTAATTATGTATTAAGTAATACCTTATATTAATTATTTAATATAGTGTGGAAAAATAAAGCATACCCTGGTCTCTCTTATATTGGCTTGGTCGGCAGTTTGAGTTTCTTATATGCAGTGTAAAAATGGAGTGAACTATAAGTAATTTAACCATAGTTGGAATGTCGATATAACGCACAGGGTGGTTAAAAAACAAGAAAACTTGAAATTATTGCAAGAGGAAAAGTTGTTCATAATGTCGATGGGGGTTCAGATATGAGGTTTGATTTAAATTATCTATCTTTTTTGGCACTAGCATTAAATCAATTTTGAAAAGTTAACTAAACTAAGTGGATAATTTATTAATTTGTTTAATAAAATAATCACGAAACGTTCATTTTTTTATATTGTTCATGTTACCAAATAAATTACCCACTTTGCCACTTTGCTCGGTTAAGTTTGTAAAATTAATTTAAACTTAACGATGATAAGAAAAATTGAGATGAAGCTCTCAAATTTCATATCTGAACTTCTATCTTCAGTTATATGTCTAAAGAGCTAAACCAATCTAAAATGACTTAAAGACGAATATTTACGTATTTTAAAAATATTAAAATTATTATTTCTATTACCTCAATTAGTATCGAAGATATTTTCCTTCTGAGAGCAAAAAATATAAAATCAAATAAGTGTCCTGTTGTTAATATCGTGTCCAACGAAATTATTTTCGCGGGTGATTCCCCGGATGCCTTTGCGTTCTCTTGGCATTTGGTTAACGTTGGGTGTTTTTAGTGAAGCCAACTTAACTTACGTTACGTGACAAAAAAACTACGATCCGTGGTCTATCAAAATATATTAGAATTTTTTTTTATGTTATTCGAATATTTTCAGTATTCGAAAACTTTTTTCGAATACTCGCCTAATGTATCCAAATAACGGATACAAATTTAAGAAAGTATGCGAATACAGATGTGCTCAAATACTATCCAGCTCTAATACCTTCATGATGTATTATTTCTCAGCTTTAGTTTCCACAGACGTAGACGAAGGTCATATCTACTTGTTTCGGGATATGCTTAGAAATACTCATTCATTTATAATAACGTTTTACAAATGTAGCCATTAGGCCTTCTTAGAGTGTGACGTATAACACCAGCTTAAGAAATAGGAATAATTTGTGTATTATGTGTACATTTTCTGCATTGTACAGTATACATAATTTTTAAATACGTCGACAAATGTTTGCTTCTATTGGACACTCAAAAATCGAAGTACAAAATCTTGAGTTTCAATATTTTGCAAGCAAAACCCATGAAGGTAAGTTAAATCTTTGAGATATTTTTAACAAATATTATTACAGTACTTGGAGGTAAAAAAGATGCAAAACTTAGAAATAATGTCATATGTAATGATAATTTGATACATTTGCTTTTACATCATAAAAGAGAAAATAATAATTCACGTCAATTTTTCAAAATTAAAACCTCTTGTTACTGTACTGTATGTTTACATTGCTAATTTCTGTAAAACATTTTTTAGGGTTCGGTTGCGATGTATGTGGTAAACCTTATAAACACTACCCCTCCCTTTGGAGACATAAAAAATACGAGTGTCAAAAGGAACCGTCGTTCAAGTGCAAATATTGCCCATATCAAGCAAAGCAAAAGGCCAACATGAAACTCCACGAAGTTTCAAGACACTAGAGTATTTACAACTCTTTTTGTTCATCTATAGTTAATAAGTATTAATGTTGAAAATGTTCAATAGATTTATTTGTAATGTACCTGCAAGGTAGTGAAAATATACTAGTGAAAACAGAAGAATAATATTTTTATAACAATTTGTTTCCATCCTGAATGTTGACTCAGTGTGAATAATGATCTTAACACTTCAGTATGAAAATAAAATCTTGCTATTGTTGACTCTACGGCTTTGAATTTTCTCAAATATTCAAAAACCCTTACCACAAAATACGTTTACGTGACTTTGTGGCTGTTATCTCATTAATTGCTTATTTAGCTTTAAGATTTTTTCTGTGAACTTTGATCAACAAAGTTTTTAATTATGAAAATTTGGAAAATACGAAACCAAGCAGTAAGTTGTGACTGAATCACCATCAATTGCTAAATATTCTGTTAATTTTTTAAAAGGGTAACAAGTAATAATTGTATGTAGTCCGCTAGTTTATGTATTACCTTAGTGACTTAGGTGTTTCATACTTCCACTTTTGAGTAAAAGCAAATCCTTTTAACCATACATAGAGCAAGTTAGAATAAGTGCCCGCTCCCCCTGCCCTCTTCAAAAGTGACCATTCTCGTCCCGGACTATGCGGAACAGTCCCATTTTTAGAGGTGCTGTCCCGCAAAAGTCCCGCATTGGTTTTAAATTTGAACAAATTTTTTTTCAGATTTCTCCTTTCCCCCTCCCCCCCCATTGTCAATTTTGAAACATGAAATTTTTTTTCCATTATGTCCTGCATTAGGAAGATTCAAATATGGTCACTTACTCAAATAGGCTACTTGTATCTGCCTATTTTTTTTTCTCAAAGTCGGTAGGAGATAGAGAAATTATCTTGGTTTCATTTGATAGAGCGTATTTTCTCATATATAAGGCCTCACAGCAAAAAATGGTGGGGGTAGACTGCCAACAATACACATGTTTGGCTATAATAGTAGAGGTTCAGAATTCGAAAAAGTCGTTTAGAAACGTGTCCCGTGGAACATTGAAAGGTAAAAATGTACTGATTGCACTATTATATAGTACTTGATATGTATATACACCCCCTAAATTCGTCTGGCGATATCGGTGTCCAAACAACCCCTAGGGGTGAAAAACCGAAAAAAACGGAAAATTAGATTTTTGCTTTATCTTTCTAACAGTTTTTTAATTTTTGATGAATTATCCATAATAACAAAGTTATGGCTATTTATATGCAAAGGAACTGTGTTGTTTAAAGCGTAAAATATTTCCTAAAACCTTGCGTGGCTCTCTTATTATGCGAATATTTATTTTGTTATTTTGGCAAATTCGTTCCACTCGTGATTGTGGACAGACCAACTAAAATTTTAAAAATTGAATAAGAATAAAAGTTGTAGCGTATACTATCAAGATTCGATTACTTTTTTCAGTTTTGAATTTCGATCATAAATAAGCGAGTTATGAATTAAATAGTTAGTTGTTGTCAAAATTATGCCACAACCCCAGTCGCATCTATCTCTACTTCAACCGTTTCATGTCGCATTTTAAGATGCCTGCCCGCCCGTCACGCGGCCCGGGGAGCTCTATATACTCACGCGCGAATGCATATTTGTAAGAGGTACTGGCATGTAGAAAATTGTTAATTACATCTTTTTAGTGTTTTTTTGAGTAAGTACTCTTATATATTTATACAATTATTGTAAAATATGGAACTGGCATGTAGAAAATTGTTAATTACATCTTTTTAGTGTTTTTTTGATTAAGTACTCTTATATATTTATACAATTATTGTAAAATATGGAGTCTTCATCTAGCAATATGGATTAAACGATAAATGTTTGTAAATCAAATTGTATAATTTAATAATTTGTAACTAAACTGGTAAATTATGTGAAAGTACTACTGACTAAAACTGTTTAAAAATAATTTTAGTAAACAATGAGGAGTGTGTAACATTATTATGGATATTAAAAACTCAAAGGTAAAGTGCATAAAACCTTTTACTTTGTTTTCACAAGCAAAAAAATATTTTATCTTTTAAATAATGGGAAGGTGCTCTGTAAAGCGACGCGACGTTGCAGCAATCAGAAATAGTGGAAAAAATTAAGGAATTGTTGTAAAGCAGATAATACTGCCGTAAATCGATACAACTAAATTTTTTAAAATAAATATCATTTCAGGATGCGCAATAGGGTAGTTCAAATTTATACCAGAGAAAAAATAGGTTCGATTTTTTCTGTCTTACCGCCAGGTATATTCGAAAATTAACTGTTCCTCTTCAAATTTTACCCCCATAAGAAAAGAAAGACTCTTTTATAGAGTCCCAAAGGTGACCCCGTAAGTCCACAAACAGAGTATCGCGAATTCCCTGGTTAACTGGTGGAGTAGCTATGTTAAACTCCGCCAGGACTTAATATAAATAAAATTATTATTATTATTTTTGACGTACACTATATACACTACGTTTTAATGTTTATGATATTGTTCGAACAATTATAATTTATTTAACAATTTTATTTTTGCTATAAATTTAATGCATATCAAAATATAATTGTTAAAACAAACAATTTCAAATGCTTAAAAATGTTAAGAAAAACTCAAACACTAATTAATAATATACGTAATATAATAGGTTGTACAAAAAAATCACAAATAAACAAAAATAAAAATCAAAAGTATACGATACTCTATGTTTGCCCTTACGGTCATTTCTAGAACCCTATAAAACCCTATAAAAGGATCTTATGGAGGTTCATTCATGGCGGGCAGACCAAAAATGCTACCAAAGCAGTTAGGTCTGCCCTTCCTCGAGCTACACAACTCATCCTTACCCTACCGATGATCCGGACGACAGGATGCCTCTTGGCATCTTGTGTACCGGCAGTCACTCCCGCCACAAACCCAAAAACACCCAACAGACCGATGACTACCCCCCGGGGGGCAAACAAGCTGGCGAAGAACAGAAGACGAAGAAAGAAGAACGCCAGAAGAGGCCTTAGCCAGCAAGGTCCAACGAGCCAGGACCCAGGGAGGTGGACCGAAATCGTCTGCACCGCTCACATTTGTGAGTGGGGCCGACGTAAAGTAAGTTCGCCCGCCCTGCACGAGGCCGGTCTCCGATCTACAGCGATGTACTGGGGTAAAGGGCAATAGTCCTGCCCGGCCCCAGTCATCCGAGACCGACATCTCTAGCCAAGAATATTGGCGCATTCATGGAAATAAAATAGATGGTCTCGGAGGCACGTGTTCAGCCGATTTTGCTCTATTTTCTTTCTTTTCACTACAAATTTGAATTGTCTGCCCCCTATTGCACATCCTGAAATCAAATATTAGAGAAAATTCACTAATCTTTGCTGAAATGACATTTATTTAAAAAATATACTCGAATTACGGTATTTTTGTCTGGTTTACAATAATTCCGTAATTTATTCCCGCTGGTTCTGATTTCAGTCTCTCTAATATAATATAATAATATCCACCTTTCTATTATTTCAAAGAGAAATATTTTTTTGTTTGTGAGAGTTTTAAGCCACATTACCTTTGAGTTTTCAATGGCAAATATTTTGCACAGTCCACATTGTTTACTAAAATTGTTATTTATAAACAGTTTTAGTCAGTAGTACTTTCACATAATTTACCAGTTTAGTTACAAATTATTAAATTATACAATTTGATTTACAAACATTTGTCATTTAATCCGTATTGTTAGATAAAGACTCCATATTTTACAATAATTGTATAAATATATGAGAGTACTAAAAGATGTAATTAACAATTTCATACATGCCAGTACCTATTAAATATGCATTCGCGCGTGAGTATATAGAACTTCGCGGGCCGCGTGACGGGCGGGCAGGCATCTTAGAATGCGACGGGAAACGGTTGAAGTAGACATAGATGCGACTGTGGTTGTAGCATAATTTTGACAACAACTAACTATTTAATTCATAACTCGCTTATTTATGATCGAAATTTAAAACTGAAAAAAGTAATCGAATCTTGATAGTATACGCTACAACTTTTATTCTTATTAAATTTTTAAAATTTTAGTTGGTCTGTCCACAATCACGAGTGGAACGAATTTGCCAAAATAACAAAATAAATATTCGCATAATAAGAGAGCCACGCAAGGTTTTAGGAAATATTTTACGCTTTAAACAATACAGTTCTTTTGCATATAAATAGCCATAACTTTGTTATTACGGATAATTCATCAAAAATTAAAAAACTGCTAGAAAGATGAAGCAAACATCTAATTTTCTGCTTTTTTCGGTTTTTCACCCCTGGGAGTTGTTTGGACACCGATATCGCCAGACGAATTTAGGGGGTGTATATACAAGTCAAGTATTATATAATGGCGTAATCAGCACATTTTTACCTTTCATGTTCCACGGAAGTCAACAAAGATCTTGATTTCAACTCCACTATAACTGTAAAATGGTCCAAAAAATAAAAAATTTACAAGACATGTAACATAAATAACATTCTTGTTTCCATTGGGACATAATTTATAAATTTAATTTATTTAAGTAAAGCCGCCAGTGATGTATAAAGAAGATGCTGTACATATAATCGCGTTAGGATTTTAATTAATAATTTGCTATTCTTATAAACTGCGAACAATATTGATTGCATTCTTTAAACATTATTTCACAGTTTTTTAAACTATTTTTTGTTAAGTTAAACTATCGCAATGGGCAATGGGAAGGGCATTTCGGCTTCTCCAGAATCGTTGATAACGAGTGGTTCAATGTGCTAAACCAGAGTAGTTGCGTTAGTTAGATATCTAAGAATGAACGTTTACGCAGTTTTATTTGCTTACCTAAAACTTTTTCAGTTCTATAATTTTTGCTTTTTTTTACTTTGATGTAAGTAACACAATTTGTTGTAAATTCGGTTTATAATAGTGTGAATGTATCAGAACAGGAAGTCATAAAGACAGAAGCAATATGCACAAGCCAACACACTCTGTTATATCAGGGCTGTACCAATTCACAATTTTGAAATTTCCTGACTTTTACAGGTTTTCGAGGACTTTCCAATAAAAATTCCGGAAAATGTTTTCTTTTCAGGGCACCAAATTTTCAATACACCTTTTCACTATTATCTAGTTTTTTAATTATAACTAACATTTTTGTACATTATTCTCTTATATCTTTTCAGAACAATTTTGTAATTTGTAAACAGTTGTTAATTATTTGGTTTAGTTTTAGGGCCTTCTTATACTTGCGAAACTTGTGGAAGGAAATACAAACAAAAATCTTCCCTAAACAGGCACAAAACGTTTGAGTGTCAAAAGATACCCGCCTTCAAATGCGATTTCTGTCCTACTAGGGCCAAGCATGGTTACAACATTAAAAAACATATTGAAAAATGTCCAAATAGAGTCGAAAACCAGTTAGATATTAAGAATATTAATATCATCACCGATTTTAGTGACTTTAATACAAATGCGTCGAATACTAGTGAATGATTATGTTATGTCTTGAACTAACAATGTGATATAAAATTATAGAATAATTTTAACCGGTGGCCTATTACTTAATTTAATATTGTACATACTGACTAATTATTTAGTGTTTATATAAAGAAGATTATAATATAATTAGGTAAAATCTATGTAAATATTATGTAGTTATAGTCCAAATAAATTTGGCATTGAAAATGTTGAAGTTATTGATTTTTCTTAATCAACATGAACAAAATGTTGCGACAATCAGAGACGAACCCACGGGGGGTTATGGGGGGGTACGCTCCCCCCCCCAATGTTGATTGAGTTGGGAAAATCACCAAAAATGTAAAAAAATCTTTATTGGGTATAATTGCAAAAAAAACGAATAATGAGTTGATAAAAATTAAATGACACTGTCACTATGACCATTTAATAATTTTAATTGATATTATTTATGACTTAGATGTGACTGATGTGAGACTTGTGAGAGCCACAGAATAGTCGACGGACAACGGACAACGCACAACGCCGACGGGCCTACGCGACGGGCCAACAAAATAAACTCGTCAACTCGCGGAAATTCGACGTTCGACCCAGTAGACGGCACGGCCAGAGCATACAATTCTCAAAGACTGTCTTACATTAGAAATATTAGAATATTACTCCTTTTTGCCTTTATCAATACAATGCTTTGTCCTAGCTATAAAGTCGTTTGTTGTTGGTTTATAATGAGTATCACTAATATCAGTTACCAACCTCTCAACGAGAGATAATAATAATAACAAATTGTTGTCGGTCAGAAATTGTTAAAATATTAAATTCTTAGAGGACACTGAATCAGAATCTGGGACTATTAAAGGGGCCTACAGACGATCCAGCTGCTGGGACCCGACATTGTTGGTACGCTTTGAAGATAATTGGAATTCCAGCGGACCAGTTTACTTTTACGAATGAGTTCAAAGCATGCGGCAAGGCTGGCTCCCTGCCGCTGGATCGTGTGTAGACTCCTTAATGCTACCTATTGCGTATCACAATGTGAAGTGGGAAGCGGCCGGTAGCCGTACTAGCGCGGACGTTCACCGACTTGCGCGTAATCGTATTGTATCTGGTTTTTCTCCACGGTCATTAAACTATAACGGTTACCTCATCCAGTAGCTTTTAGACGAAGGAGAGCGCGGGGTCAACTTAGGTCTAGCGCCAAGGGCGGATCCAGGGGGCAGTAGGGGCAATTGCCCCCCCCCCCCCCCCCCCCAGAGAAAAGTATTCGTTACGTTTTCAAGGCGATAATTTTTTTTTTTCGCATGAGGTGGGAAAAAAAAATTTTGGATTTCTAATAATATTCCCGTGTATGAGGCGAAAAATTTTTTGTCCAGATTTTAATTTGTACCCCACCCATGAGCCGAAATTTTCGAAAAAAATTTTTTTGGAGTTTCATTTGCATTCCTTCCCCATGAGGCGTTAAATTTTTTTTTACATTTTTAATAGTATTCTCTGTATGAGGTGAAAAAAATTTTTTTTTTGTAGATGTTAGTGCCCCCCCCCCCCCCCCAGTAACCTTTCTGGATCCGCCCTTGTCTAGCGCCTACATCAAGTAGTTTAGTTAAACTTCTTTTGCATAATATTTGTATCGCTAGGCTACTTATAGATTAAGTCTGAAATAAAAAAAAACATAAGGAAATATAAGTTGTAAAAAAAATGGGCAGTTGGCAAATTAGTTGTAGCTTTCCCCCCCCAAAAAAAATAGCTGGGTTCGTCTCTGGCGACAATCCCGCACAATAGTGAATTTGCATAAAAACTAAATTTAGAAAATAATACTAGCAAACTTAAGAGTTCCGTCTGCGAAATACGCGAGTCCAGTTTGAGCAATTTTAACAAAAACCGCTATGGCTGAAGGCGGAGCTTATCTTAGCGCTGGTGTATTCTTATTGGGAATGTAATAACAACAGAGTCGTACTCTGTTTACATGATCCCGCTGCGCGCTGTAGTAAATTAAAAATTGTCAGAGAATCGCTCATCGTTTCGTTGTAGGTATATATTATTTTGTAAAAGGTGACGTGGTAACACTATGGATTATAAAGAGGAAAGAAGCGTAGAATAAGAACATGTTTTACTAGAAAAATGGGTTTTGCTAAGACTTTTTTGGAGGCATCCTTCTGAAAAAATTATTTTTTTAGGCACTTATCTATATCTTTTACCTAAAAATCCACTAATTAACAAGATTCACAAAGAACAAAGAGCAGACGCAGCTAAAATTGTCCAATGACGCCAATAACTCAAGTTTTATAAATTTTAACATATATTCATCTTCTACAGCCCCTCTTTCTTTGCTAACAATCTGGTTGTCGAAAGATATAGGTATATCACAATCAATTTTCGTAGCAATATGTGGTGGCGCAGCGGCTAAAGGCGCCGGTGTGGTGCAGCATCCCGGCCACGACAATGCGAAAATTAAAAGTACTAGAACACAAATTTATGCGCCTCATTTCAGCCTCTGATAGGTACACCTCCCTCAGAGATCTCTATGCACGTTGCCACGACATAACCCCACTAGCGGACTACGTCCAAGAAATGTTTCAAGAATTCTATCAGTTCAAGCGTTGCCTATCTTCCGGCAACTCCCTTAGCCACACTCTCTCCTACGATAACCTACCTTTCCTCTATCTTTATCTTTCAACCCCTTTCTCTCTCCCTTTCATGTTTTTGCAATTTTGTTCTTTTATCCTTTTTGTTGTTTTTTGTAATTGTTTGCCCTTAAATCCCCTTCAGGCCCAGTGGCGGATGGTGAAATTTCAATAATTTTTTTCTCGTCTCTGGCGCATGGGACCCATACGAAATATGGGAACTAACATCTAGAGAAGCACTCCTCTAACGACCCGTAAAAAATTTTGAAAAAGCAGTTGGCGAAATTTTTTTTCAAAATTCGGTTACCGTTGAAAATTATTTTTTTTGTCATATACATTTTACTTTTCATAAAAATACAATAATACGTTTTGGAGTTTATGAAAATATTTTCATTACGAACTGAAATTTTATAATTTGTTAAATTGTAAATTACAAAATTTCAGTTCATTGTATTTCAGTTAATAATGAAAATATTTTCATAAACTCCAGAACCTATTGTCGTACTTTTATGAAAAGTAAAATGTATATGACGAAAAAAATAATTGCTCCCCCTAGACCTATGGGGGGCAACCGAATTTTGCAAAAATTTTTCGCAAACTGCTTTTTCAAAATTTTTTACGGGTCGTTAGAGAAGTGGTTCTCTAGATGTTAGTTCCCATATTTCGTATGGGTCCCATGCGCCAGAGACGAGAAAAAAATTATTGAAATTTCACCAGCCGCCACTGTTCAGGCAGAAACTTATCCAAATCCTAATTTTTTAAATCACAGCTTTTATCTTTCCATCTTACCTTCCTTGTCGGCGATCAGACCGCAAGGCCGTCATTTGTTCGAACGGGTTTTTTCGTTCAGTTTTCCCGTGTCAATAACCAAAATTGTGTAGTGCGCGTACGCCAATGTTTTCAGTGTTGTGTTTATTTTTAATTTACTTTTAGGTCCATGTGGACAATAAAATATTTTAACCTAGTTTTTAAGTCCACCTGCGGTGGACAGGAGCTTCTAGCCCCCCACTCGAACTATCTCTAAGCGGAATCGGGCCCACCCCGCCCAGCCCCACACCCACATCGACGTCACCTGTCCTGGTCGTGTGGCTGGCTCCGGGTTGGGCTCCGAGGAGGCACATATTGTACTCTTAATACTGAATATATACTATTGATTGATTGCTTTGCGTTGCAATCCAAAGGTCCCGTGTTCGAATCCCACACAGGTTGGATATTTATTTTTAATTTTTTTTTTATATAATTTTTTTCACAACAAAGATGGTATCACAAAATTTAGGATGTACAAAAACTAACATTATTTACAAGAAAACTGCGAAGAGTATCCTATAGAATGTGTAACAATTATATATAAAAAGCTCAGTAAATTGGCGAAGAGTACATTTTTAGCTTTCGCAAAAACGAAGAGTATATTGTATTTGATCGGCACATTTCTAAAATCGTAAATATCGCTCGTAGAGAAAACATTTTTATATCATTGTGTTAGTGAACGAATTCTGAACAACTTTCAAAATGTCCGTCCGTCCGTCCGTCCGTCACGTTTCCTGTAAGCACGATAACTTAAGAAAGAAAAGTCCGATTGTATTGAAATTTGGAAAGTAAGTTAGTGTTAGCTAGAGGAAGAACTCTATTGTTCTTGAAGAAAATCGATCAGTAAAAAAAAAAGTTATTAATTATTTAATTAAAAAAAAAAAAAAAGTTCTCTTAATTTTTGTCGTACTTAAATATAAATCTCTCGAAATGTTTCTCCATAATATATATTTTTTTTGTTTATACGTTTTACTATTATATATTTCATAAAAATATATCTAATGAGTTGAAATGTGTATGATTGTCGAAAGATTATTACAGACAATCAATTTTCGTAGCAATATGTGATGGTGCAGTGGCTAAAGTTTTGCCTTGCAATCCAAAGATCGTGTGTTCGAATCCCAAACAGGTTCGATATTTTTTTTTTATATAATTTTTTTCACAACAAAGATGATATCACAAAATTTAGGATGTCCAAAAACTAAAATTATTTACAAGAAAACTGCGAAGAGTATCCTATAGAATGTGTAACGATTATATAAAAAGCTTAGTAAATTGGCGAAGAGTACGTTTTTAGCTATTTTCAATTGTTTTTCATTTTAAACGTTTCTTACTGGAAGATCTCAATAGTATGCGGGGCCGCAAATTACACTGAATACGCTTAAAGGATACTGCGATGATATACTGTAGAGGCCGCCTGCTCCTTACTACGAAAATTAGGATAAGAGTTAGACAGTTAAACATATTTAGAGTTGAGATAATTTACAAATATTTTGGTATGCAATTAATCTAATCATATTCTGTGTCACAGCGTTTTTACTTTTTCAGTTTTCACAATTTAAAATTTTGAAAATTCGTAGAAAAAAATATAATTTTTTTTTAAAAAAAAATCCAACGCAGTGACACAGATTGGACCTTTCTCTATATCGTGTCCAAATTTCATGTTCATAACTTTTTTAATAATGACACAGTGATCTAACTGCGATTTCATGTTTTCTGTGGTAGCAGACGGAACTCTTAAACTAATATCATCAAAAAACAGTGGTTCACAAAGAAACATTGTTCAGTTCCTTGTATTAAATATAAGCTGTTAATGTCTGCATAATTTAAATTATTTCTGCTACGCGCCGCCATTGACTGTGCCGTCAAACAGTGCGCCACAGCCGCAGTCAGGCTCAGGCTATGAAAGCGTATTCGATATTCGTCTGTTTCAGGCGCGTGCTGGTCCACCGGGATACCGGGAGTTTCCCGGTGGGCCTTCAATAAAGGGGCCCTTCATGAAGGGTCTTCACTGTCCCCCGCTCATCAATCTTTCAAGTGGTAGGAATTTTTTTTCGAGATTTTCTCTCCCCCGTTCATCAATTTATCAAGTGGTAGGAATTTTTTCTTGAGATTTTCTCCCCTCCCGCTCATCAATTTTCATTTTTGATATAAAAAAAATCAGATTTCTGCCTGGGGCCCTTGCTAAGGTATTTTCCCGGGACCCAAAATCGTCCCAGCACGCGCCTGGTCTGTTTACTGTGTGCTAATTTATTAATTATCAAATCTTTAGAAGTGTAAATATTCCCTCAAAATGACCGATGAAGGTTTTTCAAAAGGCTAATCAGCTATTTTACCCACTGTGGATATGTTTGTGGTGGGCATCTCTTATAAAAAAAAACACGGAAAGTTTTTCTTTTGGTAAAATTCGCGGTAGGTACATCAGTTTATTTTGTTATTGTTTTAATATTAAAAAATCCGAGGATAATTCAGATGATTAAATAACAAAGAAAATATTGTTTATAGCGTGGTAATAAACACCTTTAGTTTCAAATATAAACGAAGCACTAAAAAAGATTAGAAGTAATTTTATATTTTTGACCGATAACTATACCCTGCTACTTGTAGACAGAATGTGTCTTGGACAAAGTAAAACGCTGTGAAAAACTTAAGTTTTTTGTCATTTAGGATAAAATAGGCAAAAATTTTATGGAACAAAAGAAATATTTAAAAAAAAAAGTTTTGTATACTATATTCTATGCTAAAAATAAAGGAAGTCAAATACAGAATATAGGTAAGTACACAACTGACGTTGCCCTTTTATAGTTGCAGAGTCGTAGTGTAGGGGGGTGTGGGTGGTAAGTTGAGCAACTTACCACCCGGCAAATAGGCAAAAACTTGGTTAATTGGAAAAATCGGTCTGCAATTTCGAAAATAACCGAAGAATATCTAGAAAAAATTAATTTATTGAAGTCAAATATCAGTTTAGTGCTATTTTCGAAATTTTTCAAATTCCAGTTTCGAGGAATGTAAACTTCGATTAAGGCAGTAACTACAATGTTCCCAAACGGTGAAACCAAATACTAGATGTCTGTGCCTTGCAAACCGAATCATTGTGGACAAGTTCATTCCATGCAAGATATAATGTTAAATTAGCTTTTAGGGTATGTCAGAGCACACCCTCCCATAACCCCACATGGGCGTGTCCCTGCGAAGTAGACAAAAACCGATAATAATCAGTCTCTTTTTTGCACGTATAACAAATGTATATATCCACCCACATTTGTGACATCAAATTTTGGTAAAGCTTCAGAATTTTGTGATATTAGCTATTTTCCATCGTTATTAAATTATGAATTTTTGCTCTATTAGAGATGAAAGATTTGAAACGTTTTTTAAATATGTAATAATTAGTCAGGTTTCTAATTTTTTCGGGGAGTTCATTATATAATTCGGGTGCGAGAAATATAAAACTTCTCTGACCTATGGACTTGTCACTAAAAGGATATATTTTAATTTTGGTTTGATTGCATGGGAAAGATGTGGTTGTTTTAAAGTATCCGTATAATTAAACCGGTGCAAACTGTCTAATATCTAGAATTTTAGCATCTTTGAAGTCTACCTATCGTCTCGTGTTTTGCATTTTCCTCCGCTGAATATTAATCTACAAAGCTGATTTTTTCTCTACAAGCATTTTATGCACTATTGCGATTAAAAATCACATTCTACCTCCGCTGAAAGGTGGCTAAATCTTTGGTAGAGGTTTTGGTCAAATCATGACAATTATATTCTTCATTAATATAAAAGAACAGATTTATCTTATAGATGTGTTAATAATCACTTTTATTTACTTAAAAGGGTTATATTTTAATTTTGGTTTGGTTGCATGGGAATGATGTGGTTGTGTTAAAGTATCCGTATAATGAAACTGGTGCAAACTGTCTAATATCTAGAATTTTAGCATCTTTGAAGATAACATCAGAAGGGTAAGTATTCGGTTTACTAAGTATTATTTTTATGAATATTTTTTGCATTATTTCTAATTTGTTTATGGTTTTTAAGGTGGGCACTTTATTCTATATATTAGGGTTCTTAAAGTATTACACACATTATATTGTGATCCCAATACGACCTATAATAATATGTGTTTCAATTTCAGTTGTAGGATCAATTATTGCGAGGAAAATTTGGACAGCGTATTTGTATAACAAGCAAATGGTAGAAATACAGTTTTATTGAAATTTCTTGTTAGTATAACACAGGCACACAAAATTAAAAAAAAAGTCGAAACCCAGAGGATAGACCCTCCTATCCCCATGTATTTTGGGACGCTGAAACCGAATATGATAACAAAAAAGGTTTTAATTGTCCAATTTTCCCCTAGGTGGATTGAAATTACACTTCTTGTACTAAAAATTTGAAAAGTGTGTCTTCGTGCGCTGAAACCGAATATGACGATACAAACTGATTTGAACCACCCATCATCCCCTAGCATCCCCTTACAACCCCCCAGGGGGGTTAAAATTTCACTTCTTATGAAAATTGAAAATGTATGTATATTCTTAAGTTTTTTGGTGCGGTCAAACCGAATATGATGTTAACAAATGATTATAACCACCCAGTCACCCCCTAGCATCCCTTTACATTTTTTATCGTAATATTCGGTTTCAGCACACCAAAAAACCTAAAAATAAACATACTTTTTAAATGTTTAGAATAAGTGGAATATCAACCCCTCCTGGGGCTTGTAGGGGATGCTAGGGGTTTAAATCAGTTTTTATCGTCATTTTCGGTTTCAGCGCATCAAAAAACCTACTTTGTTTAGAACAAGTGTAATTTCAATCCCCCAGGAGGGTTGTAAGGGGGTGCTAGGGGAAAATTGGATAATTAAAACCTTTTTTTTATTGCGATTTCCGGTTTCAGCATCCCAAAATATATGGAGGTAGTGGAGTCAACCATCTGAGTTTCGACTTTTTTTTAAATTTTGTGTGCGTGTAATTTATAACACAGCCCCACAAAAAAAATGAAAGTTCATACTCCAGAGTCGGACATATGTATTCCTATGTATTTTTCGACGCTGAATCCGATCCCGAGCTCAGAAATGGCCCTCCACGTCTGGAATTGGCCCCACGGGGCCAAAAATGGCCTGAGAGGTGGATTCCGGGATGGGGCGTGGTTAAAGGTGCATTCTAAAGCCAAAGTCGAGTTTGTGGTCGAAAAGTTCACGACCAACTGAAATTTCGCGTTTGGGTCCGGAAAAATGGCCCCTTGGGGCCAGAAAATCGTGTTTCGGGCCTCGCAATGGCATCAGTGGTATTTTCGTGTACTTTTGAATACTGGAATGAATACCGTGCTTGAAAAGTTTATGGTCAACTTCAATTCTCCCCGTATGGGACCAGAAAAATGGCCCCTTGGGGCCGGAAAATCGTGTTTCGGGCCTCGCAATGGCATCAGTGGTATTTTCGTGTACTTTTGAATACTGGAATGAATACCGTGCTTGAAAAGTTTATGGCCAACTTCAATTCCCCGTTTGGGCCGGGAAAATGGCCCCTCTGGGCCGGAAAATCGTGTTTCGGTCTTCGCAATGGCATCAGTGGTATTTTCGTGTACTTTTGAATACTGGAATGAATACCGTGCTCGAAAAGTTTATGGCCAACTTCAATTCCCCGTTCGGGACCAGGAAAATGGCCCCGAAGGGATCAGAAAATCGCGTTCCGGCCGTGGCACTTGCAACTGTGGTATTTTATGTGATGAGACAATGGCCTGAAGGTAAAAATGATTGGACGCTTTACATGCATTGCTTCTCCCTTCGCATATGAAGGACTGATAGCGGAAATTTCAGAGGTCCTGGATAAAGATTTTCCCGGACCCAAACGGGGAATCAAAGTTGACTATGAACTTTTCGAGCACGGTATTCATTCCAGTATTCAAAAGTACACGAAAATACCACTGATGCCATTGCGAAGCCCGAAACACGATTTTCCCGCCCAGAGGGGCCATTTTCCCGGCCCCAAACGGGGAATTGAAGTTGGCCATAAACTTTTCAAGCACCGTATTCATTCCAGTATTCAAAAGTACACGAAAATACCACTGATGCCATTGCGAGGCCCGAAACACGATTTTCCGGCCCCAAGGGGCCATTTTTCTGGTCCCAAACGGGGAATTGAAGTTGACCATAAACTTTTCAAGCACGGTATTCATTCCAGTATTCAAAAGTACACGAAAATACCACTGATGCCATTGCGAGGCCCGAAACACGATTTTCCGGCCCCAAGGGGCCATTTTTCTGGTCCCAAACGAAGAATTGAAGTTGACCATAAACTTTTCAAGCACGGTATTCATTCCAGTATTCAAAAGTACACGAAAATACCACTGATGCCATTGCGAGGCCCGAAACACGATTTTCCGGCCCCAAGGGGCCATTTTTCCGGCCCCAAACGCGAAATTTCAATTGGTCGTGGACTTTTCGACCACAAACTCGACTTTGGCTTTAGAATGGACCTTTAACCACGCCCCATCCCGGAATCCACCTCTCAGGCCATTTTTGGCCCCGTGGGGCCAATTCCAGACGTGGAGGGCCATTTCTGAGCTCGGGATCGGATTCAGCGTCGAAAAATACATAGGAATACATATGTCCGACTCTGGAGTATGAACTTTCATTTTTTTTTGTGGGGCTGTGAATCAAACCAATTTTTTACTTTTTGCCAGTCTAATTCTGAGTGCATTTTTAAACCTTCCCACGTTTGATTACTGTACAGAATGGCTGTATCGTCAGCAAAACTTGTATCCTGGGTGTACTTGAAGAGCAGTTGGTATTCTCATAGGTGTTTTAAGACAAAACATATTTGAAATAGAATTATTCACAATGCATGCAACTTCCATTATTTCTGGTGGTCAAGCAATGTAAAATGATTAGCCCTATTGGATATACAGTGCGTGTAATTGCCCATTAGGTATGTACATTCACGTAGCGCGAGATATATGACAACACAGCAGAGCAAACTCGCCTGTCCGCGAAGATCTCAGCTCTCAGTTATTTCATTTCAGCCAGCTGGCACACGCGATGTTGTAATTCTTACTCCCTATACCTAGCCCGCCGCTACACACAGTGTATTTAATGTTTTCTTAATGTTTTCTTAACCGCTTCTCAGATTGAACAAAAAATGTAATTTGTGTCTGATGAAAATGTATTCTTAAAAACATGTTTTCTTAAAATCGAACCATATTATGGGCGGATGCTACCGATTTATTTATTTTTAAGTCATCGAAAAAAAAAAAAAATGATCGTTCATGTTTTTCAAAATTTGTGTATTTATAGAACGCCGAATTTTTAAGAATTGTCTAACCCATGTTCTATAGTAAACGTAAAGTTTTAGCCCACATGAGAAGTCCTAATACTTCATTTACAAGTAGTTCATCTATATAAGCTCAGTATTCGTCATATGTCCATTTTATAACCATGCATGGCGGCCAATATAAATAGCCCATGTATTGTGTGGATTAAGTGAGCGTAGCAATAGATTTATTATATTCTTCACAAATACGAAAACGAAGAGTATATTGTATTTGATCGGTACATTTCTAAAACCGTAAATATCGCTCGCAGACAAAAAATTTTCATATCATTGTGTTAGTGAACGAATTCTGAACAACTTTCAAAATGTCCGTCTCTCTGTCCGTCTGTCTGTCTGTCCGTCTGTCCGTCTGTCCGTCTGTCCGTCTGTCCGTCTGTCCGTCTGTCCGTCTGTCCGTCTGTCCGTCCGTCACGTTTCTTGTAAGCACTATAACTCAAGAAAGAAAATTCCGATTGTACTGAAATTTGGACAGTAAATTAGTGTTAGCTAGAGAAAGAATCCTATTGTTTTTGAACAAAATCGATTGGTAAATAAAAATGTTATTAATGATTTAAATTTGAACAAAAAAAATATTTGATTTTTATGTTTTTGTAATTGAATAGAAATTTGGTTAAATGATATTTCATTTTAATATCTAAATATTTATATATTTTACAAATATACATTTTATAATGTAATATACAACCGTGAAAATATGATTTTAGCTCGTGTCTTATAATGTGAAAATTTACATTTTTTTACGTGTAAGGTGGTGGTGTAGTTCTTACGCTTTTGACTCGAAATCCAATCTGGGTTCGAAATCTAAATGGGGTATGGTATGGTTTTTCTTTAATTTTTACTTTATTTTACATTGAGTATTTTACCAACTAAGTTCGTACTATAAAATTAAAAATGTCTAAAACTAACATTATTTACAAAAAACTGCGAAGAGTATCCTATAGAATGTGTTACACATTCTATAGGAATTATATAAAAAGTTCAGTGAACAGGCGAAGAGTACATTTTTAGCTTGTTTCTATTTATGTTTACTCCATTAAATATAAAACGTCCCCTTAAAGCATTGTGTATGCCTTTTAAATTTTAATATACGTAATGCTTATCCTAAACCAAGTATGGTTTTCGAATACTCCTTAGATATTCTAAATATTTAGATAATTCATTAAACCTTGAAAAAGAGGCATGTAGGCTTTTCTCTAGGTACGCCCCTGTACTCTTATAAGGGTTTTAAATCAGTTTTATAGAGTCCTTCCAGACTATTTACAAGTAGTCTTAGAAATAAGCTTTTAGAGTATCATGTAGAGTATTTTAAAACTAAAATTGTTATTTGGGAATCTAACTATTCACTGTTGTTATCGTTTCTGCTATATTTAAAGTAATTTTGTTTTAGGGTATAAGTGTTCCATTTGCGGAAAATGTTATAAACAGAATTGTTCATTATGGAGACACAAGAAATATGAGTGCCAAAAGCAACCGACATTCAAATGTGAATTTTGCCCATATATGTCGAAACAAAAAGCACCTCTTATTAGTCATATGATCATAAAACATAATTATGTCAACAAATAACGAGACATAAGGATGAGATAATCATAAGTGAAAGTTTTAAGTGTGGTTTTTCTGAACCAATGTAAGAAATTCCGAAAATATTCAAGAAAGGCGACGTATTTAGGGACTCCCCTACTCATGAATTTTCACAAAATAATTTTGAAAACTCAATAAATTACAAACGGAAATATATATTTTATTAAATAAATAAATTCAATTTTAACTGTGACACCCTGTATCTTTTTATCTATCAACGTTTCATTAAGGAATCATTAGCCAAATCTTAATATTTTGACTGCTGCTATCCACAGTTAAGTGTTGTACCATTACTTATGAATCGCTCTGTATATGTTAACTTTTGGGATACCCACATAAATGAGTTACTTTTTGTTACTATGCATTTGCTGTAATTGGGTGTACACCTGTTGGAAATAAAAGCCTAATTTATCTATCAGAGATTGCGTTAAGTACCTAACTCAACAGAAGTGATCTTTATTTTATTTTTAGGTCAATTTGTATGCGAGGCCTGTGGCAAAACATATAGGCATAAGGAATCTTTAGGAAAACATAAAAAATACCAGTGTCAAATGGAACCACAATTTTCGTGTCCGTACTGCTCATATAAGGCACACATAAAATCATGTTTTAAAAGACATATGACAATTAAACATGGCGACAGAAAAATAAAGATCGATTAGTATAAAAACATATTGAGTTTTTTTTATTAAAAAAAAAAATTATCCAAGAGCGAACGGGTAAAAATGTTGAATTGTATTCCTATTTCATTAATGTAAAGCAGGTAGTATGATAATAATAATTTATTATCAAAAATTAATAAAAATAATAATATGTAATGTCCACTATGTCAAAAAATATTACATATATTATTATATATTTGAAATCAGTAAAGGGGGAATCTAAAACAAAATGTAAATATATACAGGGTGTTCCGATTAAAAAAAATCACCTTCATTCGAGCAACAAGGAGCAGCAGTATACAGCTTTCATCGAGAACTTGAAGATGGTAGATGGGATTCTGCCGAAACGTCGTTTAGACAACCGTCGCTCCAGCAGGAGCCTAACAACTACGCGGGAAAACACCCTAAAGTACGCTCCTGCTGGAGCCACGGTTGTATAAACGACGTTTCGGCAGAATACCATTTTCCATATTCAGCTTCTCGCTGAAAGCTGTTTACTGCTGCTCCTCGTTCCTCGAACTGAACTGACTGACGACTGGCTACGTGTTATTGGCCCTCTACTGTATGTTGGCCTGAGCTAACCCGACAAGTTCAGTTCGAGCAACGGGGAGCAGCAGTAGACAGCTTTCAGCGAGATCTTCAAGATAACAGATGGGATTCTGGCGAAACGTCACAACCCGGAAGTACAACAACACTTCATATATATATTCTTATTATTTAATTATGGAGGTTTGTTTTTGTTTAATTATTTTATTGCCTGGGGTATGTATATTCCTTTAAATGTTCTGTGATTGTCCAAAGATTTATTAAACGTCTATGTATTATATTTATATTGTTTTTAGGATATCATGTATGCGAGGTATGTGGCAAAATGTACAAACATAAGGAATCCTTAGGCAAACACGTAAAGTACGAATGTCAAAAAGAACCAAAATTTCCATGTCCATACTGTTCATATAGATCGAAATTAAAAAGCAACCTCAAAAAGCATATCGTAAGTAAGCACCCTGAAGAAGTACCAAGATAAGAAAAAATAACGATTAAAGTTGTTCATCAGCTTCATGGTGTTGATATAGTACAAGTATCTAGAATTAAAAAATATGTAAAATTTGGGAATAATCTCATATGTAATGATAGTATTTCTTTATGGGTAATTATTACAGTAAAATGAGAAGAAGTACTGGGGGTTTCGCTAATCGCTTTTTAATTACCTGTCACGTGACCGCGGGTTCACTGACCTCCCCGCGAGAGTGAAAGCGCGAACCAGTTTTTTTTACCTGGGAATTCCGCGGTTCGTACGTGCACTATAGCGTTGGGTGAGGGGTTTCGGTATTCCCTGTCTTTTCCATGCATACATTTATTTTTATCAAATATGTGTATATAATGCACTACATGTTTACTAGCTTTCGACAATGAAGTGAATATTTTTTTCTGGGAAATCCAACTTTTTCAACAATGGAATTTAGAACGCTTTCACGTCAGCGGCTTGCTTATTGTGAATATTTATGGTAGATATTTTTACAGGTAAGAACCTATTCGTATACATTCATTCATTATTTGGATTTACAATCCGTCGTGGCTGATTTGCATGACATATCTAGCAGGCAGATCGTTAATTACTTGAAAACCCCGCCAGTGTTTACGTTTGAAAGTATAATAATTCTACATGGCAGTTATATACGCCATATCGGCTTAACAGTGTATTTCTTTTAACCTATAACTGCTTTTCTTTATGTGAAGGTATAATATTGCATACCTAGATAGAAATCTTGAAAATGAAAGCGGTTTAACATTAGTAAATAACGATGAGGGACAAATTCATTGCACTAGTCTATACCAACGCAGGAATTAGAAAGCTAAGGTGGAAAGACCCATATGTTTGCGTAGCGGCGTGACATATTTCGCAGGCAGATCGTTAATTACTTGGAAACTCTGGCCATCCACTGCTTTCGTATACTTATTTGCGCTTTCACTTTTTAAAATACTGTTGACTTACAACCGTTAGAAAGCCAAACAGGAAATTACTTAAAGTTTTAACAATGCTTCTCGTTTTATTTTGAGGTTGGGAATACCAGTATATGTATGCTTATCAATGCCGTATTTTACGTAAATCGAGCCACCTGGTTTTTTCCAAAATATAATATATTCCATGTTTACGTTACATACTTGGCTATACACAATGGGATTTACATTGCTTTCATTCTGCTCAAAAATACATCGTTTTGTTCGACCACGTAATTGATCTTTATCAGATGCCATACACAATTACCCAGGGAATTTATATATTTTTAAAACGCGAGCCTAACGGCGTGTGTTGGGCCTTTCCAAAATTACGTCGCTTTCACTTCTTTCTCAAAACAACTTATTATTTATACACGTAAATGGGTTATGCCACCTTTTGAATGTCTCCGTGTATCGGGCAGATTTGGTCAATACGTACACCTAATCGTCGTGTCTGTTTTGCATGCCAGCTGTTACCTAGCTATCAATGCCGCATTTTACGTAAATCAGGTCACCTAGTTTTTCCAAAACATATTTTTATCTGCGGATCTTCCCATTATATATATATATTTTTAGGTGTGGTCCATTACTTTACTTTACTACCACGAATAGCTATCTCTCCTGCTGGTGCCTTCATATACTGTTTATTTTGTATTCCTAACCCCACACAGAATTTTTTGACACATTTTTCTCCACGCTGTCGTATACAGACTGTTCCTGCACGACGCATTATTAAGGTATTTTAAAAAAATAGAAAGTGTCCATGTCACTTCGCTTCAACTTATGCTATAATGCCTCCGTGTTTATTTAAAATGGCCGGTTCTATTATTAATACTAGAACCTGCATTATTATATATGTTATCGTCATTTTTGGTATTATCTGGGGTTTATATATTTATTTAAGTAACCTGCTTTAGTGACTTGTACGTTCACGGTGCCCCATCCGTCCCCTCCCTGTCACACCTAGTTATATATTTTTGTGTGTGTATGTATGTGTATGCGGACTGAACGCACATGCAGAGTAATGTCGACGTGTTAAAGCATTGAGTGCACGATTGTTCCAAATTATATTTTTTACCGAGCTCCCCGTCACACTAAGCGCGTCTCTGCACGATGTGAAACAAACTCTCTACGCCAGTCAACTTCTGTGTTTTTTTTTTTTAACAATATACCTCGTTTACCTGCGACCACACACACTACATTACATAACTTTATGCATACGTGCTAGACTCGACCCTTATGAATGGGGGAGGGGAGGTGAATAAAACAAATTGTTAAACACCCATTTTATTTTTATTTAATAAGAATACAGACACATCAAAAACAGATGTCTGCTTTGTACATATATGTAACTATCGCCTCGTCATACAGTTCTCTATAGTCTTGCAGTGGACATTTTGCATTTATATGAACTAAATTGATTTACGTATAATGCCTAAGATCTTTAACTGCCATACCTACCTGGTTGTATGTGTCAGGGGACGAGTTTTTCAAAGCAGTGTATTTAGCAAGGTAATAATTTATATATTTAATATGTGTATAACATTGTTAGGTACCAGTGGATAGAAAGCCGAATATCTTTATGACCAGAGGGCCATTGAATAATATTAAACACTTATTTTTTTATTTATTTATTTAATAAACATACAGTATTATTGCAACATAAAAAAAAAAACAACCCCGGATATATTTAATGTTTTCTCATATATATACGAGTGTTTAAGAATTTCCACTAAACACATGGCTAGCTGGCGGGTCCAAAAGAAAACGAGTCTCCATTGTATTTTGAAATATCTTGAACGGTTTTTATTCAGCGTTATCTGAAGACATTCGAGTATTTGAAGGCCTGTTATTGTACCAGCATATAATGTTTTTAATATTTTGCTGAGAGCATAGATAGTTACTGCCGCCTAGCTCTATGTGCGCCATACAGCTAACCTGAGAATACGTGCCTCTTAAAACATCTATTGTAGGACACCCAAGATCTTCAATGTTTTTTATTTTGCTGCTCCCATCACGCACATGTTTTGTTAAAATTTCTTTTTTGTCATATCCCTTTACATATATTAACGAGGACCTTTGACCGATATTTTGAAATATATTTAATGTTTTCTCATAAGGTATAAAGCCACTATCCCATTCAAGACCGTGAAATAGGTATGATAACCATGTGGCTGTCCTTTTAGATTTTTTCGATAGCTTTTCAAAATCATACGGTGGCATGAAAAGAAAATGATCGTAAATTTTACCGTTCAGCGATGTTATTGATACTTCTTTAAAAATAAACTGACTATCGTTGTCGTGGAACCCCTGGAAGTCACATACTATCTCCATGTTTACTTATTATTATGATTAACTGCAAAGGTAAAATATGTACTGATTAATATTTCGCTCGAGCTGTCGACATCTATAGTGGCTGCCCCACTACGTCAAGCAATAAAACGTTCAGATGCCGGCGGAAAAAAAATTCAAGTCTATTGAAGGCCGACAGCCCCGTGAAAAAAAAAATGCTCGAGGTGATGTATGTACTACACTCGATGACAATGCATAGGAGTGTGTGTGTGTGTGTGTGTGTGTGTGTGTGTGTGTGTGTGTGTGTGTGTGTTCACAGAGACCGACATGGGTGGTATATTAATTAATTAATTACTGTTTCTATTCAACAAGGTTTCCAACGAGGGAGTGTTTATCGTGTGTATGTGAATGAGCTTCTCGGGCGTTAGAGCTCGCGAACCCCAGCGGCGTCTACTGCTACACACCGCGGCGATGTTGACGGGAAAGACATGAATGGGAGGCGAAGCGCACAACAGCTTAATGAATACAAAACAGTCATTCATTCATCCATAACTATCATAATTTTTCGCCATGCATGCGTGTCGATATCAATACTGCTCACAGCGGTTATGACATCAACATGTATAGACGCTATGTATTGACGCTTTTACTTTTTTAAAATGCTGGTGGCTGACCTGAATGACACGTTTTCCATGACGCTGCATATGTGTGCTCGCAGAGATCGGTATGGGTGTTGTAGAGAGAGAGAAAGAGAGAACACCCATATTAATTACCGTTTCTCTCTCTCTCTCCCTGTGCCTAGGGCATACACAAGACGGGCTGTTGTAAAAACGCAGGTCTGGGGCTAGCATCTCCCTACAGAGTTCATCTATGTTTAAACCACCGAAAACATACAACCCCATCGTCGATGTTATGTATTGCATTCAATCACAGTGCATATGCGCTCGCAGAGACCGATATGAATGTGACGGGATCGCTGGGGGCAGATTTCTTAGATAACGACATGTTTTATATGTAACCATCAACTTCGGCGATTACTTTTCGTTTGCTTTACTTGTGTATATAGTTTTGACCTCTACCACCGCTATTCTAGCCTCTCGGTCATGGAGCCTATTGTGCCTATATGGCATAAGTGGATATGTGCACCTCCAACCATCTCTCTCTAGATACTTGTCGGCCTATGTCTAGATAGCCAGCCAGCCAGCCTGGAGATATTCATACAAACACATGTCAAATTATTGTTACTGCTACCAAAACTCGGGTGTGTCCTGCATGACTAATATCGTCGACTCTCAGGCCGCCATCCCCACCTGATTTTTTCGAGGTGCTCTGTGTACTGCAGTCGATTAAAATGATAACGGTGCATATGTGTGCTCACAGGGAGAGAGGGAGAGAGAGAGAGAGAGAGAGAGAGAGAGAGAGCGAACGCGGTATGGATACGGTAGAGGATGGAGAAGTGAGTTTGGCTCGTTAAACGTTCAGATGCCGTCTCTGCATGCCCCAGCCTCTTCTCCAAGCGGTCTGGACCGCCGAATCACATTAGGTCTGGTTCAGCAAGTCGGGCGACTCGCTGAACCAGACCTAATGTGATTCGGTGGTAGTAAAGTAAAGTAATGGACCACACCTAAAAATATATATATATAATGGGAAGATCCGCAGATAAAAATATGTTTTGGAAAAACTAGGTGACCTGATTTACGTAAAATGCGGCATTGATAGCTAGGAAACAGCTGGCATGCAAAACAGACACGACGATTAGGTGTACGTATTGACCAAATCTGCCCGATACACGGAGACATTCAAAAGGTGGCATAACCCATTTACGTGTATAAATAATAAGTTGTTTTGAGAAAGAAGTGAAAGCGACGTAATTTTGGAAAGGCCCAACACACGCCGTTAGGCTCGCGTTTTAAAAATATATAAATTCCCTGGGTAATTGTGTATGGCATCTGATAAAGATCAATTACGTGGTCGAACAAAACGATGTATTTTTGAGCAGAATGAAAGCAATGTAAATCCCATTGTGTATAGCCAAGTATGTAACGTAAACATGGAATATATTATATTTTGGAAAAAACCAGGTGGCTCGATTTACGTAAAATACGGCATTGATAAGCATACATATACTGGTATTCCCAACCTCAAAATAAAACGAGAAGCATTGTTAAAACTTTAAGTAATTTCCTGTTTGGCTTTCTAACGGTTGTAAGTCAACAGTATTTTAAAAAGTGAAAGCGCAAATAAGTATACGAAAGCAGTGGATGGCCAGAGTTTCCAAGTAATTAACGATCTGCCTGCGAAATATGTCACGCCGCTACGCAAACATATGGGTCTTTCCACCTTAGCTTTCTAATTCCTGCGTTGGTATAGACTAGTGCAATGAATTTGTCCCTCATCGTTATTTACTAATGTTAAACCGCTTTCATTTTCAAGATTTCTATCTAGGTATGCAATATTATACCTTCACATAAAGAAAAGCAGTTATAGGTTAAAAGAAATACACTGTTAAGCCGATATGGCGTATATAACTGCCATGTAGAATTATTATACTTTCAAACGTAAACACTGGCGGGGTTTTCAAGTAATTAACGATCTGCCTGCTAGATATGTCATGCAAATCAGCCACGACGGATTGTAAATCCAAATAATGAATGAATGTATACGAATAGGTTCTTACCTGTAAAAATATCTACCATAAATATTCACAATAAGCAAGCCGCTGACGTGAAAGCGTTCTAAATTCCATTGTTGAAAAAGTTGGATTTCCCAGAAAAAAATATTCACTTCATTGTCGAAAGCTAGTAAACATGTAGTGCATTATATACACATATTTGATAAAAATAAATGTATGCATGGAAAAGACAGGGAATACCGAAACCCCTCACCCAACGCTATAGTGCACGTACGAACCGCGGAATTCCCAGGTAAAAAAAACTGGTTCGCGCTTTCACTCTCGCGGGGAGGTCAGTGAACCCGCGGTCACGTGACAGGTAATTAAAAAGCGATTAGCGAAACCCCCAGTACTTCTACTAAAATGTACCTTCTGCAGTTTCTATATATCCCTTCTAAATCACGAAGAATCATTTTAATGTCCTTTAATTCTGGTCTTTAAAATGTTTGACGCAGGTTTCAGTTTATAATGTTTATGTTTGATCTCCGCCATTTTTTCGCTGAAACTAATATTTTGATTGATTGATTTACCAGCATGCGGTAGGAATTGCTGCCACTCCCAGGTATACAGCTGTGCCTGCTACGTCCACGCTGGGTTGGACTAAGGTCATGCTTGTTGCCAGTAGCGAGAGCCATATGGCGCATGGTAAAGGAATGCGGGATGGGAGGTGTAGGTATTTGTGAGATGCGTTACCGCATTGTGTCGTGAGGGAGCGTTTAAGCTCCCTTTTGTGTTTTTGGTTCTGAACTTTTGCCTCTTCTTGGTCTTCATGTGAAATATGTTGCCGCGTTGTGTCGTGATATGGAGTGTTTATGCTCCTCTTTTTGTGTTTCTGCTTCTTCGAGTCTTATATTCCTGAGTCTTTTGATTCATCGGTTTCCGATACTAGGTTGGATTTGGGTCATGCTTATTGCCAGCAGCGAGAGCCACGTGACGCATGGTACAGAAGTGGGGGTGAGCAGTTTAGGTGTTTTTTTAAATGCGTTGCCGCATTGTATTCGTGATATTTAATGTTTATGCTCATCTTTTTTGTGTTTCTGCTTCTACAGATTTTCTTCTCCTTCTAAGTCTTCTGATTCCTCCTTTTCTGGTTCTGGTAGAGTATATATCTGCATGTATTTGTGAAATTGAATTCAAGTCGACGTGTACCTCGGAGTTGAAATTCGTGAATCACTTCGTCGATTGTAACCAATATTATCTAGTTTATGTGATAACTGTCTATAATTTTAGACCCTATATGCATTGCTTGGGGGGGGGGGGGGGCTTTAGCCCCCTTAGCCCCCCCCCTCCCGTAGTTGCGCGCCTGCCCGAGGTATGCATCACCCCTCAACACCCATCACTCACCTAACTCAAAACTATATCCTTCGCACCCTGTATCTAGACCAAGTGATGGCACACAAAAAGGGTTGTTATGTTTTCTCCTTCCAACGATGGCCCAGCGCTCCACACAGACAGTTCCCGTCGCCGTCGATTCCTCGCCCCAGTAGCCGATGTGTCCTCGCTCTCACGCTCATGTGTCGAGATATTTGCAAAGAAACAAAAATTTTACCTTTTAGTTTTCGAAAATCGTTTTATAGTTTAAGATGCAATTTTTGAGCATCTAGGTCATACTATTATATCTCATATTATATATTAACGAAAAACAATATTTGAGGATTATATTTTTTTGATTTAGTACTGATTACTATTAGTAACAAAATAGCACCATTTAAATTAGGAAAATGTGAAGAAGCACGTTCTTTCTATCATAACTTCTTTGTTTTTATGCTATAGAAATAGTCAGAAAATCATTTGAAAGCATAATTTAAAAATGTAATATTTTTCGAGTTATTTGACGGAAACCGTTTTGGAATACCTCTCTTTTCAAGCTATAATCGTAATTTTCAAGTTATTATAACTTAAAGATTACTGATTTATGTGAGTGCATAGAGCTTCTCAAGATTTCATTCTTTTTAAGTTTCAATATTTTTTAAGTCTTTCTTTGATGCATTCACTATTAAATTAAAAAAAAAAAAGGAATCTAATTTATATGCCATTATTCGAAAGTTAAAACTTGTAGTTACTGTACTAATATGTGGAATATGTGGAATGTGCAAAATAAAAATATGTAGTACTGAAATTTGTTA
Source organism: Rutpela maculata (assembly GCA_936432065.2). Classification (NCBI taxonomy): domain Eukaryota; kingdom Metazoa; phylum Arthropoda; class Insecta; order Coleoptera; family Cerambycidae; genus Rutpela; species Rutpela maculata. The sequence continues at coordinate 56,879,651 of OW386286.2, read as the reverse complement.
TTATTATCATTATTATTATTATTTTAATTTTTTTCTTTGGAGTTGCTCAACGCCGGACAGTTATCCAGTGGTTCTGGCCGCATATAGAACTTTCTCCGATAGTTTAACGTCTGCCATTTCTCACATCCCGTAGTCTTAACGATTGCAGGTTCAAGGATGAATTAAATTAGATAGCTTCAATTTTGTATAGAGTGGTCAAGCCGCTACGATGCATAGTTTCCGAGATATAAGCGAAAAACCAAAAAATGGGACCTTTAAAGTGCCCCCTCCCCCCGCTCACCACCTAGGAGTGAGGACTTTTGATATGAAATTATACACAATTAATTTATTTTTACCACGACTTTCAGGGTAAAGTTAAACATATTTGTTGTTTATTACATAAAGTAAATTAAAACTGCACACATTCATGTATAAATTACATAATAAAAACCGCTGCCCAAGGAATCACTACTTCCACATCCGGATTTTCTATCCAAGTCACACAACGAAAAAATGTTGTATCTGGAAATGATTGTTTATGGAACTTTAATAATATAATATTTGAAATCCTCTACCCCAATAACCCATAAAACGATACCCCACATCGGTAGTAGGGTGGGGGTGGTGACAGGGGGTGGAAGTGGGGGGTGGATAAAGTAAAAAAATATTTTGAGGTTTCTGGTTCTTGTACACACACTAAATCACATTTTTTTTCATCCCATTTAATAATGAGGTGGGGGTGATAATGGGGGTGGCTAATTCCAAAACTTTTTTTGAGAACTTAGCTTCTCTTGTCTATACTAAATATCAATTTTATTAACTCTTACCAATATTATGTAGTTTATGTGATAGCTGTCTATCATTTTAGACCCTATATGCATTGCTTGGGGGGAGGGGGCTTTAGCCCCCCCCCCTCTCGTAGATGCGCGCCTGCCCTGCTTGATTTACCTATTTACTCCAAATTTACCCCCCAACCCTTCGACGGAACAAGATGAAAATATAATCTAGTTCTAGATCTCGTTAAAGTACACATGTGTACCAAATTTCAAGTCAATATCTCAAACGGTTCCAGAGTAAACGTGCGCACAAAAAAAGTTACAGACCGACAGACAGACAGAAATTTTTTTTCGCTCAAACTTGAAATCTCGACGTTTCATGACATTCTAAGCCTATTTGAACAATAAAAATTTTTAAAAATTTTTTTGTCGTTACTATACTTCCACTGGATGTGGAAGTAAATGTATAAATACATAGTTAATTCGGTGAATTACATCAGTAACGCGTCGGCGCAAGTACTTTTGTACACAATTATATGGAATTTTTACAGGAAAGCACAAACGGACCATCGATTATCCATGTAATCGCGATTACATGGAAAATCGATGGTCCATTTGTGTATTAAACCATACATATGTTTAACTCTACCCTGAAAGTCCTGGTAAATATAAATAAATTATGTTTAATTTCATATAAAATTGAACTAATTTTACCTTAACTGTCAAAGTATTTTTTCGTCCCTAATATAATTTTACATGCATTTTTTACAAGTGTAGTGTTTACCACTGTCAAAATACGTACTGTTCGTTACGCGTAAGTGGTAACAGTGAATTATTGTGTTTTTTTCCCAATGTCGGTGAGTATGGATGGATGCATGTCTGCGTTTTACTAAATGTGTAACCTCTTCCGGATAGCCTTGGCTTTGGATTTATAAGTTGTCTTCTATATGTGTTTATGTTTAATTGTTTATTTTGTATCTTTTATTGTTTTTTGCATCACATTTTTCATATAATTAGGTAACGTTTACTATTTATAATAGGTACATTTAATAATTAATTTTTCTTTTCCTTTATTAATAGTTATACATTTTTAAGTAAAATTCAGAATGTCTTGTTCCTTACTTAGTATGGTGTATTGTATTTTATTGGGTTTATGTATAGATGTTTACAAATATGTGCAGTCCTGTAAACTGAAACCATAATTCATTATTATATGTGGTACTGCCAACTTATAAAAAAATAAATAAATTTAAAAAAACACAGTTGAGTGGTCCATATCTCGTTTTAGATGGATAAAATTTGTAGGTTGTCAATATGCCTTTGGATGTGATATATGTGGCAGAAGGTACAAACATCAACGTTCATTGGATAAGCACAAGCGGTATGAATGTCAAAAAGAGCCACAATTTGCTTGTACTATTTGTGCTTACAAAACCAAAGTTCTGGGGAATTTAAAGCGACACGTCAACAAAATTCATCAACGCAATCTTTAAATTTGTACCTGTATCTGTTCTTAAAATGGGAATAAATAGTGAATGAATTGTTAAATAGTTATATTGATCTATTCCATGTTATTATTTGTACCTATAGATAGCATGATACTTGGGACGATATACTGATATTCTAACCTGCTTGCCAGTGTAAATAATAATATTATTGATAATAATCATATTTATTTAAATAATGGAATAAATATAAAGTTTCATGGGCGAAGCGTAGCAAATGCTAGTCTGCCACTTGACTCTATTAAAACCAAGAGAATGAAAAATATACACATTGATGAATAAAGAATATACATAAAATATACATATGTACAATAAATTTGGAAATATAGGACTAAGTCGACAACTGTTCAAAGCGCCACCGCGCATCAGCACGTGTGCCTTATCTTTATCAGTAACCATTCAAAGCCTTAGATTTTTATACAAACTTTACATACTAATTCAACTTGTCAAAATAAACACCATTTATATTTGATTGAAAGCAAGCAGTCTGTCAGTTCATTGAAATGTTACATTTTTTGAGCCTAACCTTGCATTTTGGGTAGGTCAAGGTTTTTTTTCGTTGTATAGGGGAGGTGGTGTAAGTTTAAAATTGGCCGCCATCTTCATAAAAGAGGTGCTAACAGTTTTTGCCCTATATCTCCTTAACGGTACATCTTACAAAAAATATATGCAGTGGTTCTTTGTTTAGAATCGAATTCTCCACAACTTTACTGGAAAAACTTTTTGTCGTAAATTGAATAATTAAAAAGTTGTAACCCTTGGAAGATAGAAACTAGTCACAAAATATTCTTTTAAGCGCTAAAACTTTTTTTTTCTTGAATTTTAACAAAAAAATACGTCACATGTTTTTTGTAGAGGATTTCATAGCGAATAATTCTTCATTTATACTTTCTTAATTTCATTAATTCTGAAGGAATTTACAGCGCTGCGAAAGGATCAAAGTGACAGATCATGGCTTACAAATTGAGATCGGTTCGATCGCTACACATTCGGATTTCTTTCGTTAAAAACTTTATTAATGATTTCGGAAAAATATAAATATTGTTAGCTGTGGTAATAGGTGACTTCAGGCGGGTGCACCGCCCCCAAAATGGGGTTTCCGTAGGGTTCCGTCGCGGCATCCTTCTCGGACTCCGTTTTAGTCTTCACTCAAGAACCTCTTTAGGCCTCTTTTTAAGTGGGGCCAACATAACCTTTCTCTCCTATAGCCGAGTAGACATCTCTATCGTCATCTAGTGGCCAATCCTTCAACCCTGATTAATTATAAACACCTAATATATAATGTAATTTAATCTTGTAACAATATTTATATTTTTCTGCAATTATTAATAAAGTTTTTAACGAAAAAAATCCGAAGTGTATAGGGATCGAACCACCGATCTGTCACTTTGATCCCTTCGCAGCGCTGTAGAAATTAAAAAAAGTGTAATGAAAATTATTCGTTACGAAATCCCCTACAAAAAACATGATGTATTTTTTTGTTAAAATTGAAGAAAAAAGTTTTAGCGCTTAAAAAATTTTTTAACAAATTTTTATCTTCCAAGGGTTATAATTTTTTAATTATTCAATTTACCCCAAAGGTTTCTCCCGTAAAGTTGTAGGGTTCGATTCTAAACAAAAATCCTCCCTATAAATTTTATGTAAAATGTACCGTGACGGAGATATAGGACAAAAACAGTTAGCACTCTCTTTTTTCAAGATGGCGTGCAAATAGGGAGTACGCCGACTCCGAAAACTCAAATTTAAACTTACACCAGCCCCCCCCCCCCCCCCCCTACACAACGAAAAAAACCTTGTCCTACCTAAAATGCAAGGTCAAATGTAACATTTCAATAGACTATCATCTAAATTACGAAAAAAAAGAAAAAACAAATTGTTTTGTTAACATAAAACGTAAGGAAATAACAGTTTTTGGAAATTAATAAGGGAAAAGTGTCTAGCAACAATTTAAAATAAAAAAGAGATAATAAAGTAAAATTAAAGCACCAACAACTCAATATAAATGACCATAGCGAATGGTCTTTTTATGCATTGTGGATCTGGCACTAGCCCTACGGGATAGATAAGATGGTACCGATGTAGATATCATACGATGAACTAAGACCATCTCCTTTATTGCATATTCAGTCAGAGAGAGAAAGTATGTGATATGTGATGATATCTTCTTAAGCTAAATGTAAAACGACAGCAGGAGTTTTTAACTCGTTGCAAAAATGTCCTCCTTACGCCGACGATATGGCAATTTCGTAACAGACACAGAAAAATACGGAATAACTTCACAAAGTTTCTGATTATTACAACAAATGGAAAATCAAAAAACGGGAAATAGTGATTACTTATCACTACTTCCACATCTAGATTTCCTATCTAAGTCTCTTACAAGAAAAAAGTTTTTATACTATATTTATACTTCGCTATTGGAAATAATTATTCATGGAACTTTAATAATATAATATTTGAAATCGTCTACTCCAAAAGTAGTCCCTTGAGGTAAAGCTTTTACCCTTTTTGGACAATTCTAAACAACTTTTGTTAATAAAATTTTCCGACAAAAAAATGCCTAGCACCGGAAAATCGGAAAAAAGAGTGATTTTTCCGGTTTAGGGGTAGTGGTTATAGGGTAGGTCGGAAAATATTGTCACCATCGTGTTCCCCGTCCTCGAAAACGGGGGGAAGATATCATGCGGTGCGGTCGCAGAACTTTTGGGCTTTTTGCCTTTTTCTGGTTTACCTCAAGGAACTAAAAGCCCATAAAATGATATGCCACACGGTAGGGGGTAGTAAAGGGGGAAGCTGATGTCGAAAAAACTTTTGAGGACTTTGGTTCTTTTACAGTCATTAAATCACTATTTTATTATTTTTTTACCCTATTTATTAATAAATCAGCTTATCAAAAAAATCAAAAAATCACAATAAAGGGGCTTCCGGTTAACGCCGCGCCAGATGAAAATATAGCTATAAACTCTCCCTGATGGTTAAAATAGTTTTAAGAAAATTGTTCTATTCCCAGGATTTCTCTAAGTGATAAAAATTTGTCGGTATATAGTCCACTATTTAAATTTTCTCATTTAATTTGAGTACTAGCTTATGTATAACTCAAACAAAAACCGCTGCCCAAGGAATCACTACTTCCACATTCAGATTTTCTATCCAAGTCACTCACAACGAAAAAATTTTGTATGTGGAAATAATTGTTTATGGAACTTTAATAATATCATATTTGAAATCTTCTACCCCAAAAACCCATAAAACGATACCCCACATCGGTAGTGAGGTGGGGGTGGTAGTGGATGAAGTAAAAAAATATTTTGAGGTTCTGGTTCTTGTACACACACTAAATCAAATTTTTTTTCATCCCCTTTAATAATGGCGTGGGGGTGGTAATGGGGTGACTAATGCCAAATTTTTTTTTGAGACCTTGGCTTCTCTTGTATATACTAAATATCAATTTTATGTACTCTTACCTGCTTGATTTACCTATTTACCCCAAATTTACCCCAATTTACCCCCCAACCCTTCGACGGAACAAGATGAAAATATAATCTATTTCCAGATCTCGTTAAAGTACATATGTGTACCAAAGGGTCTAGCCGTACTTCCATGGCGAAACTGCCCCCGATAGGAACCTATATCGTAACCTGTGTTATATTGTAGAGGGCGCTAATAGTAGTTGATGGAGTAGATATTAGCTCTATATCTTAGTTAATTGAGGAGCTATTTGAAAAAAAGTGTCCAGAGACGACTATTTTTCAAAGCGGTATATCTTAGTTAATTTTAAAGCTAGGGAAATAAAACTAAATGGCAGTGTTAAGGTACACTTTACAGTTTATTTTATAGCATTTCCTATGGGCCAAGCCTAAATAAAAGTATTTAAAAAATGCAAAGACAAATTTTGTCAATCGATTTCTATCAGATCTAATTGAATTACCACTTTGAAAAAAATATATAATAATTGTCTGTGTCTTGCCTAACAACATGCCAAGTTTCATTAAAATTCGAGAGGTGCAACATGTCGAAAAAAAATTTTAAGCCACGTTAAACGACCACTATGTTGACGCTTCTAATTTGCATTACATTTCATTAATCTTTGGAAAAGTTGCGTTTTGACAGCTCATAAAAAGTATATCAACGGTTGGTGGTGTCAACTAGAATATTACAATGTTTTTTTATCTACCTTTATAGTGGCTATAGTCGGTCTCAGTTAAGAATGCAGTTGTTTACGTTATGAGCGGAGCACAATTTACACAGAATATGGGAATTCCCAAGTAAGTGGAATCCCCCCATGGCTGACTCAAGCCAGTTGGTACATAAAATAAAAATTAACGATTTAAATTGGCTTTTATTTGGCACTTTTCTTTTATACATTGAAATTGAAATACATTGAAATTATTTAATTCATATTGCAACATATTTTATTTAGAGTAATAAAAGCTCATTGTAGACGTAAATCCTCTAAAAATGTCAGTGTTATAAGAAATGGGTAAACCTACTACTTGCTTGTGCTCGATATCAGGCGAGCTGTTCTTGTCTCTGCCGTTCTGAACTGTATCTTTGATCTCTCTCATATACCTGCCTAAAAAGTGTACACAAATATCATAACCTCCATGTAAGTGTATGACCACGTCGTCATGTCGGTGTACCGCACAGCGCACATAGCACCGCACTTCGTACATCGCACACTGAAATTATTTTATATGAGAGTGGCCATATCGACGCCCCTCGCACATCGCACAATAAAATTAAATAGAACCATGCTCTTAAATGAGTGATGAAATCAACAACTTGAGCTTCGCACATCGCACAGCGTTTAGCACAGGCGATACCATGTTTGTGAATCCTTATTTGTAACAAAAGAGATAAATATAACTAGAGCAGTCTGATTTTAATAAAAATGGAAGTAAATAGCTGAACAATATATGAACAATTAGTACAATTTCTTTTGTATTAATATTCATAAATATCATAAAACAATAAAATGAACTTCGATGTGCGATGTGCGCTGCGCGAGAGAGATCAAAGATTCAGTTCAGAACGGCAGAGACAGGAACAGCTCGCCTGATATCGAGCACAAGCAAGTAGTAGGTTTACCTATTTCTTATAACACTTGACATTTTTAGAACAAAATATGCTGCAATGTGAATTAAATAATTTCAATGTATTTATAAAAGAGCCAAATGCCAAACAAAAGCCAATTTAAACCGTTAATTTTTATTTTATGTACCAACTGGCTTGAGTCGACCATGGGGGGATTCCACTTACTTGGGAATTCCCATATCTTGTGTAAACTGTGCTCCGCTCATAACGAAAACAACTGCATTCTTAACTGAGACCGACTACAGTCACTATAAAAGTAGATAAAAAAACATTCTAATAGGCTAGTTGACACCACCAATCGTTGATATACTTTTTATGAGCTGTCAAAACGCAACTTTTCCAAAGATTGTTGAAATGTAATGCAAATTAAAAGCGTCAACATAGTGGTCGTAAGGTGGCGGTCCACTTACTTTAAATTTTTTTTCGACATGTTGCACCTCTTGGATTTTAATGAAACTTGGCATGCTGTTAGGCAAGACATAGACAATTATTATATATTTTTTTCAAAGTGGTAATTCAATTAGATCTGATAGAAATCGATTGACAAAATTTTTCTTTGCATTTTTTAAATACTTTTATTTAGGCTTGGCCCATAGGAAATGCTATAAAATAAACTGTAAAGTGTACCATAACACTGTCATTTAGTTTTATTTTCCTAGCTTTAAAATTAATTAAGATATATCGCTTTGAAAAAAAGTCGTCTCCGGACACTTTTTTTAAAATAGCTCTTCAATTAACTAAGATATAGAGCTAATATCTACTCGATCAACTACTATTAGCGCCCTCTACAATATAACATAGGTTACGATATAGGTTCCTATCGGGGGCAGTTTCGCCATGGAAGTACGGCTAGATCCTTTCAAGTCAATATCTCAAATGGTTCCAGAGTAAACGTGCGCACAAAAAAAAGTTACAGACAGACAGAAAAAATTTTTTTCGCTCAAACTTAAAATCTCGACCTTTCATAACATTCTAAGTCTATTTGAACAATAAAAATTTTTAAAAATTTGTTTGTCGTTACTGTACTTCCACTGGATGTGGAAGTAAAATGAGAATGAGATGTAATATTTTTTGTTTTTATGTAGAAAAAAGTAACTGAAACATTTTACATTATTATGTATGGCCAATTGACCTATATTACCTAAACGTACGACTAATATGTACAGGGGTGAACTGGCAAGCAGAAGGCCTCGTGACTCTTTAGTTAAAAGTCCCTCCACCTATCGCAGGGAAATACTTATTTAAAATGTTCTGAGTAGCGAGTGGTCTCGTAGAAATTTTCTCACGTGGCCAAACCGCTTTTGAATTGAACTCATACATTTTTAAATTTTCATGTATCTATTTCTAAAGTATTATTTTTGCATATTTTTAGGTTTTTATGCCTGTAGCGAATGTGGTAAATCTTACAAGATCAAAAGGTCCCTTTGGAGGCACAAGAAATATGAATGTGGAAAGTTACCATTTTTTGCCTGCACATTATGTCTACATAAGTCAAGACAAAAGGCTCACCTTATACAACATATATACAGCAAACACGGAAAGGGCTTCGTTTTTCCTTAGTTTTTATTCAAAGCTTCAAAAACTAAATTTGTATCATTTATTGGTGGAAATGTTTTTTTGGAAGCACTCTACAATGTAATATTTTTTTTATTTCATATATGTATTTTAATTTAACTTTTTAATCGAAGATATTGACTTCTAATTAAATATTGTGATAATTTTTACATTTGAAATAATTTCATTCACCATAGATCTCGTGCTTTGGAAGCTCTACTCCCACAGTCATATTCTAGCAAGCATTGGTACTTAGTGTTGGTTTTTGCGCTCCCGTATATCGTTTAATTTTCTGGTACATTGAAAAATACTACAGCGAGAAATTATTTTGTGATTTCAATTTTCTTGGGTACATCATTCAGTGCTCTTTTGCGCCTCCATATGCATTAACTTCTGAATTGATTAAAATTACACAGTGTGCTACAACCAAATTTAAATCAAAGTTGATGCCACTCAGACTTTTTTTTTTCTTACACATTCTTGGATGTATTTAGAACCAATTTCCACGATATTTGTAATCATTCATCGCAGATATTTTACTTTTTTGTTTAATGACAAGTCACACAAGAAGTAAGTGGTCTGGTCCGGCCTGCGGACCAGACCAGTGTATCCTTATATATATTTGGACCCGCTGAAACTGCATCCGAAGTCAGAATTATCAAATCGGCCTGTTTTTCATCCCCAAGGCCAAAAAGACCCCCCCCCCCCGCCCAAAAAGGTCTGTCCGGCGGACCATACCAATTTATCGTTATATATTTGGACCCTCCAAAACAGAATCCGAAGTCAGAATTGTCAAATTTGCTCGTTTTTCACCTCTAACCCCCCAAAACAAAAAAAGTGGTCTGGCCTGCGGACCAGATCAGTGTATCCTTAAGTGTATCGCTAAAACCGAATCCGAAGTCAGAATTGTCAGATTGGCTCGTTTTTCTGTTTTTCAGACCAATGTATACTTACCAAATACATAAGGATATACTGGTAGGTATGATCCGCCGGACAGACCATTTTTTTGGGGAGTGTCTTTTTGGGATTGGAGGTGAGAAACGAGCCTTCGGATGAATGATTTTTCCCCGATTACAATAGTTATCTGCTAAATGCCCAACATAATATTTTTCAACTCGGCAGTGTTCATATAGGTGAGTTAATATTTATCTGGTGCTATTTTATCTTGTTTATTTCTTATTATTGATAGAAGGGTCATTAAAAAGAAAATGTAGGTCGCGAAAGATCTTGAACTTGTTGTAGGTCGACAGCCGTTACTTAATCAATTTTAGGTACTATTTGTCCAGAAATGATCAACCTTTACAAAGTTTTCATATTATGTGTTTCTCAAAACTATAGTTTTATGGTTTTAGACCCCATGATACACAATTTATTTCTCTGGTGACCATGAACATTAATAACACTCTGCATATCATTAAAGGTCCATAAAAAGCATTGCGCGAGAACCGTTCCAGGAAATTGAAGTCACATTTTTTTTTTGTTTTTTCTGGAAAACCGAGGGTCGCATGGGAGAAATCAAAGGGAGCAAAAACCAGAGCAATTCATAAATCACCTCAAAAACTAAATGTCAGTTCTATCAGACACCCTACAGACTTTATGTATAATTTGTATATTATTTGTATGAATTTTTTTATAAAGGTGTACTGCCAATAATCATAGATTCATTTTATTTATAATAATTTTAATAAAAGAAATAAAAATTAACCTGCTGTTTATTACTTGTAATATTTTTAATTTTAAGTAGAAGCAATAGATACGTGGATCCAAGTTAAGGCACACATGCCAAGAATACTTCGGTAACTATTACAACAACGGATATACGTCAATTGTTCGCAGGAAATTTGTCGGCCAACAATTGGACGCATATGTTAATTGGACGTGAGATAATTGGGCGCGTTTATTAAAAATAATCATAGATACACACTCTTGTCAGATAAAAACGGAGATATTAACTTCATTAAGAAGAAAAAATGTAAGGCATTTAGTAATACATGTAGGTTGTTGGCTCTGAGTTGGCCTTTCTTCACCTCGACCTAAAAGATCTTGTGATTTACCCTACAACTAGTTGTTACCCAGGATTCCAAGACTCTTTGCAAAGCTTGTGATTTTCCTGGGAGCTAATTTCCCTATGTCTTCAGGCGTTAATTCCGCCTGTTCTAGGTACATTAGCTTAATGTGGATTAGTATCTTGCATTCACAAAGTATATATTCCGCAGTCTCAGTTGCAGCTTCACAGTATCTGCATTTGTTATCTTCCGCCTGCCCATGTTCTTGAGATGATATCTCAAGGGGCAATGGCCAGTCAGAAGACCTGTGATCAACCTTAGGTCCCACTTTTCGAGTTCGAGAAGTCTTGTGGCATTCTTTGTCGAATGGGTTATAAACCTTTTCGCTTATCTTTCGCCTGGAGTATTCCTCCTGTAGGACTTCTTTTTCCTATTTTTGGATCTCCTCCGTTATCTGTCGCTTAGATAAGCCACAGAACGGTTTGGGGCTCGAAAAATGGGGCTTCAGCCCTCTTTCTTGCTAACTAATTCAGCTAATTCATTGCCTTCTATTCCCTCATCCCTGGCACCCACATTAAAGGTAACCTTGCTGTTTTTTGTCAGTTGCTTCAGAGATTGTCTGCATTCTCAGGCAATTTTAGACTCGAAGGTATAAGACCTGAGAGCCCTTAGTGCTGTTTGGCTATCTGAAAGTATATAGATCTTTGCCCTTCGAGTGCCTCTGTTAAGGCATTCTTGGACACACAGATCTATAACATAGATTTCTGCCTTTTTTTTTTTCGTAGAAAGGGAAACTCGTCATGAGCACCTACGATTAGTGTCTATCGTGGTAGGTAGTGCCCACGGTCATTAAACCATACGGTTGTCTCAATCAGCAGCTTGTAGGCGAGAGAGACACGGGGGGCGGGAAATAGAATGAAAGAAACAGACATATCTGATTTCCGTGCAAAAGACAGAGACAAAGATGCTTGTAGTGTCTACAGATGACGTAGGCTGTAGACCCTACCGAAATCTCTGTCTCTGTCTTTTGCACGGAAATCAGATATGTCTGTCTCTTTCATTCGATTTTCCGCCCCCCGCGTCTTTCTCGTCCTAAAGCTGCTGATTGATGTAACCGTATCGTTTATTGACCGTGGGTAGTGCCGGACTGCTACCTGGCTAAAACCCCTCCGTCGTTAGACATAACATCTGGATGTAGTGGGTTTTTTTTTGCTATTTAGCCTGTTTCTCTGTTAATCATTTACCGCCTGGTGTTCTCTTTCCCCTCTCTCTTTGTTCTCCATTGTATGTTCTATCAGTTGTTGGATAGCCTGCCACATCCTAGGGTTTTGCATCATAAGATCAATGATGTCAGTATTTAGCGTGTCACAGTATATGACTGTGTGCTCAGGTGTGTCCAACATGCCGCAGTAGATACAGGAATCGTCACCGGAGGTTTACCGATTCTCTTGGTGAATTGACGGAAAGAGCCGTGACCAGTGAAAAAATAGATTTCTGCCTGAAAGATGGTTGGGGTGTTACCAAAGGATTTAGATAGCCTGTATTTAGGCCCCGCTACGCCCACACCAACTCCTCCATCCATCTTAGATCCATCTGGGCAGTCAAAGTCGTGCTTGATTGGCATTGAGTCAGTGGGTTTGGTCATGGATTCAAGTTGGATTAGCTCCAAAATCCTTAAATGACCAACGAGGTCTCCTGGTTTAAATTTAAGTGCTACCTCCTTCCTCACATGCAAATGCAGAGTAAGTAAGTCCAGCATTGCCTTCATAGCTGCTGTAGTCCCTAGACAAGCAAGGCGTTGCAGTTTCTGTAGTAATACATCTAACGCAGCGCACAACGTAGAAACAGTTGATATAATATTAATGCGTAAAGCATATAACTGAATCTCTGAAATTCTAAAAATTTCTAGGCTATAAGACCTAACTAACCTATTAAAAAACATAGCACTCATTTTATATACCGAAAACCTACCACCATTATAATTCACAATAATCTTGGTGAATTAAACTTTCGTAGTTTAATCATAAGTGGCTAAACTTAATTATTTTGTGTAAAGGAAAATGGATGTAATAAATTTTTTCGAGAAATAAAATATGTCCTTAGCTACTTATTTACCATAAACCTAATTTAGATAAGTCTAATGTAACACGTGTCCCATTGCATGCCGTCCAACTGACATATGCGTCCAATTCACCGGTCATGCCTTTCAATTATCTACGTCCAATTGCGGAATACCTAGAAAACCATCTTTACCATCATTATGACTAAGGATAGGATTCTGCAGAGTGAGAGGGAAATATGCGTTTATTTTCGGTTTATTATAAATAATAATAGTATAATTTTTAAAACCATTTTAAGTAATTGCTATTGTTCTAACGAATACAACTATATGTATTTTTTATTGTAAATTTCTGTTGTACTTGAATACCGTAGTTTGTCAATGAAAATAGTTACTAATTTCATTATTAGAATATAGCATTTAACTATATACAAAATTTAAGATAAAAACTGTATATGGTTGTATTTCTTAGAGCAATGGGAAGTATCTGAAACTATTTTAAAGATTGTACCATTTATGATTTTTCAAATATTTTTAATTAACCAAAAATAAATGCATATTTCCCTCTCACTCTGCAAAATTCTATTCTTAATATCATTTGTTCCACATAATATTAATAGTTTGCTATATATACTGAATTTAAAAAATGCTACGAATTGATTCGAAAACTTTTCTTCGCACAAAGATAGACAGGTATATAAAATCAATTGTATCCATCTCTATTAGGGCAGTATTAATCGATTACATTACTTTCCTTCATTAGTGCGTTTTCTTTCATTGTGACTAGAGAAAGTACGTAGAAAAGAAACGAAGGAAGAGAGGAAAGGAGATAAAGACAGAAGTTTTAATCAAAAGAGGGCAAGTAAGGGAGAAATTGTAGTTTCAGAAAGTGTGGCTAGATTGCCAGAAAATGGGCAACGTTTGTTGCGGTAGGGTACATTTCATTTGCAGTTGGGCATTTCTGGTGTCCAACTTAAGATATATCGCTTGCTTGTATAGAATATTTACGAAATCTGCAGGATGTAATAATTATTAGCTAGTGGAGGTGTGTCATGCAACGTACATAGAGATCTCTGAAGTAGGTGTATCTAAAAGAATTTGTGATACTGCGCATCAATTCATATTCCAAAATTGGTCTGGACAGGAAGAAATACGGACGCCTAGACATGGAATAGATTGTAAGCTTTCGTTAATGTAAGTGTTAAACAGTAGTATTTAATCCAGTCTGACCAAACGAATACGCAACTTTTAGCAGGGATTTGGTTACTCCTGATCGAAAATAGTGTTAGTGTTTATTTTCGCTGAATCAAGCAACTAGTCCTTGGTGAATTCACAAAAATGTCGCATGTTAAGATTTTTTAATATATGACTTTTAACAAAAACATTCCAAACTGTATCAAGGAAACATCTTAGTGCGAAATAGCTAATCTAACTGTGTCAAAGTCATAATGTGATGTATGTATTATTTTAGTGGCACTAATTACTTGCATTTAGTTTCAGAAGCATCTCTAGTATTGTATTTATGCTTCTTCTGACGAATACCGCTCAACAAGTCCTTTAGTGGGAGATTTCCATGACTTTTAATTTTTGTGGCTCTCTTAGAAGGTGTTTCACTGCTGGCTCTAACTATATTCGTTGCATCTCTACATACTTGATAAATATCTATCGAGGATTAAATTTTTTACTTTTCCGATGATGCCGTTAAATCTTTAAATTCCTTTGTTGGCCTACCGGTGGGGGATTTAGATGTTCCTGAATTGGAAGTTATCGCAAAAATTATTTTTACACCTAAGTATGCAGCTTCATGAGGCACACTGTTAAAGGATCACTGAGACGTTACCCATTTTTGCGACACCACACGCTTTTGAAGTTACTTATTTGCTTTTTAATATTTTCAACATTTTCGTCTGTGCTCTCTAGGCCCAGTTGATTAAAAATCTACAAAAACACTGATTCATTTTTATCTTTTAAATCATTTTGCGGACGCCAATCTTCAAAGAGCTCCCTACGCGATACAGACACAGCACCTAAAACAATACAATATTTTATTTTCCCGTACTTTCCCCAGCTAATCTTGCTTTAATAAGACATTTGCTTAATTATAAGAATAATACACAGAAGCAAAATTAAAATCTAATATCAACGAATATTTGTTCGTTTTGGTACAGTAAATTAGCGAATTTGAAAAAGTCTTTATTGAAAGTATCCTAAACTTAAAAATAATAAATTAAATAAAATTTTATTATACCTTTGATTAAAAAGAAACACAAAAAATCGTACACATCTGTAGTAATAACATCCATACTTAACAAAACACAGACCTATAGAAACAACCACTACCCTTTCCTTACGAAATATCACTGGAGCAGGTAATAAAATATTGTTATTCTCCAACCCGTTTTTATCGGAGGATTTCCACTTGGAAATTTTTATATCGCCATCTCAATATTATTTGACTTGTTTTGTACCAGAAAATATAAGAATTTCTTTAATTTAAACCTACCCGATTTTGATCTTTTGCACAGCTAGATTAGCTATTTCGTCCAGTGTGCGTATGAGGGAATAATTATTATATCTAAATAAGGTGAGTAGTACTTGTATTCTAGTCTACTCCAATTCCATAAAGCCTTGAATATTTCTTTTTAGGGTAACCAGAGGCGCGTTTATATAAATTGAGCCCCTAGGCGTTGTAAGATTTGAGGGCCCCCCTCTATGAAAAACTCATAAATTAAAAAATATATCAGATCTAAAGATTTAAAGGCGGATATATTTTTTAATTATTTTGTTGGCAAACTTGTCAATTTGAATGTTGAAATCACAGTTTTGTGTTTCCTCTGATTCACTACATATAATAGATTAATTTTGAAGTCATTGTTGCCCCCAAGGTACTTCGTAGATAGTTTTTAATTCTTTTGGGCGCTGATAAAGCACGTTCACCTGAGATATTACTGACCGTAATGGTCAAATAAATACGCTCCTCTATAGGTTGATACTAGTGCATTGATCACTGCAGTGCGCTCATCATCAAAGTCTTTCTACGAATTTTCTGCATCTTCAGATTCTTTTCCATGTGTTCACCATCGCCACATTCACCAGATTCGTTTTCTAATGGTTCCTTATCTTCGCAGTCTTCATCACTGATTTCAGAACAGAAATGTATCCAGCAGATTCATTTTCATTTATATGAAATATACCGAAAAGCTGATTCGTTTCTTGATATTCTAGTGCCAACTTCAGCAATTAATCAAACGCAGACCGTACTGAAAGCATTAACAACGAAATTTTGTCGGCCTCTTCGCATTACTTCATTGTTGCGACTTTCATCGAAGAAGGTGAAGGTGTTCGCTTTCTACGTTTTTTTTTTTCACTCTCTTATTAGTGATTGTCAACTAACATCCTGGCTTTGATCTCAATATGGTCGAATCTATCTCTAACATTAGTTTTTATAAATTCTTTCAGGGAATCAAGCAGTCCGATTATACTTAACAAAGAAAGTTCGGTGCTTTGTAGGGATATAGCCATTTTATTTATTCGCTGCAAAAGTTTATTTCACATCACCATCATAAGTGCTATTTCTATTAATCCATTTTGGTTGCAAGAGGCCCCTGAAAAAGTGGGGCCCTAGGCGCGCGCCTAGTTCGCCGGGCCTAAACACGCCGCTGAGGTAACCGGAGGTAAAGAAGCAGATCACTTTTTGAAAATCAAGACTTCACATCGAATTGAGGTAAGAATTTACAAGGCAATATGCTTATTTTATAGTTCAATATCACATATTCCAAAATTCTGATTTCCCCCTACCATTACCCAACATGTAAACTGAGAATGGACTACTTACAAGGTAAAGTTCTTCTTATTTACAACGTCTTAGCATGTCACGCATTATTCAAATTGGCATCTCTTTGTTGTATGGTACGTTTGACAACATCAGGCCATTTGTCACAGTTGTCTGCCTCACCAAAGCTTTTCCCTATCAGCTTCTTGGTGATCCTTCGTTTTGGAGAGAGTCTTCTTCGCCACTTGTCATTCTATTTTCCCTGAACTGTCAACCGTTTTAACATCACCCAGAAATAAACACCAAAGGTACCACGGATATTTGAAATATTTACAATTTGTATTGAAGTGTTATTACGACCTAGAAACTGTGTTTATTAAAAAGTTATTATGATTGTAACAACGTGTCCTTATCAAATGTCACAAAATAATTTGTTAATGATGTACGCAAAGGACTCTACATCTGACTTTATGTAAAGGTGATTTCAGTCAAATGTCAAAACTGGAGTATGTTTTACTTCAAGCCATGATGATTAAAAGACTGAATGAGTTAAGGGGTTTCCAAGATATTAAGTATAAAGTTTGAAAAATGCAGCTGGCAGGGTTAGCGTGTTTCCACCAAGTATGTAATGTTTATACATGTTGATGATTTTCAGCAGCATTACATATCATCATGTACTGCTAGAAGTTTATTTTAATGTACTTAGGTAAAGATAGTCTTCACCGTGTTGCAAGGCCACCATTTCATAGTCAGCAAGACGATTACAATTCAAGCATATGCAGGAATTGTTATTGTCTTCAGCCATAGGAAGATTTATATTCTCTCTAATACGAATTAGAATTTTCTCTTCATGCTCATTAGGAGCATGAAGAGCCCATACTAGACTATCACAAGAATAGCATCGACTACGAGCATGCTGAACTTACTAGCTGCATTTTTCAAACTTTTTTCTTAAATATCTTGGAAACTTTGGGTTTGTTGAGCCCATTGAGACTTTTAATCAGCATAGTTTGAAGTACAACATACTCCAGTCTTACGACATTTGACTTAAACCACCAGACGCACACTCGAGTCCTTTATACGAATAAAGAAGTGTATCACCATTACTATTTTTAATTTCAGTTCTGTGATACCAGGATAAGTTTTATCTCCGTTGCTTTAACAATTACTTAAATGTTTTTTTATTTTAGGTCGCTACAGATGTCCTCAGTGTGGGTCTCACTACAAATACGAGAAAACCTTGAAACGTCATTTTCGTTACGAGTGTGGAGTTGAGCCAATGTTTCCTTGCCCGCACTGTGCAAAGAAATTTAAACATAACACTAATCTTCAGAACCACCTTAGAAAATTGAGGTGCAAAGGTACCCCTCTGCCGAGGTACTAATGTGATATGAAAGTTTTGTATGTAAGCATTTTTAACCAATAATAAAAAGTGGAAATATTCAAAGGTACAATGAATCGAATACTCCTATAAAATAGTTGACTAATATTTCTTAAAATAAATTTAAAATACTTAAAAAACACCTTTCTGTCAAGAACCCAAATTTATAGGTACTAATTTTTATTGTATGATAATAATATGCCAGTGGTCTTGAAATAAAGTAACTGAATTATCTCTTAGTATAGTAAACCGTAGATTTAACAGACACTCAAAAAATGTCGGCATCTTTGGCTTTGCGATGCGGCATGTTTGATGGGTATAAGTGAGGGCTTAGCGAAACATTTCGCCTGAATAGAAGCTTTTTTGACTCGCTTCCCTTATTATGTCCTTATGAAGTTTAATACACAGGATATCTATTAAAATGTGGACGAAACGCATTGAAAGAAATCAAATGTTCCAACATGCCATACTATGGTATGGTATGAAGTGGTATTGTGCCTTATTCAGTTATATTTATACTGCACCTGACACTGAGATCACCAGACCTTAACCTGGTAAACATGGTAAATTTATTCCACCAAGGATTCCACCTAAGGCCCATTGTCCGTCAAATATGGAGCCAATACTGCCCTAGAATACATTATTAATCTCATAGACGTTGTTATACTGCAAATGATGCACCTCTTTTAACAAAAAAAAAAAAACAAAAAATCATAATTACTTATAGCATAAAACTGCGTTTATAAATTTTTCGGAATTTTAATTTTTAAGGACAGGATTTTGCAGAGTGAGGGAAATATGCGTTTATTTTCGATTTATTATAAATATTTAAAAACCAAACATAGTATAATCTTTAAAACTGTTTTAGATAGGTACTTGCTATTGTTCTAAGGAATACAAATATATATAATTTTGTTTATGATTTTTTAAATATTTATAATAATAAACGCATATTTCCCTCTCACTCTGCAAAATCCTCTCCTTAAAAGCCTAATTCTTCGAAATTTTATTGGAATAACTATTAAAAACGGAATTATGGAAAGAAAATTCTCATAGCGAAATGGCTTTTAAACTCTGTAGTTCAAAAAAATAATGGTCAGACTTTTCTAATAGCCATTTCAAATTTATCAAATTGAACTCTATTTACCACAACAGTATGTCTCTTTCCTCGTCAATCACCCTGTATAATTCACACATGTAGACGTCATACTTCGATATTATACCACTTTCAGCCATCGTACTTATCGCTTATTTTTTGTAACCATGAAACGTCTTTAGGCGCTATATTTCTGAAATACAACCAACCACCTAGAATAGGCATTCATATTAGGAAAGCACTCTGCAACCTATAAAAATGACTCAGCTGATCGTTGCAGGAAGTGTCTGTCCATGCTTCTTAGTCACATCACAATTATTGTTCTAGAAATGTCAAAAATCTTCATCGTGGGTCCTAGCGTTTGGTATTCTAACACATCTAATTCGTTTTAGGTGTTTGCTTCTTCATGACTGAAGAAGGCCGCTTTGGTTGTTTAAAATGTGGATGTTCTTACAAAAGGAAAGCCCATTTCTCTAGGCATGTCAAATATGAATGTGGAGTAGAAAGAAAGTTTCAGTGTCATTACTGTAAATTAAAATTCAAGCACCGAAATCACTTGAACGTTCATATGGCCACCAAGAAGTGTCATATGGCAATTATGGAAACGATGTATAGGAAAAATGTACATTATTAATAAAAACGTGCATAGAAAACTTGTTTTTCAGTTTTAAATTTTAGTGACTGTACTTGACAGTACTTTTTCAAAGAACAGAAGTTTTAATAAAACGCGCCCCGCTTCATTGACCTAAATGTTCATAACATGAATCAATGTGTACTGTCTGTCAAGCGAAGGAACCAACGCGACGAAAGTGGGAAGATATAACCAAGCTGGTGTAAACATTTCTGATATTCCAAACCAAATCAAATCAAATGAAATCAAATCGAACCAAATCATTTATTGGCACCAACAACATTGTATGTTTTACACAAGTCAAATACACAGAAGCATAACGAATAAAATGTGTCATAAATTATAAAACAAGGTAACAAATAGGTACACAGATACACAAAAATAGTGATACGTAATTAATGCAATTATCACAGTCATTGCTTTGTATTAAAAAATATATATACTAAAATAACAGCTTCTTAAAAACTACCTAAATACCTCTCACAACTTAGCACAACGCAGAGATATCACAATTTAAACATTCGTTCATGTCGTAGAGACCTAGAGTGCCTCTTTCTTGAGAAAGTCCTTTATTACATGTTTATATCTCACCTCTGAGAGATTTCTAACATGTAAAGGAAGCTTGTTGTACAATGTCTTCCCAGATGAGGTACCGCACTCTTCTAAACTTTCTTATTTTTGATTTGCCACTCTTTATAAAAAAATTTCGTCTTAAGAAGTCATAAACACTTGTCAAACTAAAAATAAATTAGACAGGATATTCTAAAAATTAGAAAATATAAAATCAGCTTCTAGCTAACTACCTTTTCTTACACTTTTATTGAAATTTTTTTCAATTATGGAAAAAATGTTAAATCCGGAACTTAGTTGCAAAATAAGGAAATAACAATTTTCAAAAAAATTAAATTTTATTAAACTAACTTGAAAACTATTCCATATATAGACTTCCGACTAGTACACATTTTTCTAATATTTTTCTAAATTTTTCATAGACAGACATTTATGGTTGCAACAGCATTCATAATTATTTCCACATCCAGTGGAAGTATAGTAACGACAAAAATTTTTTTAAAAAAATTTTATTGTTCAAATAGGCTTAGAATGTCATAAAACGTCGAGATTTTAAGTTTGAGCGACAAAAAATTTCTGTCTGTCTGTCGGTCTGTCTAACTTTTTTGTGCGCACGTTTACTCTGGAACCGTTTAAAATATTGACTGAAATTTGGTACACATATGTACTTTAACGAGATCTGGAACTAGATTATATTTTCATCTTGTTCCGTCGAAAGGTTGGGGGATAAATTGGGGTAAATTTGGGGTAAATAGGTAAATCAAGCAGGTAAGAGTCCATAAAATTGGTATTTAGTATATACAAGAGAAGCTAAGGTCTCAAAAAAATTTTTGGCATTAGCCACCCCCACTCCATTATTAAAGGGGATGAAAAAAATTGTGATTTAGTGTATGTACAAGAACCAGAAACCTCAAAATATTTTTTTATTTCATCCTCCCCCACTACCACCCCCTATCCCACTACCGATGTGGGGTATCGTTTTATGGGTTTTTGGGGTAGAGGATTTTAAATATCATATTATTAAAGTTCCATAAACAATTATTTCCACATACAAAATTTTTTCGTTGTGAGTGACTTTGATAGAAAATCTGGATGTGGAAGTAGTGATTCCTTGGGCAGCGGTTTTTTGCTTTAATAAATCTACGTCGTCTTCGAAATCGTTTGCGTATATTTTTTGCTTTAAATGCCCCCATAAGTAATCCTGCGGGGTTAGACTAGCGGGGGTGAGGTGTGGTCACCAGTTTAAATTTCATAACTCGATCAGTGAAGTAAAGCAACGCTGAGCGAGTCCGATATTTGGATGGGTGACTCAAGTAACTCATTTAACAGTCGGTAGGCTATCAACTGAAATAGAAGTAGGTTAAAGTAGGTGACCGAGGACCGTGGTTTGGAATCCACGATAAATTGTAGATGCCTAGCTGCAAAGGGTCCGCCATTGTGGCTTAGTTGCCTAGTAAA
Organism: Rutpela maculata; assembly: GCA_936432065.2. Lineage (NCBI taxonomy): Eukaryota > Metazoa > Arthropoda > Insecta > Coleoptera > Cerambycidae > Rutpela > Rutpela maculata. Next base: position 56,857,770 of record OW386286.2, on the reverse strand, counting down.
AAAGGTGTACTAGCCATTGTCCATCCTCACTATTGACCCTACCGCATGCTATTATTTAAGGGGGTAAAAAATAAAATTGTGATTTAGTGTGTGTTCAATGTTTTTTGGCGTCAGCCACCCCCACTACCACCCTCTTTATTAATGGGTCCAAGACGAATCCGAACTTCACGTGGAGTTAAAAAAAACACTTGGAATTATCAAAAAATGTGAAAATACTTTTTTGATAGAAAATTTACCTACCTTGGCACATTACTCTTGGGTGATTGGTCCTAAAGTCATTATAAACAAAACTGCAAAATGTTTCCTCAATTTTTTTGCTCATTATTGTCAAACAATGAAGGTAAAGAATGTTTTTTGAATACAATTAGTATTAAAATGCGAAAGATTTCAAACAAACGGCAATATTGAACAGTAAATTTCATGACAGGAAGCATTAAAACAGTGGAGTCTATTCGTATTCGTAATGACTGCGATAAATTTTCTAGCCACTTTTCTCATGTAAACAAATATGTACAGTCAAGTATATTATATAGTAGACGCAATAAACATAAGAGAAATCCTATTAACAAAAAATATCAAAAGCGCCGGGTATGCCGACAATGAATTAGCCGGTACGTACAAACGGTCGGCAATGAAACGATTATCTTATATCTATTTCGCGTAGTATACTTACACCCAGAAACGATTCTATCCAAGTAGAAGACAAATTAGAAGCCACTGATGAATGGGTGGACGTTAAACCAATTGTAAATTTGTAAATCAATGAAGTGTTAATAATGTAGCATACTGTAAATATAATTCGATTTGGTGATTACAAATTTTAAATTGTTTATATATTAAAATATTGTTCATCAACTCTGTATTTTTTTAGAGATGTTTTATTTTGTAACAGCAGACGGGCGTTTCGCTTGTCAGATGTGTGGACATTCCTACAAAAGGAAACAACATTTGTATAGGCACATCAAGTATGAGTGTGCTACAGCAGAAAGGATCTTCTCTTGCAATATCTGCCACCGTAAGTTTAAGCAGAAAAATCATATGATTCGTCATGTGTCTTCAGAAGTTTGTCTGAAAAGAAGGAAATAAACGATAAATTGAAGCTGTGCTGAATGAGATTATTTTATGCATAAGTACAAATAAAACTATATTTTTGACAGTTTACGACGTTTTTGTAATATTTGTTAAATAAATGTTTATGAGGCTCAGAAGTGTATGTTTATAAATAAGAACGTTGCGTTGTACAGTGGGCCGCGATAAAAAAAAAGTGGCAAAAAATCTGATTATACTTCATCAAATAGTAATTTACTTTACAAGACCTGAACGAGATGTTTTGCAGGTCAACCCAAGCAGATTCCAGGGCGAGCTGCAGGCGAGTCCTGGAAGCTTGGGGGACCTGCAAAACACTGTTTTTCGGTCATGTAACGTACAATATCTTTTTTTTGGCTGACACTCATACAAAATCAATTTTGTATTCTTTTTTTTAATAAATTATATAACAAATACAACGACAAACAATAATAACTAATTAAATAAAATATTTTTACGACCGACACTATTATACAACTTCAATTTCTGCGTGTAACGCTTCAAAATCTGAACTCATATTTTCCACAACTTGTAAATTAACCTTTGAAAAGTCGTAAAAATTAAGTGTATTTGTCTATTTGACACTTATCTCAACAATTAACACAAGTTCGTTGCCATAGCAACGAGAAAGCAGAGCCACCTATACCATAAGTTGGCAGCATTTTTTACCTTCGGGGATCGGAAAAGAAAATAACAGGGACGGGAAAAGCTTTTGCCGATCTCTGATGCCCACTTTCCGGTCTAGCCCGGGAAAACATTACTTTCTGGCGGATAATTTGTCCAGAAAGGGTGTATTTTCTGGTCGGCCGAAAAATTTTTTTTTTTTAATTCAAGCACACGGAGGTTTTTAAGGGTGCACGGCATTATTTTTTTTTTTTGAACTTAATCAGGTTTAATAGTAGCTTGATGTAGAGAAAAATGCACTCAATTGGGGATGGAAGACATACAAAGTTGTCCTGATCGTGGTAACTTGGACGAAGGAACCTGCTCAGGCCAACCTCCTAAAATATATTTTCTGCAAGTGTGGCAAGGGATATGGTGCAGCATGCACTTGTCGAAAAGCTGCTTTGAAGCATTCTGCAATGTGTAATATTTGCAATGGAGGTGCAGCAACGCAGCAGATGTAATGGCTTAAAATAATGACGACAACGTTGACAATGAAATCGAAAATATTGTAGACGGTTTTCGTTTACTGCAGAAAACCGCAGAGAAGGCAGAGACTGTCGAGACTGAAATAATAACGACTGAAGAAGTTCCTGAGGACGTAACAATAGGACACGGCAATCGCGTTGCTCCTTCGCATGCTTACCCTGAGAATTCTGAAGTTGATTAGGCCTTCAGGGTACACCACATAAGAAAAAACAAGCCGATAACTCTACTTCATGAGTGGTGTGGAAACTATATGTGAAAACGAAACTTTAGCACTTTATTTGTCATCCTCCACCACTCACAAATTACACTTAAATTGTGGAGAGCTTTATGGAAAATATTTTTGCTTAGAGATATCATTTCGATCAAATAAACCATATTACAGTTACCATTTTTCAAGATGGCGTCGCGACGTCGTGTTCACAAATTTAAGAGCTTATTCAGAACATCAAAATCTATGTCCCTGACTTCAACACTTCCCGACCTTTTGCGAGCTGGAATGTTATACTGACTGGACTAAAGCTGAATCTACGAAATTATTTGTCGTGTAAAAAATGTAAGAGACCAAAATTGTACAGAATTTTATGGAGAATGTTTTTGATTCAAGGTGTCATTTCGATAAAATGTACCGTTACGAAGATATAGCAATTTTTCTTGTTTTCGGCGCCATTTTTTTCAAAATTGTCACGACGTTCTGTTAGAAAATTCAAGGGCTTATTCAGAACATCAAAATTTACATTCCTGCCAAATTTCAAAACTTCCCGACCTTTTGCAAGCTCGAATGTATATACTGACTGGAGTATTAGGTAAATTTTCGAACCCTGTTGATAACCATTTTGATAAGTGGTTTTGGATAAGTGGTGTTGATCCGATTGCGGACACAATGGGGCACACCGACTTTCCTGGTTTATGTATCTTTGGCGAAGATGTGTAATTTTACAGCATATTATTACTTAAAAAAATATAGATTTCTTGCCACTTATATGCTTTTGGTCCACTGTAGCGTTGGCTTGCAAGAAACATTGTTCTGCGAAAATTTTTAACGTTTAAGTATGCTGAAGCTAAATGTGACCAATATCATGTGTCACCGGCCGATTCCAAGAAAATATTTTGACGTTAGTAAAATAATATATTAACGGTTACGTGTTTTGACGTAAAAGTAAAACATTCAATCGGAATAAATCTAAAATGTAAAACTAGTGTAAATAAGTTAATAATAATAATAACGATTAATGATTTTTGGTGACGATTGATTTATAAACTGAAACGTAAGAAAATTTAATAATTTTTCATTTAAACTGATCGAAAAATCCAAACACACACGAGTTAAAACCAATTTTATAAGTCTATGTAATGAAGCATTATTTGACGAGTTTTTTCGTAAATATTTCGTGCAAAAACGAGATTACATTTCACCTTCGTTTTCGAGAGTGCTAAACACGATGGAAGTGGTGGGAGAAGTTTTTGACCGCCGTAACCCCCCTGAAACGGCCATCTCTTTACGTTTTTATGGGGATCCCTTTATGTTTTTATATATAAACGGGTCTGGGGAGTGATTCATCGAGAGGTTATACTTGAAATAACATGGCAGGGGGTTAAAAATTAAGCATTTTTAGCTCCAACCCCTCCTCATCCCTCATCCTGGATAGCATGCTATCCAGGAAGAGAAGTTGGTAGCGACCTGGGGGGGTTGCTGTAACCCTTCGAAGATGTGTAAAATTCATTCATTACACTTTGGATCGTCAATAGGCTCATCCCCGTTTTCGCAGGCACTGATCACGATAAAAATATAATTAATGAATTTCACACTCCTTGGAAGGATTGAAACAACCCCCGAGGTCGCTACCACCTTCTCTTCAGTGAAAAATGAAGGGATAGCACAGGAATAACGATCTTGTGCCAAAAAACCTGTAAATCCTGGATAGCATGCTTTCTTGTGAGAGAAGCCCGTTTAAGTGAGGAGGTTGGAGCAAAAAATGAATATTTTTTCCGTGATCAGCGACACCGAAAACGGGGGATAAGCGTTTGAACCGAATCATTTGAAAAAAAAGATTTTCCATCCCTTGAGAGGATTTAATCAACCCCCTAGGCCTGCTGTCTAGATGCTATTTACTCTATAACCCCCTTCCATGTTATTTCAAATATATATAAAACCCATCGATAGATCACCCCCCAGACCCGTTTATATATGGAAACATAAAAGGATCCCCATAAAAGGGATGGTTTTTGGCCGTTTCAGGGAGTTGCAGCGCTCAAAAACTTCTCCCACTACTTCCATCATGTTCAGCACCCTCGAAAACGGAGGGGAAAGGTAATCTCGTCTTTGCACGAAATATTTACACTATTTTTGCCTTCATTACATAGACTATTAATAAACTGTCTTTTTTTTATGAAAAATAGTTTTCACAATATCTTTGTTGCAATAACTGTGGCCGATGAATGGATTTGGATACCACATGCAGCTTCAGCGTCTTAAAATTCACCAAGTACACCTATGTTTTCCAGGGAAGAAAAAGTGCGCGGTGCCGTGAACCTAATTCGACAATTTCTTCTACATCCCTGAACCAATTCCAAAAATTTTTTATAGATTTTTAGAAACAACTATATAGACTAGGGCTATTGGAAACTAAAGGAAAGAAAATTTTTATTCTTGTGCGAAAATCAAAACAAAATTTTTTTTTAATTTTCAATAGCCCTAGTAACTATTCTGTAAATTTGTCTCTAACAGCCTATCAAAAAAATTTTTTAATCGGTTCAGGAATGTAGGAAAAACTGTCGAATTATGAAATCATAGGCCTTTTCATCATAGAAGCGCGCATGTGCTGCCGCTATGTTTGTTTGCGGGAACTATGAAATGTTCGGACACTTGATTATCAAAATGGTTGAACCGGTATCATTTTTTCACATTAATTTAGACGAAAAGTGTGATTGACGGCGCAAAATTAGTGCACAACATTGTGAAAGAACACACTTGCGCTCAATTAAGGCGCTGGCTCAAGTATCCTGGCCGTAAAATGACTGGAAGCAAGAATAAAGAACTGGTTGCAAGGTTAGATTCAATTATTAACACATCAATTTATAAGTGCTTTAAGAGAAAACAAATGTGTTTAGTCTACAATATGGTTAATAATATTCTTCGTGCAATAATTGATAATGCAGTAAAAATACTTTCTGTTTTTTTACTGAAATGTAGGGTCAAAAATGCAATTGAAAATGAAGTTTTTTGTCGATCCTTCTGTGGATAAAGCTGGCTAATTTTTTCAAATCGATAAACTATACGATATGGCACTACCTATTTTCAAAAAATTGATAACAGATTCATCATTATTTGTTTAAAAAACGCCATGTTCTGACAGTTTTCGCGTGTCAATATTGGATTTGACATAAACATTACGTTTTTTAACCAAATAATGATGAATCTGTTACCAATTTTTTTAAAATAGGCAGTGCCATATCGTATAGTTTACCTATTTGAAAAAATTAGAAAAAAAGAGGCCAGCTTTATCCACAGAAGGATCGACAAAAAACCTCATTTTCAATTGCATTTTGACCCTACATTTCAGTAAAAAAACAGAAAATATTTTTACTGCATTATCAATTATTTCACGAAGAATGTTATTAAGCATATTGTAGACTAAACACATTTGTTTTCTCTTAGTGCACTTGTATATAAATTTGTGTGTTCTTCCAGAATGTTGTGCACTAATTTTGCACCGTCAATCACACTTTTCGTCTAAATTAATGTGAAAGAATGATACCGGTCCAGCCATTTTGACAATCAAATGTCCGAACATTTCATAGTTCCCGCAAACAAACATAGCGGCAGCACATGCGCGCTTCTATGATGAAAAGGTCTATTTTCTTAAGCACGCCACCCTGCAACCTGCTATTATAATTGTATACTCGTCTATGAATTCTCAGTAGAATAAGAACTTATTTGTCTGTTCATTGTTATAATAATTTAAATTATTATTGTTTAATAACTTTTTCGTCATACTTCCCTCGTAAGTATACTCTGATTCCATTATTTTGTCGATCGTAAGTGACCCTTTATGTACCAAATACTTGTTGCCATTGGCACCGGGTCGTTATTTTTCATAACGTCCTTAGGGAAATAAAGTAAATTTGGGAAAATTTTCTCTTTTATACAAGTATTAAATGTTTTAACTTTTTTGGAAGTAAATCCAGACAAGCCTTACTCGCTATATCTTCTATATCCGACATTATGTTCAAAGCTATTATAATAATATGATTTAATTTATCTTGACAGTAGTTGTCGCGTCCTAAATTCATTTTATTGACGGTTGTCATGGATATTCCAAGCGTCGCTACCTTTACTATTTGCTTAGCAAATATGAAACCTGACTCAAATAATTATAGTTTTCCACTAGTTTTTTCAAGTTTTTTTCTAGTTTAATGATTCATGGGTATGACGAAAAATATAATATGCACCGCGGGAAGTACAGTGCGATTTTTTGGTCTTGCATACTTGCAAACCCCGAGCCTACGAGCCTCGGCTTGCAAACTGTATTCTCGACCAAAAAAAGAGCACTTACACTCTTGGTACATAAATAACTATAGTTTTCAGATAATTAATATAATGTCTATAATTATTTCTAGTATTTTGTATGATACATAAAAATAAACTGTTGTTTCTATTTTCTTAAAATGATTTTAAATGTATATTTTATTTCTACTCCTATCTCCTTGTGAACTAAAGTGTAAATAAAAAATTAATACATGTTAATTATTAATGTAATAAATAGAATCTCGACTAAAGCGAAATCATTAAGTATTCGAAACAAAGTTTTCATTATGTGCTTATAATATTTTCATTTTATGTACTTATTATTAGTATTTTAAAGGAGTCGTCATAAAGTATTTTTCGCCTACTATATGTGAAAATTGATCATATTAACCCTAAAAAATGACCGAAATTAATGTTTATCGTCCCTAGTCCCTAGGGGCGCAGCCATATTGAAAAAATGTCGCACAAAAACAGTTTCTTTGAAATATCTCGCTTCGGGCGTCTTATACGCCAAATGTTCTTATGAAAATAAAAGAGCATTGAATTTTCTACAAAATATGCTATAGATTTTTTAGTTAAACTGAATAGTTTCGGTGCAACAGCCGAATTAAGATTTTTTGTAATTTCTCAATTTAGTGCGACTTTTATGAAGGAGTATTTTTGTGTTGAGACAAAATTTGTTTTCGTACCTGAAAATCTTCAAATATAGTTGATTTTACTTGTCTGCTACGCATAGCTCAATGTTCAATACTCGTTTCCACGCCACCTTGAGATAGAATATATGACGCGTTTCCTTTTACGTGGTTGTCCCCTATAGGCCAAATCCACGACGAGCCTGCTTCTTGAGGCGTTTTAGGTGCTTGATGTCGAAGGTTCGTTGTAGTCTTCAACAATACTTTCTTCGGAAATTGCTTCTGTTGCGCTGTTCACTGATTCTACGTATTGATTGTTCTCCATGCTTGCGAGAAATGTTTCGACTGGAGAGTCAACTTTCTCGTCGTCATGAAGCTCGTCGACTGTTGCTGGTGCATTGTCGCAGCTTTGTCCGTTACAAAATTTTCAAATTACAGAACATTTTAACCCTGCCTATCTACAACCACATGCTGCACTGCACCCTTTTATTGGATATATAAGAAATTTGGCTAAACAAAATAATTAACACTTTTCGCTACAAAATTTGGAAAAACTTTAAAAACTTCAGATTTATATGATAATAAATAAGTAACTGTATAATGGGTATATTCGTTGATAAATATTATAAAATATTTTCTATTGTTAATAGTGGGTGGATTTATTGAACCACACACATCTGAATGCATAATAAGTAACGGCCTTTTAATATGTGGTTTATTTTTGGCTTTGGTAATAAAAGGGTGCAGTGCAGCATGTGGTTGTAGATAGGCAGGGTTAAAATGTTCTGTAATTTGAAAATTTTGTAACAGACAAAGCTGCGACAATGCACTAGCAACAGTCGACGAGCTTCATGACGACGAAGAAGTCGACTCTCCAATCGAAACATTTCTCGCAAGTATGGAGAACAATCAATAGGTATGTAGAATTAGTGAACAGTGCAACCGAAGCAATTTCCGAAGAAAGTATTGTTGAAGACTACAACGAACCTGAACCTTCGACATCAAGCACAGCCTATAGGGGATAACCACGTAAAAGAAAACGCGCCATATACTCTACCTCAAGGTGGTGTGGAAACGAGTATTGAACATTGAGCTATGCGTAGCAGACAAGTAAAATCAACTGAAGATTTTCAGATATGAAAATAAATTTTTTCTCAACACAAAAATACTCCTTCATAAAAGTCGCACTAAATTAAGAAATTACAAAAAATCATAATTTCGGCTGCTGCACCGAAACTATTCAGTTTAACGAAGAACTCTATAGGACATATTTTGTAGAAAATTTAATGCTCATTTATTTTCGTAAGAACATTTTTTGCCGTATGAGGCACCCGAAGCGAGATATTTCAAAGAGACTGTTTTTGTGCGCCATTTTTTCAATATGGCGGCGCTCCTCCCCACTCGAGCTGTCAGCAAATTCCCAAATCAGGGTCCTCCCTTAGTGTACGGCGTATTCACGGAAACTTCATAACCCGAGTCATATTGAAATCTCGTGCCCAGCTCTTAGACTATCATAACAACACGGTTTTGTAGTTTTGCACAATCTAGACATCTTTGACTGTCATTTGCATACTTTGACGTTTCACATAATTTTTCATTAAACGTCAGTTTATGCCAATGTCTGGAATCAAAACAGACATAAAAAATGACAATAAGTTCTGAATAAAAAGGTTATTTAGTCAAATTTCATATTGCACTTTTAATTACAATTGTGCGAAGCAATCATCAAATAGTTATTACACTGAAAATTTGAGGTCGACCCGATAAGTGGTTCCAGAAATATACTGCTTTAAAATCTAATTCTTCACAAACTCATGCGCTCCAATCGCTGACGTCACTCTCTCCCAAGCCCCATGTCGCTTAATATGTTAGTTAATGTTAGCATTATCGTTAAGGAGATGTAGGATCTTTTACTATGTGCGAGTCCCGCTATTTAAAAGCAGATTTGTCTAATCTGCCAAAGGTAGATTTAATTATGGTGGAGTATTTTAACACAAATCACTAGTATATAAGTGCCGAAATGAGAGGAGTAAAAATGAAACGGTAAGTTGCATTTTTCAAATCCTAAATGTCAGTTTGCACTATCTAGAAGATATATTATTATTTTGCTAATAATATAGAGGGTGTTTTACCCTAAGTTGCATTTTTCAAATCCTAAATGTCAGTTTTCACTATCAAGAAGATATATGATTATTTTGCAAATAATATAGAAGGTGTTTTACTATTAATGACATATAATCTTATTCTAAGTGTAAAAACATAGTGGAGTAGTTCAGCTCGCCGCGCCATTTGCCTCGCACATCGCCACACGGCGATGAGGAAACAATTCAATAGAAACAATACGTAAAGACATAATGAAGTTGTTCATCTCGCCACACACCTCGAAGTACACCTTGCCGTGCATCAATGAACAAAAATATTTGTTTTTCAGCAGGCAGCTGCCTAAAAGTAGCTCAGTGATTGGTTCATTCGAGGATACACTTCACTTCTTTAAAAGCTTGCTCTTTCTAAAAGATATTTTTGAAATAAGACCGGCAAGTGGTAATTTAAGTGAGGCGCATAAAGAACTTGAAAATGAAGATGACACACAAATCAGTGATAATGATATATCACCTCCTACAACACCATCTTCTATAGCACCAAGTGTTGGGCATGCTTATATTTTTTTTTGGTGTAATTTTTTTGGATTTTGGGTTCTACTAACTCTAGGATGTAATGGAACGTTGACTGGGACATTCGTAAGTATACATAGAATCTGTCTGGGTAGTTTTTCAGCTGCTGATACAAATGATAAAATTCAGCAAGTTTACTACGTTCTTTATTCACTGGGTGTACGTTCCATCTTCGAATTCCTCTTTTGGAGAGCAACCACCATTTCAAAACAGTACTTGGAGAATCCTACTACGGTTTGAATCATCGTGAACATTTTTATTACCGGTCTGAATAAAAATAAAAGACTAAAGTCATCAACGACTCGATGAAATGTTTCAGTATGTCTTGCAACGGCGAGTATGAATGCATGGCGACATGCACGGCGAGTGGCACAGCGAGTTGAACTACTCCACTATGTTTTTACACTAAGAAAAAGTTATTAGTAATAATCATCTCTAAACCTCTTTATTTTTACACAATGTTAAGTGTTTAAAAAAGAAATATCACTGATTGTGGATTAATGACTGACTCATCAGTGTCTCCTGTACCTTTAATCCTAGCAAGCTAAAATTTTGCAAGGTGGTTGTTTTCAGAGCCTACGCAAGAATTTTCTGATTCCCTAAAGCAACGAAAATAGCTCTCTAAACATTGAAATATCCTAATAAGTTAGTAAATTACGCACGTTCAAAAATGTTCTAATTGGAACCTGTGGTGGACTAATAAACAGTATATTCGGGGTTTTTACTGTCGTGTCTGTACATTTGGGCACAATGCTGTACTTAAAAACGGAATATTTTGCTTTAGGTTTTCCATCACCTACGGTATTTGCACTATTCGTGATACAAACGGTACTTTTAATTTGCATGACGCACACTGTTAGCCGTCTAGGCAAACGCCTACGACATCCGATGCAATAGGTGATTGACGTCACGCAGCTATAACACGAAAGTACCACGCTTTGATGTTTCTGATTGATTTTAAAGCCTATAGTAACCCCGTTTTTTGCATTTCGCTCTAGAATTAAAAGATCTTTCAGAGAGTGTAAATTTAAAAAATTCTAAATGAGACCATTGTGATTCTGCAAATAAATTAATAAAACGAACTTTTCTTTTTTCCATTTTTGTTTAATGCAAGGCGAAAAACAGTTGTATCACAAATGAAAAAAAATGTTAAATGAGCCCATTGTGATTCTGCTAATATAGTTAAAATGAACTTTCCTTTTTTCTATTTTTGTTTAATGCTAGGCGAAAAACGCATTAGCAGATTAGCTACCAGCTAATATCCGCAGGCTACTAATGCTCATTTTCTGCCCTTGTGACACCACATACTATATAATAACCTACAACGATCGGCTCTTACAAAACACAATAAGGCCTAACGGCAATAAACTAGTAAATTTGCACTTTCTTGAAGAAAAATCGGTATCTTTTAAAATGAGAGAAACATAAAACCTTTGAGAAAAACCAGTGACTAAAAAAATACTCACTTGTAATCTCCCAAATACTTCAATTATTGCTGGAAATTTTTTAAGTACATGAATTTTCTTAAAACTCATGCACGAGAAAAATTTCCTGCAATTAATTTAAGCACGCGGGGATTCGATAAGAAAATTTCATACCTACATAAATTAAATAAATATTAATTTAATACCATAACACTAGATATCTATTAGTTGTAAGAAAGATATCTAGATATATGCAATGTTAGAAAAATATGTTTCCACCCATTTTAGTTGCAAAAAACTAGTACATGAGAGGTTAATATATATTCACTGATATTACGTTTTATTTACTAAAATGGGTGAAATTCTGTTTTTCCTATATTTTCTAATGTTACAACAGTTTGGGTGCACCGGAATACCCATATTCGTATAATAGATAAATAATATCTTTTTCATCCATTCTAGTTTCAAAAGATTACTGAAAATTGTTTAAAACAACTCTGTGTGTTAGGAAATAAGTTTTGTTCACTAAAATAGGTGAAACATTGTTTTTTTAGTTTATTTTCATGTTTCATGCACATGGTATAGCTAAGTTTCAGTACATTATAACTTAACAGAGATGGCTTGGAAATAAAACCCCATTAGCTATTTATTATTATTTCATTGACAGTTTAACTAGTGTAAGCTTAATATTTCTATTGTTGAAGTTGTTTTCGAGGTTTTTAAAGAATAAGATATTAAAGAATGGAAAAAGAACAGAAATATATATTATGCACATATTGTGAAGAATTTTGTGAGGTTAAAAAAAGTCATCCAAAATTGAAATACTTATCATACCTGATTGTAAAGTGTAAAATGGACGAAAACCAAAATGAGAAATTATTCAGCGTAGTACAGAGAAAGCTACTGGAAGTTTCAACTAAGTTTTCACGAACTAGAAAAGATAAGTTAAATAAAATTGTTTCCAAATATTATTTTTATATAGTCAAGTATAGACATTTAATTGATATGGATTCTTCACCGATTTATTCACCACTGAAACACGAGGAGTTTTTAAAGGATTTGCAGACACATTTGAAATATTCAGTTTCATGATTAAACATGAAATAAAATGTTGTTTCACGAGCTCAGTGGTTTTTTATAATTATCTCGTTCAATATGACAAATAATATTCCATTTTTATGTAAAAGCAAATGCCAAATATGATCATATGTCAATAATTTGACAGAAAAATTTCCACTTATTAATTTCGTTCAGGATACTCTGGAGGATGAAAATTTCCGGAAATTTTTTGGGTTGCTATGGTAACGAAACTAAGAACAAACTTCTGATTGGCTAAAAAAGTGACGTGTGAAATTTTCATAAAAATATAGCATTTTTTCTGGAATCTTGGTAGTTTCAATTGGCCAGCAGTTTAGTTACAGTTTAGGACATACAGTGTGACCCACTTAAGATCGCAACACCCCTGTATACCCGTTAATTGATGCTTGATTAACTTCAAATTTTGGTGGTAAGAAAAGATCGATAAGGTGATTCGTTGAACTTGGTAATATGTGATATATGTCAGTAGCGTGCGATTTTAAGGGGGTTTCAAAAGCCGATTTTTCAAAAAAAGGTATTAGGGATTTTTTTAGAAAAAAAATACTAAGGTATTCTTAATCAGCACCTTTAGAAACCCCTTTGTACAAGATTGCATCGTAGTGGGTACAAAGGTGTTTGAGATAGTGGCTGTCAAAAATACAATTTTTTCAACCAAAACTAATTTTTATTTGTAAAACGGATTCCCAAATCAAAAAATCTATTCTTCATTTTTTGTTCAGAATAATGCATTGTACTAGACTGAATTGATTTTATAACAAAATAGGAAAAAAGTCTACAGTGTGACCCACTTAAGATCGCAACACCTCTGTATACCCGTTAATTGATGCTTGATTAACTTCAAACTTTGGTAGTAGGAAAAGGTCGATTGGCTGATTTTTTGAACTTAGTTATGTGATACATGTCAGTAGCGTGCGATTTTAAGTGGGTTTCAAAAGCCGATTTTTCAAAAAAAAGTGTTTTATAGAATTTGTTATTCAAATTTCGATTTCATCAACTAAAGAGCGCCATTTAAAACCCCTAGACATCAATTTTAAGTGAGATCACTTACCTGGTTACTGAGATGTAAGCTTCCAAAAATTAATTTTTGATCGTTTTCATTTTACGTTTCTTCGTAAGTGATCAATTTGTTTGAGGTAAATTTACCTATATAATTAAATTTAAGTTATGAAACCTATGCTTTTGCGCAACGACAGCATCTTCTTGCAGTATTCTTCGATATCGAGAAAGCCTATGACACCACCTGGAGATACGGAATCCTTAAGAAAATTTATGACTGGGGATTCAAAGGCCGCCTACCAAAGTTTATAATGAGCTTTCTCAGAAATCGTCATTTTCGAGTACGAATAGGGAACACTCTTTCTGACACTCATGAACTTGAAAATGGAATACCCCAAGGATCCAATTTGAGTGCAACACTATTTCTTATAGTAGTAGATGAGCTTATTTCATCCATATCACATCCAGTAAACGGGGGTCTTTTTGTAGATGATTTAGTCATATACTTACCTGGAAAATCTTCTGATGACCTAGAAGGAACATTACAAACCAATATTAACATAATAGAGGAAAAGGCTGAAAGTCTGGGGTTTAAACTGTCATCATCCAAAACATTTTGCGTACATTTTTGTCGATTAAGGGGTCAACACATGGAGCCCCAATTAATTATTAATAACACAATAATCGAAGTTCGTCCAACAGCCAAGGTCCTTGGACTAATTTTTGACTCAAAATTGACGTGGGTACCCCATATTACAGATCTTGCAGTGAGAGCAAAGAAAAGCTTAAATATTCTACGCTGCATGGCAAATATTGATTGGGGATCAGATCGAGAGATTCTTCTTAGATTATATTCAGCACTAACACTACCTAAAATAGATTATGGTTGCATTGTATATAGCTCAGCTAGACAATCACGCCTACGTATTCTGGACTCCATCCACTGCACAGCATTAAAAATAGCTACTGGTGCTTTCCGCACAAGCCCATTATGCCCATATGCTGCGATGCCGGAGTTCCACCTTTAAAATACAGAAGGCAGCGTCTACTTCTCAACTATGTAGGAAAAATATGGGCTCTTCCAAATCATCCTGTCCATTCTATACTTTTTCATAATGAAATCGAAGATATATATGAATCTCGAACATCTATTACTCGACCAGTGGGAATACGAGCCAGTGAACTTATGACCCAATTAGGACTACATCTTCCAGAAGTCTTACCTTTAGGTTTCTGTGAAATACCGTCTTGGACAATAACACCACCTAGGATTAATTTAGACCTAACATCTTACCCAAAAAATAATACAAATCCAGGTGTTATAAGAAACAGTTTTAAGGAAATTCTTAACGAATATCAACGCGCAGTAGAGATTTACACGGACGGATCCAAAACACCTCAAGGGGTGGGATGTGCTTTTTCGATTCGAGAAGAATCACATATGTAGTCACTACCATCAATGGCCATTGGCGCAACTAGAGAATTTTTGTGGGGGTGGCCAGGCCCCTTGTGTTTGAAACGCAAAGTGGCGGCTCGTGCATAAGATACTTAGGTGTTATACAGGGTGTTTCAGCTAAAAGTCCCCGGGTCATTATCTGGTAAAATAATTAAAATTTGTAAATCGCGGATAATTGACACCAAAAAAGGTCTTAAATAACTGTAGTTAGAACTGTTTCTTCGCAGTGCACAGAGATGGCGTTGCGGTGAGAAATTATTTTTCGATGGCTGGAATCTTGAAACACGATTCATACGATTAATGAATAAATTATTAATAATTTTGACTATGTAAAAAAATTTGTAAATACCAGCCGTTTTGGAGGTACATAAATTTTTTTCTCAATTTTTTTATCAACAGTAAAATCACAAGAGCTTTTTTGTTATCGGATAAATTTCTCTTTGTAACGAAATAATTTTGCCAATCAGTGATTTTATGAGAAAAACTGACACGAAAAAATCGCGAGACCGGAGGTCGAGCGATTTTATCAAATGTCAGTTTTTCGAGCAAAATTACTGATTGGCAAAATATTGAGTTAAAAAGAAATTTATCCATAAAGCAAAAAGCTCGAGAGATTTTTGGCAAGATAAATTAACGACAGAATATGTGAACGAACAACAATTAAAAATAATTATAATTTTCTCAAAGTGACAAAATGTGACTGTCAAATAGACTTTTTTATATAGGAGTTAATTTATCTCTGTAAATTTTGAAAACTTCTGTAACTTTTCTGTTTATCATTTTAGAACACCAATTATTTAGAACTTTTATCTTATTATATTCCACACTTCTTATATTATTACATATTTTGAAAATTTTTATAATTTTCAGAATTTTTCAAATGCCACTAATTTTCAAAATATGTAATAATCTAAGAAGTATGGACTATAATAAGATAAAGGTTTTAAATAATTGGTGTTCTAAAATGATAAACAGAAAAGTTACAGAAGTTTTTAAAATTTAGAGAGACAAAAAAACGGACAAAAAAATTCATGTAACTCCAAAACGGCTGGTATTTACAAAATTGTTTATATATTCACAATTTATTCATGTTTCAAGGTTCCAGCCATCGAAAAATAATTTCTCACTGCAGCGCCATCTCTGTACACTGCGAAGGAACAATTCTAACTGCGGTTATTTGGGACCTTTTTTGGTGTCAATTATCCGCGATTTACAAATTTTAAGTATCTTTATTATTACACCCTGTATATGTGTACTCGAGGCGGTTTGTGATAGCGCCGCAGGCGAAATTTTTTTGTCATTTCAAGGTCATTTAATGACCTTGACAAAAAAAGTCATCGTGCTCTGGCAACGCTGGGAGTCACCCCCACCCCCCCCCCTGGAATTAAAACAATTTAAACATAATTATTAATAATTATGGTCAGAATTTTTGGTAGTTCTGCAGCTCTGCAGCACTTGTAAAGAAACCGTCTCTGAATTACCATTATATCTAGATGGGAAATCCTATTTTCCATCGACACGGCCATACGCATTATGCATAAAACTACTTTTTAATTTCAGTCAAATTATAAAATGAAAAAACTAAATATGTAAATATTATTGATTTCGAATGTTTTTATCGTGACGTTAACACCATACGACGCTTAAAAGTAAGAGATTTAATATTAGGAACATATTGAAACATATACGCTTCAGATTTTCAATTTTTATTAAAAAAATATGACATTAAAATTCACAAGAAACTGAAATCTAAATCCTAAATCATAAATCAACGCTAACGCGCATAGTTTAAAAACAAAACGGCACTCTCCGACATTACCGTTAATCGACGGGCGAAAATGTTTGACCTCACTTGTGTCAAATTGGTATAGAAGTCGGGGATGGATTATGGATTCCGAATAATTTAGTGATGTATTAGTCGATAAATTTAAATTTTTTTGCTAGTATTTATTCTTTCCTCTGGGCAGCATATATACGGCTGAACTATACAGCATATGGCAGGCACTAAGGTTCTGAGAAACGTTAAATGCTACTAACATATTAATTATAAGTGATTCACTCAGCTCCCTTCAGGCAATAAATTATATATTTTCCAAAGATCCGCTGGTACAAAGAATTATATCCCTTTTAGAATGGCTGAATGAAACACACAAAAAGATCTGTTTCATTTGGACTTCGAGTCATCTTGGTATAACCGGGAATGAAATAGCTGATAATGCAGCACGACAGGCAGCCGATCTGGAATTAGTAGACACTAATTTAGTACGGCATTCAGATCTACGACTAATTTCTGTAAAAGTTACAGCAAACTTGTGGCAGGAAGAATGGGATAGGGCTGAATGCAAACTAAGAGCTGTCAAACAGGAAATAGTCAAATGGGAACCCCCCGGCAAACTTACAAGGCGAGAACCCGTGTTAACCCGATTAAGAATAGGCCATAGTCACCTCACTTCCTTTCATCTCTTAAGGGGAGAACAACAACCAAGATGTGATAGCTGTAATGCAATACTCACTGTCAGACATATCCTTTTAGAATGCCATGAATTTAGTCAAGCACGGCAACATTTACATGTACCAAACACTTTGAGGAAATGTTTAAGTAATGGAAGAACAGAGGTGGAAAAAATATTAACTTTTATCAAGGAAATTGGTATTTTCAAAAAATTGTAATAATTTTAAGGAAAACTGGATCTACAGAATATAGTGAAGAGAATTGTCCTTGAAGAGAATGACTGGTGGAGGGAGCGGCTAATGACCTGAGCAGTCGATGCCGCTGTGGGCAAAAAAAAAAGTTATGAAACCTATTCCTCCCTTCGTTTTCGAGGGTGCTGAACACGAATAATAAGGTGAAAAAGTTTTTAGTTATGCGCACCCCCTAAAACGGCCAAAAACCACCCCTTTTTGTACAAGATTGCATCGTAGTGGCTTATTTCTGATATGACAACTTGGCATCGACTATTTTTGCAGGGATTCTTTTTTCCATGGAGACATAACAGATGATGAAAGGTGACCACAACCGCCCTCAGAGTTGAGTCTACCCTCTCAGGGGGTATAAAATTGTTTCTATATTTTATTGTCAAAGACGTTTACCCCCGTTTTCGAGGATGCTGATCAAGGACAATGGTAAAAGTGAATTGTGACATCCTGAGAGGGTCAGCCCCCCCCCCTCAGGGTTTTTTTATTTTCTAATTTGTGTATTGAGTGGGAGTGGTTTCAATGTCATTTGTTCATTTTACATCCTCATCAAAAATGAATCTATCCTCGCAAGGATTTGAAATATTCATGTTTCTTAAAACGGAATATAAGGAAGAGAATATTGTTGGTAAAAATTTCTGTTTTTAATAAATTATATATACAGGACACGATTAAGAACATAATACATTTCCGTCGAATATAGATTTGATAAAAATACTAAACTGGCCGTTGATAAAGGAAAATTTCTTTCCAACAAAGAAAATAGAAAAAATTTCATGAAACTATTGCACGACTCCTTAATGCAGGAAAAATACAAGTCCATTATGTGCAAAGGCGATGCTGACCGGACCATTGCTACTGAAGCTATCATAAGCGACTGCTATCGAAATAAAAAAGTTGTCGTTGTCTCTGAAGATAGCGATGTTTTGGTCATCTTGACAGCATTAGCGGACTACCAAGAGAGTTATTTCCTGAAACCGAAAAGCAGCAGCGGGACCGTAGAGCATATTTTCAAAAGAGAATATGCAAACACTAAAACACATATTCTTTTTGCACATGCTCTCACTGACTGTGACACGACGTCGGCTTTTTCAATCACGGCAAAAAAAGCTTTTTTGATATTTTGAATAGAGATAGGCCAGTGTCTGCAAATTTGCGTAAAATAGCAGATTCATTTAAAGGTCACATTGAGGACATCAATCAAGTATTAGACGGTGGAATAGAATGCTTGCTAGAGTTATACAATTATAAAATAAATAAATCGGATTTGAATTTGACTGCGAGGCAAAAACTGCACAGGGCCAGATATAATACTTTTTTGAAAAAAAATGCACAAAACATGAAATCAACGAAGAAGAATACGGTAAATATAGCTACGTTACCTCCAGCCGTGGATGGTTTCAGAGAACATCTTAAACGGGTGTACTACCAAATGCAATCTTGGATCGGCTTCTTAACAGATTCTCATCATAACAGAACCACAACATTGAATCCAACTTATAGAGGTTGGAAATTGATCGACGGCGTCTTGCATCCCGTAAGGATGATCGAACCGCCTGCACCAAAAAAGATTATGGATGCTATAATGTGTAGCTGCCAAACTGAATGTAGAGCAGCTTGTGGTTGTCGCAAGAATGGCGTATATTGCTCTCAAACTTGTAAATTTTGTCATGGAAACAACTGCAATAATTGCGAGGCACCTGGAGCTGTAGACGTAACAGAATGAATCGATTTTTCCGACTCAAATATCGGATGAACAGGAAGATGAAGGTGTCACTGAAGAAGAACCAACAAATCCTGAATTACCAGTTCTCGAGTATGATTCAGATTATGATTGATTTACATAGTGTAAATTAAACCGAAACCAAAACCGAAAACCGAATTGTCGCTGCCTTGACAACCGAAACCATAAATGAAAATCGAATTGTCGCTGCTATGAAAACTGAAAATGGTATACGTTATTTAACCCTAACCGAAATTAATCGGTTTCGGTCCCTGATATTGCCACGCTTAAAATATGCTAAAACTGTAAATTAAGTATATCTGAAGAGGGCAAATTAAATGCAATCAATTTTAACAAAACAATATTTACTTAATAAAATAATAAAATAAAACAATAACAATACAACAACTTTCAAATATCTGTACACACATCAAGTTAGAAACCCACGACGCAGCGGGGCTTTTGGGGATTCTTCCATCGGGCAACGTCTTTTGCCTCTTTTCGGTGCCTGCATAGACACTCCCATACATAGACACTCCTTTGATGTCCGGTTGGACACTCTCCGATCCTTATTATTTACTTTATTGTTTAAATACTCCGCTTAAATGATCCGTTGGCACTTACAGTTCAATGTCTATTTTGTTTATAAATATGACCTTGCCAAAAAAGCAGTTCTCAGTATTGTGTACACATGTATTCAAATGGTACTGAACCAAATAAATATTAGGTAGGTACTGTGGGAGTTACTTTTGTTTCAGTTTTTACGATACTATACTATATTAAGAGAGTAAATGATCAATCAGGTTTCTAGAAACAAAATTTAAAAAAATCATAAACTGACTGAAATTGCAATGCTCAATTATCCCTGCATATATTGTATAATAAAGTTCAGTCGTTGTAGAATGGCGAACTGATGTTAAAATTAAACGAAGTAATTGAAATAAATATTCTTTAACTTTAAATTGAGGGTTTTCTCTGACGCTTAATTTAAAGTTCAGTCGTTGTAGAATGGGGAACAGCAATAAAATAAGTTGTCTCTTGTAAGTGGAAGCAATTAAAAGGACGTATCTTGTCTTACTCTGTTTCATTGCCCACTTTGGCATCCAAAAACGATTGGACTTTGTAATATTGGTAATAAGTAGTATTTATTATATTATCAAAAATTGATGTACACTTTAGAGCTACTCAAGTGTGGTGGTATTAACATTTGATGAATGTGTTATGTGATTTATATTTATTACAGAATTTCGTTTCTACAAGGGAGAAGATGAACGTTTTGTCTGTCGCATGTGTGGCCTTACATACAAATGGAAGAAAAAATTTTATAACCATATTAAAAAGCACCGTATTACAGAAGGGAGAAATTTTGGTTGTGGTAATTGTGGTCTTAGCTTTAAACGAAAAACTTATTTAACTTCTCACGTGGTGTCAAGAGTGTGTCTAAGATAAGAGAAGAGAAGATAATTAGAAGAAGAGGAAGATTGTTGTACACACAGAACACATTCCGTAATTGTATTTAGTGACATTTTACCATTAAACGAAAAAAATGAAATAAATATTCTTCAACTTTAAACTGAGCTTAATTTTACCTGCATATATTGTATAATAAAGTTCAGTCGTTGTAGAATGGCGAAGTGGGCATTAAAATATGAGACAGAAAATATCTCCTATGCATTTCAACTCATAAGCATCACATGTCTCTTGTAAGTGACAGCAGTTAAAAAACGTGCCTTAATCTGTTTCATTGCCCATTTTGGCATCCAAAAACGACTGGACTTTGTTATAATGGTAATAAGTAGTATTTATTATATCAAAAATTGATGTATAATTTTACTTACAAAGTGTCCAGCTTAAAGCTACTCAAATGTGGTGATATTAAAATTTGATGAATGTATATGATATTTTATGTGATATATTATTTATTACAGAATTGCCTTACTATGAGGGAGAAGATGGTCGTTTTGTCTGTCGCATGTGTGGCCATACATACAAATACAAGAAAAATTTAAGTAACCATATTAAAAAGGACTGTACTACAGGAGGGAGGAATTTTGCTTGTGGTAATTGTGGTCTTAGCTTTAAACGAAGAACTAATTTAACTTCTCACGTGGTGTCAAGAGTGTGTCTAAGACCCAAAGAAGATAATTAGAGGAAGAGGAAGATTGCTGTAGACACAAAACACATGTCGTAATTATATTTAGTAATATTTTACCATTAAACGAAAAAAATTGAAATAAATATTCTAATTAGGCTGAAGTTACTAATATTTAGTTTTAGTTTAGTTTAGTTTAATATTCTCTGTGTACGCCTGGTTATTATTAGTTTATTACTAAAATAATAAATAATTAATAAATAATAAAGAATTAAAATAATGTATTATTAATTCTTGCAATATTCATTTTACAGAATAAAGCGATATTATTATTATTAATTATTATTTTCTTTTAAAATTTCAGGGAAATCTACTATTTGTATACTATTGTTTGATATTTCTTGTCGGCAAGAGATGTCGCTAGGTGAATGAGTTTAAAATATTTGTGGGTTTCTTATATTGTATAAAAACCAGAGTGCTTTTTATGAGTTTTTGGATAAGATAGATAGATTTGAGCTGAAAGTTAGGACAGACGGGCCTTATTTTTGATTATAAAATTAGTGTAAATTTTAGTGATATTGAAATTAATCTAAGTTATAGTATCAGAAAGGGGGAGGGTCGATAAGGCCGATTTTCGGCCCCCCTCAAATTTGGCAAAAAGAAAAAAGAAAATGTTTTTTAACAGTCTAGGGTCAATTTAGAGTCGATTCGACCATAAACGGAACCAACCCCACTCCCCTCTTAGGGTCATTTCAAGGTCAAATTATGAAAAAGCCGTGAAATAAACTCGCCTTTTCGGAATGAGTAGGCTTATTCTGGGACTTCGATTTAATATATATATATAGGTTTTTTGAGTCGCTGACTCCGGATCCGAGGTCAGTTTGTCTACAGTATGTCCCAGGATAGATGTAACAAGAGGTGTAATGGACCAAAAATTTTGGAATTTTGGAATGGTATTTGGGGATTGAGTCCTTCTTGTTGTAAAACTAAAGTATATCAAAAATGACTTGATTTGGTGTTCTACAGGGTGTTTATAAGCAAAGTTGTAAATCTCACCACTAATAAAGTACCTTTATTTTTCAAAATATGAAAAAATTCCACTAAGAAAAGTTATTTTGAATGCAATTTTATAACTCTATACCTTTCAGGAATATAAAATAATTTTTTTGAAACTTCCCATTTTTTCAATAAAGTATTTTATTTTGAACCATTCAATTAAAACTGCATAGAAATTATTTTTTGCGTATTAATATTTAAAGTTATGTAGAAGCTAAAAGTAGGCTACGAGAAAAGCAGATGATTAACATTTGCTCCTACACAACTTTAAATATGAATTCAACTCTTAATTCGCAAAAAATGGGAAGTTTCAAAAAACTAATTTTATATTCCTGAAAGGTATATAGGTATAAAATTGTATTCTAAATTACTTTTCTTAGTGGAATTTTTTCATATTTTGAAAAATAAAGGTACTTTATTAGTGGTTATTTTTACAACTTTGCTTATAAACACCCTGTAGAACACCAAATCAAGTCATTTTTGGTATACTTTAGTTTTACAACAAGCAGGACTCCCCCAAATACCATTCCAAAATTCCAACATTTTTGGTCCATTACACCTCTTGTTACATCTTGTTACATCTATCCTGGGACACACTGTAGACAAACTGACCTCGGATCCGGAATCAGTGACCCAAAAAAACCTACATATATATTTAATCGAAGTTCCAGAATAAGCCTACTCATTCCGAAAAGGCGAGTTTATTTCACGGCTTTTTCATAATTTGACCTTGATATGACCCTAAGAGGGGGGTGGGGTTGGTTCCGTTTGTGGTCGAATCGACTCTAAATTGACCCTAGACTGTTAAAAAACATTTTCTTTTTTTCTTTTTTCCAAATTTGAGGGGGGCCGAAAACCGGCCTTATTGACCCTCCCCCTTTCCTCTCCTGCCTCTCCAAGTACCTTTCCTACTTCTGATATTACAACTAAAATAAAATGGTGGTTGAAGCCATACATGGAATTGGTAAGATTTTTATATTATTTTAGATTACATTACAGTCCTATAAAATGTCGCATTTAGTTTGAAATCAGCAACTCGCAACATTCTCAAAGAATTTCTGGCCAATACGTACGTTGGCTTAGTTTAAAATTTTAATAAAAGAAAATAGGAGGCGAAGTTCTCAACTTGTAGAGAGAAGGAGGTTTCTTTCCACTCTCAGTGTGGTTCATTCCAACTGTTAAGAAGCGATTTAGGACCTGAGTTCTCTACTTGCCTTAGATTGCTATTCTGCCACTTTCCGATATATCTGTATTCGCTGATGCATTTTTTCTGACTTTTCTAAAGCGCGTTAGTGACAGTCATGTATAGTTAGGCCGTTTATCATATACTAACTTCGATCCTCAGCTCCAACGATGGCAATGTCGGTGGGTAATGGATGTGGATTAAACTTATAAATAAGTAGTTTAGTAAGGAAGGTTTTAATTCAGGTGATTGAAAATTCTATTTGTATAAATTAAAATCATTAATTGCCTAATTAATTATATAGAAAACAAATCAGATTTGCATACCACGCATGGCAATTTAGAGATACATTCCTGACGATGTTCAATCTCAACTTCATACAATGGTTAAATTGATGGTATCAATAGTTTGGTACAAAAAGTTTCAATTTCTCCTTTCAAAGATATGTGTAACAGTTTTGGTTTTGGAGTTGAAACACTTGAAAATAACTTTGAAAGCAATATATACGTTATATAAGGCTTTCCTGTTTTCGCAAACGTACTAATGGCATAGAAATCGATCAGGATAACAGTATTTCGCAAGGATGACAGCAATTTAACTAGAGACAATTTCTGCATATCTACGTCGTGTGCTTTTATGACGATTAATATTATATTTACTTATTTTAGCAAATCTGTACTTTGTGATGGATGATGGACGTTTTGCTTGCCGAATGTGTGGAAACTCGTTCAAATATAAAAGAGGCATACGTTCACATTTTAGATTTGATTGCTCAATAGCTGGACGAAATTTTGGGTGCAATAACTGCCAACGTACCTTTAAACGCAAATCTCATTTAGTGACTCATATGAGCTCGAGAGTATGTTTTAAATAAAAATAAAATTTGCATAAAACTATTTTTCATAAGATAATCACATAAAAAGTATATCTTTGCCGCATTCAATATCTATCTGATTTTAGTATATCTTTTTCATATTTATGACTTAGGAACTTACTTTTTTAGTATAAAACTAGTTTTACTTTAAGTCATTGTTATACATACATTATTCAACGTTTAATAAATGATTAGTTGTTAATTATTTGTTCTTGAAGGAAATAAATCTTATATTATTATTTTTATTATACGTTGATCTAAGTATCTCTGTATTGAAAGTAAAATGCGAATTTGGTTCTTTTCAGCTCAAATAAGATATTAAATAATAGGATTTTATATTAGATATTCAATACCGACAAGTATTTCATTGGACTGAAAATAAACACTTCTTGTGTGGCTGTAGTCAACAAAATTGTGACATAACTTACATAATTAAATAGTTGAGAAAGATAAACGTAGATGCAAAATAGAGACTACATTATTTATATTATTAGAGAAACTAGTAATCTGAATAAATTTACTTACGATTAAGGTCTAACTCCTCTTTCAGCGGCGTTAGTGCAACCATTCGAATAGATGAACTCCATAACATAAATGAATCAACATTAGGTCGCTTTGTGCCTCTACGAAATCTTACAGTCCTTCACGCTTGCTTAAAACTACTAGCAAAGTCGGACATTCAGAGAACAATAATAGGTGGTGTGACATCACGAGCCCTTCAGAGATGCTCGAAAAAACTCGGTAGTCCTCGTAAAGATTCAAATATTTTGAATTTCAGTTATTATTTTTTTGTTATTGAATATCTAAAAAAAATATATGGTGATGTAGTTAGACATTTTCAAACGTAAACAATCTGTTTGAACTACACTTTGCTTGTTTAATATATAAGATTAATAAATTAGAAACACCTGATTATCTGTCCAAGAAACTAGTTAAGAGACAAAATATTCATAGCTGTCCTACACGCAATTGTGGGTTGTACAATGTTCCCAAGCATAAAGGTGCACAATTCCAGAGATTCTTTAGTTATAATGTCGCGAAAATGTTCAACAGCTTACCACAGAATGTCAAACTTCAAACTAGCATTTCATCTTTCAGGAAGCATGCCAAAACATAAATTCTCACTACTTGAAGTACTTGTTGTTTTTTGCGGTTTTGTTGTGTTGCTTTGTTTGATTTGTAGTTTTCTATATTTTCTCTTCCTTTTTTGTCAGTTTTCTTACCATAGAAACATGTTACTACATTACATATTTTAATGATGTTCAATATTATAAACAAAATTTTTTACTGTATTCTTTTTTCTTGTTATTATTATAGTTAAACAATTTTTGTACTATGATGGTTGCGTGGAAGAGCTATGAATAATAGAACGACGCCATCCAGAGCGGAGACTCTATTTATTTATTTATTTATTTGTTGTTAAACCTGAAACTGGCATTCGGCAAGAGTCAATTCTTGGGCCTTTGCTTTCTAACCTATTTATAAATGATACTGTGGAAATTATTCAAATTGACTGCTTACTTAACGACCTTAAATTCTGTGACCATTTGCTCCATAGAGGATTGTAATCTATTACAGAATTGCCTCTCCAAGATATTCAATTGGTGTCAACTTTGAATATGTCCGAAGCAAAACGTTATGTCCTACACAACCAAACTAGCATTAGCAAATTTAATTATAATATAACGTGGTTCTTCAAAGACTAGGGATTGCAATTTACCGGAAGTTTTAATAACCGGTAAATCGGTAAATAAAAATGTAAATAACCGGTTAACCGGTATTTACCGGTAATTTTTAGAATGAATGATTAGGGTGGCGAAAATGGAAATTTTTTTCCATGTACAAAATTATCTAAATTTAACAAAAAACATTTTTGTCCACGACTATTAAATAATGTACTCATATTATGTATGTATTTCCTCAAGGATAATGCTATCCATTATTCCCAGCAGTGAATAATGATTTCATTATTCACTAGTGAATAATGAGGACAGTCAGTTGTTTATTAGAAGTCACGGGCAGGTACTTCTTCAATTTGAGTGTAATCTCGAAACTTTTTAGTAGAATTTATGACTAGTTTCTGAAACCTTAAATAGAATTATTCGTTAACTGTCATAGCTCAATTGTGTGAACAATTTTACTGTTAGTATGAAATTTATGAATAGATAACTTTATTTAGCGTTTCATACAATTTCGTTTTTAAATTTGATTGAGTCGGCCGTTATGTATCAAAGAACGGCTTGTCAAATTAAATTTAAACGTCAACGTGATTTACAATAATTTTACATATTACTGAAAAAGAATAATATAATTAATTCATTAATTAATTTCTTCACTAAACAATTTAACCAAAAATATTTAATAGTCGTGGACAAAGTATAGTATTCTACTCGCATATAATGCTTACTATTCACTCTGGTGATTTACGACACTCGCCTACGGCTCGTGTCTTAAACTTCACCCTCGCGAATAAAGGCCATCATTATATGCTCGTTGAATAATATACTATTTTAAAATAGCCTGTTAAAAGCTATATCTGATAGTCGTCTGATATTTGTGCATAGAATACCACCAGCTGAAGATGACCTTCCTTAATCGATATTGGTGGGTCGATAAGTTAATAAGAATTTGTAATAACGTAATTCTAATTGTATTCCACGGATATTGGCGGCAGTGAAATATTCAATTTCCTGTCGCAAGATATTGTCAATGTCTCTCTTGTATTTCTTGGGGCTTGGTGTTTGGATTTTACTTTTTATAGTATTATTTATTTATTGTTAAAAGTGCTCAGTGTTGGGACAGTCACTCTGTATTTAGTGAATACTGGTCATCGACATAAATAGAAACGTCGAATACGTGACATATCGTAAGTTCAGAATTTACCGAAATAACCGGTAAAAAATTTAAAAAACCGGTAATTATCGCCATGTATTTTTTGTCCTGATAACCGGTTAACCGGTTAACCGGTATTGCAATCCCTATCAAAGACATTTCAATACAGTTTTCATTTGCACTTATGGTTATATTTTTATAAAACGTCTAATTGTGGGATGAAAAATAATGTTTACAACTGATAAATAGCCGGTGCTTCTTTTTTAAATTGTGGGATCTATAGCACTATCCTATGCTATCTTGCTATAAACTACCCACGCGTAAAAAAGCACCTCTTTAACCACGTTGTATAAATGACTATTGAAATTCTGTGTTTTTTTTTTAATTTCTAGAAAATTGAAAATTAAAATTTTGCAGCGTTATTTTTCATTTTGTTTACTAAAGTCAATCCACCCCATCTTTTTCTCGATGGTACTCTCCCGCGGCATTTAAAAAAATTCTTTTACTTCCACTTAAAAGTATAGTAATCATAAAAAAAATAATATATTTTTTTAAATGTTCTTAGAATGTCATGAAACGTCGAAATTACGCTGGAATGGTTTATGATATTGGTTTGAAATTTGATAGATCTATGTATTATAACTAGTTTATATTTCGATCTTATTCCGTTGAAGGGTTGGATGTAAATGGGTAAAAGTAAGAGTCCATAAATTTGGAATTTAGTGTATGTACGAGAAGCCAAGGTTTAAAAAATTGTTTGGCATCAACCATCCCCATCATCGTCCCCATTATTAAAGGGGATAAAAAAATAAAGTTGAGATTCAGTATGTGTATAAGAATCAAAGGCCTCAATTTTTATTTTAACATCGGCCATCCCCACTACTACCATCTCCACGACTGATGTGACATATTATTGTATGGGTTTTTGGGGAAATGGTTTCAAATATTATATTATTATATTCTAAAAACAATTATTTCCACATATCGGAGTGCAAATATACTATCAACATTATTTTCGTTGTAAGAAACTTGGATAGGAAATCTGGATGTGGAAGTAGTGGTCCTTCGGAACTTTTTTTTCTTTTTAGCATTTCGCATTTTAAGCCTCCGACATAGATGCAAGCGGCGAGATCTGCAACTAGAGTCACTCCCCACACCCGCAGTGTTAGTGATTGTAGTTACCAGAATCGTGTGTCCTTTGAACGACTACTATTATATTTATTTATTTTAGGAAAACTGTCCTTTGTGACTGACGATGGACGCTTTGCCTGTCGAATGTGTGGAAACTCGTTCAAATATAAAAGAAGTATAAGTGCACACGTTAAATATGATTGTTCAACAGCCGGACGAAATTTTAGGTGCAATAACTGCCAACGCACATTTAAACGAAAACCTCACTTAATGGGCCATCTAAACTCAAAAGTGTGTTTTAAATAGAAATAAACTTTTGCTTAAAATTCTTATTTTCACAAAAATCTTTGTCCTTATTCACTACTTCGGCTCTTTATTTTTTTGTTAAACGAAAGTAAATTTAGTACATTTGCTAATACTACGGGAGCCCACCCTAACTGAACGTGTCACTATAAACACTTTTAACCCTAATCTGTTCATAACCCATTGTTGCCGTTTTCGAGATAAATGTCTGCAAATTATAATATTATTATTATTAATTTTTTTCAGTTTATTTAGTTTTTTATTATGTTAATAATATAAAGTAATATTATACGCCTTACAGTAATTGTCAAAGTTATTTCCTTTAAATGATTTACCGATATATGAATATTCATATTCTCTTAATTTTGGACTCATTTATCTGGAGAATGGTAACTCCTATCAAAATATTGTATAGGAACAAAATTGTAGAAAATTTTATGCACGTTGTTTTTTGTGAAAAAGTTTTTGTCCATCTTTTTCAGTTTTTGTATTAAATGACAAAAACAACACTGGCAACAGTTTTTTACAGCCAATCTTGAGGACATGTCTAAAATTGTTCCTTAGGCTTTAATCTTTATGGGGGGGGGGGGTGTACGTACAGCTAGGGACTATAACCTGTTTTATATACCGACCGGGTGGCCCAACATATAGGGCACTCTTGTATTTTTTAAATGGGCCCTTATTTTTAAATTTGGTGTGGTGATATAATGGCCGACTTCCGATTTCGATGCAATTTACATGAAAATAATTTTTTTTTAAATGGGACAGCCTGTATATTTTTGCATATGTGGATCTTGTTGGCCAAAATACATATGATCCAATCTTCTGATATTATTTGTATTTTCAAAAAATATATACAGTGTGTCCCATTTTCAATAGTCCCCCCCACGTCTCATAATTCATCCGATTTTAGCAAAATTTAGACCGGTATCTAAGAGCTTTACTATGTCTTTTTTGAGTAAAATAAAAATTATTTAATTCATTGACCATATTTCTATTAGGAAAATGAGTAAATTTTTCGAAAAGTCATATTAGATATTACAATTCTTTCTCTTTGAAATTTTGTAATTAAAACAAGAAATGCTTTGATAATCGAAAAAATATATTTCTTGAACATCAGAATAATATTTGAGGGTTGGATCGGATGTATTTTGTCCAGTAAAATCCAAATATGTAAATATATACAGGTTGTTCCGTTTAAAAAATCGATTTTGATGTAAATTGCATTGAAGCCGGAAGTCGGACACTTGGCTCTTTACGTCACGTAATTTTATGTCATACGTCATACGTCATACGTCATTGTCAAATATCATATGGCAATTTTATGTCATATCACTATACCAAAGAAAATTATCCATTCGTTCATTCCAAAGTTACAAGAGTGTTACAATCAATTGGAAACGCAAGTTAACTGGTCCTTACAACGATATCGGAAATGGAACAATCGTCTTGCTTGTTGGGAATTTCATTACATTCCCCGTATTTTAAAGTTATATTTAACTTATCTTTAAGAGGTCTACACATGATCCAACTTGCTGGTATCAACCTTGTTCGTATGCCTTGAAGATTACCGTGCCAACCCATTTGTTAGTGTATCACAACTATTTGTAATGGATGATCTCGGCATTTCCCTCTAGAACCCCTTCTTGACATGTCTACATTGACATGGCTACATAAAATTACATTGAAACACAACATAAGACGAAACCAAAAATTATAAAAACTGATTTTAAAGAATGGAAAAATCCGGAATCGTGATTGAAGTGCTAAAGAGTGCAAATCGGATAATGCACATTTTTTTATGGCGGTTGTTCCATTCTTAATGAGTCACACTGTATGTAGCTATGTATTTTTTTTTATAGTCAATGGGGAGGAGTTTCACCTCTAACTTGAGTGCTAATGAATGGATTTTGATGAAACCTTGTGCAATGTGTTTGTAATGACGTTAATAAAAAAGTTAAAAAAAAAGATTGGAGTTGCGTAGAATTAGGTCAAAAATGGTAAAAAACAACGTATTTACCTTTTTTTGGAACAAAATAAGATTGATTGAAGTTTTGACTCTTGTAAATTTTTTCGAAAAATACATATTTTTCGAGATATGGCCACACGAAAATTCCTGAAAATGGTGGAGGGAAATGTAAAAGTTGACAAAAAATCTGAAAAAAATCAGGTGAATGTATCATCGAAATACAAGACTTTTTTTATTTGCAGATTTTCTATAAAGTGAGTTTTTCCGGAAAAACATGGAAAACTAACCCTATTTTTGACATTATAGCGCTTTAAAAATACATAATTTAAAAATTTGAAAAAAGTCAGACGTATGCACTGAGGCTTTCTAAATATTTTTCTTCTTTTGGAATTTTTTTGTAACTTGCTAATTTTCCGAGTTACAGGCAGTTTTTCTCTACATTTTTTTCACATTTTCAATTTAAAAATTGTATTGAACCTTTAAAAATTGTATAACTATATAGGTCTCATATTTCTTTATAATAATATATAAATCACGCCCGTTTTACGAATTTTCATGTATTTTTAATGTACAAAAAATGTAGTACATTATTTATCGTGAAAAACTGCCTGAGAACTCGGAAAATGAGCAAGTTACAAAAAAAATGCAAGAGTCAGAAAATGTTTAGAAGGCCTTAATGCATACGTCGGAAATTTTTAAATTATTTTTAAAGCGCTACAATGTCAAAGATGGAGGCAGTTTTTCATGTTTCTCCGGAAAAACTCGGTGAAAACGCACTTTACAGAAAAGTTGCAAATAAAAATAAGTCTTGAATTTTGATGATACATTCACCTGATTTTTTTCAGATTTTTCTCAACTTTTTCATTTCCCCTCCCCCATTCTCAGGAATTTTCGAGTGGCCATATCTCGAAAAATATGCATTTTTCGAAAAAATTCACAAGAGAAAAAACATCTTATATTGGGCCATAAAAAAAGGTAAATACGTTTTTTCATTTTTGACCTAATTCTACATCTTAAAATGATAAAATGGAACACTTCCTACTCGCTTTTAGCGCTCCGTTGACGAATAATATGAAAGTTTTCTATTCAATTACCTTTACCTGAAACTGGGACTGTTCTATATCTCCGGTTTTTTAGGTATCTAATTTCTATAAGATAACTGCATGCTTAAACGCAAAGCAATTGATATCTAATCTTACTTTCACAAACCCGAATTGATTACAAATATCACTTTACAGAAATATTGTGTCTACATAATATAATTTGTCTACAAACATAGATATTTTACAATACATTTTCCTAACTGATAATTCACCTTTATTTTAGGAAAACTGTACGCCACGACAGTTGATGGTCATTTTGCATGTCGAATGTGTGGAAACTGGTTCAAATGGAAGAAGAATCTAGTTGCTCATGTCAAATATGATTGTTTCACAGCTGAAAGGAATTTTTCTTGTGAAAACTGCAGTCGGAAATTTAAACGCAAACGTCATTTGGTTGTTCACCTCAAGTCAAGAGTTTGTTTTAGAGCAAACGACACTAGATTTAGATTTTTATAAAGTTACAGAATATATGTAAAGTATGTTGGGAAATGGGGATTAAACAATGAAGTAAAAAGTGGCCTTATCTTCCCAGGCAGGACACATTCGTCATTATAACGTCTAGTCAACGTCATCCGAATCGTCCTTTCCACGTCGAATAAAGACGTCAAATAAACGTCAGTACTGACGTTAATTCGACGTTATTACGCGACGTAAATGGTCGCCTAATCGACGTATATTTTTGGGACAGTTTAGTGAAAACATCTCCTCCCATACATTTAGTACTTTTAAATGTCATAACATTAACTGAATTGATGATATCAACTGTTTTTTTTTTCTGACAAAATTCATTGTTTCACTCATTAAATTATTTTAAAATATTGCTAATTTCATTATTTTTCAAGGCTTTATCAAAATACCAGGTTTAGTCTGAATGTTTACTTTAAAATCAATAATATCAGCAGAATAGACTTACACAATGAATTTTGGTAGATAAGAAACAGTTGACATCACCAATTAATTTAATATTACGGAGACTTTTAAAAGTTTTGTCTTAAAAGCTAATATCTGTATGATAACACTACTTATATTTAAAATAGCTCCTGATCGAGTTGTTAAATAAAAAACTAATATATAATAAAAAAATATTTATTGACATTATCATATCGTGAGCCCCATTTCTTGACCCATAACAGCATAACGCAGCAAACCAAAGCACCGCCATCTCTTCCTTAAATACTATTGTTACTGGAAAACATACTATAATCTTTATCTTTAAGTGATAATAATCTACTAATAATAATTTCAAATACATATCTCGAAGCTAGTCAAGATTTTTTTACAAATGTAAGGCTTGAAACAGGCAACGCGAAGCAAAAACATCTATTCTCTGCACAAACACTAACTGCTACATGATCAAGATTTGTACAGGTTGCCTCGTAACTCAAAGCCACCAAAAAAATGTCATTAGCAAATGGGAGCTGGTAAAGATGACCGCTATTAGCCATAGTAAATGTTTTTGTATCTCAGCTCCTAATGGTCCGATTTCTATTTTCTTTTTTTTTCGCTTGAAAGCTCTTTTAAGGAGGATACTTTTTTTGTCCCTAATGGTTCTGCGCAATTTAAAAAAAAATATATTTTTTAATTTTTGGGAGTTCTTTTTGTAATTTGATGATTCGTGAATTATTTATTTATTTGCACAGTAGATATTGATGTAGTTGTTTTGACAATATCTTTCTTTCACGTTCTCAAAACTGCGGGACTTCAAGAGATGTGGATTTTCTTTGGTACTGGGGCGGGTCAGAGATACATGAGCATTAATGCCATGTTTGAAAGTATGGGTGAACATAAAGCTGTTGCATTGAGAGGATTCCATGCATTCACTGGATCAGATGTAACGTCACCATTTGCAATGAAAAGGAAACAGACTGCCAAAGTGTGGAATTCCTGAAGCTGCTGAAGCCTTCTAAGCTATCTCTATACCACAACAGTGTATTTCTGACGAGACCTGACGAGTTCTGGAGAAGTTTACTGTTTTGCTTTACTATAAAGACGCAGAAGACTTCCCAGTCAATCATGTTAGAAAGCTTATCTTTGCTTCAAAAAGTCGCAGTCTATAAAGTCTGCCCCCAACAAAAGAGGTACTAAGGCAGCATTGTCTTTGTTTAGCATACCAGGTAGGACAAATTTGGGGTCGTGCATGTTCAGTGATGGACAACATTCCAGGGCTAGAAGGACCATGGTTAATGGGGAGTGGACGCCGGTCTGGTCTTCTCTTCCTTCTCTTATGGCAGCCTGCAGATAATTAGTTAAGTGTAGTTGCTCTGGATGCCGTACACGATGCTCCTGCTCAAAAGCCAAGGTTCCTTGCACGTTACTTTGCAAGAACTTCACTGGGGGGTCGACAATGCAGCAATAAATACAATAAAAGTTATGCGTTTAAATTTCGTTTCACAATTTCAAGATCATAATATTGCTTTTAATCCACTGCATTTAGGATTTTTCTTCAGACCAATTTATACAAAAGCAAATGTTGGTTTTCCAGGTAGGTTCGGGTGTCCTTAATAAGGTCTCAAAAGTCCCCGAAGTGGGAGTGTAAGGATAATATTTAGCAACGCTGTAAAGGGCTAAAATCGTGCTCGGAAACGAATTTTTCGAGATATCTCGGGTTTCATAGCCTCTACGACAAAAATACATTAGGCCAAAAAGAAAGCTATGGAAATTCTAATGTATGGCCTAATGTATTTTTGTCGTAGAGGCTATGAAACCCGAGATATCTCGAAAAATTCGTTTCCGAGCACGATTTTAGCCCTTTACAGCGTTGCCAAATTTTATCCTTACACTTCCACTTCGGGGATTTTTGAGACCTTATTAATTACACCAAAACCTACCTGGAAAACCAACATCTGCTTTTGTATGAATTGGTCTGAAGATGCGGCTCATTTTTCACTAAATGCAGTGGATTATTGTTGATCCAATTCCTTAATATAATAATAATATATAATTATTTAGTTCCAGGGATAAATTGGATAGAGTCGTCTATAGAAGCAGTTCATTTACATATGAATATTTCTTAGTATTTAGTAGTTTTTTGTTTTACTTAATGTAATAAATGGTTTCAAAATAATTAAAATCATTATTGTTTATGAAAACAAGTCTCTATTGACATATACATAAACCTTTTTTTGTGGGGGAAAAAAAATGGATATTGAGCACAGTTAAAAATTACTTATCAATGTTTGTGGGAAAGGTGAAATTTTCATGTTTTTGAAAATTGCGCAGAATCCTTAAGGTGTAGAAATAAATGTATTGGAAGAAAAAAAATGTCCTCTTTACAAGAACTTTCAAACAAAAAAATAAGAAGATAGAAATCGGACCATTATGACCTGAGATAAATAAATAGTAGGGCTAATGGCGACCATCTTTAATGGCCGCCATTTTGGTAATCTGCACTGATTTTCAAGTGGCTCCATATCTCAAAAATTATTTTTGACTACAGAAAATGTCACTTCCCAATCAAAAAGTGCAGTTTTCTTTGGTGTACCCGACGTACTAATATACAGAATCAATATTCTGTGTATTTTCTTGGGAAGAGATAATTTTTTGGGACAAGAAAACAGTGTTATAACGGAGTGAAACCAGAATTTAATCGTTTAATCATCATATTTATCAGGATCTCTAAGTATGAATCTGAAGGATATGCTTTTTCATCGAAACGTTGGCGATAATTTAATGTCAAAAACAAAATGCTCTTAAATTATTTAAAGACTACTAAAATCATTGTTTTCTCAAATTAAAATTTCAAAGTGTGTGTATTTTCGTAGTTTTTTTTATTTAATATATTGTTATTATTAATGTTATATTTATTTTAGGAGAAAGTTACGTTATGACACCCGATGGTCGCTTCATTTGTACAATGTGCGGAAACTCATACAAATTAAAACAAGTATTAATGAGACATGTTAAATATGATTGTGTCAACGCCGAAAGGAATTTCGAGTGCACTAAGTGCGGAAGTAAATTCAAAAGAAAGCCGCACTTGCTTAATCATATTAAATCCGAAAGATGTATCAGAATGAAAGAGAGAGGTAATTGTGATTTTATTTTATTTGTTTTAATTGTTTTATTTATTTTAACATCCTGGCGAAGTTTAGCTAATGCTACTCCACCACTTAACCAGGACGGCGAGATGAGATACGGTTATCCATCCAAGTGCCGGACTCGCCCGACGTGCCTTAACGAGATCTCGTAAGACCGTTACCACTTAAATCTCTTTATTAGCTGTACTGTACCTCACGTCACCTCACATTTTCGTAAAATTACAAAATGGTTTTTAACTGTTTCCACATAAAGAATCTCTAAAGATATTTACGTAAATCTTCCTCTTCCTCTACAAGACACTTTTTACTTATTAATTATCTTTGCTGTAAGATGTCCACTCTGCATATTTTTGTAATCAAAAGTATATCATTTTTTCTTCCTGGCAATAGTGACAACTACATTCCAAATATTATTTTCCTCCTCCGCTTTTTAATTAATTATTTTGTAAAGGGATCAGGGGCGGCTGGTGAAATTTCAACAATTTTTTTCTCGTCTGTGGCGCATGGGACCCATACGAAATATGGGAAATAACATCTAGAGAAGCACTCCTCTAACGACCCCTAAAAAATTTTGAAAAAGCAGTTTGCCAAAAATTTTTTCAAAATTCGATTGACCCCCCTAGGCCTAGGGACTCCTGTTTAAAATTAATTTTTTTTGTCATATACATTTTACTTTTCATAAAAATACTACAACAGGTTTTGAAGTTTATTAAAGTATTTTCATTATTAACTGAAACACAATGAACTGAAATTTTGTAATTTACAATTTAACAAATGATAAAATTTCAATTCGTTGTATCTCAGTTAGTAATGGAAATATTTTCATAAACTTCAAAACCTGTTGTTGTATTTTTATGAAAAGTAAAATGTATATGACAAAAAAAATTAATTTTAAACAGGCGTCCCTAGACCTAGGGGGGTCAATCGAATTTTGAAAAATTTTTTTGCAAACTGCTTTTTCAAAATTTTTTAGGGGTCGTTAGATGTCTCTAGATGTTATTTCCCATATTTCGTATGGGTCCCATGCGCCACAGACGAGAAAAAAATTGTTGGAATTTCACCAGCCGCCCCTGAAAGGGATCACCCTGTATATTTTTTTACTAAAAGTATACCGGGTTTTTCCTTGAATGTTATGTTGTAATGTCCATGTCCTCCATCGCATTTTTTTTCGTTTATAATTTTTTAAGGGTTTATACTCTGTTTATTTTTCACTAAAAGTATAGTAGATTTCCTTCTTGGCAAGTGTGTTAACTACACTCCAAATATTATTGTCCTTATTGTCACAATTTTTTCATTAATAATTTTTTTAGGTTGTCCAGTCTGTATATTTTCTTTGTTGGCAATTCGCGAAAATCAAACAAATGAATACAATAGGGATTTACCTTCGATACAAAGGAATTCACATATAAGGAAAAGTTTATATAGTAGGTAAAATAACAGCGGAAATTTGTCATGATATATAAATCGCTGTCACATATTGGTGAATTTGTGTGTATCGAAGGTAATTCCCTATTGTGTTCATTTGTTTGATTTTCGCGAATAGTGTCAATTACTTTCTAAATATTATTCTTCTTCGTCAAATAGCTTTCTAGATAAAGCTCTAACAGACACCAAACTGACAGACAGAGTGACTGACAAAATTGAAAGACCTGAATTTTTGCAATCTACATAGTCTGAAACGTAAAAATGCGAAGGGTTATTTTTTCACAACTACGATACATCCCTTCAGTAAACGAGGGAAGTAATTAAATGTTAAAAAAAGCTTTTCAAAAACAAGCTTTCATTATTATTTAGGTGTACTCAAACGAAAAAAAAAAAAAATAAAATAAAATAAAAAAAATTAATTGTCTTAAAAGTTCGTCGCAGGTGAGAAGTTCATATAGGCATATAGGGTTCATAAAGGGGGTTCCATTATATTATTGTTAGGTTCCATAATATTGTACCATTGGTACCATACTATTTTATTGCCATCAGAACTACACGTATATGCAGAATTTCAGCTTTGGTCGTCGTCAAGTGGTTCAAAATTGACTTGCAAGAGCTCGCCTAAACATAGTAACAAACATACTAACTAACTAACTAATTAACTAACTAACTAACATACAAAGCAAGTTAAATAAAATCACCGATAAAAATGCTTGTTTCTCAAAAGCAGAGTACATCTAGTAGTCGCACGTCACTTTAAAATCTGTACTGTCAGCTATAATTTTCAAGTATTGTGGAAACTATACTGTACAATATGAGTCGTTTTGGGAAAATTTCGACTGAACAAATTACAAAAAACATAGAAAAATCAATTCCTCAATCCATAAAAAACACGAAATCGTCAATATGGAGACGATTTCATATTCTGTCGTTAATTTATCTTGCCAAAAAACACTCGAGCTTTTCTTTTATGGATAAATTTCTTTTTAACTCAAAATTTTTCCAATCAGTAATTTTGCTCGAAAAACTGACATTTGACAAAATCGCTCGACCTCCGGTCTCACGATTTTTTCATGTCAGTTTTTCTTATAAAATCACTGATTGGCAAAATTATTTCGTTACAAAGAGAAACTCATCCAATAAAAAAAAGCTCTTGTGATTTTACTGTTGATAAATCACCCATTATTCAAAATTTCTTCAACACATTTTCAATTTTCCTTATTTGTAGCAGGGATCGATTTTATAAACACATTTGTGAAACTACGCTGCTGTTAATCAAAATTTGAAAAACCTTTTCGATTTGAATGTCATCTTCAGCTTCTATTTTTCGTATGAGGAACATTTATTTTTTAATAATAATTGTATGTAACTTTTTCTTCTGAGCAAAGACACGTATTATATAACGTTATATAAAATAATTATAAGGCATTACTGAAACCATTGTGTAATATAAACTCTAGCTTAATCTAATAGTCCACTCACATTAAGAGAAAAATTTTAAACAACAGTTTTTCTGCATGGAAAGTAACTACTCAAATTTTAGAACAATTTTTTGCTTATGCGCAGAAAAAAAGACATGATTTTTGGGATGTATACATATATATACGCCTTTTCTTGTTTTTTTTTTCATTTGGACGTACAGTTCACAGAAAGTAGCTCTGCGGGTGAAATCAGCAAAGAAAGAACAGAGATAGATGTCTGTTAGAAAGAGATAATGCGATACTAAGTATCTCGAGTACAATCTGAGGCAGAAGTATGAGTTTCAAAATTAACGCTTATTCATAGTTACATCAAAACAGATTTTTCCGTATTGGACTCGATTCTTACTTGGGCCTAAAGTTTAAATGTATTACATTCAAAATAGAATAATTGTTATACACAATATAATTACGAACAAATTATTTTTCTTTCTTTATTCTAAGAAGTAAAACCACTATTAGAAGAAATACTTTTTGACGGAGTGTACTGATACGTTCTCAACGGCAACTAGACCTCAACTGAGCTCCGGCTTTAAATTAAATGGTTGCTACTGCGCATCTAATAGCCAGCCGCAGAGCTGCTTTCTGTGAACTTGTATATATCTCGAAAAGTTCGAGTTTTCAAGGCTAAACGACCATAAGTAAACATGTTCAAAATACGATTTCCTACAAAAAAAGGTTTTTATGCATTTTTTCAATTATGCCATTGATTTTTCCGGAAAAGCGACTTGAAAAAATATATGTGTGTCTTTTCATGTTTTTTCATTTTGAACGCAAATATCTCGAAAAATGCGCGACTTTAGGGCTAACAAGTAAACTTGTTCAGAATGAGATTTCCTACAAAAAAGGCCCTATACATTATTCCGATTATCCCATTGGTTTTCCCGGAAAAGCTTCTTGAAAAATATATATATTTGAATTTTCGTGTTTTTTTTTATTTGAGCGTATATATATCGGAAAGGACTTGAAAAACCAATGGGACAATCGGAAAAGTGTATAGAGCCTCTTTTGTAGGAAATCACATTCTGAACAAGTTTACTGATGTTCATTAACCTTAGAAACGCATACTTCCCGAGATATATAAGTCCAAATGAAAAAAAATACACGAAAAAGCAAATATATACAGGGTGTCATGGATAAAACGAAGGGGGATGATAGTTTTTGTCCTAAATCGCCTATTACGTTTAGTAAGAAAGTGATACAAAAACTGTAAGTTATTTTGCTCTTTTTTTTTAAATAAGTTAAGAAAGGTTGTACCTTTCTGATGGTGGCATTTTTATGAAGTCTAGATAGCAATTATTGTCAATTATAAAAAATGTTATGTTTGTCATAAAAGCATACCTTACTTGTGAAAAACCGATGCGGTAGCTCAACCGGTTAAGGCGTATTGAGTGGCGAGTATGCTGATCGACTGCCTACCCCGCTCTGGGTTCGGCCCCCAGCCCCGGTATTGACAACACCGGTGGGTGTGGATATATGTCTGCGTTTTTCCAAATGTGTAACCCCCTTCCGCACAGCCTTGGCTATGGATTCGGGGGTTGTCTACTATCTGTGGTGTGGTGTGTGCTGGTGGTGTGGTGTATGAATTATACCTTGTTAGAATCTACATAAATTGCATTAGTGTTTATTATTACGGGAAATATTTTTGTAGTTATTTTTTCTCTACGAGGATCATTTTAAAATTCAAATAATTTCTGATGAACCGAACAATGATCGTAACATCTTTTATTATAATTGACAGTTGCTAACTAGACTTTATAAAAATGCTTATATCGGAAAGGTACAACCTTCAGTAACCTATTTAAAAAAAAAGTAAAAAACTCTGTTTTGTACCACTTTCTTAATAAACATACTAGGCGATTGCGGATAAAAATACTATAAAGTTGAAATAACTTTTGAACCATCAAAAATTGGATAACAACATATGTAGTTATTTTGGTTGGGAATGAACTCATCTATCATTCCCCTTCATTTTATCCATGACTTATGGGACACTCTGTATATCTTTCAAGAAGCTTTTCCGGAAAAAACAATGGGATAATCGGAACAATATATAGGAAATCTTATTCTGAACAACAAAACTATAAAAAAATAATCGGAAAAATGTAATGAACCTTTTTTGTATGAAATCGTATTCTGAACACGTTTACTTATGTTCATTTAGCCTTAAAAACGCGTACTTTTCGAGACATATGAAAAAGAAACACGAAAAAACGTATATATATATATATCTCAAAAATCATCTTTTTTTTCTGCGCATAAGCAAAACCTTGTTCTAAAAGTTGAATACTTACTTCCCATGCAGAGAAACTGCTGTTCAAAATGTTTTTCCGCTTTTTTCCTAATTTGATTGGACTATAAGCTTTTTTATTTATATAATTTTTTTTTTCTTTTAGAAAAAACTTGCTCTGTTGATTGTGACGGACGTTTTGTTTGCCGAATATGTGGCCACTCGTTCAAATGGAAAAAAAGTTTACACAGGCACGTTAAATATGACTGTTCTGCGACTTCTACAGCTGTAGATAATTTTGAGTGAGACAATTGTAACCAAAATCCTTACACCGAAAACTTGTTTACTAGATACAGATATTTATATTGTTATATAATTATAAAATGTTTGTCAAATCGAGAAGGAAATGGAG
Organism: Rutpela maculata; assembly: GCA_936432065.2. Classification (NCBI taxonomy): domain Eukaryota; kingdom Metazoa; phylum Arthropoda; class Insecta; order Coleoptera; family Cerambycidae; genus Rutpela; species Rutpela maculata. Next base: position 56,816,187 of record OW386286.2, on the reverse strand, counting down.
TACGAAAATTGTTGAATAAGATCTCTTAATAGATTGGAGATAAATAGCATAAATGTATATGTTTATGTAAAAAAAATAATTAAATAGATTTTTAATTTTGTATTGGTCTCAAAATGTCCCTAATAAACGCATCATATATAATAGACGTTTTCTTGGTTATTTGTTATTTTTATATTAAATGGTTGACTTTTTGTTGAACCCTTTGATAGTAATCTCGAATAAAAATTTTAAAAAAATACATGTAATACAAATGAACATTATATTAGGGAATAGCTAAATAACAATGTTCATATAACCAATGTTATTAATATGAAACGATACATCTTGTCGAATGCCCATTTTTGTAAACTGTTTTATATCCTACACAAGTAAAGTTTTTTACTCTACTTTAGTTCCTTTTCAAAATATTTAAGAAGATATTTTAAACAAATATCTGTAACTGGGAATTTATTTTCCGTAGATATATTTTCAATAAATAAATAAACAGGTAAATAAATAAATAAAACTTTGAAAATCGCGTTATTTGTTTGTAAAATTGTTAATACTTCTTTATTTATGATGACAATGTCGGACTCTCTTCACAGTATTTGTTTTAATAATCAATCAATTATTTAAATATCCTAATAAATTAAACATAAATCAAGGGATGCTTCAAGGTTCTGTTCTTGGTCCAATTTTATTTTTTTATATATATTAACGACCAAACTGAAGTTGACATTAAAAGAAAGTTCACCTTATTTTCTGATGACACTACTATATATTGTGGCATAGGAAAGGGGGTAATAATACTCTTTGTGAACAAATGTGTTCTGACATAAGTAAGGTCAAAGTGGTGGTGACTATAACGTGATTTTCTTTAATGTCAGAAAACAAACATAATGACCATCCCGATATATCTTATAGATATCGCTTTGGGTAACCATATGCTCAAAATCCCTCGGACTAAATATCGACTGAAACCTAAAATTTAAATATAGGTTATTAAAGAGACTGACTACGAGGTAGTATACCAGAGAGGGTCTCCACACACAGATAAATATAATGCTTTGAATCGAGAATCTTATGATTCATATAAGCAAATAAATAAATTTTGTATATAAAACAAATATATACTTTTGTGGTAAGAAATAAGAAAAAAATCATAAAACGGATAAAAAAATTATTTATTACAAACTTTTTATTTTCTTAATACAAAATTATTTCTCCGATGTGGAGAATTTATTTATGTCAGTGCGAATTAAACAATTATTAATTTGAAACATTATTGTTATATGTGCAAGGACACACTTAGCATAATATAAACATATGGAAAGCACTCCAAATAAAAAAGGTCGAATAATTATTAGTCACGCGACTGATTGCAAGTGCGCCTAAACGGGTCTACACACGATCCAGCGGCAGGGACCCAGCCATGTCGGCATGCTTTGAACTCATTCGTAAAAGTGAACTGGTCTGCTGGAATTCCAATTATCTGCAAAGCGTACCGATAATGTCGGGTTCCTGTCGCTGGATCGTGTGGAGACCCGCCAAGTGCCACCTAATTGGCTTAATTTAACATTTCTTATACGTATTACCTATACTACGTACCGTTCGATAAAAGTGAGTCAAATCCGAATTTAGACAACCCGCAGTCATGATGGGTATCTGCCTCTATCTTATTGTGTCATATGTGAAGAACGTGCGTTGTTAATTGTCTAACATTTCACTTATGGAATAGTTAAGCCAATCTATTTATTATGAATCACGGAGAGACAAATTACCATCACAATAATCTGTTGCGCCTGATACAGTTTTGCAAAACTTCAACAACGTTCAGGGTCCGTTCCAGGTACATAGCACAGAGTTCACTGTGCATTACGCAGTAACAATTAGAGATGGGAAAAGCGGTTGTAAGGAATCGATTATTTTTTCATTGAATAAAAATGCCACGGCAATATAACGTTACGAAAGTCTTAGATAAACTTTACCTATTTGAAATATGCGTCTATTACTTCTACAGACGTTGAACTATACTTTTCACGGTGCAAGTTCGTGGTTAGTGAATAAATGTAGAATATGCTTTCCAGAAAATGAAGATAAATAGCTCCACTCAATGTACCATCAAAGAAATGTGGCCCTATTACATGTTCTCCAATAATTCCTCCCCAAACGTTTATAGGCCATCTGTGTTGGTTATCAACTTGCCTAAAAAAGTAAGAATTTTCCGAAGCATAATAAGGGAAATCCATTTTTATGAAAAGTTGCCTCATCAGTGAATAAAACATTATGAAAGAAGGTGACATTTTATTTCTGGCTCAATTACAAAACTCTAGACGCCTTTGAAAATCGTCGTCAGATAATTCCTGGTGCATATGAATATGATGACATTTGATATACATGAAACTTATTTGTTTTTAAGATTCGACCTACTTATTCCTACTAATGAGCTTACTTCTCTTTGACTAATATGGGAATTCTCAACCGATGCCAGCACCACAGAAAACTCATTTTCTTCATTCATACCTAATACGTTTTATTCTTTGACTTTTTTATATTCGACATTTCCAGTTTCCACAAATCTATGGAGAATGTTTTGGAAGCTGCTAATATCAGGAATCCTTCTTTCAGGATACCTCTGCTTATAAATTCTATTGGTAAGCAAACAATTTCTGCCCGACTCACCCAAAACAAAAGTCATGTCTATAAGTTCGGCTTTATTAAAATTCATTCTGTAAAATTCGAAATATTTTAAATTTAATACAAATGATAACTGACGACCGATAAGTGCGATAAATGTTCATTTGTAAAAGACAATTTACACCAAACTGACGTTTTATTGCTTGTCGAATACCGAAAACAGCAAAGAATGGGTCAGAATATTCAAGTATCAGATTTTATATTTTATATATTGTCAATAATGTCAATAATTGGCTAACAAATCCAGGGGCGGCTGGTGAAATTTCAACAATTTTTTTCTCGTCTGTGGCGCATGGGACCCATACGAAATATGGGAAATAACATCTAGAGAAGCACTCCTCTAACAACCCCTAAAAAATTTTGAAAAAGCAGTTTGCGAAAAATTTTTTCAAAATTCGATTGACCCCCTAGGTCTAGGGACTCCTGTTTAAAATTAATTTTTTTTGTCATATACATTTTACTTTTCATAAAAATACAACAACAGGTTTTGAAGTTTATGAAAATATTTCCATTACTAACTGAGATACAACGAATTGAAATTTTATCATTTGTTAAATTGTAAATTACAAAATTTCAGTTCATTGTGTTTCAGTTAATAATGAAAATATTTTCATAAACTTCAAAACCTGTTGTTGTATTTTTATGAAAAGTAAAATGTATATGACAAAAAAAATTAATTTTATACAGGAGTCCCTAGACCTAGGGGGGGGGGTCAACCGAATTTTGAAAAAATTTTTCGCAAACTGCTTTTTCAAAATTTTTTAGGTCGTTAGAGGAGTGCTTCTCTAGATGTTATTTCCCATATTTCGTATGGGTCCCATGCGCCACAGACGAGAAAAAAATTGTTGAAATTTCACCAGCCGCCCCTGAACAAATTATGGATAAATAACATATACATTATTTATTTGCGTTCTAGCACTAATCTATCCCACACTAAGCTACACTTGTTTACATTAATTTTAAATAGGAGCATTGTAGACTAGCGCCTGAAGACTTGAGTCCGTAAGTGCACGGCCACACATACGACGGGTGGTGGAGAGGACAGCACAGAGCAGGGCATAGCGTAAAACGGACAGCGGCCATACATAATGTCGATTGAAGCGCGACTTGCAGGGCGTATTCTGGAGTTGGGGACAAAAGGTATAATAAAAACAATAGTATAAAACCGCGGTCATTCATAAGAAAAGGTTTATTGTGAAAATGTCCGTTTAGAATTTATTTCTGTACGAAAATTCAGTTTTCATGATCTCGGAAATTTCTTCCCAGAATTTATCAAGCACACATCTATTGTGATGCAGATGATGCGACATATCCCAAAGTTGCTTGAGGCTGAACACTTTACTGATGAAAGTCTAACAATCCATGGTCTAGTCTTCGCAGACAACGCTTGAAAGCGCTCGAATATTTCAAATAAATTTAATATCTCCGCTGCCAGTCAGTTACTATGCTTCCTGTACGCTGTCCTCTCCGCTGTATGTGTGGACACTTACATGGTGGTTTTAAACGCTCGCTGCCCACTCTGCTATCCTCTCCGCTCCGCCGTACGCGTGATGTGTGGCCCTACACTAAGGCATATTTAGCTCAAGCCCGCCTCAATTTTGTCAAAAAAAGATTATAAAAATTAGAAATCTCAACTTGGTCTGTATCCAATCACATGCCAACAAATATATCACGTGATGGAAGCATGCCTCTAGTACGTCTGATTGGTGAATGACTTTCTGATGCGTTAAATAAACGATTCATTGTACATTGTACGCAAGCGTACTCTCAGTTATTAGAAGAAGCATCGCGAAGTTATATCCCAACAGGTGTTATGTGTTAGGTTATGTATATGTACTTACACTACATAAAAAATGAAAAACAATAATTCTAGTGAATGTGAATTAATATATTGTGCTGACAAAGTAGATTTTTTATTAAAAGTTCCTTTCAGTACATTAAATTACGACAATAAATTATTTGTAAAAAGTTTGGATAAACAGCGGCCAAGTTGAAAGTCTCTAATATGTTCCACTGTAAAGCAAAATCGGGCATTCAACGTAAGCTGATATACCAAATGCTTTTGGTTGGCAGGAAGCCAGGTAAGAAATAAATTATTTTGCTGGTTGTGGTTTTGCTTACTTTTTCTGGAGAAAATTCGGTGTGTATGTAGCATGTAGCATTATAGGAATTAAGATTGCTAGAGAAATACGAGGGCCTTGAAATTTCTGAGAAATTTTTGCCTGCAGCGCATTACGGAACGTTTTCGCCCCCTGCTTACCAGTGGCAGAGGAGGCAGTCATTTAAAAGGCAGTATAAAATACTTGCAAATAGAAATTAAATACGGATTTTTATCAACAGCAGGGGCGACACATCATGGGGGTGGGGCAGAATGCCCACCTAACTACACCGCTTAACAAGCATTGCCTCCTCATTTCAGAATTCCATGAACCGCCATTGACTATCAGAATAGAATGATAGATGATCCGCTAAGTAGTTGTTATAAATCATAAATAAAAAAAAAATATTTTTTTTTGGCTGTGCACAGCTACACAATCTTTTTTTCCTGATATGGGGATCAGACTTTCATATCCTATAGTATCTTGACCCGCTGAATCCAAATCTGCCGTCAGATTTGAGCCAGCGTCTCAGTTTTGCAGAAAATGCAAAAAACCGTGAAAATAAGTGCTACAAGCCCAAGGTTTTTTACATTTTATGCAAAACTGAGACGTGCTGGCTCAAATCCGATGGCAGATTTGAATTCAGCGGGTCAAAATACGATATAGTCTATATAATAAAGCATTAGTTTTTTGCAAATATTTTGTACAAACACGAGATTACCTTTCCCCTCCCACCGTTTTCGAGGGTGCTGAACACGATGGAAGTGGTAGGAGAAGTTTTTAACCGCCGCAACCCCCTGAAACGGCCAAACCCCACCCCTTTTATGGGGATCCCTTTATGTTTTCATATATAAACGGGTCTGGGGAGTGATTTATCGACGGGTGATACTTGATATAACATGGAAGGGGGTTATAGAGTAAGTGGAACCCAGAGAGCAGCCTAGGGGGTTGATTAAACTCTCCCTTTTTTTCAAATGATTCGGTTCAAACGCTTATCCCCCGTTTTCGGGGTCGCTGATTACGGGAAAAAGATTCATTTTTAGCTCCAACCCTCCGCATCCCGGGCAGAAATCACCTCTCATTCAGCTATCCAGAATATACAGGTTTTTCGGCACACGATCGTTATTCCTATGCATATCCCTTCATTTTTCATGGAAGAGAAGGTGGTAGCGACTTCGGGGGGTTGCTTCAACCCTTCCAAGAGGTGTAAAATTCATTAATTACACTTTGGATCGTCAATACGCCTTTCCCCGTTTTCGCAGACGCTGATCATGATAAAAATATAGTTAATGACTTTTACACCCCTTGGAAGGGGTGATTTCTACTCCCGAGGTCGCTACTATCTTCTCTTCCGTGAAAAATGAAGGGATATGCACAGGAATAACGATCATGTGCCGAAAACCTGTATATCCTGGATAGCATGCTTTCTGTTGAGGGTGGTTTCTGCCCGTTTGAGGTATGAGGAAGGATTGCAGCTAAAAATGAATTTTTTTCCCGTGATCAGCGACACCGAAAATGAGGGATAATTGAACCGAATCATTTGACAAAAAAAATTTTCCACCTCTCGGGAGGGTTTAATCAACCCCCTAGGCCTGCTGTCTGGATTCCACTTACTCTATTCCACTTACCCTTCCATGTTGTTTCAAATATATACAATCCGTCGATAAATCACTCCCCAGACCCGTTTATATATGAAAACATAATGGGATCCCCATAAAAGGGGTAGTTCTTGGCCGTTTCAGGGGGTTGCGGTGGTCAAAAACTTCTCCCACTACTTCCATCGTGTTCGGCACCCTCGAACACGGGGGGGAAAGGTAATCTCTTCTTGCATGAAATATTTACACTATTTTCGCCTTCATTACATAGACTAATAGGATATGAAAGTCTGAGCCCCAGATCAGGAAGAAAAATTTGTATTGTGTGGCTGTGTAATTATTTAACACCCTTATAAGGTTTCGTGGACCGTTTGTCTTGTTTTTGGTTTCTATTTAAGTAATTCATTTAATTCGCTCTAACTCAAGAATAGAAGGATAATTGGTCTCAAATTTTACCTTATTATCATTATAGATTTGTTAACAAAATGTATTAATATGAATGTCAAATTTTAATAAGTGTAAAAATATGGTTTTTTTTCTAAGGCTATGCGATAAAATGTGAAAATTTGCGGGAGTAAATAGAGTAAATTTGCGGGTGTTTTTTTTCGAAATAGGTGCCAAGTATATCGAGAAGAAATAAAGATAAAAGATGGAGGCAACTTTTCTCTTTGAAACTTTTTTTCTAGTATTAACAATTTTCTAGAAAAATGATCTCACCGATCAACGATGCAGCAAACGGTATCAGGCTGGTCTCGTACAGATATCCGTTTCACAGCAGACTGAACTCAAATATCGAATAAAAAATGTCTTTGCGTCTGTAAGTGTGCGTGTGCGTGTATATGTATGTGTATTGATATATCGTCTAATTTAAATGAAGTTGGTTTGTCTAACATACACCCGGTATATTGCAGTTTATAAATCTTATACATCTTCTTATTTTTGTATGCTTAATCAAAAACCTTAGTAATATTTTGCTGTGAAATTAAAATAAAACCTATTTTACGTATGAGAGTGTAGGCCTCTGGTTATCACCATGTATTACAGATATGGCCCAATTTTAACAGGGATTATTGTAATATGCTGTTTTACATATGTTCCAAATTGTAATTAAAGAAACGGTATACGCGCACACATTCATATTCATACACACTTACAGACGCAAAGACATTTTTTATTTGATACTTGAGTTCAGTCTGCTGTGAAATGGATATCTGTACAAGAAATTTTTTTCTACGATGGTTATTTTTTTATTCAATTTATAATAAAACAAGCTAAAAACGTACTCTTCGCCAATTTACTGAGCTTTTTATATATAATTGTTACACATTCTATAGGATACTCTTCGCAGTTTTGTTGTAAATAATGTTAGTTTTTGGACATCCTAAATTTTGTGATACCATCTTTATTGTGAAAAAAATTGTATGAAAAAAAAATGAAAAAAAAAATATCCAACCTGTGGGATTCGAACACGGGACCTTTGCAAAGCTTTAGCCGCTGCGCCACCACCTATTGTTACAAAAATTGATTGTCAGTGATATATATATATATCTTTCGACATTCATACATATTTCACTTCTATGAAATATATATTAGTAAACTTCATAAAAAAAAAATTATTATGGAAATAATATCTCGCAAGATTTCCATTTTGGTACAAGCGACAAAAATTAAGAGAATTATTTTTTTTTTAATTAAATAATTAATAATTTTTTTATTTACTGATCGATTTTCTTCAAATAGGGTTCTTCGTCTAGCTAACGTTAACTTACTTTCTAAATTTCAATACAATCGGACTTTTCTTTCTTAAGTTATCGTGCTTACAAGAAACTTGACGGACGGACGGACAGACGGACATTTTGAAAGTTGTTCAGAATTCGTTCACTAACACAATGATATGAAATTTTTTCTCTACGAGCGATATTTACGATTTTAGAAATGTGCCGATCAAATACAATATACTCTTCGTTTTTGCGAAGAGTATAATAATAAAGTTAGAATACAGTCAAAAGATATACAATTAATTACTGAACCATAACAGATACGAAAAAAATAAATGGAAATATTATTGTAGAAAATTTAGTCAGCTTTAATTTTGTATATAGCCACTTTTTGATTAGAGCTAACCGTTTTCGAGATATGAGTGAAAAACCAAAAACCTGACTTTTTTCGTGCCCCCCCGCAGCCCCCCACCTCCTTTGTTCGGGGACTTTTGGTATGTTTACCTCCTAAATAGTCCAAACAGAGCCCTCAAGTCAAAAATTGTGATCTCGGTATTTCCTTCTAGACCCCCTCATTGAACGTCCATTGACAGGGCTATATTTCTTTATTTTTTTTATCCATTCATTTTTATGTACTGACCGATTAATGAACTAAAATTCAAGAGAATATTTTTGTGGAAGTCAGGGATGTTGCCTATTGGGTATAACAAAACTTGCAGGTGTGCATTTTTAGTTTTAACGACGATTTTGCTTCTTTATGTACAATGCATTATTGTGTAAAGGAAAATTGCATGTTAAAATGGGTTTCACAAATTGTGTTTATTTTAGGAAAACTTTTCTATATAACAGATGAAGGTCGCTTTGCCTGTCATATGTGCAAGAACTCGTTCAAAAGAAAAGGAGATTTAGTCAGACATGCCAGATTCGAGTGTGCTGCAGTCGAAAAGCGATATGGGTGCGACACTTGTGATAAGCGCTTTAAGAGGAAATCTCATTTATTGTCTCACTTAAAATCAAAAATGCATTCGTCACAAAATATGCTGTTATAACGACAAAAGTGGCTCACCAAATATTATAGTTTAAATTGTACATTTAGTGTATGCACAAATAATACAAAAAATAATTTGAAAATGTTGAAGAAATTAGTTATTCATTCCAAACCTCAGCCTCAAATACCTGAAGAATAGCGAACGTATATAAAAATTAAATTTGAAAAATGGTACTCACAAACATAAGCTAATGTCATTAAAAACCACGTAGGTCACAAAAGAAACATTTTTTAATTCCTTTATTAAATATGAGCTATTAGAGTCTGCATAATTTGATCTATTCTTGTTCATTGGCTGTGACTTTAAACTCCAATTTCCAATTTAAATATCTTTTATTTTATTTAAGTATTGCATTTATTTCACTAGTATTAGCAATATATGAAAGAGCTACGTAACAACAACGCGAGAACTGCGCGATGTCACGCAGCGGCCAGGTGCGGTGGCAGAAATGCTTCCAGACGTGACAAAAATAGAGACAATTAACAAGTTTCCATTTTATTTTAGATGTTGAGTTATGAAAATGAGACGATTAGAGCTTTTGTTATTTTGTCAAAGAAGAGATTGTATAGGGAAAATCAATAAAAACCTTTTTAAAAAAAGTCAAGTATAAAACATGTTGCACAATGTGCCTAATTTCTATGTTAAGGAATTTCAGCGAGGAGTTCAAGTGAGTATCAGGAAATGGGAAGTGGATATGAAATTATGTATGTTGGATTTATATGTTATGGGGGTTTTAGAGAGGGAGTGACTCTAAACAGTGCGCTGACGCATGACGCCAAAGCCGCAGACAATGCTCAGACTGCGAGAACGTATTCGATATTAATTTGTTGTTCCCTGTTGGCAATGTTGCCAATGAATGAATTTTAAACGCCCACAAAATCATAAAAAAAATCCCCGCATTACCCGCCAAATATATGAAATTACCCACCAAAATTCCCGCACACTGGGAAAACAAATATTTATTGCAATTTTCTTTTATAAAGGTTGTTTGTAGCCCGGTTTGGTGCTAAAAAATTTTACTGGTTTACTAGTGATGCTCGTAAGAAGGAACAGAATATAATAAAACAAAGTAAATACATAATATTTTTTTAATAAATGACGAAAATTTGAGTTGACAACTAACAGCAGTGAGTAATGACTACTCTGTATACATACTTATAATAATACATAAATAGAGCTCAATGCTACGTACCTAGTAACGACAGCGTCAGCGAATGAAGCACATAGCGCCAATGGGCTCATTTAGTGATACTTACTTTATAATTTATTTTTACATTTTCCGAAAGTATTTAACCTTTTAAGTATACCGGGTGCCACAGGCTAGTGGCTCCCCCCTATATTTCCTTTATTTATTAACTTATACATTTGAAATTTGGAGTGCACAAACTACCTATAGTAATGCATTTTTGGACATAAAAAATGATATGAGACCTTTTCCGATATACCCAGAAATTACTGCAACTTTCGATTTTTAAATGGAACACCCTGTATATTTTTAAATATTTGGATTCAAGATAACATTCTGAATATAATATGAGAAAAATATAATTACTTCCACGTCCAGTGGAAGTATAGTAACGACAAAAAAATTTAAAAAAATTTTTATTGTCCAAATAGGCTTAAAATGTCATGAAACGTCGAGATTTTAAGTTTGAGCGAAAAAAATTTTCTGTCTGTCTGTCGGTCTGTCTGTCGGTCTGTCTGTCGGTCTGTCTGTCTGTCGGTATGTCTGTCGGTCTGTCTGTCTGTCGGTCTGTCTGCCTGTCACTCTGTCTGTAACTTTTTTTTGTGCGCACGTTTACTCTGGAACCGTTTAAGATATTGACTTGAAATTTGGTACACATATGTACTTTAACGAGATCTAGAACTAGATTATATTTTCATCTTGTTCCGTCGAAGGGTTGGGGGGTAAATTGGGGTAAATTTGGGGAAAATAGGTAAATCAAGCAGGTAAGAGTCCATGAAATTGGTATTTAGTATATACAAGAGAAGCCAAGGTCTCAAAAAAAATTTTGGCATTAGCCAACCTTACCTCCTTATTAAAGGGAATGAAAAAAAATTGTGATTTGGTGTATGTGCAGGAACCAGAGACCTCAAAATATTTTTTTTACTTCATCCACCCCTCACTACCATCCCCCTATCACCACCCCCACCCCACTACCGATGTGGGGTATCGTTTTATGGGTTTTTGGGGTAGAGGATTTCAAATATTATATTATTAAAGTTCTATAAACAATTATTTTCACATACAACGTTTTTTCGTTGTGAGTGACTTGGATAGAGAATCTGGATGTGGAAGTAGTAATTCCTTGGGCAGCGGTTTTTTTCGTTTAATTTCATTAATAACTATTTACGAAGCCTCTAAAATTGAACAAACCGCCTTTTTATCGAAAACTTTTTTTTCAAATGTGAAGGTGGTGGTAGCTCGTACTATTCAATAAATTATAGATTTTTTTCTGAATTCATTGATATCCATTTCAAATCTATGCTATTTGTTTTTCTGTTTTATTGAATTTATTTAAAAATAAAAAATCACTTTCAATATAATTTTTCTTGAACTGTAACGTAGTTGCCTTTGCAAAAATCATACGTCTAATAATGAATAACTACCTTTTTGTGAATAATAGCCTTTTGGTTCTCTCTTTTGTTTCTTAATAGGTGTAAGTTCCAGTACTAGTGCAAAGTATAAGGATCAATAAAAATTATTTTGAAAGTGATTTTTTATTTTTCAATAAATTTAATAGAAAATAGAAAACAAAGAGCATAAATTTGAAATGGATATCAATGAATTCAGAAAAAAAATCTATAATTTATTAAACACTATGAGCCACCACCACCTTCCCATTTGAAAAAAAAAGTTTTTGATAAAAAAGTGACTTGTTCAATTTTGGAGGCTTCGTAAATAGTTATTAATGAAATTAAACGAAGAATTATATTTTTCCCTTGGACTTTACCTACCGTAGAACAAATTTTGGTATTCCAAAGCACTCTAGACGAATGCCTTAAAATGCTTAAAAAAATTGAACATCGACTCAAAAATTCGCGAAAATCTCATAGTATACTCAGAATGGTGTCTTAAATCCAAATATGTAAAAATATACAGGGTGATCCATTTAAAAATCGAAAGTTGCTGTCATTTCCGGTAAACCGGAAATGGTCTCATACCGTTTTTTATGTTCAAAAATCCATTTTTACAGGTAGTTAGTTTATGCACCTCAAATTTCAAATGGATAAGTTATAAAATAAAGGAAATATAGGGGGGAGCCACTAGCCTGTGGCATCCGGTATAGTCCTGTTTATCATTAGTCCGCTAGCGTTAACATTAACTCTAATATTTGATTTCGAATTTGTAACATATTTGAAACGGCCGACGGCGCGGAGCGAGCATTTGTGACCTCACACCACTCCACTGGTTCTATGAGTTGTGCGGTTGTATTCAGTTTAAGAGCTGTCGTTGTACACTGTGCGGGTGTGGCGTTATTTTACGTCATTTAACTTATTTGATTCTGTTATTTTTCTTATACATAAAAATATGTGTTCTCCAGAAAATTAATACGTTAAGTCTACCGAATTTATCTGACTTTTCGGTCTGTCAGAAAAAATTACGGCGATAACGCTATTGGTTATGTGCAAATAAAAAGTTTTTTTATACATATAAACCATATCCTCTTCAAACTTATTATTGTACAATTTTTAATACTAACACTAGACTTACGTTAAAATGATCCTCACAACAATACTTCTTCCCTTTATTACTAACAAATTTCTCGAGATACGAGTATCAATCACTGAATCATAACACATTAATTATAAATTAAAAGTACAACCGTTTATCCTTTCTGCACACGCGTGTCGGAACCAGGCAGACAATCACGGTGCGAAGCGCCTTAGCACTTGATGGGCTAGTCGAGGATGTGCCAAGTTCAACTTGAAAAACAGTAATTTACTCCTATTGCTGGAGCGCAAATTAATAAGGCAATTTTTTTTTGTAGCATTGGATTTTCTCCATTAGCCAATTACATAACATATAATAAGGCAATATAACATTAAATATGTTCAATAGAAAACTGAGAACAATTTGTATATGAAAAAAGTCACTTGGATGCTAAAATCATGCCATTGTGGGAAAATTATCAGCTTTAGGTAATTAGCGAAAGCGAATGGCAATGCTAGATCGCTTAATTTGTTATTATAAAATGTTTTTATTTATTAAATAATTACGGTTGAAATTTTGAAGTTGGTTGATAAGAGAACATAAATAAAAAAAGGACAAAAAATATCAAAAAGAAACGAAAAAATAGAAATTAGTATAGAGGTTAAAAATTGTTTTGGATAGTGATTATAATATAGTTGAAGTGAAAGAGTTTTTGCTACAGTTGTTATCGGAAGATGGGCAATGCTTGAATGCTCATCATTTACGTTTTATGCGAAATAGTGCATTATGCTCTAATTCGAGTGATGTTGTTTGTAAGCGGACTATCACCGAATTTGGATCGATAGAATTTCTGAGATGTGACTTTGATATAGTCCGTTAGTGACGTTATGTCACGACAACGTTACTAGAGTTATGAATTTATGATGCATTGAAAAAAATTACTTTCCAAAACTGTTAGATTTTTATTATAGTGGCCGACGCGCTGCACCACACCACACCGTAGCCGCATATGTAAGGGCCGGTCTCTCAATAACACTGGCCGACAAAAAAAAAATGTTCTGTCTTTACAATCAAACATATCTTTTCCTATGTATTTTGATGCGCTGAAACCAAATTTGGCAAAAAAAAATTTTCTACCGTGTCAATTTTTCTCTCCACCCCCATATAACCCCCATAAATTCTTAGAGGATATTTTTTGAAAAATTTTTTTAAATTATTTTTTATGATTTTTGTATGGATTTTTTGTGTCGTTGATCATGCATCTGAAGTCAAGAATAAATTTCGATTTAATGGCAGCTGTCAACAAGCTGTCAAATTTCACCAAAATGTAAAAAGTTGATATTAATTGTATATTCATAAGTATTTTAGGTCGCTAAATACAAATCCGAAGTCAGAAATGAATTATGACTTAATGACAGCTGTCAAAGAACTGTCAAATTTTGCAAAAAGTAAAAAATTGATATTAAATGCACATTCTTAAGTTTTTGAGGTCGCTGAAAACTAATCCTAAGTCAAAAATGAATTTTGAATTAATGACAGCGTTAGCAAACTGTCAAAATTTCCAAAAAAGATAAAGAGATAATGTTTAGTATATGCTGATATTAAGCCGTCAAAATTTCCAAAAAAGATAAAGAGATGATGTTTAGTATATGCTGATATTAAGCCAAGCTTAACATAATTTTGACAGCTTAACATAATTATGTTAAGCTTGGCTTAATATCAGCATATACTAAACATCATCTCTTTATCTTTTTTGGAAATTTTGACAGTTTGCTAACGCTGTCATTAATTCAAAATTCATTTTTGATTTGTATTCAGCGACCTCAAAAACTTAAGAATGTGCATTTAATATCAATTGTTTACATTTTGGTAAAATTTGACAGTTTTTTGACAGCTGTCATTAAGTCATAATTCATTTCTGACTTCGGATTTATTTAGCGACCTAAAATACTTATGAATATACAATTAATATCAACTTTTTACATTTTGGTGAAATTTGACAGCTTGTTGACAGCTGCCATTAAATCGAAATTTATTCTTGACTTCAGATTCATGATCAACGACACAAAAAATCCATACAAAGATCATAAAAAATAATATAAAAAATTTTTTCAAAAAATATCCTCTATAAGAATTTATGGGGGTTATATGGGGGTGGAAAGAAAAATTGACACGGTAGAAATTTTTTTTTTTTCCAAATTTGGTTTCAGCGCATCAAAATACATAGGAAATGATATGTTTGATTGTAAAGACAGAACATTTTTTTTTTGCCGGCCAGTGTAATGGTATATATTAATTTTTTGTTTCGTCTGCTAAATCTGGTATTATTAGCCAAGAGCTGGTATAATCTGTTGGATATGGAATAGCCTGCCTGTACAGTAATGTGTCGTCGTGTCTTTAATGTGTCAGCTGAACGTCAGTCGTTTGTCTAGACGTACAGCTACACCCAAGTACATCACGCACACTCTGGTTGAAATTTGGTTACCTCTGACAGAAATTGTCGTTATGATTTTGTTTTTAGTATAATTTTGAAGACAATTGCTTCTGACTTTACTCGGATTTTGCACTGGCCATCATAGGCCTTGGGAGCTAGAGTATAGTAAGGATGGATCTACAGTCAGGTCCAATACTGTTATTAACAGTGATATTTGATTTCTGCTGGAATAAAGTAGTTATAGTTTTCTTTACATATTAAGTCTTTAATTCTAGATTTTGTATATTACTCCTATATTAATAATTTTGTTTTCTTATGTGGAAATATATACTATTCTGTAGTATAAGCCGTATCATCGCGGTACTAAAATGGATTTTATAACTTGTGTTTATTTCAGGAAAACTTTTCTATACGACAGACCAAGGCCGCTTTGCCTGTCAACAATGTGAAAACTCGTTCAAATGGAAAAAAGATTTAGTCAGGCATGTTAAATTTGAATGCGCTACAGCTGAGAGGAGATATGGGTGTGACACTTGCGATAAGCGCTTCAAGCGGAAAACCCATCTACTCTCTCACCTAAAGTCAAAAATGCATTCGTCGAATACTGGTATTAGTGGTATTTTCGTTTCTCATCCAGTAAAATCAGAGAAGTTTTGACCAGACTGGATTGGTGCATGGGAGGCAGATGGAATAAATTAGAATGAATCCTTATTTAGGTTTTCCACAAAAATAGGGCTTGTATATAAATGAAGCTTTATACTTTCTTAGACTATATGCAGACAACGCAGAAGTTCTTCGATTATGGGAAAGTTGAATGCAATTTGCATTTACCTAATTCCAGTGTCATACATATCCAGTGTTGGCAGATTTATTTTATTCAGACATTAGCAGAATTATAATGACCTCAAATTTTGTATAATTCAATCTTGATTAAAATAAAATAAAACAAAATTTATGTTTTCAAATTTTATATATATAACACAATAAAAATAACTACTTCTAATTAATCAGCAATACGATATGAAGATTTGTTTTGTATTGAGTTGTCTTGGTAATGCAGCAGAGGCGAGCGAGTATGTATCTCTCCGAAATCCAATAAATTGGGCAAACAGCTGGTTTTAAAAATATTTAAGTGTTTATTATATGAAACAATTTTATTTTATAACTAGAAAAGTAATATATATACAGTGTGTTTCAGCCAAAAGTCCCCGGGTCATTATCTCGTAAAATAATAAAGATGTTTAAAATTTGTAAATCGCGGATAATTGACACAAAAAAAGGTCTTAAATAACTGCAGTTAAAATTGTTCCTTCGCAGTGCACAGAGATGGCGCGCGGTGAGAAATTATTTTTCGATTTTGAAACACGATTCATACGATTAATGAATAAATTGTGAATAATTTTGACTAGGGAAAAAATTTTGTAAATACCAGCCGTTCTGGAGCTACATGAATTTTTTTCTCCATTTTTTTGTCTCTGTAAATTTTGAAAACTTCTGTAACTTTTCTGTTTATCATTTTAGAACACCAATTATTTAGAACTTTTATCTTATTATATTCCATACTTTTTATATTATTACATGGAGAAAAAAAATCATGTAGCTCCAAAACGGCTGATATTTACGAAAATTTTTACTTAGTCAAAATTATTCACAAATTATTCATTAATCGTATGAATCATGTTTCAAGGTTCCAGCCATCGAAAAATAATTTTTCACCGCGCCATCTCTGTGCACCGCGAAGGAACAATTCTAACTGCAGTTATTTAACACCTTCTTTGGTGTCAATTATCCGCGATTTACAAATTTTAAGTATCTTTATTATTTTACGAGATAATGACCCGGGGACTTTTAGCTGAATCACTCTGTATATATTTTTAAGTAATTTGAAAAATACAAAATATAGAAAAAAATAAAAGCCATTCAAAGAAATTCTTTCTTCATTGAGAACTGTTAAAAAGTATGTACACTTCATGATTATTATGGTTTATTAAGTTGTAGTAACGAGGATTAAAAAAAAAGTACATCTAAAATCATTTTAATCTCCTTGCTTAATGATTTTTTGATAAATATATATATATATATATATATATATATATATATATATATATATACATATATATATATATATATATATATATATATATATATATATATATATATATATTGGAGGCTGTAACTTGTTGACAAATTGACCCATTGAAAAACATAAAATATCATTATTTCGGAAAAAATGTATACTTTTCGAAAGTTCAATCACAAATTCGTTTACTTGTATGCATTTTTTCGAAAATATGATAAATCCTATCATGATCAGAAATAGCGACTTTCACGATCTTATCCTTATAACTCTCTATAGTTTTGAATATAAATTCTGGAGTTTTTCCTATACGTTAACAAACGTATCAGGAATCCATTGGATGTAGTTGAAATGTGGATAGGTGTACCTGTAATAAATACAGTACAGTAAATACAGGTAAAAATTCACGCGAGTTACGGCGCGACAGCTCTGCTTCGATCCAGCGGCTATGTGTGGTGTCTGTTTATGCGTTCATAATTATATATTTTCCCTCCATACTCATCACTATTTATCCTTCTATTCTCTAAGGAAAATGTTAAAAATATATAATCAGAAAGAGAAGAGCTTTATTTTACTCGTTAGAACAGCTAAGAATGTTTAGAGGTTTAGAGGCATTTAACCGTGCGCTTGGCCGTGCAGAGTGACAAAATTACTTCACTATTTTTTTCCAGGAATACCGTGGCTTTAGCAATAAATTTTATTATTTTTTTGTTCAGAAATACGTGGTCTATCACTTGTATTTTTTATTTTTTTCCTACCTTGGCTTAATTTCAAAATTTTGAAAAAATGAATGAAAAAAATTTTTCTTTCACTTCTTTTTTATGTTCTGCATCTGAGCGGAATGTAAACTTTTGAGGATATTATTCTCCACACTTTCACTAACTCATTAAAGAAAAAATTATTCATTTTGCAAGTTTTTGTAGGTTTCACTGTAAAATGTTCTTTGTCGTCTGGGCTATCTCCTGATGATCTTGGTTGACGAAACACCTAGCGAGTGTTTGATGCTTGTAGAAACTGGCTGAAGACTATATTAATGCTGTTTAAAATATTTTTTTATTTTAGGAATATATCAACATATGACATATGATGGACGCTTTGCATGTCAAGGGTGTGAAAAATCATACCTAAGAGAACCCGACCTACGCAGACATGTTAAATACGAATGTTCGAAAGTAGAGGGAATGTTTGCATGCGACCATTGCAACCGTAAATTTAAATTAAAGCACAGTTTGCGCCGTCACGAAACTGCAAGAGTGTGTAGGAGATACGAATCATAATAAGCAAGAGTTGTTGTTTGTCAGTTGCTTCTTGTTATTTGTTAAATTAGAAATTTTTTTTTGCTTGCTTATCCGTATACTAAAAAAGATGTTTTGTATTTAGAAAAATGTTATTTAGTTATTAAATAAACCAAATTACTGCTTTTGACACTTTTTATGTTTAATATAAAATTACTTAGTAAGCAAGGAATATTTTTATACGATTTCGTAAACAGCAAAATGAAAAGTCAAAAAAGTCCAAACCTACTTCTGGTTATGCTCGAAATTGAGGAACTTTAAAATGAATTTACTTATGGCAACTTTCTAGAAAATAAAACACCGCATCTGGACTCAAAATAAATTTCAAAAAGGCAAGACCGGTTAATGGGAAAGAATACGAAATAGGCGACTGTTCTCTAAGAATGACAAACAAATTGAAATACTGAAACTTATCTGACGAACCAACTGAAAAGGAGAAAAACTATGAAGGAGAAAATTAAAATGGCTTACAGAGTTACAAGAAAAATTCCACTTTTCATCGAGAAAATTAAACCACCATGGAGCCTGATGAAGAGGACATACATAGCCATCATACTATCAGCGATGATATTTTGAAAGGACACTTACAAAAGCAACCACGGCTATTTGGAGGTGACGTAGGTTGTTTGGTAAGACTTGGTCTGAAGCCAAAAATGATACATTGGTCCTTTCGGTTTTCAGACCCATGGTGACCTACGCATCATGCGTATGGTGGCCAAAAACAGAAGAGACACTAGCAGGAGTAAAGCTGCAGAAACTGCAACGCCTTTCCTGTCTAGGGACTACAGAAGCAATGCGCTCCTGTCCTACAGCTCTGGAGGCAGTGCTGGATGTACTTACTATGCATTTGCATGTGAGGAAGAAGGCAGCAGCAGAGTCGAAGTACTGCCGTTGGAGAAAGAGTCACTCATCTGGTATACAGAAGGATCTAAGATGGACGAAGAGGTCGGTGTGGGCGTAGCAGGGCCTAAAAGCAGGCTATCTTAAGCCCTTGAGCCCAACCATCTTCCATGCAGAAATTTATGCTATAAATCTATGTGCTCAGGAATGCCTTAACAGAGGCACTCGAAGGGCAAAGATCTAGATATTCTCAGATAGCCAGGCAATACTAAAGGCTCTCAGGTCCTATACCGTCGAGTCTAAAATTGCCTGGGAATGCAGACAATCCCTGAAGCAACCGGCAAAAAACAACAAGGTTATCTTGATGTGGATGCCAGGGCACGAGGGAATAGAAGGTAATGAAGTAGCTGACAGCCTCGCAAGAAAAGGGTCTGAAGCCTTATTTTTCGGACCCGAACCGTTCTGAGGCTTATCTAAGGGACACATAACGGAGGAGGTCCAAAAATGGAAATAGGAACAAAAGAAGTCCTACTGGAGGAATACTCCAGGCCAAAGACAAGCGAAAACGTTTATAACCTATTAGACAAAGAATGTCATAAGGCTTCTCGAACTCGAAAAGTCCAACCTAAGGCTAATCACAGGCCTTCTAACTGGCCATTGCTCCTTGAGATATTATCTCAAGACTGAAGACATAGGGAAACTAGCTCCCAGTAAATCACATGCTTTGTAAAAAGTCTTGGAATCCTGGGCAAAAACTAGTTGTATTCACAAAAGATGGTCGTCGAGGTGAAGAAAAGCCAACCCAGGGCTAAGCGACCCCTTAAACAATCTACAATCTACATTAGTGATGACATATGGAATTAAAAATGAGGCAAGACAAACAGAAGAAGTTTGAGAAGAGCTACTATCAAAAACGACAAGAATTAAGCAACTACATTAAACGTCAACATAAATAAGGGAGACAGTTACAAAAAGGACAGAAACGTACGCAAAGAAGTACTGGAATATATGCTCTCCCGGAAACAGAAACCAGGGGAAACAGAAGGCGAAGAAGAACTCTAGAAGCAAAAACACAAAGAGAAAAGTGACAGCAATGCCTACCGTATGTATGCTATGCTGGTCAATCAACAATCAATCAATCCAATCATCGCTGAGATCACGAATCCGATGTCAGTTTTCCCTCTACCCGTCAGGATTTTCTGGAAAATCCTAACGTGTAGGGTGAAAAATAGCGTCGGGTTCGTGATCTCAGCTATCCAAAAAACGTCGGAAATGATATGTTTCATCTCAGATTCAGATTTTTTTTTTTTTGTTAACAGTGAATCCACGTTCGAGCAATATACAAAGGTCAGCTTCAACGTGCTTATTGGAGATCACTGAATTTGCAGTAACACGATAAAGTACAGGTTATAACAAGTATTTAAAACAAAATCATTCAAATTGGTTGAGATTTGACTTATAGGCAGATTTTTTACCAAAAACTTCTGCCCACTGTGCGTCGTCAATAGGCCTTGGTTTTGTAAATAGGCCGACTTTAAATAAATAAATAAATAAATAATAAAAAAACAGGTTAGAGACACTTCTACGGAAAAATTCGACAAGTATTTATCCACATCCAACAATATTATTATTGTAAGGCTTATATAAATAAATTTGGAATTTTTATAATTAATTTATGATTTAATGAATACTTACGATTTTTTTCAGGATTTTGTACCTTTTTCTACTCTTTTGGGACGAGTAAAATTGTCTTAAATAGTGTCAAAACGCATTTTTTTCCCTTGTACAAGAGTTTTATGCCAGTTAGAACAGTAAAAATTTGTGTATTTTAATATGTTATAATGGAAAGGTTGAACGCCCGACATTTTTTATTGCACCAAAATCCTCTGGCAATGATATTTTAGGACGCAAAAAAATTGTGAAATATAAATTAAGTGATAAAATATGTCACTAACAACTTTCCATTTAATGTCTTTAAAGCAGCGTCTTCTGAAGAGCGATCGAAGTTGTGTTAGTTGCAGTTTGTTTACTATCCACTAATTTTATATTTTTATTCCAAGTCTTGTCTATCCCAGATCCCCTTTTTCGTGTTATACCGCAGCGTCCTTTCTTGTTCGTTTGTATTTTGTATGCAATTTATTTCTGAGTTTCATTAGGTGTTTTAAATTTTCTGTCAACCATGGCGCAGGCGGCTTAGTAACTTAAAACTCGAAATTGTGTTAATCTTTGACTTATAAGTCGAATTATTCTTAAATTTCGAGTTACAAGTCGAAATTTTAAAAAATAAATCTTTTGTGGCCCTTCCACGCCTTCGTAATGTACCAACCCAATATTAACATGTAATACGCAATTGCTATATACGAGGCTCTCAAATTTATTTATTCTTCTAATTCCTACACTTCCATAATTTTATCAGATTCTCTTTCGGTTTTATCTTCGTTAGAAAACAGCTTTTCTTTCAACATCAAAACAAACCAGTATATTCTAAAAATAAAGAAACTTCTACACAATGTTTTAGGTATGGGAAAAGAGGTTCATTTTGTATGGGTAAAAGCGCACATTGGCATAAAAAATAATGAAATTGTCGACTCTTTGGCCAAGGAAAGCATCGTCTCAGGATTCCCATTAGAACAAAAAATCTGTCTATCTGACTCCTTTAACATTTTAAAAGCTAAATTTAGAAATAGATGGTTAGAGCTGTGGCGGGAGTTCTGTCATTCCAGTCCTACTAGATATACGCATATTCATCCTGACCTCCCATCTAAGTTTTGGCACGAAAATTATGAATATCCAAGAAAATATATCACAACAATAATACGCCTCAAATTTGGACATGCCTGTTATCCAGCACATTTACATAAAATAAATGTTCTGCCTTCAGAGAATTGTGATATTTGTAATATTAAAGGTGACCTGGATCATATTTTCTTCCAGTGTTCTAAATATAAAGCAGCAAGTGACAGACTACATAACAATCTTATTAATTATAATATTCAGACTCCTTTTAATATACTTTCTCTCCTCAGCCTCCATAATAAGCAAATTTTTGATTGTATCATCGATTTTTTGGAAGAAACGAATATTTTATTATGAATTTTGTGAGTGAATGTTTAAGTAGGTTAGCTTCGTATCCTCTGTTGTTTTTCCTCTGTTACATCCCTTAATTTATAGTGGTCCTCTAATTTTGTTTGTGTTTAAAAAAAAAAGTCCTGATAGACCCCAGGACGAGAAGCGTGTGTCCCTGTTTTTTCTCCTTTGTTGATCTTCAATATTTATTTTTTCATTGTCGACATAGGTTAATTGGAATAAATGTTTTTTTCTTAGAGTAGCGGTTGGCTGTATGGCTAGTGGCCAGATGCCAAAAAAAAAAAAAAAAAACATGTAATACATCTGTAAATAATAATGCTGTGAATAAATTAATCTAATTTATTATTCTACTGATAACGACTCATTATTGCTAAACCCAGGTGTCGGTAGCCGCTTCGTTATTTCAACTACAACAACAGTTTAAGTGTAAATAGGGTACTGTATTGATGTAAATTTAGTTTTTTGCGTCACCTGATAATACTAACTGGGTTGGCGAAACACAGTTAGTGTAGTGTTCACTGCTTGGGTGTCAGAGTGGAAGGAACAATTTTGGTTTCTTAAATATGTACAAGGGTGCTATAAAACTATTTATAAAATACCTTGAAAAATCTATTTTTCTGTAACAATATCCTTAATACCATCATAAAGCGACTTGTAGACTAAAAGGGCCCACCCTTATGAAGGTTGTTAAGGCCTTTTTAAATTCCATCATAAAACTCCGTAGTGAGGCTTAGTGTCGCTCTTGAAAACTTTGTTCGGGCCGTTTTAGAACCTTTCTTAAAACCTATTTTAAAGCTGTCGGAAGCTTTTTTATTAGCTTGCTGCATTTCTAGAAAACACCTAGAAGGGTACCTTAAAACTGGTTTTTAAAACTTTTATAAGTCCATATTAGAACTGAGAAGCTATTAGAATGTCCATGAAGGAATCCAAATAATTTTGTTATTGCATTTATTTTTTCTAAACTGATTTGAGCAAACACTCCATCAGACTTATTGAAGATAAAATGGAATCTGAAATTTATAAAGCGTAGAGTGGCACTATAACCTCTCTAAGGCCGATTTAAAAGGTAATAAAAAGACATCAGGTATGACGAAAAAATTAAAACCAACGGCAGTTTATCGTTAAAACTACAAAAGAAAGTCCCAAAAAACAAGGGCGCCTCAGAAATAATAATGATTTTAATATCCATACAAAATTTGCATAGACGCGTAATCAGCAAATTTAAAAAAATAGGCTGCTTCTCGGTTCCCACGGTAATTTTCAGTCGTTTCTTGTAATTCTAGCTTAATTTACTAAAAAAAGTGATAATTATTAATAATTATAATTGTGACATTGTCCTTGAATATTTTTATATAACAAGAAAAACATGGCCGGCCAACTAAAAACCTAATTGTCATTTTACAGTCCTCTCATTAAACTATATATTCTAATAATGGTAATGACCTAGAACATTTACTCTAAATGAAGTCCTTTTAGTCTTTTTGTATACTATGACAAATAATCCCTTCCTTACATAAATGCAAACGGATTTGACGAAGATGACATGGACATGATAAAAGCTGTAATAAAACCTTTGGGATTTAAAAGAACCGCCTCCAAGACGAACCACGTTGACATTTGATACAAAAAACTTAAAACTTAATTAACCTCCAAATAATTTGACGGTGTGACGCGCGCGTATGTGTTCTAAATATACGTGTACATACATGCATCAACGACACTTAAGGCAGACATATTATTTATTATTTTTTTATAATAAATGGTTTATTGAGGTTTTAGAAAGTGTTTTATGGAATTAAAATTTGCCTTTGGGATTTATAGAGGCCTTTTTTTCTTCATAACGGTTTTATCAAGGATGTTTTAAGAGTCTAATTTTGTAATGGCCTTTAATAAGTACTAATAGGCATTGAAAATGTCTAGTTTTAAAAAGGATTTAAAATGCATTTATTGTAAATATGTTAAAACCATAAAGAATAATTTAAAGCCTCTTTAAATCTAAATGGAATTTAAGAAGTTAATCAAACTAATTAGCTTTACGGAGAGTTTCATGTAGGTATGATAAACCCATTACAAATACATATTATCCTAGAAGCAAATTAGCTTTATAATTAAGTCTTACAGAATGCTTTAAAACTTACCATATAAGAGCAAGTATACTTGAAGCCTAAAAGGCTTTAACTACAACATAAATAAAGTACAAGACTTTCCTAACCCTGATAAACCTTTCTTAAAACCTCCTCAAGTCCAAATGACTTTTAAATTGTTCCTTGGGACATCAACCACTCTTCAAACAGGGCTATAATTACACAGTTTAAAATTATTATTTATTTTAGGAACACGGGATGATGGGCGTCACTGTTGTTATACTTGTGAAAAGTCATATAAAAGAAGAAGCGAATTGCTCCGACATATTAAATACTCATGTTTAACGAAAGAAGGACTATTCAGATGTGAGAATTGCAACCGTAAATTTAAGCTAAAACACCATTTGCGCAGTCACTTAACCGCTAGGGTGTGTCTTAAGACGAAGGGAGATATGTATGAAAAGATTACACAGCTTTTAAGATAAATTTCTGTTTCTAGTGAGAAATATAATGATAATAAAATATATAAATTGATTATTTATAATCTCTTAAACAAAATGATTTGTGTGCTTTTCAATAAATTAATTTTTCTCGAAGCAAGAATTATTCCCTCCCCAATCTATGCACGTCCCGAGCAGGCATAGTAAGTCACTGGTATCAAGCGGAACTCCGTGTTGGCGCGAAGAATTTTAACAATTCTTTTGCGGTTAAACTACAGAGCAACAAAAAGAAATATCAAATCCAAACACTTCCTAAACCTTTAAACTTCACTTTTTGTCGCTATACCACACCGATATTAAGAAAGTTTCTCAGTATATTTTACAACGTTTTTTTTACGGCATGTATTACTTTATACATTTTTTATTAAAAAGTCGACTTGTAAAATAATTTTACTTCACACAGCAAATAAGAAAAATACTGCAGGAAAATCTTCATAAAACTTGAGAACATTATCTCTAACAGCGCCCGAGATACTGAGTGAGAAATAAAATAATATTCATTTTTGTGTTTTTCTCGGCTTTGACAAAAATATGCTCTTCTCTCTAATTTCGCAGTTCTGAATTAATTCGAACTTGAAATTGGAACGTGGCAGAAAATGTTACTACAGTAATCTGTTTTTCGTTTTTATATACCCTTCAGTCTACCCCACTATTTTTAAAATATATCCTCCCCTATAGTAGGAGAACCAGCAACGGATTTACTTAAGTCATTTCAGCAGTCATAAGAATGAGTAGGCTACACGTCTTAACACACTAGACATGGAATGGAACGTCTGGCACCCTGACCCAGCCGGGTGTAGTAACCAATTCAAATTCATTTTTTTTTCCATTCCCAACCTATAAATTACCAGGTAACGCAGGCTGTTAAATTTAAACCTTTTAGTTTCAAATACCTTTTCCCCAACCGGTTTAGTTGCAACCGGTCGAGACTTCAAATTTGTATAAAAGACTATTAAAATACAAGAGTGTAATAGAACAATACCAGTATGGAGTGTCAATAGTCGTGGAATATTTTTTACTATTTTCATAACTACTTGCGTTATTTTTGTAGGTTTCAACCTGGTTTCAACCAAACCGGTCGGGAAAAGGGAGTTTGAAACGAAAAGGTTTAAATTTGACAGTCTGCGTCACTTAGTAATGTTTAGGTTGGGAATGGAAAAATTTTGAATTTGAATTGGTTACTACACTCGGCTGTGTCGAGGTGTCAGACGTTCCATTCCATGACTATAGAACTGGGCAAAATGGTTCAAATATAATTTGTCGCGTTTTTTTATTTGCTACACTTTCGTGATGAAACTAACGGGAAATGAGATAATCGGGAAAAACCAATTTTCACCGTCATTTCTTTAACATGACCGTCGTAGCGGACGCGATAGTTTTGTGGAAAACTTAAATTAATGGTTGGGACAACCTCCTTTATAGTATAAAAAAATAAAATTTCTTGTAGGAATTATTAACGGGTCAAATGACAGGTTTACTGCACTAAAACAGTTTCCTACCATTTTTCTCGTAGAATCAACAGTTTGCGAGATTTGAACACTTCGCCGATATGGCAGCTAACGCCCCCCCCCCCCCACAAATACTCGGGTACCCCGAACACTTAAGAACAAAATTGATTTACACTGTTTTTGCATTCGAATCCACTTTTGACCCATTGATTGGTCAATTGAACATAATCTTTAATTTTCTTGGTCTGCATCTTCAAAAATTGGCATTTATTTTAGGAAAAGGTTACCGCAGGAACGATGGACGCTTTGGTTGTGATATGTGCGGAAGATCTTTCAAATTCAAGAATAGCTTAGTCAAACATATCAGATACGTATGCTCTAATTTCCGTGGATCTTTCATATGTAATATTTGTAACGGTAGGTTTACTCAAAAAGTTAGTTTGCGTAAACACTTAAAGTCAAAAGTATGTCAAGTAAAAAAAGAATACAGAAGGTACTAATGTAAACTGTTTAAATAAATTTCTTTTGTGTATAAAGAATATAGAATAAAGAATAGTGTTCGTTTAATTCATCCCATACTGTTTCCACTAGTCCTGCTGCTAATACATACTTGGTATTGTCCAGAAAACATGTCTGCATAAATATAAAAAGATATGATGATATAAAATTATTCATAATAAATAAGATTAAATATATACAATTTATTATTCAAACTTACTGATAGTAGCACAGTGTGGACCAAGTTTTCGTAGCTAAGTTTTTGGAATCTCAAAGCCTTTTTATTCCAAATATTGGTTTTTCTTTTCCATAATTTTGAACATTAATGCGCAAAGTGACCGGATATAGTTTGTTAACAGTTGTCATTTTTTTTACACATATCGGCTTTCTGCATTTGGTGGCCATATTTCCTGCAAACAACGTGAGCTGAGATGGACAGCCATTTTGAACAATATTTTTTTTTTATATTTATTACCATTTACTTTAATTTAATAAAAAAGTGCTGTAATATTCTCTAATGGACTTAACATTAAAAAGTAAGTACTGTGAAACGATTTTCTAATAAAATGCATAAAAAAAATCATAATTCTGAGAAGATTAATAGTTTTGTAAAAACAGAAAATTTCTGAAGTTCTTTGTACATACAGAAAAATTATGCACACGTTTAGCGAAAAAGTGATAACTGCATGCAATTTTAGCCACGGTTCGTTGTCAAAATCGCTGATATTTTTATAAATACATGTACAATAAAGTATGTAGTTGACCGCAGATTTAACAGGCACTCAAAAAATGTCGGCATCTTTGGCTTTGCGATGCGGTCTGTTAAATCAGCGGTCAACTATACGCATTCATCTTCATATTAGTATCCAATAATGCATACTAAAAGTTTGTACAGCCAAATGGTTGCAGTTAAAAGGCTTTAGCCGAATTTTCAAAGCAAGAAAATGTTGCATCATTTTGACTGTTTCAGCATTGTCGCAACCTTAGTGTAAAAAACCGCTGCCCAAGGAATCACTACTTCCACATCTAGATTCTTTTCCAAGTCACTCACAACGAAAAAATTTTTGTATGTGGAAATAATTGTTTATGGAACTTTAATAATATAATATTTGAAATCCTCTACCCCAAAAACCCATAAAACGATACCCCACATCGTTAGCGGGGTGGGGGTGGTGATGAGGGGTGGTAGTGGGGGTGGATGAAGTAAAAAAACATTTTGAGGTTTCTGGTTCTTGTACACACACTAAATCCCAATTTTTTAATAATGGGGTGGGGGTGGTAAGGGGGTGGCTAATGCCAAATTTGTTTTTGAGACCTTAGCTTCTCTTGTATATACTAAATACCAATTTTATGGACTCTTACCTGCTTGATTTACCTATTTTCCCCAAATTTACCCCAATTTACCCCCCCAACCCTTCGACGGAACAAGATGAAAATATAATCTAGTTCTAGATCTCGCTAAAGTACATATGTGTACCAAATTTCAAGTCAATATCTCAATCTTTTCCAGAGTAAACGTGCGCACAAAAAAAGTTACAGACAGACAGACCGACAGAAGACAGACCGACAGATAGAAATTTTTTTTTGCTCAAACTTAAAATCTCGACGTTTCGTGAAATTCTAAGCCTATTTGAACAATAAAAATTTTTAAAATTTTTTTTGTCGTTACTATACTTCCACTGGATGTGGAAGTAATTATTGCGGTAGCTGCTATAGCTAAATAACTGCCAGTTCTTGATGCCGCAACATTGGCGCATCTTTTTATAGCTTCTTGCGTTATTCGTGAAAACAAACAAAAGAACCCAGTAGGGATTTACCTTCGATACGCACAAATTCACCAATATGTGACAGCGATTTATATATCATGACAAATTTCCGCTGTTACTTTATAGACTGGCGGTACATGACCAGTCAGGTGCATGCCAATCATATATATGAATGAAATTACCGTGAATATGCCAGAAACGCAAATTTTAGGCAGTCCTCGCGTGCAGAAATCGATTTTTTTTGTTTTTTTTTTGTGTTTTTTTTTAATTTTAAAATGGATGCCAATAGTACCAAATGAAAAGCCGAAATTCATTGGCATGCAGTTTCCGCGCGCAAAACAACTTTTGATGCGCACATTAAATCGTAAAATTTTTTGGTGTTCTTGATTTTGGATGATTTTGATTTTGGATTTTTTTTCAAGGCTTTTCGTTTAGCACTATTGGCATCCATTTTAAAATATAAAAAAAAACAAACAAAAAAAATCGATTTGCACACCCTTCTGCACGCGACGACTGCCTAAAATTTGCGTTTCTGGCATATTCATGGTAATTTCATTCATATATATATATATGATTGGCATGCATTTTAAAAACATTGCATAAACTTTTCCTTATACGTGAATTCCTTTGTATCGAAGGTAAATCCCTACTGGGTTCATTTGTTTGATTTTCGCGAATAGCTCATACGGTGATGACGACGGCTCAAAAGATGGATATTTATATCTTTGAGTTATTTTGGCAACTTCGATATCATACAACAAAGAAAATGCAAATAAAATTACTACAATAAATGCACACTATATATATGAAAGTAAACATTATTTATTAGATAACCATAAGGCTGATACAAACTCTATTTATTTTTTACGTACAAATATCAGAAGTATAATGAAAAATTTTGAATCTTTAGAGGTTTTCTTACATACTTACAGAAATATATATCGTAATTATACTAACCGAAACATTTAATATTACAAATATTAAACCTTTCTGTCTTGGGGCTTATTATAATAA
This sequence comes from Rutpela maculata, assembly GCA_936432065.2. Lineage (NCBI taxonomy): Eukaryota > Metazoa > Arthropoda > Insecta > Coleoptera > Cerambycidae > Rutpela > Rutpela maculata. Next base: position 56,786,352 of record OW386286.2, on the reverse strand, counting down.
GGGAGAAATAAATAAGAACGATGGAGTTGTTATACTTGTGAAAAATAGTTTGAATCATATAATTTCATATTCAGATTTTAAAATCTTGAGGCTTACATTTGTTGCAAATAAGCAAAAATTTGGCGTAACCCGTGTTTACAGATCTCCCTCATATAACTTTCAGGAATTCGTTACACATTATACAGACTATTTACGTAATTATTGTAATCTGAAAAATGAAATCATCATGGGAGATTTTAATATTAATATATTACAAAATAATGAGGTAAGTGAACAATATATAAACCTTATGGGCGAATATGCTTTTTTACCATATATAAATGACTACACGGATTGAAAATAATAGCAAATCGTGTATTGACCATGTATTTATCAAAACAGATATTAATCCAGAAAATATACTCCCAATAATATTGCATAGCAAAATAACCGACCGTTTCCTTCAAATATTGAGAATCTCACTACATGAAAAATTTGAAAATAATTTAAATACGGGACATGAATCGCAAAACACAATAAATATTATTAACTACAACATATCACATAATTATTTGTCTAATAACATAAATTGGGACGATATTTTACAGGTAGATGACGTTAATAATGCTGCAGAGATATTTATAGATACTATTAAACAGGCAATTAGAATATCTAGCGAACAAAAAATTCTTAAACATAGACGCAGAAAACGAAAAAGCTGGATTACGCAGGGAATAATGAATTCAATTAATTTTAGATATGAACTTTATAGACAAACACTTAAAAATCCCAATAATTCTCAACTTAAAAATCAGTATAAATGTTATAGAAATAATTTAAACAAATTAATAAAAAAAAGTAAACAAGATTTTTATAAACAGAAAATTAACGAGAATACAAATAATACTGCAAAAATATAGACTTATACAAATGAATTCTTAAACAAAGAAAAATCGATGGAAAACAACACAAAACTTGTTAAAACTGAGGCCCAGAACACTACAAAAGATGAAAAAGAAATTGCAAATTATATGAATATTTTTTTTATCGATATGGGTACAAAGACAGCTAACGATATAAAAATAACTAACTACAAACATAGGTTAAAACATAAAATTAAAGATACTATTTTTATACATCCTGTAACCGAAAATGAGGTAATAAATTATATAAATAAATTAAAATCTGATACATAGCCTGGTAAAGACGGAATAAATTCAAAAACACTGAAACATATTAAAAGCCTCATAGTCACTCCATTAACTAAAATCATGAATCTGTCCTTTTCCAATGGTATTTTTCCCAATGTATTAAAAGAAGCTATTGTTAAAACAATACACAAGGGAGATGACATTGTTTGCCTGATGCAAACAATAATTATCGACCTCTCTCACTAATTTCAAACATAGCCAAAATATTTGAATATTCCATCAAAGATATAATAATGAGTTTCTCAAAAAAACATAACATATTAGCAAAACAACGGTTCGGTTTTCAAGAAAAATTGTGTACACAGGATGCTATTAATAAATTAATTGGTCGAGTATATCAGAACGTTGATAAATCGAAACCTTCGTTAGCAGTGTTCCTCGACCTAGCTAAGGCCTTCGATACTATATCTCACAAAAAATTAATTACTAAATTGCTGGCATATGGTTTTAGAGGTAAAATATTGGAACTAGTAAAAAGTTATTTATATCAGAGAGTACAATATGCAAAGAATGGGAATACGATCAGTGAGCCGTTGACTCTGAAAAGCGGGGTACCGCAGGGTACCGTACTAGGTCCCATTTTTTTCATATTGTATATAAACGATATTTTTGATTTAGAAGAAGATGCAATATTTTATCATATGCCGATGACACTGCTCTGTATGTCGAGGGAAACTGCTGGCAAGAGGTAAAAAGAAAAACAAAGAAATTGCTACAAAATATTAAAGCATGGTTAGATGATAGTTTACGTATGATAAACTATGGTAAGACCAAATTTCTAACCTTTTCATCAAATACTGTTGGGCAACCAAATTTCAATAAAATTAGAATACATAGGTATACGTGTCGCATTCCAGAGGACTGTAATTCTAATATTAACATTGAGAGAACCACATCTGTCAGATATCTTGACATAATTGTCGATTGCCATCTAAGATGGGACAAACAAATATATGCAGTTTGTAGTAAATTGAGGAAACTTATCTATGTTTTTAAAACATTAAAAAACGTACTAAACCTTAGCCTACTGGGAATGGCATATTATGCTTTAGCAAATCGATAATAACATATGGTCTCTTAGTATGGGGGGCTGCCTATAACACGATATTAAGAAATGTCTCAACCATTCAAAAACTTCTAATGAAAATAATACTGTCTAAACCTATGCGATACAATACAATTATTATTCAATGAGTTTGGAATTACCAATATTCAACAGTTATATACGCTTGAAATTCTTAAATATGTGTTTAAAACCAGGCCATTAAACTCACCAATACATAGTTATACCACAAGGTTTATATCAAATAACAGCTGTATTCCACCTTTAATGAAAAAAAGGATAGGTCAGAGAAATTTCAGTTATTTTTCAACCAAAATATATAATGCACTCACTACCTTTGGACATAAAAAATTTCAGTAATACATTCTATACTTATTTTATGAAAATGTGTAAAGAATGGGTACACGAAAATCGTATCCTTATCAACAACTTATTTGATCAAATAAAAAGATAAAAATAAATAAAATAAAAAGATAAAAAAATAAAAAAAACAAAAAAGGTAATAATTAAGAATATAAATATATATAAATATAAAAAAGTAAATAAATGAAAATAAAAAGCAACTACCTTAATATTATAGAGCTTGATTATTAGTCTTTTGTTGTTTGTTGTTCTTTTTAATTAATAATATGTTGTTTTAGTCTTTTTTTAGTTTGTATCGATAAGTAGAAGTGTAGACAAGATTATGTTACGTGGTTAATCATATAGGTGCACATATTTAAATGATTTTTTATTAACATATTTTACTATGTATTATTTTACAATTCTGTAGTGTTTATGGCAATTTGCCAAAGACAAGTGTTATTTCCGAAACTTAATTGGCAAATACATATATTTTCTGATTGTCTGTAATTTTTTTGAAATAAATAAATAAATATTTAAATAAATTATTATTAAAGATCAAATTACCAAACAATTTCCTCGAAACGGTTTTCGTCGGAGGCTAAAGTAAGAAAATAGACTTGTGAACATCTTGAGAAATGACGGCAGTGATCAGAGGTAGTTACAGTGACGCCACCTCTTAAATGACCAAAGGCTGTTATAGGAAGTCTTCAGCTCTCAAGATTTTAACTTACGTAAATGACCAGAGGAACATTTCTGGGTCACTCCCTGACAACTGGATGGTATGTTTTTCTATTTGTTTCGTGCCCTCCTCTTGCAAGGTAATGTTTGTCTCAAAAGGTATGATTTCACATTAACTTACAGTTTTGGTCGCCAGATTTTGGGATGGATCAAAACTGTAGACTAACCTCCACGTGTATGTTCAATGTACTTGATTACTACAATCTATGCTCATTTCGCCACCACGTTAGCATCATCCAGAGACGATCAAAACTGAAAACGATAAAATTAAAACAGTTTTATCCATCATCAGATGATGATGATGCCAATATGGTTGCCAAAATGCACCTCGAAATTGGTGTTCAAATGCTCTGGTGTTTGTAGAAACTACTGTATCTTCAGTTAATTTACTTTTAATTTGTTGCGTCACCTTAATTCAAAAGTGTGTGTAAGACGTATGCAGAGTTCTTTGTCCTATGATCAGATTCATTAGATTTAATAAACACAGGGTCACATTTAAATATTTTTTTTGTTATAAACTGAATGTTGATTTTTTAGGTTATTGTAACTTTCTAAAAACCTATTTTGCAAAATTATTTTTTTTTTTTTTTTAGAAAAATGTTTTATTTGCATTTAATATATAATATTTACATATTTTTGGCGTTTTATTCAGAACAAAAAAAAATGGACATGCACGCAATCCTGACCTGCTAAAGCATGACAGTGGAAGAACATACGATAATTATCAATTTAATGTTTTGCAAATTAATTCAATATTGTGTACCTATTACCAGACAACACATGTTCAACAAATACAAATAACCCTGCGTATAATAATGTATCTACTAGTAAGTGCTTTATCCGAACAAGATATTAGGCGGCCTCAAAAAAGTTTAGAAACAAACTCAAGGTATTGACTCGTTCCGAGTTTTGTAGTGAAATGTTGTATCGGTGTTTTAGTTAACTCCTTATTACTTTTATTTAATTTATTGATATCTGCGAACACTATTCCTGGTTTGTGGAATGTATCCCATCCTAAAAAAGGGCAAGCAAAAGCAATTTTCCTCATTTCAATTTTAAGTAATTTCACAAACCTGTTTGAGATCTTTATATACCAACGTGGTTTGGTCAAAGATAACAGAAACAGCAATTATGGTTTAAGAAAGCTGTATCGTAAATTAGATAGGAACATGCAAATTATGGGCCATTTCATGGATCTTAATAAGGTGTTTGATCTGATGAATCACAGACTGTTACTTAGTAAATTAGAGTGTTATGGTTTAAGAGGGAAGATTTATAATTGACTAAAATCGTACCTTTCTAGCAGGACACAAGTTGTGGAATGCAGTTAAATCAGGAATTGTATCGATGGGTGTCCCACAAGGATCGGTATTAGGATACCTGCTCTCTTTATTTGATACCAAAGTGTATAACAATTTAATAATTGCTGATGATACTTTCTTCTTAAACTGTAAAAACTCGGTAAATTGCATGAAATATGATATACAGAATGAACTGAAATCGTTTAATACTTGGTTTCAAGAAAACAGACTATTCTTAAATAATTCAAAAACTGTATTTATTAACTTTACTCCAAGAATAACTAATGTATCGCAAAGCAGTTTGATAAAAATCAGCAAGAAACCAATTGGAGAAGTTATTTAGAGAAAATTTTTACTTATATTTATCGATAACGCTTTAAACTGGGAATCACGTACAGAATTTTTGTCTAAAAAGTTAACTCCCTTATGTTATGCATTGTATAATTTGCCACAAGTCTCTAATAGTAGAACATTTATATCATATTACTGTGCACACTTCTATTCCAGAATGTCCTATGACATCATGTTTTGGGGAATTTCACATAATGCTGATAGAATATTTAAATTACAGAAGATGGCAGTAAGAAACATTACAAATATTACCAAATAGACATCATGTAGGGATCTCTTTAAGGTTTAAATTAAATTATATAATAAAAATTATTCCTGTAAATATAGTATATTGATAATGTTAACCAGTCTAAAAACAAATTAAAATCTCTGTGGTATAAAAGGTCTTATTATATCATATATGAATTTCTAAATCAATGAAGTCAACAGAGTTAGTTTTATATGATATATGATGTTATGATATTAAATATTTACCTATTTTTTTTCTTGTTATCACTTATAGTTTTTAACTTATATGTTATATTTTTCATTCTTTATTTTTCATTTAATATTTATACTTATATGCCATTACCATCAGAGCAAAGGCGTGCCATGTTATCTAATAACACAGCTACACAAAAGAAAAAAAAGTGTGCGGACCAGGCCAGTGTCTCCTTATCTATTTGGAGACACTGAAATCGAATCCGAAGTCAGAATTGTCAGATTAGCCCGTTTTTCACCCCCCAACCCCAAAAAAACACCGCCAAGACAAAGAAAAAGTGGACTGTCCGGCGGATTAGACCAGTGTATATTTAATACACCCTACCAAATACCTCTCCTTGAAACGCTTTTCGTTAACGAAGCTATCATCGTTATTATCGGAGGCTAAAGTAAGAAAATAGACTTGTGAAGATCTTGAGAATTAACGGCAGTGATCAGAAGTTGTTACAGTGACGCCACCTCTTAAATATCCAGAGACTATCGTAGGAAGTTTTCAGCTCTCAAGATTTTAACTCACGTGAATAACCAGAGAATCGTTTCTGGGGCACTCCCAATGAACTGACAACTGGATGGTATGAGGCATATTACTCATATTGTTTTTCTATTACCTTCGTACCCTCCTCTTGCAAGGTAATGTTCTCAACAGGTATGATTTCACATTAACTTACAGATTTTGGGATGGTTCAAAACTATAGACTAACCTCGACGTGTATGTTCAATGTACTTGATTACTACAATCGTGCTCATTTCGCCACCACGTTAGCATCATCCGGAGACGATCAAAACTGAAAATGATAAAATTAAAACAGTTTTATCCATCTTCAGTATAGTTGCAAAATGCGCCTCGAAAATGGTGTTCAAGTGCTCCGGTGCTTGTGGAAACTACTGCATCGTCAGTTAATTTACTTTTATTTAGTATCTCAACAAATATGTATTATTTTCTGCAAGTTACTTCACTGCGACGGCCAATGGAAGGTTTGCTTGTCCAATGTGTGGGAAGGTAATGAAATAGAAAGGCCATTTGCAGAAACTTAATTCGTTGCGTCATCTTAATTCAAAAGTGTGTGTGGAACGTATGCAGAGTTCGGATGCCTTATGATCAAATTCATTAGTTTTAATAAACACAGTGACACATTTAAATGTAATTTTTTTTTTGTTACAAACTGAATGTTGATTTAAGTTAATTTTCTAAAAACCTATTTTGCACACTTATTTTTTTTTTTTTTTAGAAAAATGTTTTATTTGCATTTAATATAAAATATTCACATATTTTTGGCCTTTTATTCAGAACAAAAAAAAAGGACATTCACGTAATCCTGATCTGCTGAAGCGTGACAGTGGGAGAACATACGATAATTAGCAATTTAATGTTTTGTAAATTAATTCAATAGTGTGTTCCCAATACCAGACAACACATGTTCAACAAATGAAAATAATCCTGCACATCATAATAACTTTAATGTATCTACTAGTAAGTGCTTTATCTGAACAAGATATTATTCGGCCTCAAAAAAGCTTAGAAACAAACTCAAGGTATTGACTCGTTCCGAGTTTTGTAGTAAAATATTGTATCTTGTTTTAGTTAACTCGTTATTATTTTTATTTAATTTATTGATATCTGCAAACACTATTCCTGGTTTGTGGAATGTGTCCGATCCTGAAAAAATTAGATCCATCTAAGCTGAGTAATTAACCTCATTTCAATTTTAAGTTATTTCGCAAAGCTTTTTGAGATCTTCATATACCAACATGGTTTGGTCAAAGCTAAGTCAGCAGAAACAACATTTATGGTTTAAAAAAAACTGTATCGTAACTTAGATAGGACTATGCAAAGTATGCGCTAGGGTTTCCAATTTACCGGAAATTTTAATAACCGGTAAATCGGTAAATAAAAATGTAAATAACCGGTTAACCGGTATTTACCGGTAATTTTTAGAATGAATAATTAGGGTGGCGAATATGGAAATTGTTTTTTTTTTTCATGTACAAAATTATCTAAATTTAACAAAAAACATTTTTATATGCAGAAACATTGCGAATGTTGGCATCATGTTTTGGGGAATTTCACATAATGCTGATAGAATATTTAAATTGCAGAAAATGACAGTAAGAAACATTGCAAATGTAACCAAACAGACGTCATGTAGGGATCTCTTTAATTAATTTAAATTAAATTATATAAAAAATTATTCCTGTAAATAAAGAACATTGATAATGTTAACCAGTTTACAAACAAATTAAAATCTTTGTGGTATGAAAGGTCTTGTTACATCAAATATGAATTTCTAAATCAATGAAGTCAACAGAGTTAATGTTATATGATGTATATATTTATCTAGGTTTTTTTCTTGTTATTATAACTATATATGCTTATATAGTTTTTAACTTATATGTTATATATTTTTTTCTTTATTTTTAATTTGATATTTATAGTTATATGCTATTACCATCAGAACAAACGCGTGCTATGTTATCTAATAATTTTCATTTAATCTGTTTCATAACAAAATCGATTATTGCTAATTATTAAATAAATTATTATTGCTTGTCCCTAGATTAGAATCAGGAGGTGCTAAAACATATATTTTCAATATTTCAAGAGCAAATTGTCCAGTTCGATCACCAATATTTATAACGTGTAATAACTTTAATAAAATATTTCATTTGTGTAATAATCCCTATAATTCAATTTAAACAATTCTCATCACTTCAACTCTGAATATATGATTATCTTTAACTATTTATTAGTTTTGTTATCTATTTGATTTATAAATTGTGTGTGATTTGCATATTATTCGTATCATTTTTGTATTTATTCTTACTGCTTTTGTGAGTATCTACTTTTTTATGAATATCTATTTTTAAGTATTTTCTTTAATTGGATGCTTGAAACCTGTGTAGTCAGGTGAGTCCAGATCTCAACATGAGATCATAGTGACTCAACATTTTCTTAAAATATGTGCTGTTCACAGAAGTGCGTTATTCTGCACCTCGTATATGCTTATGTCGTCTGTGAAGAGCTGCAAATTCTTAACGAGTCCCCTTTTTTAAGGTTCCAAAGTCTCTAATAACTACTGATATAACTTTTGTTTTCACGTTCCACATTCTCTGGATCCCCATTTGTAGTTTTTTGTTCTTGCTCTAACAGCAACATACAGAGCTAATTCTCTGCATATTTAAGCTTCACATTGGTGTCATCGGTTACAGACATATCAATGAGTAGGCAAGATTTTTCCTTTCCTCTTCACACATCCTGCATCTGCTATCCACGACCTGCTTCAGAATTTTGCTCTACTGCTATCTGGTATTCAATGCTGCTATTATCAAGCTCTGTGTTTCTCCCTTAAGATCTGAACTGTTTAGCAAAGCCACGGGACCCTTCTCATCAATTGCTGGTTTGTCCAGGCATCTTAATATTGATCGTGCATTGCTTTCTCTTTGAGTACTTCTATGTTCCCCTTCATGATGCGATGTCTGATCTTATTATTATTATAACAAAAATTCTTCAAACAAGCACATTTTAACTAAGTTGAAATATTTCTATTAAAATGTGTATTTGTTTTAGCAAAACTTATGACAATAGATGGACGTTATGCTTGCTTAATGTGTGGAAAACAATTCAAATGGAAAGGAAACTTAACCAAACATGTCAAGTATGAATGTACTACAGTGGAAAGACATTTTGTGTGCACTAATTGTGATCGTAGATTTAAACAGAAATCTCATTTGTTAAAACATCTATCGACAAGAGTCTGCTTTAAAAAATATGGAATGAGTTAACGTATTTTTATGTATCCATTATATTTTATCCAGGATGGAATATTAAAAGTGATATTCGCCTATATTTTACTTTAATGAAAATGCTTACTGCATTTCGTAATCTAGAAATAAAATTTAATTTCTCACACTTGTTTTTTTTTCAAGTGGTATATCGTTATTTTTTTTATTACAATTATTTAACGTCGGCCTATTTCCGCTACCAGGGCCTATCACCGACGCCAGGAGACGAGCTACCCCCAACCTGGAAATTTTGCTGAACCTCTTCCCTTAAGAAAAGTAGGGATCTTTTACTTGCCTAACATTTAATAGACAAGGGACCGCCTACTTTACATCCCCTCCGAAGGATGATATATCCACTACGTAATCCTCGTCTGAAATTACGTAACTTCCGAGTGTACACTGATATACAAGCCTCTAGAAGGTGGGACGAGTACGCTGTATTTCCCAAGATAGGTGGGTCACCCATCCAAGTACTAACCGCGCTCGACGTTGCTTCAACGGAATATCGACTGATATTCACATTGAAGTCGCCTCTACGCTCGTTATTGTTATTTGAAACTTGAGCAGATCTGAAAGATCCTCAATACGCAGGCCTACCGGACCATTGTAAATTTGCGACATTTAGGATCCCCTAGAAAAGACCAGTGCTCTCCACAAAGGAGAGCAGTTCTTTCCAGGGTAGACTCTGCAGTTCCTCGGATTATAGAAACTGCCTTCCGAGATACCTATACTTTGACGCTTCTATTGGTACACAATAGCATAGAATATGCTCCACATATCCGACAAGTAGAATCATCTTTCAATCTCATTGTATGCAAATGCTTGCTCAGAAGACAGTGTCCTGTTATCAAGCCTACCATCCGTCGCAATCGTTCTCTATCGAGCCCAAGCAGCCCCTTTACGGTAGAGTTAGTCGAGGACCCTTCCCGTTATATGGAGCCTTGACAGTCTCACTCCGGGGGCCTGAGCCTAACAGTTGTTAAACTGTGACATAGCTCAGTCTTGCCGCTTTGATTGATGACAAACGATGCTTTTTCGTTGGCCTCCACGCACACTGTGCATAGGCACCTATATGAGTTTAACTGAGCTGTGTTCGCGCAGCTCGGTCAGAATGTTTCGACAGTTCAGCACCAGCTTAGAGGCCACATTGCTTGATACAAGAGCCCTCAAGGGCGCTTGGCTATCGCTACATGTATAAATGTGCTTATTGACGAAACCTCCTCTGAAGTTTTCGCTTGCACACAGCAAAATGGCGCCACATACGAACCCCTAGTTTGCATCCGTGTACACCAACACCGGTTCCCTCGTGAGTCTTCGATCCATCTGTGTACCATTCCTGTCCTCTTAGACTCAGAAGATGGTATAAATGGTATAAATGACACTTCAGCTCAACATCGTCTTTGCCGTTTATCATGCAGTTTTACCTCAACCTATATATTTTCTTCTCTGCAGTTAATGTTGCCAAGCTCCTCAAGGGTATAACTTGAAACAAAGGTAAGATAGTAGTTTAACGCTCTCTAACACGTAGTCGCTGTATGTTCACTATAGATACGCTGTTTAATATATATTTAACATTATAAAAGAGAAAATAAATATACAATGAATAACAATTTTTGTCCAAAAAACACCTTTTTTTAGAATTTGTCATAAAAATTATATTTAAACAAATGAGGACTCCAAAATATTCATTGCGCACTAAAGTATAATATATTTACGGCATCCATTTGTCTCGAAAGCAGCTTTATAAATACACTTCTTTAGAAATATTGAAATTTAGAAATTTTGAAGAAGGTATATGCGAAACTTACAAAACGGCAAAAATTTTGCAATTTTAACAAAAATATACGCAGTTTATGGAATCTACTTCCTCATCCAGATTTCCTACCCAAGTCTCTTACAACGAAAAAAAAATGTTGATACTATATTTGCACACCGCTATGTGATAATAACTGTTCACAGAATTTTAATACTGTAATATTTGATATCGCGTACCCTAAAAACCCATTAAACAATATGCCACGACGGTAGTAGGGGGTGGTAATAGAGTTGACTGATGCTGAAAAATTTTTAGGACCTTGGTTTCTCGTTCAGACACTAAATCCCAATTCTATGAACTCTTACTTTCTTAATTCACTTATTTACCACAATTGACCCCCTCCCAACCTTTCAACGGAATAAGAACAAAATATAATCTAGTTCCAAATTTTCATAGGTGTACCAAATTTCTAGTCAATATCATAATCCGTTCCAGAGTAATCGTGCGCACAAAAAAAGTTACAGACCGACAGACAAATTTTGCTTTGCTTTTAAAATCTCGGCGATTCATTACATTCTAAACCTACGTGAGGCCTTTGGTACTTTTATACATACTAAATAATTTCTTTTACCCCCATTAATAATTTAATGGAGGTGGGTAATGCCAAAAAATTTTTGGGACCTTGGCTTCTCGTACATACACTAAATTTCAATTTTATGGACTCGTACTTGCTTATTTTACCTATTTACCCCCATTTACCTCCTTCAACGGAATAAGATCAAAGTGTAATCTAGTTCCAGATCCCGTTGTAATAGGTGTACCAAATATCAAGTCAAAACTAGATTTTGATCTTATTACGTTGGTGGTTGAATTTGGGGTAAATAAGTAAAGCAAGAAAATAAGCGTACATAAAATTGAGCCAAAGTCTTCAGAAACAACCTCAACCACTCCCACATCATTATTAAGGGGAGTAAAAACAATAAAATTATGATTTAGCGTGTGTATAAGAACCAAAGCCCTCAATTTTAGTTGGCATCAGATATCCCCACCATCACCCACATTACCACCTCTACCCTATTGTTAATGGGGTAAAAAAAATTAAATTGTGATTTAGTGTATGTACAACAACCAACGGCCTCTAGATTTTTTTGGTATCTTCTTCCCCCTCTCATCCCCATTACCACCTCCACCCCATTATTAAAGGGGATAAAAAATAAAATTGTGATTTAGTGTGTGTACAAGAATCAAACGCCTCAACATTTTTTTATGGGTTTTTGGGGTGAAAGATTTCCAATATTATATTATTAAAGTTCTATTAACAAAATTTGCAAGGTGCAAATATAGTATCGAATTTTTGTTCCTAGTGAGACTTAGATAGGAAATCTGGATGTGGAAGCAGTGATTCCTTAGATAGCGGTTTTTTCCTTTCTTTATTTATAGTTATACATGTTTAAGTAAAATTATGTATTTCTTGTCATTAGTACTGGGTATTACTTTTTATTGGTTTTATATTTTATATCTATTTGTAAATGTACAAATATTGTGCAGTCCTGTAAAATGTAATTGATAACTTATTATGTTGGCCTGCGAAATTGTAATCTAATCGATTTAAAAAAACACGACAGAGTAGTCCATATATCGATGGATAAACATTGTAGCTTGTCAACATGACTGGATGTGAAATGTGTGGCAGAAGATGCAAACATCAACGTTCACTGGATAGGCACAAGCGGCTGAATGTCAAAAAGAGCCACAATTTGCTTACACGATTTGTCCTCACAAAATCATTGTTATGTGGAGCTTAAAACGACACGCCAGGAAACTCCATCAATGAAAACTTTAAATTGTTCTTATATATATAGAAAAAATAGTTATTTGAATTGCTAAATAGTTATATTGTTTCATTCCATGTTATTATAAACAGCATGATACTGAGACAATACACTGATATTGTAACTTACTTGCTAGTGTAAATAATAACAATGATAGTAATAATAATTATTAACATCTTTATTGCAATAATAAGAAAAACGCAAAGCTTCATGGGCGAAGCGAGCATATGCTAGTCTGCCACTTGACCTCATTAAAGCCAAAAGAACAAAAAATATACACATTGGTGAATAAAGTATATACATAAAAATATACATATACTGAACTAAAATTGTCCATAAATATGATTAAAAAGTGCATTAATATATAATACTTTATTGGCTAAGGACGTTATTAGCTCCTCGAAACCAAGGGCGTAGCGAAGGGAGGTATGGTTGGTAGGTCAACTTTGTCAGACTTTGCAAAAGTTGGAAATTCGGGACAAAAACATTTTTTTAGGTTTTCTCCTCTCCGCTCATCAAGTTTTATTTCGGTAGAACTTGGTAAAAGTTGGGCAAAATTTGGAAATTCGAGACGGAAGTTGGTAATTTTTACTGAAATTTTTTTTTTAGTGTAGATACCAGAAAACAAGAACTCAAATTAATTTTTTAGCAGTAGCCATCACCATTGTCTCACCTATTACCACCCCCACTACATTATTAAAGGGAGCAAACAAATAAAACTGTGATTTGGTGTGTGTACAAGCACCAGCGGTCCCAATTTCTTTTTTTTCTTTGCCTACTACTACCCTTTTAATAGTGGGGTGGGGGACTTGAATAAGACATCTGGATGTGGAAGTAGTGATTCCTAAGGTAGCGGTTTTCCAATGTGCATTAATATAGAGGACTAGATTTATAGCAGTATAAAAAAAGTATCCAACGAGGGGCAAACCGCGAAGGAAATCTGGTGTACACCCAGAAGGAAATCCTAGGAAATCTTTGTCAAAGAGGAAATTTGTTGTACAAAATTTTGGGCACGTTGGTATCCAATGAGGTATTCAAGGTATTCAAAATGCAAAAAGTGATATAAATTCCAAAAAAGACATGCTAACTGACAAGGTGGTACATAACTGATATATCTCTTCATGCAAAACCCACACATAAACACACACTTGGTCAAGAAATCAGACGCTCTATTAAAAAAAAGACAATAATTCCAAAATAATTACTTAAAACTCTTTTATAGAGAAACTAAAACTATTTTATAGAGAAACAATAAAAAAAAGTGAAAAAGTATCACGAAAAGTATCAGTTTGAAAATCAGCATAATTTCTGGTACATCCTCTTCAAATGGGCGGAAGTGTATTTAAAATGGGGCTAAACTAAGAATCTGAAATTATACTAAATATTTGTATAAATATTTTTAAAAGCAAATCCTGAAGTGTTATACAATTTGGGAATAAATTCAAAATATACTGAGAGCAGTTAAATTAAAAAATAATCACTGCTCATCTTACTGCACAGTTTGAATAAGTGTTAAGTTATACTTTCTAGGTACTATATTCCTGTGAACTGGTGTGTTAAATCTATATTTTTTAGGTCTAAGAACAGAACCGTTCCCCTGCAAGCGATGTGGAAAATTTTACAAATATAAAAGTTCCTTATACAAGCACTTAAAATGGGAGTGTGGAGTAGAGTCGCAATTTAAATGTACGATGTGTGATCATTCCTGTAAACAAAAGATACATTTCATTTATCATATGGACCGGAAACACAATGTGCCCAAGGATCAACTAATATTTTATTAATAATAAAGGAATGGAAGAGGATTTTGAGTGGAGGGATATTAACGCTGTTTTAAAATTATTTATTATTTGTTACAAATATGATTCAATAAAATTATTTCAATGAAGAGGCAACTGTTGAAAACATTTTAGTGGGGAAATTGATGTATTTATTTGGCTAACGTATGATAGCGTCGGATTTATAAGATCGCATTGAAATAATAAGCGCAACAAATTGCTTGCATAAGGATAGGATTTTGCAGAATGAGAGAGAAATACAAATTACAAATGTTTAAAAAGATCATAAATGGTATAAATCTTTAAAATAGTTTCAGGTATTTCCCATTGCTCCAAGAAATACATCTATATACAGTTTTTATCATAAATTTTATAAATGCCATGCTCTGCACAGTGGGCTAGAACCACCTTTAAATGAAATATGCATGCACTATCTCAATTCCTACGGGAAATGGTAGCTTTATCTGTCTCGAAACAATTCCCGTAAAATCTGAAATCATTCCCTTGGCCGTTTTCTAGAAAATTCACTTTTATTTCTTTTTTTTTTGAAAACTGATTTTTTGCATTGATAAAAACAAGAATCTACTACATTTTTGAAGTCCGGACATATTTTAAACAACCTATCAGTTAAGTATCAGTTATCTTCTTCGATCAGTGATTCTTACGTTTATAAAATAGACAAAGACAGTATCTATTTTCATCGTGCGTTCTTGCATGATTTGCATTGCATTTGCATTTTGCATAATTTCTTTGATTTTAATCATGGCCACAGAAAATTTTCACTCTTGGAGTCTTGGATTGTCTGCCTAGTGAAGTCTAAAGAGTAACTGACCGAGCGACGCCAATATTCTTTGGCAGTGATGACGGTCTCAGATATCTTAGATCGAGCAGGACTACAGCTCTTTACCCTAGTACATCGCTGTAGACCTGGACCGGCCTCGTACGGGGTGGGCGAGCTTACTTTACATTAACCCCACTCACATATGTGAGCGGTGTGGATGATTTCGGCCCACTTCCCCGGGTCCTGGCCTTTTGGACCTTGCTGGCTAAGGCCTTTATCTTCTGGCGCTCTTCTGTCTTGATGATCTTTCTTCGCCAGCTTGTCACCCCCTGGGTAGTCATCTGTCTGTTCGGAAACTTTGGGGTATTTTTGGCTGGGATTGACTGCCGGTAAGCAGAATGTCAATTGACATCCTGCCATCCGGATCATCGGTTAGGTAGGAATGAGCTATGTAGCTCGAGGAAGTGCAGACCTAAGTGCTTTGGTAGCACTTTCGATCTGCACAAAGCTAGGTGACTACGGGTACTGGATGGCATTTCGTCCGATACCTGCAGGGTAGTGGGTGGGTGGTTGGGTTATCGTCATGTCTCTTCTGTGGGTTGTCTTCATCGGCGGTGGTGTAGTTCTCATACTCACCCATTATCTGACTGAGCGAATGGAAAGTCTACTCAGATGGCTAATAGAGGCGCTCGGATTTCCCTATAGTAAATCCAGTTACGCAAATAGTAATGTTATTCATTGGTTACGGATATATTGGTAGACAAAAATTGCTGTCATTCAAAATAACATGGGAATAGATCTAATGATTTTGTTTAAATTGACTACTTGGAAACTTTATATAACCCGATTATTATCAAAACGTCTGGAGTTGTCGAGTTTCAGGTTTCTTGTATGTTATTTCCCCAAACTTGGCTTAAGTTGAACTTTGTATTGGAATGTTCAATTTTACTTTCTTGATTGATATTTTAACAAGCTTATCAATGCAAAAAATCAGTTTTCAAAAAAAAAAATTAAAAGTGAATTTTCTAGAAAACAGCCAAGGGAATTATTTTAGATTTTACGGCAATTGTTTCAGGACAGATAAAGCTATCATTTCCCGTAGGAATTGAGAGAGTGCATGCATATTTCATTTAAAGGTGGTTCTAGCCTACTGTGTCTGATAATGAATTTGGGAACTATTTTCACTGACAAACTACAATATTCAAGTACAACAGAAATTTACAATACAATAATAAAAAATATATATCGTTGTATTCGTTAGAGCAATAGCAAGTATCTAAACAATTTTAAAGAATATACTATGTTTGGTTTTTTAAATATTTATAATAAACCGAAAATAAATGCACATCACTCCATCTCACTCTGCAAAATCCTATCCTTAAGGAAAGACACACATAAAACGCATTTGTGCAGCTGTCTTACCTGGACCGGATTAAATAAAATGTGTATAAGCCTTCCCATTAAATATGCAAGAAATGTCAAAAAAGACTAATTTTTACATGTTGGGTCTACAAACTAGGGAAATTAAGAAAGGAAAAAAGTCAAAGTGCCAATTAAGTTATATCACATTATAAGGAAGAAAATAAGCCCACATAAAATTCTGTAAGGTCAGATGGACCGGACCGGATATACCGAGTGTAACTGAATCATGGTACACCCTTTTCTCCTTTAGTTTTGAAGATAATTGATTTGAATTTGATGAACTTTATTTGCTCATAAATCATGTAATTTAGTATTTTTGAGGGATTTCGATTTTTCTAGCATTACACGGGTCATTTAGAATAAATCGGAACCTTCATAGCACACTTAAATGGAAAACTAAAAATTATATTATAGAAAATATTGACATTTGAAATGTCACTTATTTGGTATCGTTGGATTCATAAAATTGTGCAGAATTCAAAAATGCAATAACATACAGGGCGTTCCGTTTAAAAATCGAAAGTTAGTGTTACTTCCGGCGAAACCGGAAGTGAAAAAAAATCACTTGTGTCAAAAAGTGCCGCTTATTATGTATATAGGATATCCCAAATTTCAATCATCTTCAAAAATAAAGGAGGTGTACCATGATTCTGTTACACCCGGTATAATGTCCCGAAGTAAGTTATAAAATTTCTATTTTTATGACTTTCTCGGTCTCTTTGTTTTTGTAAAAAAATCGATAAAATAACGAAAAAATTACAGAAATGTTCATTTCACCCTTAAATATCATTAATATGAGCCGTCTCTAACAAAGTTAATTTACAATATTTTTGTCTTGAAAGTTTCTCTTTGTATACATCTGTATAGCAATTGAATGTTATAAAATAGTTATAAAAGCGCATTCTGCTCTTTTTACAAACGATTACATTTTACAGACATGCCTTATTTACGTTGAAATTACCCGAAAAAGCAGAGAAACCTCAATTACCAAACATTTTCTATTTAAATTCTTCCATGACTTATAAAATTCATGTAAATAAAAAAGTATTTCTATATTCTAAACTGATTTTTTTGAATTAATACTGCCTTGCGTTGAAGTAAATATAATATTGTATCACATTATGAGTGCAGGTCTTTTTATTGACATTATTTTACCAGAAAGAGTTTTAATATTATTCAGTTACTAAATGTTCGGAATGTACCTACTTATTATTGTGCCACGCGAAAATATCTAATGTGTGCCTGAATACGTGATATTTCAATGCTGTTTCAAATATATGCCTAAAATTATTGTAAATAAATAAACCCCAAATGTTTGGTAACCGAGAAATATGTAGTTTGTTCTTATATTTATGTAATTTGTTTATAATTATTTTTGTTAAATAAAACATATTATTTTATTTTCATTGTCTTTCCAACGGAAATATTTAATCAATTAGTATTATATATATTGTAACACGAAAATGTTTTAAACAGATAATTAAACCAATTTATAGTGGTTTAATTTTAGGATAATATACAGCGTGTCCTCCGATTGAGTTCGCTATAGGTGAAATAGGCAAAAAATGTTGGGTGTACTTTTGTTTTTTTTTAAATCATGTAGGCCCTGACAGTTAAGCAAAAACGAATTTCATGTTAGGTAAAGTACCTTTTCTGTAAAAGATACAGCAAAATGTCATTAAGGAAAGTTATTCAGATTAAAAAGTTATAGTCCTTTGCAAAATTTCAAGAACATACGCCTACTTTGATGATTTTGATTTTTTTAAATATAATTGCATTTTACGAAAAAAAAAAAATGTTGCCGGTTTACTAAAGTGCTTGCTCCATTATGTACTAGATCAAACGCTTTAGTAAACTGGCATACTATTTTTTTTTCATAAAATGCAATTATATTGAAAAAATCAAAATCACCAAAGTAGGCGTATGTTCTTGAAACTTTGCATGAGATTATAACTTTTTAATCTGAATAACTTTCCTTAATGACATTTTCCTGTATCTTTTACAGAAAAGGCACTTTATCTAACATGAAATTCGTTTTTGCTTAACTGTCTTGGCCTACATGATTTTAAAAAACAAAAGTACACCCAAAATTACTTTTTAGATAAGCAGGAATGAACCTCCAAATATGAAAAAAAATTCGAAAATCTTTTGTCCATTCCACCTATAGCGAACTCAATCGGAGGACGCGTTGTATATATAGGAGGTATATCACTAAATCATAACTTTTCTAAAAAAAAAATTATTGACATTGTTTTCTCAGAAAAAAATTAATATTATTCAGTTATTAAACCTATATACGTATTATTGTGCCACGCGAAAGTGTGTAATGTGTGCGTTTTGACGGAGGATCAGTCATGGTTTGGGTTGGCATCACTTTGGAGGCACATTATGAACTGATCGTCATTGATGAAGGGAGTTTAACGGCGAATAGGTACATAAGAACCATCCTTGAAACCCACGTTGTGCCATTTGCTCCATTTATTGGTGATGACTTCATATTTATGCACTATAATGCAGGACCGCACAGCGCTCGGATTGTCCGCCAGTACTTGCATAAAAAAAGCCGTCACTGATCGAATTTCGAACGCACGCGATTACTCGTAATTTTCTCCATACCGGGAGAGCCGAACGTAGTGGAGAGTTCCTGCTACGTCCGCTCCTTTCTGTTACAAACAGAATGTGTATCGCATCTATATTAATCGACAACCGCTATTGTTGGGGTTATGTCGTGTCGTGTCGTATGTGTCATCGAATAACAAGAAATCAAAATAACGGGGTCTCGTCCCATCGACAAGACGAGTCCCTAAGCTAAGGGCTAAGTCTCATCAGATCTCAGCGTGGAAACTGCTCTGCCGAGCATAACACCCTGCCAGGTACGTTGCAACATCGTGCGACCAATGATCGGCCGTCAACAAGTGTGAGATCACGTCGGACACGGCAAGAATCGATCCCATCGCCGACCGTCGATCTCAAAGGCTTATAGGGCTAGTGTGATGATCGCGGCGAACCGCGACCGCCTAGTAAGTTCACATTGTTTTGAGCCTTTTGACTCTCGGAACTCGAAGAGTTATCGTTGTCCAATAATGAGCAGTTTTCTTTTTCAATCTAATTTTTTGGTTAAAAATCGGGAATAGGGAGGGAACTTGCCCAAAAAATAAAAATTGATTTAAAATTCTCAAAATCATAAACTGACATCATTAAAAACCCCATAGACAACAAAAAATTTAAAAAAAATCTCTTCCAGAAATATAAGCGAGTAAAATCTACCGGATTTTACCCACTCCTGAAACGTGACGTAAGATGGAGAAAGTCGGAAGACGGCGTCAAGCGACTTTGGCTTTGATAATTCCACATGTGAATGCGCATTTGTCAGAAACAACTAGTAGTGAACACAACCTAACCACAGAAGACCTATACCAGAAGCGTCACTGTCGGAGGCACGTTCGATGTTTGGGTGCGTTTGCACGCAACCAGTAATTTAGTCGAGTAGAGAGTCGGTTCAGTAATTTAGTAATTGCTTTTCACTAAATTATTTGACTAAAACACGCTGTCCACATTAGTCGAGTACTAAATTACTAAGCGACTCGACTAAATTACTGAGTGCGTGCAAACGCACCCTTTCATTGGTAAATTGGGGGTGACCTTCGGCCATCTTGTCGGTGGTATTGTCAACATATAAGTTTGCACCTTTCTAAATTCACCGCTGGACGCATTGGTAGATTTTGGCTTTGGTTTTCAAAATAGCCAATCATATAATGTTATTGCTTACCGGTACGCTCCACCGGTGAATTTAGAAACCTGCGGATTTATAGGTTGACAATAATACTACCGACATATGACATATGCGCATAAAATTCAATATTGGCGGGAAGGCCAGAGAGTCGTTTCTGGTATAGGTCTTCTGTGACCTAACCTAAAATTTAAACGTATGCGTTGGAAAAACATCTTCAGTATTATGAAATGTCACAAAATGCTACTTTTGATTCGTTCGTGCCGAGCCGAATTTTCGAATTTCGTCATGCAATTTACGATCAGGTTTATCTGGAAGACTTCCTCTTTACGTCGCGACATCGTACGGCCGTCCCAATGGTGTTTTTCGAAAAATATGAACGTGTCAAAATTGCATGTTTTTGCAATTTTTTCGGCTCCGAAATATAAGCTGTTTTTTGCTATTTTTGGGAGTTGGCTCGAAATAAAAAATAAGGTCAAACGAGTATTTTCCACTACGAATCTTTTGCTGCCATCAGAATTTTGATTGTTTTTTTCTTTTCAGAGATAACTACTGAAATGTCGGCCATGTACGGCAAAAATTCGCAAATTTTGAGCTTCTACAGCTGGCAACTTTTTAATCTTGGCTCTTATGTCAAAAGACTACTCTAGCTAATTTAAATAGAATTAAATTTGCTAAAACCTTTTTTTTATTTTTTGAATTCTGACAAAAATGAAGCAATTAGAGGGGGCGGGATTTGGGACTTTTTTTTTTCGATAAAATTTCTTCATTCTGTCACCGTAATTAATTGGTAATTAACTGAAGTCGATCTCATATACGATGTTCACATAACATCATGTACTACTTTGATGCTCCGTTAATCTCGGCTCTTCGAAACACAGGATTCTGAGAAAAATTATTTTTTTGAGATTTACGTACACTCTATAGGAAAACATGTAATTTCCTACATTTCCTCGAATATCTCGATAATTATCATTTTTTTCGAAAAATTTGTAGATAGCCTATGTAAAGATAATTGATTGAGCTTTCCGACACTTTTTTATTTTTTCTCTAACATAAAAAACAAAAGACTTATGTCCGAATATGCGGTCGTCTCAAAGCCAACCTCCGCCCAGTCTATTAATTAGGGTGAAGACTAAGACTAGACTCGTCTAAAGTACGCCATCTGTAGGACCACACGCGAGACTAGTGTTTTCGACGTGACGTCACAGTGCGGAGTGGCGAGGATTTCAACTTTAATTATTATTTATTGCGAAGTAAGTACTGCGATTTAAGAGCTGATATTCGGTGTGGCGTGTTTTTATACATAAACACACACTTTAATGAAATTAAAAAAAAAAAAAATGGGCAAGTTCCCCATTAAAAGAAACATGAAACTGGATTATCTCGAAAACTACCCATTTTCGGACAGGGTAACATATTATTAAATTTACTGAAAATTAGCTCTACTTTAACTCTTTCAAAGGAATACGTCCAATTTCCAATCACCCTGTAGATATTAAAGAGAATCGGTGACGGATCTCCACTCGTTTGACGGATATAACATTATTTTTCTACGACCGTCTTTGAAAACGACAAATAACGCACAGTAACCATGACTCGAAACTTTTTCTTTTCACACGATGTGTGCAAAAATCCAAAAAATACAGTACTGTCATGTTTTTCACACAGTCCCATCGAAAATTAAACTGACACATTTTAATTGTATTTTTTTAAGTAGGCTACCCTATTTAGGTTCATAGCAACCGACTGTTTTTACATTAAATTTTAATTTTTAGTAATGTAAACACTTATGAAATTGTTTGTTTTCCTTGCAGTCGTAGAAAAAATATTGTAAACAACACGTCTGAAAACATCTTTTCACATTCATTCGACTTGTGGAACTCGATTTGGCTCGTTCCACCAAACCGTCTCACTGGTGTGAAAGGATCCGTTTTCGAAACTTGTTATTTAAAATACTAGTTATTGGCGTGTAATATTATTGCCAGAAATTTGGTATTATCACACACATCTATTTGCTCCTTTCTTGAAAAATTAACCCATTAAAAATGACTTTTTGTTTCGTGAAAGAAATATTTTTCAAATTTATTGGTAGCTAGTTGTAATTTATTTTGCTGTTATAGATTATAGTTTTTCGTAAGGCTGAATGTAGGAATTTGTAATTGAATATCGTTTGCTTATGTTATATAGCTTCACGTAGATTTAGGTAAATTTCTGTTTTTATCGCAGATTAATGTATGAAAATTGAGACTAGTGCTAATACCGTATTAATTACGTAACGGTTTACAGTTTAAGGTATTGCTCCAAAATGTTAAGGGTATTTCTTGTTGCCAACGTTGCCATATAATTGGCAGGTGCTTAGGACAACTTCGTCCTCAATAAAGAAGCTAAATATTTATAAGAAAGCAAGAAAAAATATGTTTTGAATTCCTGCTAAGTGTTAGTTGTTTTTGTCATAACATTGGTTAGGACGGTATTCGATATCGCTGTATTCATAGAAAAAAACTAATGAATTCATTTGGTTTTCTATTTTAGAACGAAATTATCGTTCGATGACACAAATATGGCCGTTTGTAAGGTCCTTGTGGGTTGTAATCCATGTCCCTCAAAGCGTTATTGCTCGACTTGCTACCTAACTACCGAAACCACTAAATCAATGTTTAAAATTGCAAAAACGATGACGAAAAATCAATCCAGCCTAGAAACGCTAAGCTCACTTGAGGGTCAATATCGGTCTATGTTCTATGGCTAGATATTCGGCACTGGCATTCACAGTATTTGTGGAGTACTTGACTTTTATCAAGCAAAGCAGGGCACTGAAAGTGAAGGCAGCATAATGTATCCTTATTTAGGGCCTGACTGCATGTGATCGGAAGGACATACCCTACCAAACAATTCAGAATCCAGCACAAACGAAATAAGCTGAAAACGATAAAATAACAAAGAGACACTTTATCGTTTTCAATTCTTTAACGAATCATCATGAGATAATTTCTAACTAACTTCTGAAATAGACTCCTGACTGTAGGGCGTAAACGAGTGAGAAGAATGAAAATCTGTCTTGTTCATAAAAGAAAATCAAGTCAATACTCTTCCAGATGACCTGAGAATTTAGCGTAGACTAGAGCTAAATCGTTGACGAATTTATATTGTTGGCCGGCATGCATTTCTGTTTTGCTTCTATGCCTGTAAAATAATAAGTAAGGTCAGTCTCCTCAGTTTCGAGGCATCGTTGATCATTATTTCGTATTTTTTATGGAAATTCCCGTCTATATCCGACGCGAACATTATTTGTTCCACAACCACTGAAAACCCTTAGGATTACGACATTGCAACTTTCTTCCGAATCACCAGACTTTGATCTCGTTGAAGCTTGCGAGATATGTTGAAGAAGAAAATGTGACCATCGATTTTACTCACAGATTTTAACAGAACCAAGGATATTATTTCTCAAATATGCTCCAATATTTCTCTGTATTATGTTAATAATTTCATACACAGGCTATTTGGACGTCTTCGCCTTGTTATTGCTATGGTCGAGAGGATGTAACTGGAAGAGCTGTTATAAAGAATCTATTTATATATTTTGGCAATCATTCTGTTAGAAAATAAACAAGAGAGGCAACATTTTAAAAAAGTTCTCACAATTCTCAGGATATTCTTAACATTTTTGGAGCAATTTATGTTGTTTTTGCAATAAGAGTTTTAAGTAGCTTGTGGCTGCACGATCTCCAATGCCAAACAATAATTTTCAATCATATTTCATTATCACCGAATCTACAGGTTGCATACATTACAATAACTGACTGTTACCTTTGTTTTAGCATTAGTTTATTGTCCAAAATGTTATAGAGGATACAAGCACAAAAGCTCGGTGTTTAAACATTTAAAATGGGAGTGTGGCATATCTTCCAAATTTTCCTGTAAGCTGTGTTCGTACACTGCCAAACAAAAAACCAATTTTACTCGTCACTTGGAGTCGAAACACCAAATTCCAAGGGAACAGTATACTGAAAATCTGTCGTATGAATAAAGATGTTTATAAATTGTCATCAGTATTTTATTGCTACTTTATTCCTCATAAATTAATGCCTTCCAGATGGCAGAACCTACAGGAAGTGACATCCACAGAACAACTAAGAGCTAAACGTATATTATTATCATAGCTGAGTGTGACTCAGGTGACAACTATACTAAGCAGAATGAAAATATTTTTTTTATAAACGTCCAGAAATTTAACAACTTTTGGTCAATGTTTTGAGTGGAAAACACGTATATACATTATATACATTATATACATTATATACATTATATACATTATATACATTATATACATTATATACATTATATACATTATATACATTATATACATTATATACATTATATACATTATATACATTATATACATTATATACATTATATACATTATATACATTATATACATTATATACATTATATACATTATATACATTATATACATTATATACATTATATACATTATATACATTATATACATTATATACATTATATACATTATATACATTATATACATTATATACATTATATACATTATATACATTATATACATTATATACATTATATACATTATATACATTATATACATTATATACATTATATACATTATATACATTATATACATTATATACATTATATACATTATATACATTATATACATTATATACATTATATACATTACATATATTACATACATTACATACATAAGGTAAAGTGACAGTCGCGGGGATCGGTAGCTTAGTGATTAGCGCGTTCAGCTTGCATTCTGAGCTTACCTAGCGCATTGGGTTCGTACAATAGTATTTTCTCCATTATAAACTATAGGGCGCGTCTCCTTTACTCAGACAGATTTCGATCTCATAGCCTTAAGAAGGTCATTGAGGTGACATAAAAGGCGGTTAAAACACTATTTTTAAACATTTGAAGGAAAAGTGTTTGCCGAAATTTAGCGAAAAAAATCCAGAAAATTTTGAAAATTTAAGGGATGTTCATTTTGACGGAATAACTCCTTAGATTTTCTGGAATGTAATGGTAGGGGGAAGTGTTCAAGGTGTTCCAAAACAGTTTCTTGGCTGTAAGAATGGAGATACCAAACTAGGTTATTATAAAAAATATAGCTCTTAGAAATTCCTCTAGAAATGGCCTTGTCCAGGTTGTTCATAAAACCTATATTACTTCCACATCCAGTGGAAGTATAGTAACGACAAAAAAATGTTTAAAAATTTTTATTGTTCAAATAGGCTTAAAATGTCATGAAACGTCGAGATTATAAGTCTGTCGGTCTGTCTGTCTGTCGGTCTGTCTGTCTGTCGGTCTGTCTGTAACTTTTCTTTGTGCGCACGTTTACTCTGGAACCGTTTAAGATATTGACTTGAAATTTGGTACACGTATGTACTTTAACGAGATCTGGAACTAGATTATATTTTCATGTTGTTCCGACGAAGGGTTGGGGGATAAATTGGGGTAAATTTGGGGTAAATGGGTAAATCAAGCAGGTAAGAGTCGATAAAATTGGTATTTAGTATATACAAGAGAAGCTAGGGTCTCAAAAAAAATTTTGGCATTAGCCACCCCCATTACCACCACCACCCCCTTATTAAAGGGGATGAAAAAAAAATGTGATTTAGTGTATGTACAGGAACCAGAAACCTCAAAATATTTTTTTACTATATCCACCCCCACTACCACCCGCCTATCACCACCCCCACCCCACTGCCGATGTGGGGTATCATTTTATGGGTTTTTGGGGTAGAGGATTTCAAATATTATAGTATTAAAGTTCCATAAACAATTATTTCCACATGCAAACTTTTTTCGTTGTGAGTAACTTGGATAGAGAATCTGGATGTGGAAGTAGTGATTCCTTGGGCAGCGGTTTTTTTTATGCAATGAGCTTGGAATGTCACAATATTTTTATTTTCTTGGAAAATCCGTATAATCAATGGTAATCACATTGGATATAAATGAAAGATTGATGTCATATAAGTTTATGATGCTAGCGAAATTATGTTTAGTATTCAATAATTACATTTTATACAGGGTGCGCCACTTAAAACTCCCCAGACTTGTAACCTTTTAATTTTTGAAGCGCTGACCATGTAGGGCACATCCAATTGTAGACATTTTAAAAGCATTTAAACATGCGTACAGAGTGATTTAAAAAAATTTTTTTAATTGTTAAGAAGGGAAACCTAATTTCTTTGAATATTTTTTTACCTCGCCCTGTATATGAACTGTATTAATGTTTTCCCATAAAGGTTATAATTTGCTTTAATTTATGTTATTAAAATAAAATTTTTTAAAAAATAAAATTTTTGCAATTTCCTATTTACCTAGTACATTTTAATAAGTTAGTTTTTAAAAATATTTACTTCTTTTGTTTCTTGTTGCTGTTTTGTTACGTTGAATATTATTTGTGATATGTATTTTACAAATAAAGCATAAAATTATTATTTACATTCTTTTCAAAGTTATTTTAAAAAAATCAGTTTAGAATCGGAAAGAGTGTTTTTAATTTCTTTCTCTAAAACCAAAAAGAATTTCGAATATGACGTAATAACAAATTGAAGCAAATTAAAACCTTTATAAGAAAACTTTAACGCACTTCATGTACAGAGTGAGGTAAAGAAATATTCAAGGAAATTAAGTTTTCTTTCTTAACAATTTTTTCAAAAATTTTTTTTTTAAATCACTCTTTACACATGTTTAAATGCCTTAAAAACATCTACAATTTGATGTGCCCAATATGGTCGTCGCTTGAAAAATAAGAAAGTTACAAGCCTGGGGAATTTTAAGTGGCGCACCCTGTATATAGGATATTATAGCAAAAACTATTTTCTTGTTAAGTAAATATTTCTGTAAAAGGTACATTAAAAAGAATACAAGGAAAGTTTTATAGATTAATAAATTATAACTCTAAGCAAAATTTCAAGAAGATTCATCTACTTGATAATTGCATCTACATTTTACATATATTTTATTTTTCCCTGTTCTATCTAAAATGTAATTTTTCATTATATTAGAAATAAATTACTGAATAAGTTTTTTGCGCGTTTGCTGAAATAAACACCTTCTAAATCGGCATACTCATGTTTTTTTTACGAGCGGAAAAAGATGAAAATCATCAAAGTACCTAGGCGGATCTTCTTGAAATATAACGTTTCAATCTAAATAACTTTCTGAACTTAAAGAGTGTTTTACCTAAGAGGAAAAGAGTTTTTGCTCAAATTTCATGGCTTGCGTCATTTTAAAAAATAAAAGTACACTCAAAATTACATACCAGATAAGCAGGGATGAACCCAAAAAATATTGTAAAATCTGTGATCTATTTTACCTACTGCGACCTTAATCGAGGAATACCCAGTTTATTTATTATTATATATAAGTTATATGCTATCAGGAAATCTTTTATTTTCAGTGTGAATTCTAATGATTATATGGGTTTTTTCAGAAAGTAAAAATATTGTGATGTTCAAAGCCCATTTTGGGGAAAACAGAAAGTTCTACAAGAAAATCGTATAGGGTATTTTTTTGCCAGAATATTAAGGGCAACATTTTTCATAATAACCTTTATTTTGATATCTTTAAGTATTCTTGGGTTACAGCCAGAGAAATCATTTTAAGGCATCTTTTCCACTTCTCTGCGAGCATCGCTATTGTAACCTGGTAAATCTAAAGTGTTATTCGGGACGTCAGAATGAACATCTTCAATTTTCCAAAGTTTCCAACGTTGTTCCACTAACTCGTCATATCACGTCTAATTTTACTGAATCAGTAGGGTAGATGCCTGTAGGAACATTATCTTTAGAAATATACAAATGTTCAGGATTATGGGTTTAATATTAATATTTACAAATACCCCAGTCAAATAGGAATTTTCGACGTTTGACCTGATAAAGTTTTAAGACTTGGAAAATATGTTCATTCGGGCCTACTATTGAATAATCTCGCTAACCATTAACAATATCGGAATTATGTTTATATTAAAAAATATAGCTTATAAAATTATCTACAAAATATGTTATATGTTACGAGCTCGTAGGTTTAATTGCTATACCTGCAATTTTAATGATCTCCCGATAATACCATCTTGATTGTCGAAACGTTGGTTAGTATA
This sequence comes from Rutpela maculata, assembly GCA_936432065.2. NCBI lineage: Eukaryota > Metazoa > Arthropoda > Insecta > Coleoptera > Cerambycidae > Rutpela > Rutpela maculata. The sequence goes on along the minus strand of OW386286.2, from coordinate 56,757,653 downwards.
TTATACAGTAAAGTAGTATTATTATGAGAAGATGACAGGGGTGGAGCCAACATGCCCGAATGTTTTTACCAGTGGCGTAGCGTCATCTGAGCATAGGGATGTGTAAGTTTCGCGGTCAAGGAGCTGTGTAATAGAGTAGATTAAAACTTGCCAACTATTACGAGTAATCTTCGTTCAGGAGAAGTGTAACAATAGTAATTTGTGCTAAACTTTGCCTAATAAAGTTGTTTTATTATTATTTCACCGCCGCCACTGATGTCGATATTGAAAGTCACGTAATTCGTTCTCGTTGGTTTAGAATGATGAAGTGCACAAACTCGTTTCTGCGCATATTTTTTGCTGTCATCTTCTCATAGTAATACTACTTTATCTTTGTATTTATAGAATCTTATCAAAGGTGTCACAACACTCTTCACGTTCGTTTTTCTCCTAATACCTCCATATTTACTGATTTATTTTTTAAAAAATCTAGAGTTTTTCTTCTAGCTAACAGTAACTTACTGCCTAAATTTTAATAAACTCTCTCTTAAGTTTAATAAAGTCTCTCTTAAGTTATCGTATTTACAAAAACATGACGGACAGAAAGGCAGATGGACATATGGACAAACTAACAAACAGACGGATAGACGATGGATATTTTGAAAGTTGCTTGGAATTCTATGACTGACACGATGTGTTTTTTTTCCTACGAGCGATATTTACAGTTTTAGAAATGTGAATTAGAAATAGAAATAGAAATAGAAATAGTTTATTGATGTTACAAACTTATAAAAGTTTTACACAAGTCAAATTGGTTAGGTTCTAAATATACAAAAAATTTGATAATAATTAATCGAAGATATTCAATTAATGAACACAAATAAATCACGACACAGTTTTAACAAACAGGAATTAAAATAACAGTTAAGTTTTACACTTTAAAATATTTTTAAAATTGGTAATAAAAATTTCATACAATTTCATTCGCAAAATCAGTCGAAAAAAATTCTTGAAAATTATAGAAAGCTCCGTTTATAAGTAGACTTTTAACCTGGCCACAAAACTGTTTGTATGTTAAAGAAGTAATATGAAAAGAGAGTTTGTTAAAAAATGAGGGACCAATTTTTACTTTTTTCTAATCGTAGATATCTCAAAGATAACTTATTATTGAACCTTGTATCATGGCCATGTATATCCCTATGAACAACGTAATCGTTTATGTTTTCTTTAACGTATATCAAGCACCTATAGATATAAAAAGAAGGAACTGTTAATATTCCATGTTCAATGAATTTATATCTTACGTCATCTCTATATCCAAGACTTGAAATCGATCTTACAATACGTCTCTGTAAACTAAATATTCTATCTAAATGAGCTGTATGCCCCCAAGTTAGAATTGCATACGAAAAGGTACCTTGGAATAATGAAAAATAGGCTGTCCTAATAACATTTAAGGATACTTCTCCTATGAGATTGTTTATCATATAAACACACCTTGCCAGTTTTTTTGAAACATAGTCCACATGTTGATCCCAACACAGTTTTGGATCAAGAACTACTCCTAAAAATTTTACATTATCTGGGTTTTCATACTTTTTAATAGAACGACTAGAAAATACCATATTTGTTGTTTTGGTATCATTTAAACATAAGACGTTGGCCTGGAACCACTCAGAAGTAGTCGACTGTGTTTGCAGCATAATATTTTCCAACTCAATCTGGTTCTCATTATAATTTACTTTTGTAACATCATCTGCATACAACACAAATTTAGCATTTGAAATATATTGTGGTAAATCATTGACATAGATCAAGAATAACGGGGTCCAAGAAAGGATCCCTGAGGTACTCCATGATCTATGCCCGCTATTGTTGATGTCATACCGTTATAAGCAGTGACTTGATTTCTATTTTCGAAGTAACTTCTAAGTAGTTTTAGTGACCTTGGTTTTACTCCATATTTGTTCAATTTTCCTAATAATATATTATGCCGAACACAGTCGAATGCCTTCGAAAGGTCACAAAAAGTGCAGCCTGCGTAATTTTTATTTTCATTTGCATCTGTGATGTAATTCAAGAGTAGACTTATAACATCTGTTGTTGAATTCATTAATTTTGTGTGTAGTAATTTTTCAAATATCTTTCCAAGAATGGGTATAATTGATATGGGTCGATAGTTAGACATATCATTTAACTCACCTTTCTTGAATATTGGGATAACTTTGGAAATTTTTAAGCAGCTGGGAAAAATTCCTTCCTTTATGCATTCGTTAAATAGTTTAGTGAGAGGGCCAATAAGTGTACTCATGACAAATTTGATGATTTTAATATTTATTTCATAATAATCTTTGCTTGCTTTATTTTTTATTGCGTTTATTGCTTCACTCAATTCAGTCGTAGTAATTTTCGTTAAACTCAAACTCTATATTGTTTTTTATGTTACAAGCCTGAAGTAAACTAACTGGGTCAATATTAGATTTAGGAATATTACTAGTTATTTCATTTACGATATTTACAAAGAACTAATTTATATATTGATATATTATTTGAACTTAAAATATATTTATCATTGGCGATCTTTTTAGTTTCTTTTATTTTACCTCTGTATAATTTACGATATGTTTTATATTGGTTAGTCAGATTATGTGTCAATCAAATGCAATTTTCGTATTTTCTAAGATTAAAATAACAGCTACTGAAAAATGCATATGACATGTTTTGTAGAGTATTTTATAAGCTTTATTTTTTATATGAACATAATTTGGTATCGCTAATGGCAAAAAACTGAATCAAGCCACCATTTTTCCAATATGCGATAATAGTACAGTACCTAGAGGTAAAAAATATGTAAAATCTCGGAATAATTTCATATGTAATGATAATTTTTCTCTGTGGGTAATTATTGTAGTAACAGATATCATCTTCAGTTTCTATATGGTCCGAATACTTGCTCTTACCCTCAAGGGGTGAAAACCACCCCTAAATTGAAATATTCAATATTTGAAAACGTATTACTAATTTATTTTTGAAAAATCGGATGGTTATGTTTTTGGGATCACTGATTACGAATCTGAAGTCAAAATTAAAAAATTCAAAATGGCGGCTCTAATATGGCGGATGGATTTTTTTTCTAAAACAAGTATTTTAAACAGACAAAAAATATTGAGCATCTAGTTACCGAAAAAAAGCATTTCTGAAAAAAAATGTAATTACTAAGCAATTACACTAAGAAAATGGTGACATTTTGCTAGAAAAAATGTAAAAACGTACATTGTATCGGCCATAACTTCTTTATTTTTTGTGATGTAGAAACAAACAAAAAATTATTTTAAAGATTAATTATCTTTAATTTTGTCCCTTAAAATTGTTGATGGAAGTGTCACAGTTTCTAAATATTCAACATTTTATACTTAATACTTAATCCTAGAAACGGTCTAATGCCATCTATAAAATTAAATATCTCCGAACCTATCAACCCTACACAAATATTAGAAAAAAAAAACAAATTTATTCCCAGTTTATAAGCTTCATTTTTGATGTCCACCATATTTTCTCTAAAACTAATATTTATGGAGATATTTGCAGGGAAACAAAAATATTACGTTTATTCCAAAATCCCGTTACAGATTAAAATGCAATTTACTTCTGAAGTAAACTCTAAAAGCGGAAGAAAAAATTTGAGCGTCTAGGCCATACTATATATTAACCAAAAATAGTATATGGGAATATATTTTTTTAATTACTGACTACTCCCATTAACAAAATGGCGACGTTTTCATTAAAAAAAATTTAAAAAAGTGCATTGCTTCTGTCATAACTTTTTTAATTTTTATGCTATAGAAATAACCAAAAATTCATTTGAGAGCCTAATTAATGGACTTTCATTTTAATTGTTAGCATTTTTAACGTAAGTGCCATAGTCTCTAAGATAACATTTAAATTAAATACTTCGTCTTATAGACGCTCGGACGCCACATTTATACTTCCAGATCTCCAAAACCATTAACTCTGCAGAAATGAGACAGAAACGAAATTCATCCTCAATTTAGTAGATTTCTTATTTGTCTCAAGCACGTTTTCGCTCAATGTAATACCTTTCGAGTTAGAACATTTTCTTCTTAAAATTTGATTCTCTTTCAGATTCAACGTTTTTGTTTATTCTTTAGTTGACACCCCCTAATAATAGGGGGTGGATGCCACCCCCTATAAATTAGCAAGCCGCCGCATAATATAGAAACTTTTCTTTGATACGTTTACTATTAAGTTGCAAAAAAGGAACGAAATCCGTTTCATATGACATTCCGAAGTTAAAACCTCTAATTACTGTACTATAAGCCATATATATTATAGAAATTTCATATATACAGGACTCAACAAATGTAGTTTTGTATGAGTCCTAAGATAAACGAGCGCAAGAAAGAAAACCGCAATGCACAGGTAATTAGAAGCGATGAACTGCGTTGATACACGAAAAGGTGGTAAAAATAATGTTTCACGAAGCTGGAGCAGTACATCTGTCTTTTTTTCCCTAATTATTCTGTTTTCTTTTTTGCACTTGTTTATCTCAGGATATATAAAACTACATTTGCCGAATCCGTATATACGAAAAACCGGAAATAGGTCTCGTTTCCTAAAGATCTTAAATTCAGGTTGTAATTATTGATGAACGTTTACTCTACTTTCAATGTTTTTCAACAGGTTATCGACAAAACTCTCAGGATATTGCTTATTTAATACATAATTATACACAATATAGAATTATCTGCTTGTAAACATGTACAAAACTTACTATCCTATTTCTATCTCCTTGTACATAGTTAATAATTACTAACACACCTTATTTTATGATACAAATATTTGACTTGGATAATAAAAAACATAATTTTTAGATAAATTAGCAGCAGTAGAATTATTTCACCAGTTCAATGAGCAACATTATAAGTTCGCTTGTAAAAAATGTGGTCGAGCTTATAAGAGAAAAAGCTCACTGTATAATCATTCAAGATGGGAATGTGGCAAGGAACCACAGTTTAAGTGTACGTATTGTCCTTACAAAGGACGACAGAAGATTCATTTCATTATGCACGTGATGGCCAAGCACAAGGAACATAAGATGGAGGTGTTGAGTGCATATAAAAGAGCCTCTGATTAGTACAAAAATACTGTTTTATTTTGTCAGTTGTTTTCAGTGTTTTAGAAATATTGGATGACCATTTTTTTTGTATAAACAATTCACAATTATTCATTTATCACCTAAACACGTTCACTTAGTGGACTAGTGTTATTGTATCTATATATATTTAAAGGATTTAATAATCGGTAAAAAGGGAAATTTTATTAACATATTATGCTATCATTATGGTTAAGAAAACGTATAGATTTTTATATTAACATGTTTTTGTTTGTTTATAGTTAAAGCAGAAAGTCTTTTATACTATTTAGCATACAGTTTTATTTTCATTTTTAACAGGTAATATATTGTTTATTTATAACTGTTTAATAAATATTATAAATTTACCGGAAAACTAAATACAATTTATAAAATAATATCTAGATGCTTTCTCAACATTTAAGCGTAAAATACAATCCCGGGGTGAAAGAAATAACTTTTGTCTCAATACGAATCTTATACAGGGTGTTCCATTTATAGACGCCCAAAACGAACAAGGTGAATAACCCAAGAGCAGTGCAAAGAGATGGCGCTGTGGTGATAAATTATTTTTCGATAGCTGGAAACTTGAAACATGATTCACATATTAAAGAACAAATTATAAATATTTTTAATTATACAGGAATTTTTTTAAAAACTGGCCGGTTTAGAGAAACATTATTTTTTCTTCATTTTTTTGTCAATGAAAATTTGAAAATTCTAGCTTTATTGTTAATATTTAAAAAATAAATATCTTGTATTTCTGCTTACATCATTGTTATAAAATATTATTTTGGGTATTCAGCAGATAACTTTCAAAGAAATCATTCGTTCCTTTCATATATTATTGATCTAAATCTGATCAAGCTAGAATATCAACGAGTAGTCCTCTTACAAACAAACTTGTCAATTTCTTTATACATTTACTATGTCTAACATTCAATATGAAAAACAAGAAAATAACCATTCTTTCTATATATTGAAGATCTAAGTCTGATCATGCCAATATATTGTCAGAAATCCACCCTTAAGAGGAAATCTTTCAAGCATCTCTAGCCCTACCTAGAGGATACTCCATTCAATACGATAAACAAGAAAATAACCATTCTCTCTATATATTGAAGATCTAAGTCTGATCATGCCAATATATTATCAGAAATCCACCCTTGCGAGGAAATCTTTCAAGCATCTCTAGCCCTACCTAGAGGATACTACATCACAAACAAACATTAGTTACATTTCAAAGCCAAGAACTACTTGTTTTTCATATTGAATGTTAGACATAGTAAATGTATAAAGAAATTGACAAGTTTGTTTGTAAGAGGACTACTCGTTGATATTCTAGCTTGATCAGATTTAGATCAATAATATATGAAAGAAACGAATGATTTCTTTGAAAGTTGTCTGCTGAATACCCAAAATAATATTTTATAACAATGATGTAAGCAGAAATACAAGATATTTATTTTTTAAAAACTACACGAGCTATGGGGCTCTAAAAAAGAGTGATTCTTTTTTATTTTTGATATGTGTCAACTAAATAAATATTTCCTGTCATTTTTTACAAGAAAATGTTTTCCTATTTTTTTATAGTAATTATGTTTTTGAATTGAACATATATCTCTGCTGATGAGTTCTAAAGAGAATGAAAAAGGTTGCGCAATTTTTACAGAGTTTTGGTCAATCAAACATTGATTGAAATATTTTATTTATTATGACATGTAAGTGAAATTTTATTCATATATTTCATTGTGCTTTTCAGTAGTTCTTGGCTTTGAAATGTAACTAATGTTTGTTTGTGATGTAGTATCCTCTAGGTAGGGCTAGAGATGCTTGAAAGATTTCCTCGCAAGGGTGGATTTCTGATAATATATTGGCATGATCAGACTTAGATCTTCAATATATAGAGAGAATGGTTATTTTCTTGTTTATCGTATTGAATGGAGTATCCTCTAGGTAGGGCTAGAGATGCTTGAAAGATTTCCTCTTAAGGGTGGATTTCTGACAATATATTGGCATGATCAGACTTAGATCTTCAATATATAGAAAGAATGGTTATTTTCTTGTTTTTCATATTGAATGTTAGACATAGTAAATGTATAAAGAAATTGACAAGTTTGTTTGTAAGAGGACTACTCGTTGATATTCTAGCTTGATCAGATTTAGATCAATAATATATGAAAGGAACGAATGATTTCTTTGAAAGTTATCTGCTGAATACCCAAAATAATATTTTATAATTTATTGTTAATAGTTTTAGAATATGAGTTATTTAGAACTTGCATTTGAGGAGATATTAAAAAATAGGCAATGTAGGCAGTATTGTACTTAATAAGATAAAAGCTCTAAATAATCTATTTTCTAAAATTACTAGCAAGAAAGTTGCAGGTTTTACATAGATCTTTTTTTTTTTTTAATCACGTATCTCCAAAATGTAATCAAAATTATTCCAGTTATCAAAAAATAATTTAGCATCGCAGTGCACTGCGAAGGAAAAATTCTAACTTCTAACTGCAGTTATTTACTGTCTTCTTTGGTGTAAGTCATACGCCTTTTACAAAATTCAAGTTTATTATTTTTCGGGATATGGTCGGGAGCTTTTAACTGTATATAATTTACTGTAGTATTATTTCAAATTATTCATACATTTGAAAGTATTTAGGTGACTAAATTGATATCTGCTTGTTTTCACGTGCATTGAAAATAAGAATAAAAATCTCTTTTAACAACTTTAAGGGACAATTGGTATTGTATTCTGGCTTAGAAGCTTGTAGATTCTGGGAGGTGTATTCTTGCTTATATTGTGATGTATAAAAATGACCAATTTTAATGTTTGTCTAGTGTCTAATATATTGGTACAAGTTTCTTTAAAAAACTGCCATTCGTGTTCTCTATATTTATTTACTTTACATTTAGGATATTCGATTTTTTAGAGTGAAATAATATTCCTATTGTTTATATCCCCTATACGTACCTTAAACGTTTCAAATAGTCTAATTTTGTAAGTAATTTCAGTATGATTTTAGCAGGTTTTATGGTTAATATTTAATATTGTTTATATTCGTTTATGTTTAATCGCAGGTTAATTATTATTTTAATGTATTCTTATTTAAGGTTTTATATACAGTATTAGGCCTGAAGCACACCTACAAACTTTCAATACCATTATTGGTAGATTTTTCGATAAAACACACATACAGCACAAACTACAGCCTTCTTGAAAACCTGTAGTGGTTTTGTGTGGGAGGAGTTACACATTTCGAGACAGTATCGGACCAGGATTAATATCTGTTACTTAAAAAATCACCGGTGCCACGGCAATACGGCAATTTGACCTATTTAGGACGACAAAAATCAATTTTTCCATTGGGGCCAAAATATATCAAATAAAAAAAACCCGCAGTCCTAATCTTGTCTATATTATATTCTTAACAGACTTCAAAAAATTTAAAAATTAGGAAGTTTTCAATTCAACCCGAGTGTATATTTTTTTATACATATTTTTTATAAAATCAAGATGGATGCCAACCCCCAATCCCTATGACCCTACATTTTTGGATTTAAACATTTCTAATTTGCCCCTATATACTCTACAAGTTTGCTTGTACGCTGGTCACACTAATTATGATGTGCTGGATTTTTGAGCTGCAGCCCCGGCACTGACAATGTCGGTGTCTGCGTTTTTCCAAATGTGTAACAACTTGTGGACAGCCTGGCTTTGGATGTGGGGACTGTCTACTATATGTAGTGTGTTTATGTTTGTTTTGTTTTGTGGAGTCTGTATAGAAAAATATACGGCATTATTTTATTGGCATAAGGGCCAGATTTTTGTCATTTGACAACTGCCACTTGGTCTATTTTTTAACGGAAGTAGTTTTTTAAACATGGCTGTAAATTTGCCTACCGGACTGATTCTCCAAAGCCTCTACAAAAAATCCTTAAGATTATTATGGTAGAAGAGATGTGTTTAGATATCAATCTGTTCTCATGATAGATTTGATCAAGGCAGATGCATTGAAGATCCAAGAATTGCTAAAGTATTGATTAATCAAGAGGAGGAAGAACTATTTCAAAAACAGCACTACCATCCACGAAAATTTCCTGAAACCCCTGGAGTGTGTGCTTATGAAAAAAGGTCCCTACACCATTGGGTAGTGGACTGTTGGCATCCATCAGCAAAAGCACAATATCCTGAGTATTTTACCCGTCGTAAACAAATTTATATTTTTTGGCATATTCTGCGAAGGATTGTCACTACATCTGCATCAACAAACTTAAGCGTCTCGATCTTGATATTGGCGATCCCAACTACCTTGTCACTTTTTAGTTCTTTTTTGCAAATAAGCTGAGGGTTTGTTTTAATTCACAAAAGTATTCAACAACTACGTTTTCGAAATTATTCAAATGAACTGTTTCACTGTTATTTAGAAACAACTTCATCTTCCAGATCATGTTTGACAGCTCACTAGGAAGGTTTTCGTTATCCGAATTACTACCAATTTCTGGCACTAATTTTTGATAATTATAATCCAATACTAACCGAAATTCGGAAAAGTTTTTAACTACACTGAAACACTCCCTCGTCAGGCGTTTTTTCAATAAAGTTGGCAATATTTGGAAATGATCCATTTTTTAAATAATATCTATCACTATGTTTGTAGGTGTGTCTTAGGTACAATTTTTTTTATCATTACAGTGAATATAGAGGCTTTTTTACATATTCTAAGATATTTACGTACTTATAAAATGTTATTTTTCATGTATTTTTCTAATATAAGGTATGGTTAATTTTAGTTAACAGATGCATAGTCTAACTTGTAAACATTTATTATAATGTTATATTTTGTAATTTTATATTTTTTATAAAATGAATATAAGATGTTGAAAGTAATATTTGAATAATTTGCCCAGTCAACAGCTAGTCAGAACCTACATGCAATCATGTAGTCACAATTTTTAAATATGTTGTGAAGTTCGGAGTCTTAATATTTCAAATATTAACCTTGGGAGGTGCTACCAAAATGGCGGACAAAATAAGTTTTTTCTCAATTTCTCATTTCCAATCAATCCTGTGGTCAAAATATGTGTTATCAATATTGCTCAATGGAAAATTTCCCACTACTTTTGTTTTTAAAATTTTTTTATAGGCGTAATAATGCCTCTGTCACTCGGAAAGTTACAGCGATAGGGCTTGAAATGGGGAAAACGCAAATGCTTCTCTTTAACCGAATATGTCAAATAGAAATAAAAATCAACACAATTCCACACCATAAGGTGTGGAATTCACAATTCACAATGCGACACGATAAGGTGTGGAATTGTGTTTTTAATGTAGTTTTCAAAACTTTGCGATTTAAGGCCCATATCAAAACTATTAGAAAAAATTATTCATTAACCATTTACGATTACATTATAAACAATAGTATATCAATCAGGCTTTTGTAAGGGTCACACCACCACTTCAATTTTAATGAGTCAGATAATATTTTCATCTCTTAATAGTGGTGAGCTGTAGCATTCATTCTATTAGATTTTTCCAGTGCATTTAATACTTAGGACCACGCCTTGTTATGTGTTAAACTAACTAATCATGGTTTTGATAACATATGTATTAGTTTTTTTCTTATACCTCAACAATTGTCGGCAAATTGTAATTTTTTTTTAGTATACATTTTCGAATTAGTGCTCCAGGTGTGCCATGGGGCTCAATTCTTCTTGGAAATCATAGTAGGCTTAGCGATAGACAAAAATTTTGTTAATAAAAGTTGTTCAGAATCACTTGATATGACCCCCTGTAAAATTTTGTGAAAATCAGAATATTTTTATCAATTGATTCCGAACAACTTTTATTAACAAAATTTTTGTCTATCTCTAAGCCTACTATGATTTCTCGAAAATTACGATTTTCTTTTTATCGGCGTTTTAGATTTAGGGGGCATTGATGTGTTGAATAAAGTCGTCTTATGAGGTTGTATAGCTGATAAAAATAAAAATGATAAAAATAAAAATTTGAAATGAATTGGGTCACAAATAAAAAAGACACAGGGGTCCTCACGGGAAGTGAAACACACTGTATGCCGCAGATATAATCAATTTTGTAAATCCTGCAGAAGCGCAGTGTTATATTGACGACACTCAACTATTATTGACATTAAGGCCTGAAAATGTAGTAAATTTTTTCGATAAATTAAATGGGGACCTAAATTCCATTTTAAATTACTCATCAAAAGATAAATTGAAACTAAAGATTTATATACACTGCAGTTTTTAGCTTTTTGGCCGTCCTCAGTATATAATAGGTAAGTAACGTTACGCATGTAAATTTTTCTCTCCTCAGTTAATTTGTTTTTCTATTGCACATATTGAAATAATGTGCATGGTTCAGTGGATTTTGCAATAATTCATCATTATTTAAATGTGCCAACAAAAAATACTATACCTTAACCTAGAAAAAATAATAGTGATAAATGCACGTGATCAGTGTGTGCAACAGATCCTATTGTCGTTAAAATTTGGAGAGGGTGTAATTCAAAATAATGTTTATCAAATCAACGTCGCTCAATGACATGTGCCGCTTGACACTATTTTTTTTCCGAGGGAAAAACCTTCAAAAGCTTCAATCTGCACTGATGTCCAAGCGTGCAGGGATATGTGGGATTCTTACCGCACTAAAAAAATCCCCCTCTTCCTCTCCGGAACTGTAACTAAACATTTCTTCGGAGTGCTTGACACTAATGACAGTTCAAATCATCACTATGGTCCTTTCCTGGTTAACGTATAGCAATAATTACTTGCCGTATCCTTATTTTTATAAGTTCAAGCCTTAGAGTGTTGATAAAAATGTTCTGTTAATGTAAAATTAAGGTTTAGAAACACAGGGAGTATGTCGTCGTTTCTTAAAAACTTTGTTGTATATTGTTACTGATTAATTCTGTGTTCTAGGGACCCATTCTTTTATGTGCCATCAATGTGGGCGATACTATAAGTATAAATCGAACTTGAAGTTTCATCTGAAATCGTGTGGACAAAAAAACTTTCAATGTGATTTATGCATGAGAAGATTTACCTCAAAATTCGCATGGAAGAGACATATGAGTCAATCTCATAATGAGAATTCAAATGGATGTAATATTTTTGAATAAATTCTGTACAGATATAACTTTTCTGATTCGTTTTGTCCAATTTGTAGATTATGGCTGAAACTGTCGCTGAGAACTTAAATTGATGTTATTGTTTTGAATAAATTTTGCAAAAATATAGCTTTTAAGATTTTGTAGCTTTAGTAAGGCGAGCCTAATGAATCAAATTCTAGATACGATCCTTTATCAAAATTGGGTTATGTTCGAAATACAACTAAATATCGTATATATTTCCCTTTATTACAATCTATTGCATTAAATCCAAGAGGGCCTTATTTGAAATAATTTTTAGACAGACCTCCTGCGAAAGAGAGAATAAATTCTACCTTGTATATTCCAAAATTCAGTAAGTGACGTAAAGTTATGTCTAGAATTTATGAAGATATGTGTTTGACTTCAGGTCATGAAATTAAAATGAGAGTAACAACACTATATTCAACACTGAAACGGGAGTAAAAGAAGTAATGCCATAATGTATGGTTTCTACTTATCTTTGATAAATCTTTCATATAAAGTATAATCTTATAACTGGTATTTTACAGTAATTCAATTTCATTCTATTCTAATGTATTATGGTGCTTTGCTACTAGAGTTTAAGAATTTCGACTAATTTATATAACATTTAAATATATTTCAAGATTTCTTTGGCAGGTAATGAGATACTTAAAAAAAAACGTAATTATATTCGACCGTTTTAATACGTAATTTTTTATCGGCTCTTTTATCGGCTTTCTGCTTTCAAATTGTCTTCTTTCTTTCTGTTACCAAAATGATACTTTAAATTTTTACATGACCGTCTTGTGTTTTTGACAGGTAAGACAGTTTATTGGATTTGTCGGAAGTTAATTCTGTAGATTAGAAAGAGCGGCCTCAGCATTTATCCTTGAAGAACTCTTGATTATTATATAATTTTGTAATTAAAATTTTATAAGTTGAATGCTACTAACACTAAAATTTTATTTCGATTTGCGTTTTCTTTGCCATTTATGGGGAACCAACAGGAATAGGGAAAAATACGAATGACTAAGTAGTTTCCACGAACAGCAAAACACTTGAATACCATACAATATTATATATGAAGAGCGTTTCATGTCGTCATCATCTGGAGATAAGTGCTATTCATTTATGAATGCCGAATTTTGGGCCGAGAACTTTTTTAGAAGTTATAAAGAGGTATTCACGATAGCCGAGTAGAGTTTTGTGAACTGCTTGTAGTGGTTTAAACTCTGACAAATGTCGATGGATTTTTCTGAGGTTTCGTGGTTACGTCGTATTTTTACCATACCACTATAGAAAGCTTTATACAAAGAAAACCTTGGAACGGAATAGAATTGTTTTATAGTATCATACTCATTGTAATTTATATACCCTCTTTTTTTCCCGGTTAAGAAGTTCTTAATAACAAAATCAGGATTTATGCTTCTTCGTGGATATCTTGTGAACTAAACGGGGTAGGGAAAACACATAAGTAGGTCCCTTTTTCGCACAGCATAAAATTCTAGATACTAATGATTATAACGAAAAAACGGCGCTGTTTTTAGTTAAGTCTATGCGGACTGCCAAAGTCTCAAAAATAGTGTTCCGAAGCTCTCGTTTTTCGTAATTTTTTTATATCAATCTTACGACGTTGATCGGTCATTTAAAATGCAAATAAAAACTAAAAAAAAAATCATGTGTCAAAATAACATGTCAACTCCAAAATATACTTTTAGTGGCACAACGGATGTATTAGACCTTATCTGTTATGTTTCTCTATTTAAATTAAAAAATTCTATAGGTACTGTCATAGTTTTTTGCGGCTTTCGGGTATTACATCAGCGTTTTAAACAATTCTCGTGATATGAACCTTATTTCTGACGATATTGTCAACGGAAAACCTATTTTTTTTTTTACAGAGAACGCTGATTTTTTTAGTTTAAACGCGAAGTCATGATACACTGTGGCCGAGGCAAGAAATATGTGTTTTACTGAAAAAATATGGATTTGCGTTATAATTTGAGGTATTTTATGATCAACGTGTACAAAAAGTAATGTTAAAAACGTATTCGACATGAGGTAAGTAAATGTGTACACATTGTGCTAGTTCACCTCCAGTCACCTTTAATTTGAGTGCTAATGAATGGATTTTGATGAAACCTTATGCAATGTGTTTGTAATGACGTTAATAAAAAACATGAAAAAAAGATTAGAGTAGGAAATGATCGGAAGGGTTCCGGGTGCCGTAACTTGTAGAATTAGGTCAAACATGGGAAAAAAGCAATATATTTACCTTTTTTTGCCCAAGATAAGATGTTTTTACTCTTGTAAAGTTTTTCGAAAAATGCATATTTTTTGAGGTATGGCCATTAGAAAATTCCTAAAAGTGGGGGAGCGGAAATGTAAAAATTAAAAAAAAATCTGAAAAAATTTAGGTGAATGTATCATCGAAATAAAAGACTTTTTTTCTTTGCAACTATTCTGTAAAGTGCGTTTTCACCGAGTTTTTCCACAAAAACATGAAAAACTACCCCTTTATTTGAAATTGTGCTTTAAAAATATGTAATTTAAAAAATCAGACGTATGCATTGAGGCCTTCTAAATATGTTTTTTGTCTCTTGGAATTCTTTTGTAACTTGCTAATTTTTCGCATTACAGGTAGTTTTTTACGATAAATAATGTTCTACATTTTTTCACATTTTCAATTTAAAAATTATATAGTTATAACTATATAGGTTTCATTTTTTTTTATAATCATATGTATAAATCACAATCACGCTCATTTTTGTATGTACAAAAAATGCAGGACATTATTTATCGTGTAAAACTGCCTGTAACTCGGAAAGTTAGCAAGTTACAAAAAAATTCCAAGCGACAAAATATGTTAAGAAGGCCTCAATGCGTTTTTTCAAATTTTTGTATTACTTATTTTTAAAGCTCTACAATTTCATATAACATATACAACATATATAGACATATAACATATATAGAAGGTAGTTTTTCATGTTTTTCCGGAAAAACTCGGTGAAAACGCACTTTACAAGAAAGCTGCATTTAAAAAAAGTCTTGTATTTCGATGATACATTCACCTGAACTTTTTCAGATTTTTTTTCAACTATGATATTTCCCCCTCCCCACTTTTAGGAATTTTCGAGTGGCCATATTTCGAAAAATGTGCATTTTTCGAAAAAATTCACAAGAGTAAAAACATCTTATTTTGGACCAAAAAAGTACATTGTTTTTTTTCCATTTTTGACCTAATTCTACATGTTACGGAACCCATGATAAAAGGGGAGTTTTCTAACCCTTCCGATCATTTCCTACTGTAATATTTTTTCATCTTTTTTATTAACGCCATTTCAAACACATTGCACAAGG
Organism: Rutpela maculata; assembly: GCA_936432065.2. Lineage (NCBI taxonomy): Eukaryota > Metazoa > Arthropoda > Insecta > Coleoptera > Cerambycidae > Rutpela > Rutpela maculata. The sequence goes on along the minus strand of OW386286.2, from coordinate 56,742,029 downwards.
TTTCATCAAAATCCATTCATTGGCACTCAAATTAGAGATTTTGGTCATTTTAGCGCTCCGTTGACTGAACTATACCTAAAATACCTCAAATTAGAATGCAAAACTGTGTTTCCGGTAAAACACACATTCTTTGCCTGAGCTGCAGCAGACCATGACTGCGCTGGAATAAAAATTACTGAATACATTTTCGTGGAAAATTTCGCCACAAACAAGATACTACGAAAATTGTCTAAGATTATATCAAAGATCCAAAGATCGCAAAAAAATATGAGAACACAAAAAAGTCATTTTTCAAAAATTTAAATAGCAACAACCTAAACAAAAAATGGCAAAAAATTTGTTGTGTCAGAAAAGTGTTTTGTGTTGTTTTGTGGAGTTCGTATAACCAATATTTTATAAAATTTTTTGCCTTACCAAAAATGTACATATAGTGTTTGCCCTTTCTCGCTTAGTTTTAAAGATATTTACGAAAAAACATGAAAATTCTCCTTATTTTATTTCCATTGCATTAAAAACTTTTTAACTTGGAAAATAAGGAGGTTTTTACTTCACAATGAGGTTGGTACTCTAAAACAATTCGAGCTTTTGACACTATTAGCCAAGAAAATTTTTCATCACGTTGAAAAATTACATTTTCCGAAATAATGCCACAAATTAGTAAAAAGCTATCTAGAAAATAGACAGCAAAGAGATTATCTTAATAATACCTACAGTGAACTAAGAAAATACAATTTGGAGTGCCTCACGAAACGGTTTTAGACCCAATCCTATTTATATTGTAAATTAGTTATATTTTCGATATTTCTACAAGTGGTCAAATCTGTTCTTGTGCTGAAGATACAGCAGTTTTTCACAAGGACGACTCCTGGGACTCACAAAAACATTAAGTTGAAAAAATCTTATACGATTTAAAAGCTGGTTTGATAGAAAGCTGTTAACCATAAATATTAACAAAGCGAAACAGTATTTGTCGTTTTCGTTTTTATAAAAATTGTATGCTTTACCAAAAGTGTACATATATTGTTTTGCCCTATCTTGCTTAGTTTTAAAGATATTTACGAAAAAACATGAAAATTCTCCTTATTTTATTTCCATTGCATTAAAAACTTTTTAACTTGGAAAATAAGGAGGTTTTTACCTCACAATGAGGTTAGTACTCTAAAACAAGTCCATTTTTTATGACGATGACCTGTGGAGACTAATGTCAGACACAAATATACTTGCACTGCGCCAATATTCTTGGCTAAAAATGACGGTCTCGGATGTCTGGGGCCGGGCAGGACTGTTATTGTCCTTTACCCCAGTACATCGCTGTAGACCTGGACCGGCCTCGTGCAGGGCGAGCGAGCTTACTTTACATCGGCCCCACTCACAAATTTGAGCAGTGCAGATGATTTCGGCCTACTTCTCTGGGTCCTCGCTTGTTGGACCTTGCTGACTAAGGCCTTTATCTTCGCACTTCTGTCTTCGTGTTCTTTCTTCGCCAGCTTGTCACCCCCGGGGGTAGTCACCGGTCTGTTAGGAAATTTTGAGTTTTTTTGGCAGGGATTGACTGCCGGTACACAGAATGTCTGTGACATCCTATCATCCGGATCATCCTGTCATCCGGATCATCATAAGGATGAGCTATGTAGCTCGAGGAAAGACAGACCTAACTGCTTTGGTAGCATTTTTGGTCTGCCCAGAGCTAGGTGACTGCACGTATTGGACGGTACCCGCAGGGTAGTAGGTGGGTGGTTGGGTGATTGTCGTGTCTCTTCTGTGGGTTGGCTTCATCGGCGGTGGTATGGATCGCATACTCACCCGTTATCCATGATCTACATCTTCGGCCTGTTGTGCCTCGGAGTGTCTGCTGGGTCGGAGTCGGTGGCCTACCTGACCAACGGGTTTCTGTGCTCCTCGGCAAGGGCGTAGATCTTCTTGGCTCTTTCCTTGATGATTTCCGTGACTGGGGTGTACTTCCCGTTAGTCCCTGAAGATGTCTTCGTTGCGTACGAACCAGGGTGCGTCCACCGCCGTTCGGAGGGCGACGTTCTCCACTCTCTGGATCTGCTGGAGGTAGGTGTCCGCCTGGTAGCCCCAGGCTACCGAGGCGTACGTCAGTTGGGGCCAGATGAGTGACCTCATCAGCGTGAGCTTGTTCCTCAGGTTGAGTCTGCTCTGTGTACCCACCATGAGGTAGATTAGAGCACTCGTCCTCCTGGCATTCTTGACGATGGCTTCTGTATTCAGTCTCCATGTTAGACCTTTGTTCATGATTACGCCAAGGTAGTTCGTGGTATCGGCTTGCACCATTCTGCAAAATTTTTCCACAGATAAACATAAAAATTAATAAAATCAATAAAAAAAATTAAAATCAATCAATCAAAGTTAGATAACTCTGAATTTTACTCTACCTATTTATAAAAAATATAGTACACAAATAATAATACATGTATATAGTAGAAGCGAGAGTTATTCTGGGGGGGCTAGTGGGGTAGGATGGGTCGTCGAAAATCAGCCAAAGCCGATAAAGACGACCGACGTAAACTACCTTACTCTTGTCACTCATTCCATCTACTATTTCTTCAACTACACCCATACGTTTGTCAGTTAATTGTTGAACTCTATAAAAAAATGAGAGATCTGGAGAATTACGAACGTGTGTCAAATTTCAGATAAAACAACATTTAAAATCCTTAAGGATACGTGGACCCATGTTCAAATATGGCAATACTAATCTAATCACTGTAATTTTTTATTGAGGCTTATTGAGGCTCCTGACAGCAAAACCGTCGTGCTATAATCCCACTGCGAGATCTTTTCCAGCTAATTATTGTATTTTTTAGATATGCACACGTGTGAATGTGGAAGGACTTACAAACACATGCGAAATTTATATCAGCACAGAAGGTTTGACTGCGGCAAAGAACCAAGATTTCCATGTCCCCATTGTTTTCATAAATCTAGAACTAGGTTCAATTTAAAATCCCATGTAAGAACCCACCATACATGATGGTAAAACGCTCATTATTGTAAATAATACATATGTACGTATTAGATTGACTTTTGTTGAATTTGGCCATTAATTTTTCACTCATTACCCGAAACATACACGCACTATGTACACAAAATACTTGAAACTACGATGAAAAGATATATAATTGTATAATGTCATAGAAAATAATCAAGCAAATAGTTGCACCTATATAATACAGGTAGACTATAAAACTATAAAAATGCAAAATTTAAAAAAATGTATCACTAATGACTTGGTGTACTCTGTAAATACACAAAATTCCTTGTTTGTTAAATTAAAGAAAAATTCTGATGATGCCATATTAAAAGACCAATGAAAAAATTACACAAGCGGTCTAAACAAACTGATAAAAGAACGCAAAGAAGATGTCTATAAAGGTTGTATAAACAAAACAAAAAATAACTTCATTGAAGTTATTTTTTGTTAACCTGATAACTAACAACACACGATAATTTAAAAATTGCAAATGAGTTTGTACTCTTTTTACAGATATTGGTAAACATTTTAATAACAAAACATAGACTAAGTATAACCAGGTAGCTAATTTTGAAATCAAACTTAATAATTCTATTTTTTATCCTTCATAGCTATCATAGAAGTTTAAACTATCACAAATGAGCTTATGAACAAAAGATCAGTAGGATTGGATGGAATAAATCCAATAGGCATGTCCGCAAAAAAAATAATTTACATTAATATTAGTTAAAACCATACATTAGAGCCCCTAATACCAAAATCAGATTTTTTTTATTAATAAATATTTCAATTTTGTCAATTATTCGTAATAGAAATCACCCCAACGCAGCGAGGGTAAAAAACGTTCCCAAGGTAGAGGCTATTAACATGTCGTCATCTCCTTGCAGGCATGCAGCCCCGTGAGTGTAATGTGGGCCCCATTGTGTTTTATCGAAAGACTAATATAATATTACTAGCTGACCCAGCAAACGTTGCGTTGTTTTGCCTTATAAATTATAAATTTTTGTCCAAAAAATAAAAAGAAAATTTCTGGATAGAGACACCCTTATCACCTAGGGGTATAAAAAATAGCCTACGACCTATTCTCAGACCTACCAAATATACACCAAAAATTTCATAAAAATCGGTCAAGCCGTTTCGGAGGAGTTCGATAACAAACACTGTGACACGAGATTTTTATATATTAGATTGATTAGCATGCTTAAAAATCCCTATATCCACAATGTAAAGACATTTTGATTTATGATTTTCGAATTACGACCCCCTAAAGTTATATTTTTGAAATATTAAACAATTAATAACTTTTAAACGTATATCGAAAAAAGTTATTCTTCATTTTCTATTTACTTTTTCTACAACTCAGCGGCATCTGTACTTTCAAATTTTATAGGCAAATAATTTTTATTGAATAATTACCAAAAATAATATCAAATAACTTGAAAATTATTTTGTTTTTCGAAAAAGTAGCTTCTCACTTTCTATTTAAAATTACTTTTTCTATCACCCATGCTTTCAAATTCGGCAATCCTTAATGCACGAATAATTTACAGGGCAGCTGGTTTAAAATGTTTCTTAATTTTTCAATGAAAATTATTAGTCTATGATATTTGAAAGTATGGTTAACGCAGTGTTGCAGAAAAAGTAAATTTAAAAAGAAAATGAAGAATGACTTTTTTTCGAAATACAATTCGTTTAAAAGTTATTAATTATTTAATATTTGAAAAATATAATTTTAGGGGGCCGTAAATCACAAATTAAAATATCTTCAAAATTTGGACATGGGGGTTCTGAAGCATGCCGATCAATAATATTACATTCATTTTTCAATAAAAAACAACAGGACCGCATTACACACACAGGCCAGCTTACCTGCAAGGAGGCGACGTCAAATGACTAGCCTCTACCTTGGGAACGTTTCTTAGCCTTGCTACGTCGGGGTGATTTCTATTACCAATAACTGGCAAAATAAAGATACATATATTTTTTTATTCTTACATTAGTTTATAACATCGATAAATCTATCATTTCCAATTGAAATTAAAATTTTGTGGACATGCCTAAAATACGTCAGATTTTGTCTCCTTGCCATTAAGCGACTTAATAAGCAACATGATTGAACGAGGCAAATGTTCCTTTGCTTTTAAGGATACCATTATAAAACCTTTATTTAAAATTGGAGATCTACTAGACATTTCCAGTTATGGTCTTATTTCCATTATTTTGCTCTAGCAAAAGTTTTTGAAGAAGTTGTAAAAATCAGAATATGCACTTTTACAAAAAAACGTAATATAATTTCTGAACCTCAGTTTGACTTTATGGAAGAAAAGCCAACTAATGATGCGATGAACGATTTAATTACTGAAATATAATAATACACTCGACAAAAAGGAAAAATGACTAATAACAGGCTTTTTCGGCCTTCAAAAGCTTTCGACACTATTAGCCACGAAAAATTTTTTATCACGTTGAAAAATTACATTTTCCGAAATAATGCCACAAATTAGTAAAAAGCTATCTAGAAAATAGACAGCAAAGAGATTATCTTAATAATACCTACAGTGAACTAAGAGAAATAGAATTTGGAGTGCCTCACGGAACGGTTTTAGACCAAGTCCTATTTATATTGTAAATTAATTATATTTTCGATATTTCTACAAGTGGTCAAATCTTTTCTTGTACTGAAGATATAGCAGTTCTTCACAAGGGCAACTCCTGGGACTCACAAAAACATAAAGTTGAAAAAATCTTATTCGATTTAAAAGCTGGTTTGATAGAAAGCTGTTAATCATAAATATTAACAAAGCAAAAAAGTATTTATCGTTTTCGTTATACATGCATGAATTACCAGGCTAAAATTTGGAAACACACGACACTCCGGATGACAAGTAGTATAAAATACCTAAGATGTAACCTTAGATCCCCACTTAAGGTGGAATGAGCATATCAATTCTGTTATACCTACATAAACTTAGATACTTTAAGCAACTTAAAAAGTACTTGCCAATTTTTCAACTTAGGTCAGTGTACACTAGGGTGGTCCAAAAATGACTTAATTGTTTGTAGAAGGTCTCGATACCCCCAATTTAATTGTTCAGGATTAGGGAAAATTTTGCATTAAACTTATAGGACTTGGAGAGGACTATCCAATGAAGAATTTGATGTATATTTATGATGTATGGGTTTGTCACCCCTAACACACTTCCACGATGCTCCGAACTTTCTTTTTGAACAAGTAAATAAAAAAAATAATAATCATTTAAATTTGAAAAAAAAATTGTTTTTTATTTTTGTTTTTGTAATTGAATTGAAATCTGGTGGAATGATATTTTGAATATTAATATCTATTTATATATTTTACTAATATACATTTCATAGTATAATATCCAATCGTGGAGATATGATTTCAACTCATCGCTTATAATGTAAAAATTTACATTTTTTCACGTGGCAGGTGGTGGTGTAGTTCTTTTTTACTTTATTTTATACTGAGTGTTTCATTAACTAAGTTCGCATGATAAAATTAAACATGTCTAAAACTAATATTTACAAGAAACTGCGAAGAATATCCTATAGAGTGTGTAACAATTATATAAAAGGTCCAGTAAATCGGCGAAGAATATAATGCTTCCTCTAGATTGTAATAATGTTTTATTTCTTATTTATTTATATTTAAAATCATTTTATATTTTGTTGTGTTCGATGTAAATCCCTGTATATAATTTCTTTTTGCTTTGTCTGTGTTTATTTCATTTATTTTTTTTTTGTATTTTAGTTTAATTTCTTACTCTTTTAATTTCAGACTACTTAGAATTCGATCAAATTTTGATCCCCCCAACTCTAGAAAATTTACTGCGGAATCCTGCTAATAAACTCAGAAAGAGAGGCGTAAACGGTCACTCAATGAGAAAATTCAAACTATTATCAGACAGCATGATCCGACCCGGTTACAGCCACGATTCACAATTCGCATGCAGGCATTGCGGTAAACGCTACAGATGGAAATCGACGATGAGAAGACATGAACAAGTCGAATGTGGTGGGAAAGAGCCCATGTTCCAGTGCCCCCAATGTCCCTACAAAGCCAAGCAAAAAGGAAATTTGGGAGTACACGTGCGGAAACATCACAGCGAATCATCATTTCGTGAATCTTTCTACAAACATCATCTAAATGAGTTTTATTCGAAAGCACATCTAACTTCAATTGAGTCTTATCAACAGAGTCACGACAGTTATCTCAATAATGAACACGCGCCAAAAGATTCGCAGCCACCTTCAAACGAGTCCTTCCTCAAGGCGCGGCTCACGCAGAGTGACAAACCTTCAAGTGATTCTTTACCTAAGTCTGATATTGATAACCAAAATTAACAAGTTCAAAGATATTTATACTTGTATTAATCGTATTAATAGGATATATCGTTGTTATTATGTCAAAAATTGACCATCGGTATTGTTAATTTAGAGATTATTGTTTTTAAGTTGGCTGTTACAAAGTTGAGAGCATTTAAATAAGTGTACAGCACTATAAAAATGTAAAATACTTACTCGTTTACATTTCAAAGGTATTGGAACCGTGTTGTTTTGTTATGTTATAAGTGCAATTAGAATATTGGTGCAATAAGATAATAAATTGGGGGGGGGGGATTACCCGTGCATGTCAAGTTCCAGTAGAATATCAATCAAAAAATAACCGTACACTTGCAATCTGGAGGTCGATTTGCTCAAAATATAGATAATACATAACCTTCTTAAGGCCTTGCTTTATACTTATATGGTTTAGAGCGATGCTTACTTGAATATCGAAGATAATGCCATTAATTTGCTGACACTGACAAAAGTGAGACCAGCGCTTTTTTGTGCATAGCGAAAATACTGAAAGCAGACTTAGAAGAACCCAAATAATATCAACTATATGCAAGAGAGTGAGAGCTGAAATGAGATGGGTGGAGAAGGGAATGAAGGTGGAGGGATATGGAGGGCATGGAAAAGCGTGATGAATAAGCAATGTGGGGAAAGCCGAGAGATATATTCTTACAACGGTGTTAATGGTTCTTAATGGTACTTTTTGTTCTCTAAATGTAAGCTTATTTTAGAAGTGGATATGGAATTGGCTAATGTTTAGATATGAGGAAGAATGTATAAAACACGAAATTCTAGGAATGGAGATTCTGGGGCTTAGTAACTGCCCTTAGATGTTTCAAGCGGTGTTAGAATTTCTTTCCTCCTACAAGCGATTTGGCCCAGTTTTTAGACAGCCGTCTCCCACTATGTAGCAACCACGGCATTGAGCATTACTGCGGTAAATTGCTGAGATTAGAAGATGACAAATGTCGCAATAAGTATTTATTTAAGCCAACACAGTCTCAATAAGACTTAGAAAAGTTGATGATGATTAGATAACGATCTTCTTATGTCTGTCGGCATTGAAGTCAGAGATTATCTTGTATTCTCCTATTTTTTTATTTTCATTCTGTTCCTTTTATTATTATCTCATGATCTGTGACCATTTATTTTTCGATATACATATCTTTAATTTGTGTTACTAAAGTACATGGAAATCTGTCAGGTTGCTAAGGGAAACGAAATATGTGCTTGTACACTACCAATGCTAGAACTGAGTAACGAAAGAATGCAAAAAAATTGGTGTTAATCCTTCATCACTACTTCTAATAGAATCAGTCATTTCACCCATGAACAACTCCCATACAAATTTGTTTTACGTATTGTTGGGGGATTACCACAATCCTAACATTAGGTATTTCCAATATTGTAGGGAATAGAAAAAGCTATAAGTTACGTTTAAACATTTTTTTGTCTATTGTTAAAACTTTACAATTTACAGCATCCAAAAAGGCGAAAGTTTGTGCCTCCCTGCAAATGTTTGTCCTTGAACATTACATAATTTTCTAAAACAGTTGTTTAAACGATTTTCTTCCACGATCAATTGGTTAAAAATTGCAGCAGCTCGAAAATGTCAACATTTTTCAAACTCCGAGCTGCTGTAACTTTAAATCGTGGAAGAAAATGATTTAAACAAGACTTTTAGAAAAGTCTATACTATACAATATTGATTGTAACTAATTACCATGTAGGAATACAAGGACAGACGTAATTGTAAGAATCTGCAGTGAAGCACAAATTTTCACCTAAAGCATTAATAATAGATAAAAGTTTATTTAAAAGTTGTAGTTTTTTTACTCTATACAATATTAATTTTAGAGTAGAACTAACAGGAAAGGAATTGATCGAGGAAACTCTATTATGACGTTTATTTTTTCAACATGGCGATCTTGGGGGCAACGATATCTTTATGGAAAACATTAAGAATGATTGTGGCAACTCCTACATTAGAAAAAATCTTACTAGTAATTATTCATGGATGCCCCTTATTTTTTGCTCTACAGACTGTGTTCATTGCTAAAATTCAAATGATTTAAAAAATAGTAGGCACTTTTAACAATATCTTCCTTGTACCATACTTCACTCTCTTTTGAACCAATCTGTAACAATATTCTCTCTCATAACTCTTGCATTTTGGGAAATCAATACGTATAAATAATATAATGCTCTCGCCTGTCCTTTTCATTGTTTTATTAATTGTATTTATTAAATCATTAATTTATGATAAAGGAAGTCTCATCGAAAAGCAACTTTCTGCAGATATTTCTTGCCATTTAGTGTTTAAAAAAAATTGTCTGTCAGTTATGAAGGTGTAACACTGATTTTTTCGTCTTCCATTATCTACAACGATTGTGTTCAAATTCAACAATGGATTCCTACTCAGTAAGCTGAACTTATCGGCAATATTTAAACAACCGTCCTAATTTTAAATAAAAATTAAGTGCCTTAGCTGAAAGCAATAATATACACATAGATATTCATATTTTGTCCGTTTTTTGTTTGTTAGGCTGAATGAATATAATTTTTTTTGTTATATAATTTCTATCATTATTAATTATACTTATATTATTTATCTTAATTAGGAATTACATGTTTAATAGAGTTCTATGTTTCTTTAAAACAAAGTTTTATGAATATATTGTTACGTTATATAAATCATTATTTAGATATTATAAATATGGTTATATTATTATATTTTGGGATTTGGATATATAAAATATTATTATTGATTAAATAAGTATTTTAATTTTGTTTAAGTCTCTCAAGTATGCTGGTACACCGTTTGAACCATGCAATCAGACCCGTTTAATGGATGGTGGTACAAACTACGTATCGCATATTATATATGCATAGTGAACTATATATACTGTATATACTATGAATACTGTAATGTATACTATGCATATGGTACAACGCCAAAGTATATACTTAAAACAAAAAATAAATCTCCGCGAATGTAATTAAAGTATATTTTATTGCTGAGCAATCCACAATAACGAAACCAAATTAATTAGAACAAAATATCCCGTGCAGCAAAGGTCATGTTTGTGCCTAATTTTCTGTGTCTGAGAGTTTTAACAGTATACCTACACCACATCTTCGAAGTTTGAATTTTAAGAATTGAAAAACCATGTCGGCAAACTTCGAAAATATTTCAATTTCTTATACTGTACAGCAGCGGTTTTCCACCTTTTTCGAACCACGACCCCCCTACAAAAAGAAAAAACAAGTTTACCCTCTCGCGACCCCCCCAACCTGGATCTCTATTAATAAAATCTAAAATCAATAAAATTTTAAAATTTCCTGTTATAGTTTTCATTAAAATTGTATGTGTGTAATATTTAGATTTTTAGATTTTAGAATAAATGATTTAACTTTATTGGTTTTTTTCTCAGTAGCTCAGGACCCCCTTGGAATTGCTTCGCGACCCCCCAGGGGGTCGCGACCCACAGGTTGACAACCGCTGCTGTACAGTACCTAAAGGTAAAAAATATGCAAAACTTCGGAATAATGTCATATTGAACGGATTTCGTTCATTTTTGGCAGTATAATAGTAAATGGTTCACAGAAAAGTTTCTATATTGTGCGGGGGTTTGCTAATTTATAGGTGGTGGATGCCACCCCTTCTCAGGGTGTGGCACTTAAAAAAGATATATATTTATTGTAGCTGAAAAAGAATCATATTTTAAGAAGAAAAGGTTCTATGGAATTTTTCACATAAACTGATAGTTTTTAAGTTACAACGACTTGCGATTTTAGCATAAAAAAAGGTATTTCCAAACGGCTTTCGTCAAGTATCTCGAAAAGTATTACTTTATCGAAAAAATGTTAAAGGCCAATTACAGAAAGTACAAACTGGGAATTAATTATATTTTTTGTTTATTGATGTAGGATTAATAATTTCGGAGATATTTAAGTTTACATTTGGCAACCAAGAGTTCATAAGATAATTATTTAGAGTGAGAGTTAAATATAAAAAACAAAGAAGTTATTACCGAAGCAATGTGCGTCTTCACATTTTTTTAATAACATCGTCGCCATTTTGTTACTGTAATTAGCCAGTAATTAAAAAAAATTAACTTCAACCATTGTTTCTCATTAATATATAGCATGACGTAGATGCTCAAATTTTTTCTTTTGTATTCAGCACTTGCTTTAGAAAAAATTACAGTTTACACTATAAAGGTATTTTCGATAGAATGTAATTTTTTTTCCTTTTCCAAATATCTCAATAAATATTAGTTTTATTGAAAAATGGGTAGAGACCAAAAATAAAGCTCATAAACTGGTAATGAATTTCGCTTGTTTAATTATTTACATAGATTTAATAGTTTTGGAGATATGAAAGTTTACAAATGGCGTCCGAACGTTTATGAGACGAAAAATGCAGTTTAAATGTTAAATATCTCAGAAATTGTGACACCAACGTCACGCATGCAGAAATAAAATTAAAGACAATTAATTGCGCTTTCAAATTATTTTTTACTCGTTTCTGTAGCATGAGAAATAAAGAAGTTATGACGGAAAATGTGCGTATTTATATTTTTTTTATATAAAAAGGTCGTCATTTTGTTACTCTATTAGTCAGTAATTTAAAAAAATTATCTCAAATACAATTTTTCATTAAAATGTGGTATTACCTATATGCTCAATTTTTTACTCATTTAAAGCATTTGCTTTAGAAAAATATGCATTTTAAACTTTAAAGGTAATTTCGAAACACTTGGAAACCAAATTTAATGTTAAATATTTCCGAAATTATTAATCCTACATCAATAAACAAAAAATATAATTAATTCCCAGTTTGTACTTTCTGTAATTGCTCTGTAACATTTTCTCGTTAAACTAATACTTTTCGAGATACTTGCCGAAAGCCATTTGGAAATACCTTTTTCTTAAGCTAAAATCGCAATTTTGAAGTTATAACTTAAAAACTATCAATTTATGTGAAAAATTGCATGGAACCTTTTCCTCTTATTTGGTTCTTTTTCAGCTCAAATAAATATATATATTTTTAAGTGCCACCCCCTGAGAAGGGGTGACATCCACCCCCTATAAATTAGCAAGCCTCCACACAATACAGAAACTTTTCTGTGAAGCATTTACTATTATACTGCCAAAAATGAACGAAATCCGTTCAATATGACATTATTCCGAACTTAAAACCTCTGGTTACTGTACTATACTGTTTTAATACGTTTTTATAGAACGCATTGACTATAGATTCAAGTCACGGTCAGTATCTTCAAAAATTAATTGCATGAACGGGAATAATCAGTGAAAACATCATGGGACTGTTTACAACTTCTGCACAAGCAAATAGTTCCATCTCTAATTTTTATTTCTAAATTAGTCAAATCCAGACTAGTTATCAAATGAAATCTGGTACCAGCAAAATAGAGCATCGTCTCATGATGGAGTTAATATACATACTAAATGTCCACCGCGATTACTAGATTTAGATCCTTTAGATGAGCTTCTTTGGGGTAATTTGAAATCTATATGAGTAAACTCTAATCGTTGAAGACAATATGATTTTTGACATATGAAGAATAGACATTTTGTCAATACATTACCGCGGTAAATTAGTGACAATCTATGGCTTGTTTATTTTGACTTACTTCCGAAAGTATGATGGCGTGGTCGAAAGGCAAGCACACATGGCTCTCACACTAGAGTCCAGGGTTCGATTTCCTGTCATGTTTTTTTATGCTTAAAAAAAATTAAACCTAGTATATTCGGATGTGTGGCCCCTTCCAGCATAAAATCACTTCCGGCTTTCAGGGATAAAGGTAGTTGAATACAACACATTGTAGGTAGTAGTAACCTGTGGTGTAAAAGACCTCAGACCTCAGAGTTTGCGAATTTTCAAAAGTTTCTTGAGGAAATTATGTAACAAATGGTCCACATTAGTAACAAATTATCTACAGAGACTTTTTCTAACCCTCTTACTCTTAGAATTAATAATTTTTACCAGATTTGTTTTTTATTTCGAACAAGTTCTGAATTACCCTCAACAATATTTTCCCCAGACGTATAAGATCAGAGTGAACAGAAATTATAAATAGCTATATCAAGTTTCAAATACAAGAAACTTGGAAGTAGTACCACAAGGTTCTGTGCTAGAGCCACTCTCATTTAACATATTTATTAATGGTTTGCATCATGTTAAAAAAACGCTATTTCGAAGAACTGAACTCCGAACAGCGAAGAGGGTTAAAGCTTTAGATGTGGTACTGACTCTGAAGTAGTGGCTGTTACTTAATAATAATAATAATAAATTGCCTTTATTTCAGTATTATACATTAATACAATACCTAGGGCGAAGTCTAGCCGAAGCTACTCTACTTAACTTTTAGTTTTGATCATCTCTAGATGATACCAAGTTGGTAGGCGAAAAGCTCGTCGAGTGTAAACTACTTTAGTGTCAGTGAACCTTAATATTTACAGGTGCTGCATATGTTTGCATTCTTCTAGAAAATTGTATTTAAATAGATTATGTTTAGAACGAATCATCATTTCCGTACTGCCGAAATAAATACCACTATTAACAATATTTATTTTTAGGTGAATCAGTATTCAAATGTATTTCCTGTGGAAGATTGTACCGTTCAAGAACAGCTTTAAATAGGCATATCAGGTACGATTGCGGAAAGCCACCAAAATTTGAATGCCACGTTGAATCCTGTCACTATAAAGCTTACCAGAAAGTGCATCTGATGAGACACTTACAAAAGGCCCATAGCATAGTGGCAGTAAAAAGACGTTTTCGTCCAGACCCTGGATTAAGTGATATTGAATTTTTCGATAATTACTCAGCGATTCTTCGGTAACGATTGCGGTTTAACCAGGATGTTTAAGTGAGAGAAACAGTTCGTGTGTAAGAGTGTAAATATACTTTTGTATTTGTTGTTGAAACTATCTCCGTTGCCATTGTAGAATATTGATTTATCAAACAATTAGTATTTCATTCTGCGAATAAATGGAATTAGTATACATATTTAAATCCAAATTACTCACGCACATTTCTATCGAGGCACTATTTCGAAAATGTTCGCAAATCCACGTGATATTTCAATTGAAACTTATACCTGAACTCTGTTTATTCGGGAACTGAAATATGGTTTAATTTTCCAATTAGTTGACTTTGAGTTAAGCTCATCAAGCCACGAATAAATTATTGTGTACCCTAACCTAACACAAGACCAAAAAAAACAACCAGTACTTGAAATAACAAAGGATAATAATAGACAGGGACTCATACTTCACGCCAAGGAACAGTTAATTTCTCGCTAGTTCTCTTCCCTAAGACAGTGTCCAAACCTGATTATAATACAGTTTTACAGTTTTTTACACGATATGTCGATTCAGATATCAACCATAGTTAGCGAATCTCAAATGCAGCTGGCACATACTTTGGCATTTGAGGAAGACGCAGTTGTAAAGAAAATGTACATAATGCCATACTGTCCTATATCATAATTCACGAAAACTGTAGAGGCTCAAAGCTATTGATTTTGTAGTTTATTATCATCTTATGACGAATAGATATTTGAATTGATATGTTGCGTGTACAAAGTTCGTCATATAATATGAACATTTACTGTGTCTGTTACTTCATGTTCGATAGATGGCTATTGGTTCTTTATTTTAAATACTGACACTTTGTTTTGAATTTTAACATGTAAGCCATCAGCGTTGGCGAGCAGAAGGGACATTCTAGAGCACTTTATGGTAATGACCCGGTATTATCACTGGGAAATTTCTTATAAAGATTATTAAGAACCGCCAATTCACTCAGTTCCTAATTTGAAATACGGTTTATTTATATTTTTTTACTGGTTTTTAAATAATTTGTCCTCAACGTTGATGTATGTCCCAATTATTTTCCTTTTGATGGTGTCCACTCACTATACTCGTTTTGTAAAAGTATTTTACATTATTCAGTTTTTAATTACTGGAATGAAATCTGGTTGATGAGGAGGTATTTAGGATTGCAGTGTAAAATAACATTTGAACGTTGTTTCTGCCCTGCTTATTCCCATTGTCATTTAACATCTTTGAGGTTGTGAACATCGTAGTTTTCTTGTTTATGAAAAAAATAACTACAAAGCAAATTATACCCTCAGTACAGACGTTGTATTTTCGTCAACAGTCGTGATTTGTCCAGGCGAAGTTGTAAAGTGAAACTTGAAAAATAAGGCATTAGGCAAGATTATCTACGAAAGTATCTATACAATTAAATGTTTTATTTTCCATTTTCTCCTGTATCGTAAAATGTTAATATTCATTTTTTTAAGATTTGCCTTTTTAATTTGTATTTCGGAAACTAGAATTTTGTTTTATTTATATTAGATCATATCATCACATTTTATATATTTCTTACTTATTTCATGTAACTATGTTTTCTGAAGAATACCACCCGGCATATTATTATATAAGATAATTCATCTAACTGATGGTTTATGCGTAGGGCACCGATTTTATTAGAATATTGTTTTATATTAAATCTAATCAACTTTACAAATCGAATATAAATTTATGTTTTTAAAATGTTGAATTGATTTTATGGAAGTTATAAATAATTTACTATGATTTTTGTCTTCCTACAGAGAATTTATATTAGTTTGTATTAAATTTATTAATAGAAATACATGAATATTTTTTAATACGAAGTATATATTTTTTTTCATTTACCCTTTTTACTTTCTTATTTTTTTATTTATTTATTTTTTATTTATTTATTTATTTACATACACCATCCAACAGCCACAGCCAATTACTGGATGGGAACTGGTTTTTTACACGATATGTCGATTCAGATATCAACCATAGTTAGCGAATCTCAAATGCAGCTGGCACATACTTTGGCATTTGAGGAAGACGCAGTTGTAAAGAAAATGTACATAATTACTGGATGGGAAACTACAGAATTAGGAACAATTATCACATATTATGTATTAATAAATCATGCAGAATAGTATATATGTATAAAAATATATATATGGAAAAATATACACCATATAAGAGTACAAAACAAAATACAAAACAAAATATAATACAAAATGCAATACAATAAACACAAATTGAAGAACTATCACACAGTGTTCAGAGTCTTAAGTTTATTTATGCTACAATTGAATATGTCAACGCTGTCTTGCAGGTTATTGTAATTTTCGCACATAAAGTGAAGCGGTGAATATTTTAACAAATTAGTCCTCGGTTTGGTAAGATAAAAGGTAATATTATTACGAGCCTCCGTTCTGGGCACATGAAAGCGCATTTGTTCCAACACCTGCGGACAGTCTATTTTGTTATTTAGTATTTTATACAGAAATATTAATGATTGTCTGATTCTGCGATCTTGCAAACTTGATAATGAGAATCTATCAAGTAGGAGGCTTTGTGATATTCCAATGGGTGGATATAGCCCATCTTCCTTATAGGATAAATACTTAAGAAAGCGCCTTTGCACTGCCTCTAAACTATGAATATACGTCAAAGAGCAGGGATTCCATATTAGTGACGCATATTCAAGTTTTGATCTGACAAATGAATTAAAAAGCAGTGTTAACGTGTTCGCGTCAGTAAAGCCTGTCGAATTTCTTATTACAAAACCCAGATTTTTAAAAGACGATTGCACTGTGTTATTGACATGTATACTAAACGTTAATTCACTGTCATAGGTGACTCCAAGATCTTTCATATGCTTAGGACGCTGTAACGTGTTGCTATTTAGTTGGTATTCTTTCAGTATTGGATTTTGTTTTCTGTAGTAAGACATGACATTGCATTTTTCGACATTTAGTGGAAGATTATTCAAAGAGCACCAGTCATTCACCTTCTTCAAATCATTTTGTAATTTTTCACAGTCTGCCTCAGAACTAACATTACAAAACAGCTTCATGTCATCCGCATAAAGTAAATAGTATACGTCTAAGTTGTCTACAATATCGTTTATAAATAGTATGAAAAGGAGAGGCCCCAGAACAGAGCCCTGGGGAACCCCAGATGTTACTGATATTTCAAATGATTTTACGCCACGACATTCAACATATTGTGTTCTTTGGCTAAGGTAGGAACTAAGCAAGTTTAACAGTAGCGTAGAAAGCCCAGCGATGTCTAGCTTATGTAACAGTATATTGTGATCAATTCTATCAAAGGCTTTGGAGAAGTCCGTGTAAATAACATCAACTTGGCCATTTAGATCCATGTACTGAGTAATATACTGCGTAACACAAAATAGATTTGAGACCGTGGATCTATTTTTAATAAAACCATGTTGATGCACGCTAATCAGCCCCTCTAAATGAGGATAGAGCACGTTATGTAGAGCTATTTCAAAAACCTTAGCGAAATTACAAATTATGGTAATTTGCCGATAGTTTTCTACCTTATTTTTGTCTCCCTTTTTATAAACCGGGCAGATACGAGATTTTTTCCATATGTCTGGAAATATTCCAGATTTTAGAGACATATTAAAGATTACAGCGATTACCTCTTTTATTTGTTTATCATATTTAAATTATAAATAAAATTAAAGAGGTCTACAGACGATCCAGCTGCCGGGACCCAACATTGTCGGTACGCTTTGAAGATAATTGGAATTCCAGCGGACCAGTTCACTTTTACGAATGAGTCCAAAGCATGCCGACAAGGCTGGCTCCCTGCCGCTGGTAGCGTAGTATAAAAAGTTGAGAAGTTTTATCAGCATACAACGCTTCTTGTAATATTAAATACCTATCATAGGCAATACGATTACGAAGCCACGAATGACGTTCTGAAATAGGAATGAAATACTAGTCTAAATACAACATGAGTAAGAATAATAAGTAGAAGTGGTAGTTACCAGAGAACGAGGCAGAGAATATAAGTTTGGATACAATGAATGGATTAGTCAAGGCAATTGTGCTGCAAGTGATAAGAAGAAGATTAAGAGCTTTCAGATATAATTCTAAAGAAGAGACTCAAGATCTAATCGATTTGTACAGTAAAACTTAATGAGAAATAAATACTCTAGGAAACTATGTTTACACGTGAGAAAAATTGACAACCAGACAGATAATCCATACTTAATGGGCAGTAATTGAAGGAGACGTAGGACTCACTGCAAGAACGAACAATACGAATGTTGTGTATGTGGAATATAGCAGAAAATATGGGTAAAAGAGTTGAATGTAAGAAGTTATATGAATAAGAGCTACTTCTAACCAACTTTGATATGATAACTAGTATAAGAGATATTCTTAGTAAATGACTTGATTCTAGTGAGGATAAAAGCTTCTATGTGGATTACATTGTTATGGAAGTACTGAATATTTTCTTACAGTAGATGAGAAATGCAAGATATTCTTTGGTATGGATTAGTGTAGACATAGCATAAAAAACAAATGACAAGATCTCTCGTCAGAGGAGCTATAATTAGTCACAGAGGAGGATTTACTGGATAGGATGGGTAGTCCTCATAAAAGCCACAGCCTCTGCATCAGCTATTATTTTGAGACATGTATATTTACAAATGATCATCGAAATCATATGAAACCCCAAGCTATTCCAAGTATATTGCTGATGTTGGAGTCGCCTTCTACGCAAGACGATCATAATTACGATCTTCTTCCTAGGGTCAACCGGGGTTAATGTGATACACCCAAAAATATCAGGCTATTGTGATACAAACAAAAAAAAAATGTATATCTGCAACAAAACTATATGAAAAAGAATAGGTTAGATTGGCCAAACCTGATACAATATGATGTCATATTCATGTTACAGATTAAAAATAAAGTTTCAGCGGAAAAAGCTATAGCTTGTGTCATGTGATTTTGTGCTCCAAAAACTTTTTTTTCTTTGATAAAACTTTTACTCTGGAAAAGTTTCACGACTGTTATTCTGATGTTTGTGTACAGTAAATTATCAAGGGTGCTTCCAACAGTATCTTTATGTATAAATTGTTAACATTACTCTTTGTTGATGGTGTCATAAGAGCTATTAAAGTTCAGGGGCTATTGTGATACAGGTTTTTTTTTTTTGAGAAGTTGGCGTTTCACTGTTCTTTTGTATTTTCATATCATTAAAATCTTTTCATTAAACAATGTTTTACATTTGTGCAGCATTTTTTTCAAATGGGAATAAGTCACATTTAGAATGAAACGAGTAGAGTTATGAAAACGTACAAGTGGCTTGGTTAGGCCCTAGAATTCTTTAAAACTCATAACTTTGTATTTTCACTAATAAGCTAGTGACTAGCTAGTCAAAAATGTCCTTGGGTCATAACTATCTCGGAATTTTCTCTTTTTTTTTTTTGATCTAAGTCAATAGCTCGAGAAATGGAGTTATTCCCATTTGAAAAAATGCTCCACATTTACTCTTTAACCCATACCATATTTTTAAATGTTAGATTATTATTTAAGTTCTAAAGTAATTTTTTGTTTGATTTTAATCACTTATTTTTCACAAGTTTTTTCGGAATTTTATCAAAAAAAATTATTCAGGAGACTGAAAAAACCCGCGAATATAAAGTCGCTAATATCTCAAAAAATGTTATAGCCACAAAAACCAAACTTTTACAGCTGATAGATAAATGACACCTATGTATCATGCTAGCTCCGCTGATCCAAATTCTATCTACAAACGACATTACAGTACTGTATCTGAATAGCCCCGCGGTTTATCAATAATAGCCCCAAACGAGGGGCTATTTTGATACAGAAACATTGTTTTCTTGGTCTAATCTTTATTTTATTAAAATTTCGGCACTGGTAATCTTAAAAAGAAAGTAATTTAGCACACAACAGTATTTTTTTAAGAACGCCTAGGATAAAAAACAAAATTTTATTTGAAAAGTTTTGATTTTTGTATCATATTAGCCCCGATTAACCCTACAATAAACGAAGAAAGAGTGCTCGGATCGAAAATACTATTACGAATTCAACAAGATTTAATGATTTAATATTAACTACAACTGAAATGGGTGTTGGTAACATGGTACTTGAGTTTGCTCAATTATTTTCAAACCTTTATTATTAGAACATAAATTTCTAATTCCTGACCCTAGGCGTACACATTGAATTAATTAGGCAAAAATTTACATTTGGGACATCTCAAGTTGCGTGTAGGTACCCTGCCTAGGGAGTAAAACATAGTATGTGAAATTAAGCCATCTTGATGTCAGTAAATCCTAAATTTACTTAAGTCTTCAAAACAGTACAACGAAATATTTAAATTCATTGGACAGAGTAACTATAGTTCCTAACCAATCCACTTATGTATATATAGCCATATCTTTTCCACCTTACTGTAGTTAATGCAGTAAGCTTCGAAATAACATGGCTAAAATTGCAGACGATCCGGTACTGATATAATTTGACACAATTCGGTTTGAGAATATACAGTATCGGCAATGCGCGACTTAGATGCGCGAACTTTTCCAGCCAATAGGGGATTTTATTCTGATTGATAGGTATCTATTATATGGCTTATGTCTGGGGAATAGTGGGGAGAAACTGTCGGAGGTGTGACGAGAGGGACGACGGGGGGCAGTAAATTGGAGAGAGCTGGAAGATAAATATGTAGTGTGTGCTGCGGAAGATTTAGAGAGTCGGAAATTCATCTAATAAATATTATATTCCCAACATAGTTAGAGGGAAACCTTGAATGCCTAGCTGTGTAGGCCCAGGGAAGTTATTGTTTGCAAATAGTGAGAGTGTGCTCGGCATCTAATTGTGTGACCGCACCAAGCAGAGTGCCAGCGAGAGTGTATCGTCAACTTGCGTGTTATCAAGGACCAAGAGTGAGTACTCATTATTAGTTTCCCCATCGAGTTGATATTTTTATTGAACATTTTGTTTACAAAAGCGTTGAGTTTCATTAATTTGTCAGTGGCTAGCATTACACAGTGGACACTGTCAGATATTTGTTTAATAAATAAAGACATTCCTTGATTTTTTGCTCGAAGTGCATTTTTGTACTAAACCACCTATACACACCCTTTAGATTAATATTTAAAATTGATAATTAAAAGTAGTGTTATTACAATAAGTACAGGAAATTATGGTAAAAGCGAACATTTCACTTTTTCCTTCCTTGCAGTACGACTATGATTAATACAATTTCCTTTTCAGCAAATCTTCTCTGCATTTTTTTAATGGACTCAAATGTTCTTTTGTGTTTGACTAAATCACATCAATTTGTTAAAATTGTTGTGAATCTCCCTGTTTTATCTTTCTACATTTTGTATACAAGCGGACACCCTGCACATTTGTTTATTAGTTAGTTTATGTTTGAATTTGTATATAATTTTGCTGACCCAAAGAGTTATTACTTCCACATCCAGTGGAAATGTAGTAACGACCTCGGTAACGACAAAAAATTTTTTAAAATTTTTATTGTTCAAATAGGCTTAGAATGTCATGAAACGTCGAGATTTTAAGTTTGAGCGAAAAAAAATTTCTGTCTGTCGGTCTGTCTGTATTTTTTTTTGTGCGCACGTTTACTCTGATATTGACTTGAAATTTGGTACACGTATGTACCTTAACGAGATCTAGAACTAGATTATATTTTCGTCTTATACCGTCGAAGGGTTGGTGGATAAATTGGGGTAAATTTGGGGTCAATTTGGGGTAAATAGGTAAATCAAGCAGGTAAGAGCTAAGGTCTCAAAAAAATGTTTGGCATTAGCCACCCCCATTACCACCCCCATCCCATTGTTAAAGGGGATGAAAAAAAATGTGATTTACGGAGTGTACAAGAACCAGAAACCCCAAAATATTTTTTTACTTTATCCACCTCCATTGCCACCCCCTATCACCACCCCCACCCCACTACCGATGTGGGGTATCGTTTTATGGGTTTTTGGGGTAGAGGATTTCAAATATTATATTATTAAAGTTCCATAAATAATTATTTCCACATACACATTTTTTTGGTTGTGAGTGCCTTGGATAGAAAATCTGGATGTGGAAGTAGTGATTCCTTGGGCAGCGGTTTTAAGTATTTCGTTAGGCATAGATCGTATTTCACATTTTTATTAGATTTCATAGTTCAATAGGGAGTAATAAATTATTGATTGAAGATCGAGCACTGGTGGTTATACTGGACGTTTGTTCCCCATTTGTGAGCCTATAATTTGCAATAACATTCTAAAATAGGATCTGGCATTTTTACTGGGCATCACCAAGAATCCCATAGCTCCCCTTAACATCTACCACAAAATAATACACACTTCTTATCGAGAAACACAAAATTTGATGACAGGTGTGTGTGGTATGATATTGTTCATTTAAACTACCCAGAAGGTTGCTAGTAGCTGTTAGTGCACACATTGAGGAACTTAAACAGGAACTTAAACATCGTTCAACCCTGGGATGGAATGGAAGGAGGTTAGAAGACCCACGAGACTAGTATATGTGTAGTGCATATCAGTGACGTGAAGTGTCATCTTTGAGTCGTCATTTTAAAACAACATATTCCGACGCACAAACAAAAGTTAATCATCTATTCTCAGCAAAGATTAGTTTTGAACAGTTAATAACTTGCTTATACGTTGATGAATATGAGAAACAAAAGTGACCCTAGATTAGAAGCCTGGGCTACTCTGAAAGTATTCGTAAGTATAGTGATAAGAGCGAAAGTTTTCATACTCAACAAACTGTTGCGTTCAAATGCGTTCAAACTGCGTTCAAATAATAGTAGAGTGCATTAATACGCTTATTGTGACTTCCGTGGGGGTTTCGTTGTTACAAGTTGAATTTGATATAAAATTAATGATGATATCTGATGTTTAAAAATCTCAAAGCCGTCACAAAATATCCTACTCAAAAGGTCATTATAATCAAAAAACGAGTTATTTCTTAGTGAATTAGGTGTTTTGATATTTCTACTTTTGATTAATAGCAAATCCTTTTAACCATGAATAGAACTAGTCAAAATAAGTAGATTTTCGAACAGGCCCACCTCGAGAAATCATGACCGCCCCCCCCCCCCCCCCCCCTCAAAGGGGCTGCCTGTATCTGCCCGTATCTGCCTATATATATATATATATATATATATATATATATATATATATATATATATATATATATATATATATATATATATATATATATATATATATATATATATATATATATATATATATATATATATATATATATATATATATATATATATATATATTTTCCTCAATAACGGTACTTAGGAGCTAGAGGAATGATCTTGGCGCCATTCGATAGAGTATAAAATTTTGCATAAGACCCTCCATTTTCTTTTTGCTATTTTCTTTTTTTAAGGCCCCACAGCAGGAGCCTTCCAACAACGACACATGTTTGGCTATACCTCTAAAATGGCCCAATAAATCAAAATTCTACAAGATATAAAAAATAAAGACCATTATTTTTTCTATCGATTGGTATATATTTGTATGTGTTATTTGTTTATATAAAGCTGTCAGTGGCATACAAAGAGAAAGATGCACATGTGCATAATGAATTTATTTAAAATAATTTATTATTTTTGTTACAAACTGCGAAAATATTGATTTTACCTGTTCAAAATTATTACATTATTATTGTTTTCAACAACAATAATAAATTATTTTAAATAAATTCATTATGCACATGTGCATCTTTCTCTTTGTACGCCACTAACGGCTTTATATAAACAAATAACATATACAAATAATATACCAATCTATAGAAAAAATAATAGTCTTTATTTTTTATATCTTCTAGAATTTTGATTTATTGGGCCGTTTTAGAGGTATAGCCAAACATGTGTCGTTGTCACACTTTTTTTTGCTGTGGGGCCTTAAAAACAAGAAAACAGCAAAAAGCAAATGGAGGGATTTATGCAAAATTTTATACTCTATCGAATGGCGCCAAGATCATTCAGGCATTCAGATACAGGCAGCCTTTTTGAGGGGGGGGCAGGGGGAGCAGGCATGATTTCTCGAGGTGGGTCAGTTCGAAAATCTACTTATTTTGACTAGTTCTATTCATGGTTAAAAGAATTTGCTATTACTCAAAAGTAGAAATATCAACACACCTAATATAAGTATGACATAAATAACTTTATTGAGTGTTTTGAGAAACAAAAAATATCCAGTTTCTTTGCTAATAAATATAAATCGATTTGGTCGAATGCTTTCTTAATATCCATATAAATTGTATCCACTTGCTCTTGTTTGTGTTAGACAGCTTTCTTAATCATTTAAGAACTACATTTATAGAAAATGCCCCAGTTCTATACTTTGTGATTGAAACGTAAATTCTGTGAGGTTTGTAAAATAAAATAAAATGAAATAAAATAAATTGTAATGCACCAACGTAGTACCACCCTTTTTGGTGAGGGAGGGAGTTGTATGTCGATGGACAGAAGGTTTGCTGTTCTGATTTATTAATGTAAGCGTTTTTCAGGTCATAGATGTCCTTCTTGTGGAAAAAGTTACAAGAACAAGCAGTCTCTATATTACCATCAAAAAGTGGAATGTGGAAAGAAGAAAACATACAAATGTGTGTTTTGCAACTACTATACTAAACGTCCCTATGACATAAAAAAGCATTGTATTGCCAAGCATCCCACTGAAAATATAAAGAAGAACAATTTTTATATAAAAATTCTGGGAAGTCCGCTTGATGTAATAGAGAGAGATATGAGAGATATGTTTGACCCCCTAATTTAATGGGACCCTAAAACTTATGCGTAATTATTAGGTAACATTTGTGGGTAGTCATTATTAGTGCTAATTTTTACAACTATGAACTATTTGTAGTAACTTAGCTCTCCAAATTCTTTGCTGTGTACTTGTATGTATATTTAGCTGTTTTTATGTTTTTTTACATTATTTTTACATGTAACTCACTTTTTAACGTGGGAATAAAATTATTATAAATTGTTTCTTGCTCAGCTGGTGTTATTATATTTTTATTGTATAAGTTAAGGGTGAGTAATTGATTATAATATGCACACTGTCTGATATTTTAATAAATTTAGTTCGACATGTCTGAAAAATCCCTTCTTATTACGTATTTTGAAAACAGATAACGATGCTTAGTCCTAAATAAAAACTTATAATAGCCGAGTTGATCTTCTCGAAGAGACTTCAACTCACCAGCGGTAGAAAATGTGTACTGTGGTCGGTCAGAAGTCTAAAGAAGTCTAAAATGATCATTACAAGTTCTTTCTCTTTTTAACCGACTTCGCAAAATTTAAAGGAAGATGATCAATCCGTATGTAGGTAATTTTTTTTATGTACAAGGTGTCCCGTATCGTTATGTTTAAATATTGGGAGTGTAAAGGAGATTCGGTTGTAGTACAGAAGTGCTAGGTCTATTTTTTTATATTTGTTTCAAAGTTGCAGGCCTGTTGTAAACAGCAAATGAACATTATTACATTTTTTAAAAAAATACAAACTTATCTTAGTCATCCTTCGATAAGTTTTTATTTATTTTACGATATTAATTTCGTTTATTTACTGTACAAAAATTTAATAGGCCTGTAACTTCGAAAAAAATAAAAATCGACCAACCACTTTTGTGTTTTTTAGTCTTAAGTCCACTTTACGCTCCCAACATTTGAACATAACAATACTGGATACAGTATACAGGGTCTTTCACGAGGAAACAGACGTGCTTTAATGACAAATAGAGGACACCGAAGGTAATTATAATCATCCATAGAAAAAGCTAGCTGGGCCCTCATTGCTGAAACAAAATGTGTGTTTTATGTCAAAACTTCTTTTGGTTGTTACTTTGTAACGAAATGGTCTACGTTCATATTTGGCTCATATAATACACTAGTGATCCAGAATAAGGACTTATATCACACACAAAAAGAATCCTGGTCCGAAATAAAAAGGTTTTTTGTTCTTTAAGAAAACAATACCGAATTTTTTTTAAATTTCAATATTAAATTCCAAAAAGTACATAAAAAACTGAATAAAATGGCTTCATTAATTTTTTGCCACACCCTTGCCGTCTTCGAAATAAATTCCGCTAAATAATATCGATGAATGATACGCTTCCTCTATTACATTAGACATTTACTTTTTTTTCATAATTATTATGTTTTAATTACCAATTTTTGTGGAGGGGGTAAAATTAATAAAAAAAATAGATATTAGAGAACACCGAATCAAGAATTTATTTCATTCCTCTCATTTATTAAAGACTAGTAATACAGCAACATAACAAACCTATTAACAACAACAATAACTGCAAAGTTGCATATCAATAATGCACGTAGTAACAAGTTATAAATATTAACAGAATAACTGTTCCAAAAACAAAAATGATAATATTGTCATAACATATTTACAAATTAGAATTAAATTCTACATTGTGTTCTTCTCAGCTTCAGTACATTTTCTAGTGCGGTCCCCGAGATGACCGATTGATCTTACTATCACATCTGAACTGTCTCTAATTACTTTGTGGTATTCAACATTCCTTTTAGTTAATTGGCACCTGTACGTCACTCTTTCTGTGACCTCATAAAAAATAATCTACATGGTTGATATCCGAAGACCTTGTCGGCCATACATTAGGACCTTCATACCAATCCATCTGTTTGGATATGTATCATTTAAATGGTTTCTAATTTTGTTGGAGAAATGTGGTGGTGCCCCATCATGTTGAAAGAACATACCTCGGGTATTTACATTTCCTACAAGATTCAGTAAAGTATGTTGTAAAAACCGTAATTTGAGATTTTTATCTAAATTAACTTGCAAAAAGAATGATCAAAACAGACCAGAAATTTTACGCATACGCGTTGTTAAGATTCAGGTGTTATGACCAATCGCCACCTTGAAATCAACTTGGGCAAGTTTCTAAAGTTTGGGATGAAATCCGGTAGACTTGGCGTAGGTAAGGGGAAAGGTATTCGACTGAGCTAATCCGAGGTAATAAAATTAAATAGAACGCCCAATTAAAGATTTCTTAAATTTGGCTCAGTTCACTGGTAGAAAGAAAGCAACTATTGTTAAAAGTTGTCACATAATTTGCTTTTCTAATAGTTGTCATTTTGAAGTAAGGCTTATTGCAATCAACTATGACATCTTTAAACAATGGCCTTAAACGTAAACTTAGTTTTAGATTATATCTTATGGGGCCACTTAAAGAATGAACATTAACGGCATTGATCAATTGATTCAAAGGATTTTGAATGCCGCTACGAAATTAGAAGATCAATCGGTCATCTCCGTGAACCGCACTAGAAAATGTACTGAAGCTGAGGAGGGCATTTTAAACATTTAACAAATTCAATTATAATTCTAAATTGTATATACGTTTTATGACAATATTTGCATTTTTTTGTTTTTGATACAATTCACAGTAGGCTAGAACCACCTTTAAATGAAATATGCATGTACTCTCTCAATTCCTATGGTAAATGGTAGCTTTATCTGTCCTAAAACAATTTCCGTAAAATTTGAAATCATTCCCTTGGCCGTTTTCTAGAAAATTCACTTAAATTTTTTTTTTTGAA
Source organism: Rutpela maculata (assembly GCA_936432065.2). NCBI lineage: Eukaryota > Metazoa > Arthropoda > Insecta > Coleoptera > Cerambycidae > Rutpela > Rutpela maculata. Next base: position 56,714,152 of record OW386286.2, on the reverse strand, counting down.
AACTGATTTTTTGCATTGATAAGCTTGTTAAAATGTTAATCAAGAAAGTAAAAGTAAACGTTCCAATACAAATTTAAACTTAAGGCAAGTTTGGGGAAATAACATACAAGAAAAGAAACCTTCATGCTCGACAACTCCAGACGTTTTGATAATAATCGGGTTATATAAACTTTCCAAGTAGTCAATTTAGACAAAATCATTAGATTTATTCCTATGTTATTTTGAATGACAGCAATTTTTGTCTACCAATATGTCCATAACCAATGAATAACATTACTATTTGAGTAACTGGATTTGCTAGGGAAATCCGAGCGCCTCTACTGGCCGTCTGAGTATACTTTCCATTCACTCAGTCAGATAACGGGTGAGTATGAGAACCATAGCACCCCCGATAAAGACAAACCACAGAAGAGACATGACGATAACCCAACTACCCACCCACTATCCTGCAGGTACCCGACGAAACGCCGTCCAGTACCCGTATTCACCTAGCTCCGTGCAGACCGAAAGTGCTACCAAAGCACTTAGGTCTTCACTTCCTTGAGCTACATAGCTCATCCCTACCTAACTGATGATCCGGATGGCAGGATGTCAATTGACATTCTGCGTACCGGCAGTCAATCCCAGCCAAAAATACCCCAAAGTTTCCGAACAGACAGATGACTACCCTGGGGGTGACAAACTCGCGAAGAAAGATCATCAAGACAGAAGAGTGCCAGAAGATAAAGGCCTTAGCCAGTAAGGTCCAACAAGCCAGGACCCGGAGAGGTGGGCTGAAATCATCCACACCGCTCACATTTGTGAGTGCGGTTAATGTAAAGTAAGCTCGCCCACCCCGCTCGAGGCCGGTTCAGGTCTACAGCGATGTACTAAAGAGCAGTAGTCCTGCTCGACCTTATATATCTGAGACCGTCATCACTGCCAAAGAATATTTGCGTCGCTCGGTCAGTAACTCTTTAGACTTGACTAGGCAAACAATCCAAGACTACAAGAGTGAACATTTTCTGTGAACATGATTAAAATCAAAGCAATCATGCAAAAACGCACGATGAAAATAGATATTGTCTTTGTCCATTGCATAAACGTAAGAATCAGGGATTGAAGAAGATAACTTAACTTGATGATACTTAACTGATAGGTTGTTTGAAATATGTCCGGGTATTCAGAGACTTCAAAAATGCAGTAGATTCTTGTTTTTATCAGTGCAAAAACTCAGTGAAAAAAAAATTAAAAGTGAATTTTCTAGAAAACGGCCAAGGGAATGATTTCAGATTTTACGGGAATTGTTTCGGGACAGATAAAGCTACCATATCCCGTAGGAATTGAGAGAGTGTATCCATATTTCATTTAAAGGTGGTTCTAGCCTACTGTGAATTGTATTGTAATTTGTATTTGTTTTTGTTACAATTATTCTGTTGCTATCTTGTTATTATGTACAATATTGATATGCAACTTTGTTATTACAGTTATTGTTGTTGATAGGTATGTTATGTCGCTGTATTACCAGTCTTTAATAAATGAGAGGAATGAAATGTATTCTAGATTCGGTGTCCTCTAACATTTATTTTTTTTATTCATTTTACCCCCTCATAAAAATTGGTAATTAATTGCTGAAAAAAAAGTAAACGTTTAATTTAATAGTACTCCAGTCGGTAAAGTAAAAAACACCAGAAGCTCGCAAAAAATGTTATCTGAGATTTTCCTTCAGTAACTGTTAGTGGAGGGGTTATACATCATAAAACCACAAAAATACGTTCTGGCCGCAACCGCCCCAAAAAACCACCCCTTTGATGAAAAAAGCCTTATTTTACTGATAACTCGTTAACCGTTGGAGATGTAAAAAATAAAGCTTGACTGATTTCCTAAAAAAAAGTCCTATTGTAATTTTGTTGTATATGCCATGGTTTTCGAGAAAATCGATATTAAAAAATAATCCAAAATTTGTATTTTTATTGCGCGCGAATTTGCGTTTATTTGAAATTTATTGCGCGCGGCCTATAGAAAAAATTGAATTGCTCGAAAACCATACAAGCTAGGAAGAAAATCAAAATGGGTTTTAAAGGGGATATAAAACACTCTCTTGTCTTGCTATTTTTGATGGCCATTGCTGTTTATTAGCATATAAAAATAACAATCTAATATAGTTACCTCTTAATTTTTTGCGTCTCTAACTATTCACAGGCCCCCCAAAAAATAACTGACTTTAATATAAGTTATAAATGCATTATCTTTTAGTTCAAGGTAGTACTTCAATGCAGAAAAAGTTAGGAATAAAAACATGCACATTTACAAATTTACCAGAATGTTGAAGTTTGAATTTTTGCCAATTTTTTATATTTTATTTTGATTTTGCCAATATAACCATTTTCATATAGGTAATCCAAAGTTTGACTGTTTTTCCTCTCTTTTCAATTTCCTTAATTTTATTGAATAATTTTTTGAACTACATTTTCAAGATGTTTGGGTCTTTTTTTATTTTTAGGAAGCAATAAAAAATTGGCCAAAATTTGGCTAGCTTCAACATGCTGGTAAATTTGTAAATGTGAATATTTTTATTCCTAACTTTTTCTTTTCTGCGTTGAAGTACTACCTTGAACTAAAAGATAATGCATTTATAACTTAAAGTCAGTTATTTTTTATGGGCCTGTGAATAGTTAGAGGCGTAAAAAATTAAGAGATAACTATATTATATTGTTATTTTTATATACTAATAAATATCAATAGCCATTAAAAATAGCAACACAAGAGAGTATTTTATATCCCCTTTAAAACCCATTTTGATCTTTATTCCTAGCTTGTATGGTTTTCGAACAATTCAATTTTTTCGCGCGCAAAAAATTTCAAATAAAATAAAATTCGCGTCCATTAAAAATACAAATTTTGGATTTTTGTCCAATATCGATTTTCTCGAAAACCATGGCATATACAGCAAAATTACAATAGGACTTTTTTAAGGAAATTAGTCAAGCTTTCTTTTTTATGATGAGCAATTTTTTTATATCTTCAACGGTTAATGAGTTATCAGTAAAATACGGCTTATTTCACCGAAGGGGTGGTTTTTTTGGGGAGATTGCGGCACCCCCAGAACGGATTTTTGTGGTTTTGTGACACTAACAATTACTGAAGGATAGCATTTTTTGTGATGGAAATTTTTACAATTATTGGACTATAGTGGAAACATTTTTTACGAGTATCACTCACTGATATTTTCTAAAGTCTCATATTGCATTATTTGGTGGAATTTATTTCGAACACGGCAAAGGTGTGGCAAAAAATTAATGAAGCCATTTTGTTCAGTTTTGTATGTACTTACTTTTCGAATTTAATAAAGAAATAAAAAAGCATTTACAGGGTATTGTGTTCTTGAAGAGCAACAAGAAAAAACATTTTTTTTTCAAGTCCTTATCTGGAATTTTTATGTGCGTGATACAAGTACTTATTCAGGATCACTAGTGTATTATACGTGCCAAATATGAACGTATTATTCCATTCCTTTACAAAGTAACAAACAAAAGAAATTTTGACAAAAAACACCCTGTATATACCAAAACGTCGGATATTTTCCTTTACTGTGTAGAAGATAAATAAAGAGGCTACTAAAAAGGGTGAAACAAATTTTTGAAAAAAATGTATCGACTTCAAAAGAGGTTGCTAAAAATTATGAAATAATGGTAAAATTAACATCGCCCAGTTAATTGAACTTTATTACCTATCGATATTGCGGTCGATGTAAAAATAAACAAATAACTGACTTCAATACTGATGTTAGGTTATAAAGTTCAATAAACTGGCCGAGGTGGAATTTTTAGCGATTTTTTTAAGGTGAATCATTTTCAATTTTTTTTTTTAAAGCATAAATATAACTTCCCCTAACAACAAAATAAATTTTCCAGAGCGTTATGTAACAAAAGTATCATAAACACCAAAATGTTCAGTTTAACATTTTTCTCTAGGTTGAGTTTCTACCGCATGATATGTTGTACCATTATTAAAATGTCATCTTTGTTTTTAATAATTTGTTATAAGTCTCCTGAACAGAAAAATATACATTGCAGGACCAAATTTCCGTCAGAATAATTTCTACACTTATATAATTTTTCATTTGTAAATATTCTTATCGAGAATGTATCCCCAAAACACAAACTTTTATATATATTTTTTAAAATTTTTCCTAATTTGTAGAGATTTTCATGGCTTATTATTCTATTATAATTATTTTGTAAAAATGTCTCCAATTGTTGGGTAGATTTTATCGACACATATAAGCTATGTCATTAATAACAAAATAAAAACCTGAATATTTTTTAGTGGAGAAGTGCCACAATTGCGGAAAGAAATTCAAAAATAAGACGAGCTTGTCGTATCATCAAAAAATTGACTGTACTATGGAGAAATCTTACAAATGTCTCTTCTGCAACTATTGCAATAAACGTACATACGAAATCAAGAGGCACTGTTTGGCCAAACACCCTTATGAGAAGCTCGATAGAGCAAGCTATTATGTTAAAATTAAATAATAATTTTGTTCAAAATATAATGTGTAATTGTTGTTTTTCTAAAGTTTATTGGTAAGTGCAAACTTTATAGGTTTCTTTTCCAACATTTTACTATTGGGGAAACCTCTATAAGCGTTAAGAGAAGATTGTTATGTTATGAAAATAAATATATTTCTTTCAAGATCTAATTTATTGTTGTTTCATATACTCATCTAATCTTGCTTTATTCGACCATGAAGAATATTTCATATTTTAATTTTTTCAATGCCTACTAAGATCCACTAAGTGGATCGAGTAATAGATGATTTTTTGTTGAAAAGTTAAATAACGTATTCGGTTCAGATATGTTTCAAATACCCTTATACAAAATCTGAGCTTAATACCTTTATAGGGCGTTTGTTAACCAATGGTAAATTGGAACATTTTTGACATTGCGACTGACCCTGTTTAAAAGTCTATTATGATAAGGATAATGATAATGACTTTATTAACCAAGGATAACATTCATAAAGTACAAGTAGTTAGCAGTAAACTGCAATCGGACAGCATCATCAATATAAAATAAATATATTATTATATACACAGATAAATACACAAATACAATTAAATATTGCAGATAAAAGTTGATAGCAAAATGAAAAACCGCTGCCCAAGGAATCACTACTTCCACATCCAGATTCTCTATCCAAGTCACTCACAACGAAAAAACTTTGTATGTGAAAATATTTGTTTATGGAACTTTAATATAATATTTGAAATCCTCTACCCCAAAAACCCATAAAACGATACCCCACATCGGTAGTGGGGTGGGGGTGGTGATAAGGGGGTGGTAGTGGGGGGTGGATGAAGTAAAAAAATATTTTGATGTTTCTGGTCCCTGTACATGCACTAAATCACATTTTTTTTTCATCCCCTTTAATAAGGAGGTGGGGGTGGTAATGGGGGTGGCTAATGCCAAAAATTTTTTTCAGACCTCAGCTTCTCTTGTATATACTAAATACCAATTTCACGGACTCTTACCTGCTTGATTTACCCATTTACCCCAAATTTACCCCAATTTACCCCCCAACCCTTCGACGGAACAAGATGAAAATATAATCTAGTTTTAGATCTCGTTAAAGTACATATGTGTACCAAATTTCAAGTTAATATCTTAAACGGTTTCAGAGTAAACGTGCGCACAAAAAAAAGTTACAGCCAGACAGACCGACAGACAGACCGACAGACAGACAGAAATTTTTTTTTTCGCTCAAACTTAAAATCTCGACGTTTCATGACATTTTAAGCCTATTTGGACAATAAAAATTTTTAAAAATTTTTTTGTCGTTACTATACTTCCACTGGACGTGGAAGTAAAATCAAATTGGTTTGAATACCAATTAGTCCAATCAATAAATGCCCAAAAGGGGATTGTAGAGAACATTTTAGAGGGGAGAATTTTTCTCTTCAGGGATGTGTTGGGGGTAGTCAGAAGGTAAACATACTAAAAGTCCCCGCCCCTAGCCCCGCCGCTTCAGGGGGCAGAGGGGTGGAAAGGTTCCTTTTTTCGATTCTTCGCTTATAACTCGGAAACGATGCGTCGTATGGGAAAAGGTGATCTATGCAAAATTAAACATAATTAAATTTTCCACAAGAATCTTTATATTCATTTTCTTCCTATGTATTATAGTTTACGAGATACTCGCCAGCGAAAATCGATGATAAATAAAAAAAAATCAATGATGTACCTTGAATATTTCTATCAAAGCGGTTCACCGTGGTCTGCTAATAAATCATAGTCATAAAACAATGTTTATTTTACAACACTCGACGTATTTACTAACGTAATATTTTGTCGAAATCTATACATTTCCTTAAATATACAGTGTGTCTCACTTACAATAAAGATACCCTTATAACTTTTTCCTTTTGTTTCCGATTTGAATCAAATTTTACTAAAGTATAGAACAAATTTGGACCTACTAATGACCAGAAAATCATTCACCTGCCATAAAGACAAAGCCACTTGCGGTGCTAAAATATGATGAAAAAAATAAAACATTTTGAATGTTAGAAATTCTAAAAAATGCATCCGGTCGGCGCCACAAACGTACATACACCAAAATTTGATTTGGTTATTGATGGGGGATATCTCATACATAAGCTGGCAAAGGGGGTCCTCAGTTTCCGCAATTTGTGGTGGCTACGTAAAATTCGTCGTTCGAAAGATTAAAAATTAATATGATTTTTAATCTTTTTCCTCATATTTTGTTACTGCAGGTAGCTTTGCCTTTATGGCAGGTGAATAATTTTCTGGTCATAAGTAGATCCTAATTTGTTCTATACTTGAGTAAAATTTGATTCAAATCGGAAATAAAATGAAAAAGTTATAAGGGTATCTTCATTTTAAGTGAGTCACACTGTATATTTAAGGAAATGTCTAGATTTCGACAAAAAATTACGTTAGTAAATACGTCGAGTGTTGTAAAATAAACATTGTTTTGTGACTATGATTTATTAGCAGACCACGGTAAACCGCTTTGATAGAAATATTCAAGATACACAATTGATTTTTTTTTTATTTATCATCGATTTTCGCTGGCAAGTATCTCGTAAACTATAACACATAGGAAGAAAATGAATATAAACATTCTTGTGGGAAATTTAATTACGTTTAATTTTTCATAGATTACCTTTTTTCGTACGATGCATCCTTTTCGAGTTATAAGCGAAGAATCGAAAAAAGGAACCTTTCCACCCCCCTCTCCCCCTGAAGCGGCGGGGCTAGGGGCGGGGACTTTTAGTATGTTTACCTCCTGACTACCCCCAACACATCCCTGAAGAGAAAAATTCTCCCCTCTAAAATGTTCTCTACAACTCTTTCATTGACTGGACTAAATACTTTAGTGCAACAATATCATGCTAAAACTTTGCCCAGACACAAACTCTTTTACCGAATAGAAACATTTGTTAATAAAACACTTTTTAGTTTCTGATTTGGATTTATAATAATTCCATATATTTTTTAAATGTATTGGAAGTTAATTTTCACAAGGTAATACTGCTCTAGTCTAGTGATCTTTTGAAAGTAGATGTTTTATGTTTAGGTATCAGTAGTGTATTTAGATTGCGAGTGTAGTAATTAGATTAATCTTAACAAATGTGACTGATTTCAAAATGAAAAATGGATGGAAATGTCAATATTTTTTCACCGTTAAAAATGTTTCTATAGCTTTCACGATAATTAACATTGAAAAAAGCCTAATTATTTTTTCTGATTTATGAAAACTATATTCCAACTGACAGATTTCCTCAGAACCTTACGTTATACAAGTGACTAATAGTAAATGCATAATACAGACCTATAAGACCTTGTATATCCAAATAAAATTTCATTTGCAATATCGTATAGTATGCTTTATTCAAAAGAATACAAACATTATCAATATGTGAATTAAATTACAGATTTGAGTCTAGCCAGTACCCAGAAGTTTAGTGATATTTGAAAGATCCGGGTTATTTAATGCTTGGAAGTGTACTTGAAATTCTTTCTTAATGTGACAATTGATATAATCTGAACTAAAGTAATTCCAATATATCAAGCGGTGCACGTCATCGCTAGTGATATTCTGACGTCATAGAGTACCAACCCAAAATTATTGTTACGTGTTTACACCCTTTTTGTAAACACCCTGTATCGTGAATCCGGAAATTATAACACCAGAGTAACACTAAACACCAATTTATTGACTTACGTACTAATTACAACAAATAATCACTTCACTAATATAAAACTGTGTACAATAATTCAGTCACTTTTTATCACTTTGCTTACTTATTTTATCCTACTGATATTGCTATATGAACTGAACTGTCCACACACCATCCATTCTTTATATAGTTCTAGGTAATTCGTTCTGGAATATTCTACCATGTTCCAGTAGATGTCACTAGTTCTCTAGATGTTTCTAGATGCCTAAATTATGACACCGCGCGCGCCATCTCTGGGACGATAGCCGAACTAACTGACTAACTTAGTTTTTTGTTACGTTTACATGGAACTTAGAGGAAACTCCCATAGATGTCTACAGCTTCACGTTACGATAACGTGCAAATTCATATACATATACGGATCACCTGAGTTGGTATTGCGTAAAAACTTTGTTTAGAATGTATATTGTCATACGTTGCTTCGGATAGTTTGGTTAAGCTTGCATCGTGTTCTCATTTTGTTGTACGTTAAATTGACATTGTTTTAGTTTGTTAGTTTAATCAGTGAAAAGTTTATAATTAAGTGAAGTTTAATAAGGGTATTTTTCAATACTAATATTATTGTGAATAATTTAATTTATCTATTCCGATCAAAATGAATAAAGTTACTTTGAACTGATGTAATCGGAATAAATATGACGTCACATTTTGGGATTGACGTGCAAGGCGTGATATATTGGAAGCATTCTATGTCTAAATCGAATCTTCTTGTTAACGTGTTTTGTTGTCTTTGCGTGCGTGTGTCCTGGTCTAATATCAACCAGAGCGCAGGGCCATGTAGAGCAGGTGTGCGAGGTATGCACCGCACACCTTCGTCCATTTTTGGAACGGAGGCGGGCGGCTAGATTAGGGAAATTTTTTTTAGATTTTTTTAGCATACCACCATAATCTTAAAAATTGAATCCTCGACACAAACATCTTGAAAGAGGAGGAAGCACTAAGACGAAATGAAGATCACCCGTAAGATCTACGGATGTTTTGCTCAGTCACTCGGTCAGTCAAGGTGGTTGCCATAACAGTAGATATACTCTTAGAATTGCAGATCATACCGGCTTTCCAAAAATTAGCTGTTAATTGGATAGAGCTCTTGCTCTGACACTGACGATAAAATAATTTCCCCAAACACCAAAACACTCGAACTTTACTGTAAATACTATACTCAACACTCGTTTCGCCAACCATGATGGCATCATATGGGGATGACTGCATAGAGCTACTTAGTTACTAGACACACGATTTTGGTGCCTACAGTCACCAATCTCGCGGTGTGTTGCCGGTGACTGTAAGTTATAGTTAACTCTTTGACGTTATTAGGTGTCTGTACACCAATAAATATTATTATTATTATTATTTCGGTTGCCCGCTGCCGGATAGGACTTTCGTGGCCTCCGACACAACACGGTCGCCGCACCGGCGAATTCTTTACAGCCACCCTCCACGTGGAGTTAGTGATTGTAAATACCTGAGTCGTGTGCCCTAAGTAGATGAAGGAGCCCCAAGATACACCTCCTTCTGCATCTGGCCTCCCAACCATGCGGCAGAATTCTGAAAGACGGTATGATCTTCAATTTTGAGAGCAGCTTAGGCTTCATATTTCCGAGTACGCCGATTATTAGATCGACCATCTTGACTGAGTAGCCTGAATACACAGCACGTCGTGCACTGGAGATCACGATATTTGGTCCATTTTTCCCCCTCCTCCATTTTTCCTCCTCCTTCAAAGCGATGGTTGTCTCGGCAGGTGATGAAAATTCAGTGACAAACATCACCTTGTTCTGATGGTTGAGGGGGACACGTCAGGCTTGTTGGATTGAATTAGCCTGACGAGTCGGGAACGAGTAGTTCCAATAAATTCGGCACCTCTCGTTCTCTACAACGGACTCAATATCTCCGGGACGTAAGGCCGATTATTAGGTCGACCATATTGACTGAGTAGCCTGAATACACAGCACTTAGTGCACCGGAGATCACGATATTTGGTCCATTTTTCCCCCTCCTTCAAAGCGATGTTGGTCTCGGTGGGTGCTCAAAATTCAGTGACAAACATCACCTTGTTCTAATGGTTGAGGGGGACAAGTCAGGCTTGTTGGCTTGAATTAGCCTGACGGGTCGGGAATGAGTAGTTCCAATAAATTCGGCACCTCTCGTTCTCGGCAGTGGACTCAATATCTCCAGGACGTAAGGCAGCATTAGCACTGGTGTTTGATCTACCCCGTACGAGTGTCGTAAATGGTAGTAATTGTGCATATTGTTCAATATACAATATTCGCCACCTCTCATTCTCGACAACGGACTCAATATCTCCGGGACGTAAGGCAGCAATAGCACTGTTGTTTGTTCTACCCCGTACGAGTGCCGTAGATGGTAGTAATTGTGTATATTGTACAATATATAGTTTCAGAATATGTTATACATGGTTGATACATATACGATATAAATATAACTTATAAATGCTGCTGGTAACTTGTAATATTAACAAAAAATGAAAATGCATTTGATTTAAACAGCGTTACTTTTTCACATCAACTTCAACTAGGTATTTTTAATTAAAAAATATCCTTCATTTTTATACTTCACGTATGATAATGGAAGTTTTAAATAATTAACTTTGAAATGATTTTCGCAGCAGAAACATACAACGAGGTTTTAGGTCGCTGATAACATACTTGTCGTATGAACCACTTTATTTGTTTCTGTTTTAGTACTGTCACAAAAACTTTTCCAGGTATGTTCTTGGATATACTTCTACATTTTGCATAAAACATCACTTATTTTCCGTTATAAAACTTTAATATATTGCATAATAACACGTATAACGGAGTTTGTTAAACGCCAATGCGACTAATGAATCTACTGTTTTCAAAGTGCGTTTATTTATAATTAAGTAGTATTTTCAAGAGATTTTAAAATTTGTGAAAACACCGAATTATTCTGAATCAAATTTGTCACTGTTGTACACCACCAATGTCAGTTAATTTACATAGTAAATTTTTCTTTTTAGTAAATCGAATAGCTTGCCCAAGATGTAAAAAGGTATATAAAAACATGAACTCGATGAAATCACACTACTCCCAAGATTGTGTGAAAGGTAATATCTATTCATGCCCAATTTGTGATTACACCTGTAAAAGGAAGTATGTCCTGTGGAGGCACACTTCTGTCAAACATGGAAAAGGGCCTCAAACAGAATAAAATACAAAAATACGTCGTTACAATTTACAACTTAAGCTGCAGATGTGAAAGTATTATATACTTCTTTTTATTTGTATCTAGACTGGATGTATTGAATTTATAAATTCATCTTGGAAGAATATAAGATAAATAAAATTGGTACTCTATTTTTATTATTCTGCTAACATAGTTTTCACAAGCTACAAGACACTAAGTATGTGACGGTTTGACGATTTCTTTCCACTCTGAGGGTGCTTCGTTACAACTTTTAAAATGCGACTTACTTCTGTAATAGAAGAAGATAAATTCCTTACTTACAGTAGATTTCTGCTCTGCCTTGCTACGTTGTCTCTCCCTTTGTCGATGTGATGCACTTTATTCTAGGATATAACAATAATCGCTACCTCTTTAGTATCTGAGTTGTAATCGGGATTCAGAACAGCCGTGAGGAACGAAATTCTTAAAAATCAGTTACCGATCCAACACCCAGATTAAAAATTCAATTTATATAAAATAAAATGATTCATTACTTAACTAGTTATGTATAAAACAAATCGGATCTGTATACCACGCACGGCAAGTTAGAAATACATCGCTAGCAGATGCTTAATCTCAACTGTAATGGTTAGATTGACAGTATCAATTGATTGGCACAAAAAGGTTCAAATAATTTTCTAAGGGACATGTTTGTTTTTGGAGGTTGAAAGGACAGGAATTGACGATAATAACGAAAAGGAATTAACTATTAAAGACCAGGTAAATAATAAACAAATCGACCCAAAAACTTCAGTGCGTTTACTCAGTGAACATTTCTCCCATTCATAAACAGAGACCAAATGTAATTAATCAAAATCAAACAATTTTTTTAAACCTTACTAATGCTCAAGAAATTACCGATATTTTTTTGCCATGCCAAATACGAAATCAACTAGTCTAGAAGTACCCATTTATTAAGTTAAAAAAAGTAATCGTAGAAATCTCTGAACCACTTTTAGTAAAGGAAACGAAGACCGAAAAATCCCTCAATTCGGAAATAAATAGTGCTCAACGGATTATTATTTTAAGTTGTAGGGTTGACCCTTGGGAGTAACATACCAAAAGTCCCCAGCTGTGGGACTCATGCGTTAGGCGGGAGGGGGTGGAAAGGGTCGGTTTGTAGGTTTTTCGTTATTATCTCGAAAACTAAGCATCCTAGCGAAAAGGTCATTCTATACAAAATGAAAGTAAATTAAATTGTCTACAAAAAAGATCCTATTCATTTTTTCGCTAGGGGTAGTAGTTAAGGATGTACGTGACTTTGAAAATGCGAATAGCTGGAAAAACTGTATTGCGGGAGGTAATGCTTAACAAGAAGAAAATTTTATAATATTACAAGTATTTACCTACGATCACTACTGTAAATAGTAAAAAACACACTACCTGCCATCTATGTAAGTTGGATTTTACATATTGTAAACAAAACGCACTGTAAACAAATCGCACGGTAAACAAAACGCACGGAACAGGCAAATATAGGTGGCTTAGTTCGCTGACGCGGGGTTTGAAAAGACAAAGGCGCCTACGTAATTTTCAAACTCTGTCAAAACTGACATAATATTTGTTGAATAATATTGTTGACAAGTAAACTAAATCCAGATTTTACTAAATAAATAAATAAATATGATCGTAGGTAAAGTATAGTACATAATTCGAGTTGTAAAGCAATTGCGCACTCATGGAAATACGCACTCGCCGCTACGCGGCATCGTGCGTAACTTTTCCGTTCGTGCGTAATATGCTTCTTACAACACTCATTACGTAATATACTATTACAAGGCTATATTAAGTAATTAGTCGAGTTCATCGTCAAGATCATCATCGTCGTCGTCGCTGTAGGTGCTGACGATTGGAGGTAAACGAAGCGCGGCAACTGCTGCACACAAGCGAGCAGGGTATGTCTGCTTCGCGGCATCTGCAACTGCCCCCGCAACCAGTTGTCCACCCGCAAAATGTGTTATTTAGGACGGATTCTGGCGCAACTGGGTCTGTGCTTGTGACGGGGATAAGGAAGCCATCCGACCCCCTCATCCATCCCCAAGCAGTTGGCTCCTGCTACTGATCTCCATATGGCCATTGCTGAATCTGTAAACAATAATTCGTCCTTTGTAGTTTAAGAAAATGTGACACAATCTTGTTTAAGCACAATACAAAACATAAGTTAATGTAAACAAGCATTTATTGATACAAACCTGCAAATGAACTCTAAGGGAGTGTTGGCGAGCAGCCGCTCTGGTGGGTGAAAGTGCCGCAAAATCAGGCTTTGGCTATGTCGAGGCTTTAACAAAGGCCTGGTGTCGTACCCGGTTCAGGTCTGCTCCTTGTGGGGCCTGGTACAATGCCAAAAAAAGCTGCTCTCCTGCATTAGCTACTATGTCCTGTGTTGCTGAGGGATCACAGAAGACTTTGTAGATGTCTGTGACCTGCTCCTCGGCCTTCAAAAATACTTTCCCTTGCTCTTGTTGTGAATACCGGAGTTAGTATCACAACCGCTGAATGAATGGAGCCATTTGCGAAGACCATTCTGTTGCTCCATTCATTCAGCGGTTGTGATACTATCTCCGCTATTTAGAACAAGAGCAAGGGAGGTGTGGTGAAAGTATATATATTGAATGATGGCACAGGCCTGTTCTCAGAAGACCAGTTCATCCCTACAGCTTTTATGAGAAGGTTCATGTTATAATGCTAATAAAACTTACAATCCCCAACAAGACATTTACAATCCATTGCTTGGGCTCAGACAACAGCAAAATTGAATATTCCTGGTACATTTACGGAGAATTGTGGTGTGCCTCAATTTATTAAGGACCCTCACGATTCATTTAATATTTTCAATTTATTCATTACAAATAGTGTGATTGTTGCTATTGTGTTTGAGAAATGGAAAAACGTACAAGCGGACAGATGGAAATGAAATTAAACTCTTTAATGGGAATAAAACGTTACCTAAGCTACAGAGATCACTGGAGCCGTTCGCCGAATTTACATAATCCATAAGAAAAATGATGGCGATGCATAGATTTTGGTGGTTACTTTCTCACTTACATCTAAATGATAATTCGATTATGCCTGGCACAGAAGGTTCAAATTTTGACGAGCTCTTCGAAGATTGTTTGTTTGAATTGCTTCCAGTCTTACCACAGACAGTGAGTCAAGTTGTCACATGCGTATGGTGGTACGAAAAATAAACCTCCCCCTATTTATGAACGTAATAATATTTTATTTACTTTCACTGGTTTTTCTTAACTTAATACAAAAGTGATTTTTAAAGAAATATTCAAAACGTTTCAAAAAGATATTTTCTATACCTCTGGAGTTTTATTTGCAGCGGAAATTTCGGACCTCAAAAAGTTATTGCTTCCTTTGGTTTAAAGCGTTTTGTGAAAATCAAACAAAAATTAATGTGACATCAAATATTCAAGTTAAACTTGTGGTCAACTCAGTTGTTATTACTAACGTAACGATTATATCGTTTTAAATCATAGTTATTTCTAGGTGGCGTTATTTATATTCCTTACCTCTGAAAATTTAGGCATGTTCAGTCATCTTGTATGTACTAATGTTATGATACTGAAGCCGAGTTTAGCAAGGCGGTCCTGAAAACAAACAAAAAAGTACTGATGAGGATTAATGAATTCGATAATGTAGAATACAAATATATTATGTTAAGGTGAATTTGTTTGTCATTTTTACGCGAACCTTAACAAAACTTGTGTAAATAGACGTGTGTGGTATACTTCATTATGTTTATATTATTTTGATTTCTGTTTTATTTCGGTTAGCATGTACATAGTTTTGCATTTGAACTTTTGTCGTGTTACATGGACTCATTCTGTTGTGCCGTTAGTAAATCTCTTTGTAAGTAACCCGCTTTAAAATAAAGGCACCTCATTTTTAACCGTTTTTTTTATTCCACAGACCAAGAAGAAGAAGTAAAACATGAACGTAGCTATAATTGTGGTAAATGGACTAAATACCTACCCTTTGAAGGAAAATCATTGCACCAAGATGAAAAACTGGACGTGAAACCCAAAATAATAACCAATGTGGACAAGTTTAAATGTTTATCTAGAGATTGTGACTTTACCACAAATGTCAGGGAGAGTTTAATATCGCACTTGCTGAAACATGATTAATGTTTTAAAATTCGTGTATGTAATTTGCTCTAAGCCAGTCCCCAGAGAAACGAATTTAAAAATAAAGGACCCCGGAACAAAACCCATGAAAATGTTGATTCGGTGGAATCGGCTGAAATTTTGGTATTTTGTAGTTCAAATCATGCTGATCAAAAGTTCTTATTACATCGAGTCAATCCTATGGACAGTTTGTGAGATACAGCTTGTCAAAGTTAGGTAATTTGCGTCATTTTAGACATTCAAGAACTTTTTACTCTTAAACTATTAAATTTAGCAAAAAATTGCAAGGGTCGAAATATTTTTGTTGAAGTCTAATAAAGCTCAAGAATTTTTTTATCAATTTTTAGATTAGGTAAAATATATATATGTCATATTTTGGCATGCTTCGGTGGGATTGACTGAAACTTTGCTATTATGTAGTTAAAGTCATGCTGATCAAAAATTCCTATTGCACTGTGAGGATTCTATGAGTGGTTTTCGCTCCAGGAGTGCTTGAAGGTCCTAACAACGAGGTAACGGGTAATCTATATGTACTTGTTTATGAATGGCTTCCAGCATGTTTGTGTACTGCGTGCATGCGTTTGTGTGTATGTATGTGTCAGTATCTACAAGGTTTTCTGGAAATATCGATAACAAACTTCTGGTGCAGATTCTACATGCAAAAATATGTCCGCAAATACCTTGAGCTACGGCCCTTTGAAAATTACTCCCAAAACCTGATTATTATTTTATATTTCAGAAACCTTTTGATTTACAGGGACGTGACATTATAAACATATTGACAATAATACAAGCTTATTTTAACATTACATTACGTTTTTTGTGCACGTACACAAACACACTGGAAGCCATTCATAAACACGTACATATAGATTACCGTTACCTCGTTATTAGGACCTTCAAGCACTCCTGGAGTGAAAACCACTCATAGGATCGACTCAGTGCAATAGGAATTTTTGATCAGCGTGACTTTAACTACAAAATAGCAAATTTTTAGCCAATCCCACCGAAGCACACCAATATATGATATATATATATATATATATATATATATATATATATATATATATATATATATATATATATATATATATATATATATATATATATATATATATATATATATATATATATATATATATATATATATAATTACCTAACCTAAAAATTGAAAAAAAAATTCTGAAAAAATTCTTGAGCTTTATTGGACTTGAACAAAAATATTTCGACCTTTGCAGTTTTTTGCTAATGTTAATAGTTTAAGAGTAAAAAGTTCTTGAATGTCTAAAATAACGCAAATTACCTAACTTTGATAAGCTGTATCTCAAAAACTCTCCATAGGATTGGCTCGGTGTAATAAGAACTTTCGATCAGCAAGACTTGAACTACAAAATACCAAAATTACCGCCGATTCCACCGAATCAACATTTTCATGGGTTTTGTTCCGGGGTCCTTTGTATGGTTGATATTATTGGCAATGAGCAAATTTTGTTATAAATTTGATGTCCTTACTTTGCAAATACAGATTCTGACCGGAAAACAACTTTATTTAAAATAGTACGTGTGTTTTTTTACTTTTTGTACTACATCTTTAAAAGTATTTGGAATTTCATAGTATATGTGCAAGATTTATTTTGCTTATCAAAAAATGAATATAAATGAGTTTTAGAAGAACTCAATCAATACTTTCACAAATAGGTATAGTGGTTTGAGTATCACTAAAAATGCGCTAAAATCACGTCCCAGATGCTGGGTTGGCACAAAAACTCACCCCCCAAAACACTGATGGGTAAAGTAGGTGGGTTATTGTGGGTTTTTAATTCAGAAAAGTCTGTGTGTATTACTGTTTGGTTTTCGATTTTTTTTTTGTAAGAAATAAAGAAGAAACTATTGTAAAAAATTGTATTTCCGTCTCATAAACGCCTCATATTATTATACTCTTTACAAATACGAAAACGATCGGCACATTTATAAAACCGTAAATGAAGTTCGCAGAGAAAAACTTTCATATCATTGTGTTAATAAACGAATTCTAAACAACTTTCAAAATGTCCGTCTGTCCGTCCGTCACGTTTCTTGTAGGTACGATAACTACAGAAACGTCCGAGTGTGGACGTTTGGAATAGCAATTTAATGTTAGCTAGAGGAAGGACATATTGTTTTTGAAAGAAATCGTTGAGTAAATATAAAAGTTATAATACATTTTAAGAAAAAAAATGTACATGAAAAGTGGCGTAACCTTTGATTGATAAGATTTTACAATCGCAAAAATTCTGTATAGTATACTCACGAGTTCCTTTGCCAATCAAGACGGTACCATCGGCAGTTGATTAAAATTGCAAGTACAGCAATTATAGCCAAAAAATTAATTTATTTAAAAAAAAAGCTATGGAATGTTCAACAATTATATAGGGTGGCCCAACGAAAACTTGACATGAGGTTTTGGGTGATAATAGCGTAAATATAAATAAGCGCTCAGGCAGGTCAAAAATTGGTTTTCTAAGTTTCAACATCGCCACTTCAATCTTCGAGTAGTGGGGTGAACAACCCCTAAAATTTTAATACCGAAGGAGGAGCGAGTCTTACATCATTGGAAAGCCCCTTGATGGAATTTACACATTCCGTTTTCGAAAAAACAAAGATTTATTTACGGGAAAATAACTGTGAAGTACAATCTAGCTACTTAAATTATTACTTTGGTAAATGCTCCGAAATGCCAACCACCAGCTTCCATGCAATAATACAGATTCTGTTGAAAAGTTCTCGCACATTTGTTTGTGATTCGTTGATGAAGCAGATGGAGCAGAATAAATTGTGCTTTTCAAATGAACAGAACAGGAAGAAGTCTAATGGAGAAAGATGTGGTGATTGTGGTGGCCATTCTGTGGAACCTCTCCTCCTAATTCAGTCACCCGGAAAGTGTTGTTCCAAATACTGACGAACAGGCAGAGCATAGTGCGGAAGAGCGCCATCTTGTTGAAATATCAACTGATCCTCCATATAATTTTGGTCGTTTTCAATAATGTTAGTCAACATGGGGTCAGTTGTGTCTTCTAGAAGTTCAAAATACATATCTCCTTTTAGATTGCCTTCTAGGAAAAAAGGACCAACGATACGATTACCAGAAATTCCAGCCCAAACGTTTAACTTTTGGGGACGTCGAGTATGCATTTCATACCGACAGTTATGACAATTAACCGTACCATTTAAAAAAGAAGAACATTCTTCACTGAAACAGATGTTGAAAAGAAAATGAGGATTTTCAATCGCTAGCTCACTTACTACCTCGTCATCATCTTCGTTCAGTTCTTGTGTCAAAATAATTTTATAAGGGTGAAAATTGTTTTCAAAATACGTTGAATACTAGTTCGTGATACACCGGATACAGTTGTCTACTTTCTTGTACTCAACACAGGATCAAGTGCAACATGGCCCAAAATTTCCACTTCTGTCGCGACACGTTCAATATTCATGTTGTTGATTGAATAGGTCAGCAGCCCTATTGGCTCATCGGTTGTTTCCATAGTAAAGACCAATTACCTCAACCCTCTGTGCAACGTGCAACTGTATAAACCATTGTTGCTTTTTAGATTAATTAGAAGTAAACCATACACCATAGTATAATGTAAATCTCGTTTATTAATCAAGTGAAATTTCGAATAATTTCTTCGATTGTTTTAAATTCTTATCATCGGTAAAGAGGAAAATTTTCATTGAAAAGTTCAAGTTATTGTATTTACTGATATTGAGAGTGCAAAAAATGCAAACCAATTGTATAGTGACGTACTAAATGTTTGTAGCTCGTAAATATTAAACAGGTCCAGTTCGTAAACAAAAATTCAGTATTTCGAAAACGGTAGGTACATGTAAATTCCAAAAATTGCATGCCAGAGTTTTTGAGAATTCGATTTCCAATTATGTACGACTCGCCCATCCCTCGCTATTCAAATTTTAGGGGTTGTTCACCCCACTGTCACGTTGAAACTCGGAAAACCAGTTTTCCTCCTCCAAAATAAAATTGACCTGACCGAGCGTTTATTTATATCTATGTTATTATCACCTATCATACATCTAGAGCATTGATAATACTGAGATAATTTTGTCATAGAGACTGCTGAAAGTGTGTTGCTTGGTAATTACCTTTAAGCAACGCGCTTGAAGCATTCTCTACGACAAAATTTTGAGTATTTATCAATGTTGGAGGTGTATTCAGTAAGATTATGTTTTATTCTCCATTCAGTTAGTATTCTCTGATAGAACAAAATTCTAAAAACATTTTCCACGTATACTTTTTACTTTTGATTGTATTTTTGGATCTATTTTCTAATACAATTTGATTAGTTGAATCGTTTGAAACATTACCAAACCTTTGTAACATTTTTTTAAATTGATTTTCAATTTGACATTATTTGTTGAATTTCAATCTGACATTTGAACATGCCATTCGTGCCTTGACTGATAAAACCACATATATGCGTGGTATCGCTGTAATCTTTTACTGACTGGATGAATTTTGATAGACATGAAATGCAAAATATTGATTAGTTAATACATTTAGTAAAAATTTATCACCCAAACCCCATGTCAAGTTTCAGTTGGGCCACCCTGTATAAAAAACGAAATAATCCAGCGAAGAGTATAATGTTAACTGCTCGTTTTGTTATAAAATAAGTAAATAATAATCTTAATAAAAGTAAAAAACACGATGAAACAAAAACTTAACAAACCTTCCTCAAAGTAGAATGTAAAAGGAAAAAAACTTAACAAACCTTCCTCAAAGTAGAATGTAAAAGGAAAAAAACATTTATAGAAAATAGTAGGTATCTATATGTTACCACGTCATATTGTCGAGATAACCCGTGGACAATTTGTAATCTGCATAAACCCAGAATAAGCCACAGTTACCCATAATTGCCCAGAAAACCCACCAAAAACCCATTAGATCGCCTTTTTCTAAAGAAGGTGGGTTTTTACACAACCCTGTCCGGATGGCAAAAATGCATGGGAAGTGATTTGAAGCAAATTATCTAAAGAACAAAATGAACCCTAGGATCAGCAGAATAACATGAATGAGGTGCAAAATTCTTTATTTTAAAAAATAGACGATTTTAATCTGAATATCACCGGTCTCTTATACATTTATATTTCTTTATTTAAAATAATATTTAAATTGTTTAGGTATATAAGACTTATTTAATATAATGTAAGAAAAGTAAACGATCTTTGTTATATTTCATTAAAAAAAATTATTTGAAATGTAATTTTTTGGCTGAAATTTTCAAATTTCATATTAGTCGGGGAGCCCTCGCCCGATCCTTGGGGACAATGTTTTTCATAAAGATTAAAGCCTAAGGAACAATTTAAGACATGTCCTAAAAAAAAGTTGGCTGCACTTTCAAAATGGCGTCCGTTTAAAAAAAAATTGCAAATATGGTTTTTGTCATTTAACACAAAAACTAAAAAAGATGGAGAAAAACTTTCTGCACAAAAACAAAGTGCATAAAATTTTCTGCAATTTTGTTCCTATACAATATTTGGATAGGAGTTACCATTTTCCAGATAAATAAGTCCAAAATTAAGAAAACATGGAAATTCATATATCGGTAAATCACTTAGAGGAAATAACTGTGACAATTATTGTAAAGCGTAAATTATAACTTTATATTATTAACATAACAAAAATAAAATAAACTGAAAAAAATTAAAAACAATAATAATATTATAATTTGCAGACATTTATCTCGAAAACGGTAACCATGGTATCTGGAAAATGTAACTCCTATCCAAATATTGTATAGGAACAAAATTGTAGCAAATTTTATGCAATTTGTTTTTTGTGCTGAAAGTTTTTCTCCATCTTTTTTAGTTTTTGTGTTAAATGACAAAAACAATATTTGCATTCTTTTTTAAACGGACGCCATTTTGAAAATACAGCCAGTTTTTTTTTAGGACATGTCTTAAATTGTTCCTTAGGCTTCAATTTTTGTGAAAAACATTGTCCCCAAGGATCGGGGAGGTGCATGGACAGTTAGGGTGGGCTCCCGTAGTATTACATTTTATATTGAATTTTATATTTTATTTTAAGAGCTGA
Source organism: Rutpela maculata (assembly GCA_936432065.2). Taxonomy (NCBI): domain Eukaryota; kingdom Metazoa; phylum Arthropoda; class Insecta; order Coleoptera; family Cerambycidae; genus Rutpela; species Rutpela maculata. The sequence goes on along the minus strand of OW386286.2, from coordinate 56,692,472 downwards.
ATCATTTATCTGGAAAATGGTAACTCCTATCCAAATATTGTATCTTTTTTAATTTTTGTGTTAAATGACAAAAATCATATTTGCAAATTTTTTCTTTAAACGGACGCCATTTTGAAAGTGCAGCCAATTTTTTTTTAGGACATGTCTTAAATTGTTCCTTATCTTTATAAAAAATATTGTCCCCAAAGATTGAGGGAGGGGGGGTTGCACGGACACTTAGGTTGGGCTCCCGTAGTATATGTTATTTAGGGCAATTGCAAAAAGGAATGAAGAAACTACTTTAATATACATTCTTTTTAATTTATTTTGAAAAATATTTTAAATTAAATTAAATCTTGATTCGCTTTCGTTAATTTCAACATTATAGCTCTTATCAGACTATGCGGTTCGGTTGTGGTAGTCGTCGCACTTTTTACTATCACAATAATTCTGTGGCCGCAATAGAATTGCACAAATTGGAACTTACTTCATTTATGTGCAAGAAATCACCGCGACTTAGTGATTTTTTTAGTAACTTTGGTGTTGCCAATATATATTTTACTACTGGGATTAACATATCTTCAATCAAATTTAGTGTAGTATTAGTGAAATTATTTATTATTTATTGTTTGATTATGTTTTATGTCGTGTGGTTTGCCACATTTAAACAATAACTTGTTTTAAATCTTTTTGAAATAAATAACGATGAATAATAAAGAGAATGTATTGTTTAAATCATCATAATAATGATGCCTCCGCTATTATCAAAGCTACACAGCTCTTTTCTGTGTGATTAATTATTTTAAACTGTTCTAACTCGATAAAATAACGAAAAGTTTGGTTAAGTTGACGTAAATAAATTACAACATTTGTATTGTAGTAACTTTAAGTATTAATGTTGGTAATGACAGTTAATAACTAAGAATTGCGGCCACTGAATTGCAAAGTGTGATTGACCGAACTGCATAGTCTGATGAGGGCTTTATGAAGTTTTCAATACCTACCTGAAAGCTGTTATCAACAAGATGGCTTATGTAATCATATACAAATCGGCAAATGTAGTATTATGTATCCTGAGGTAATCGAGTACAAGAAACAGAACAGAAAAAATAGGAAAAGAACGGTGGATGTACTGCTCCCAGCACGTCCCACACTTCGTGAAATCTTATAATTTTATCAGCTTATCGTATATCAATGCACGGCATCGGTACCTATCGCTTTTAACCGCGTGCGCATTGTAGTGGAAGTATATTCGTGTTTCTTTTACTAACTCTCTGTTTTCTTTCTTGCGCTCGTTTACCTCAGAACCCATACTTACAGCTGCATTTACCGAATCTGTATGTTATATTTCTACCTGCTTTTGATCACTATTGTATTCCTGAAAATAACTTGAAAAGAAACCGTGAAGTTACAAAAAGAAAAATTTAAAGTAAAAATTTGTTCAGCACATGAACGACAAAATGCATTCCAAAAAATAAATTTCGAAGTAAGGACAAATTTCTACGAAAGCGTAGAAAGGCCATGCCATTCTTATATTTTTTCAGACTCGAAATTCACAGACTATGAAGAAGATTCCACAAGCACCAAAACGCTTGAAGACTACACTCGAATATCATATTCGACGAGTGTTTCGTCAACCATGTTAGTTAGCATCATCTGGGGATGATTGAAACTGAAGTAAATTTAAGATGTTGTATTTCTAACAAACTAATTTCATGATTCAATAAATTTAATCAATCCCGTTATCTCTACCTAATCTTTGTCTCTACTTGACGCAGCGTGACCTACTAACCATTAAAGCGAGCTATTTAGATGAATAAGGCCTTTGTCACTATTCATAGTATTTTTACATTTTGCAATATCGAAGCTGTTAAAAGGATCCCGCTGTCTATTATTTGTTACATTCTTAATCAACCTTAAGTTATTCAGCATAGGAAATCCTTTAACCATTAAACCTTTAAAATCATCTTTATTTTTGTTTTCTGTAGTTTACATTATGAGGTTGCACTTCATTTGTGTATCATTTAGGTTGTACAATATAGTAAACAAAAGCGTAACATTCGCCTGAAGCGTGATGCGCTAATGCTGACCGATGACAGATCAAGAGATATCAGACAAGCTCCATTTTATATCCAGGCCACGGCATTTTCCTTCCGATTAAATGCATTTGAAGTTATTATGCTATTTAGCTTGAAATAGTGGCAGGAGAGCAGGATGTTAGAGTAGTATTGATGTTATTGAAATCATGTAGGAAAGTTGCAAAAATCTGCTTAAAGAAATTCGTCATGAAACAAAACTGGATTTTATATGCATAGTTATTTTGTAGGAGTGACTTTACCTGGTAATTAATGTTTTCTTGCCACATGATTCCTCAAGGGGTGATTTAAATTGGAATTTGTGGGAAGTTGGTTGTGGTGGGATGTTGTCTGTGTGGACATAGGAAATCCGAACGATAATATTGAATCAAGCAAAAAGTTTAGATTTACGAAATCAGTTGTAAGGATTGTTGGACAAACGAAAAGTCCAATTATAATTAGATTCAAGGAATATTAGCCCATTTCAAATACAGAAGAACTGAAAGATCTAGTGTTGGCCATCATACCTTTGAAACCAATCAATAATTTGAGGTTAATTAGGAATATAACAAGTAATAGACAGCTGGATGCATTTAAATAATTTTGAAACTGTAAAATGTTAAAATAGTATCAATAGAGATAAAGGCCTTACCCCAAATAGGCCGCTTTGTTGGTTAGTGAATTGCGGTAAATCAATACATTAATTTGTTATAAATACAGCATGTTGTTTAATTTACTAATTTTAAATATCTGTAGATGCTTCCAAAATGGTTGGAGAAAAGAGTATCGAATATAGTATTAAAGTGTTTTGGTGTTTGTAGAAAGTTAACAATTTTGCCGAGATGGGTGAAGGAAACTTTCCATTTGAAAGATTCCGGAATCAAATTTTGATAAAAAGTTTTCAATAAAATATTTGAATATTTGAATATATCTAAAAGTTTCCAAAATTCCGGGAAAGTTTCCTTTGCAAACTTTCGGAATATTGAAATATTTTATTGGAAACTTTGCTTTTTATCGAAACTTCGTTCCGGAAACTCCCGAAAATTTCCTGGAAATTTTCATTGAAAAATTTTCGTTAACCGTCTCTGCAATTTTGAAATACAGAGAAAAACTAATACGAATAGCATGGCTTTTCTATGCTTTCGTAAATTTCGCTCATAGGTTAGCCAAAAATTCACCATGAAATATTAGAAATGGGAAAGTTCTTTCATTGAAATAAATAAACTGTCAGCAGAAAATATCTATTAGTAAATACAACGAAAGAAGGAGTATCGATAAGGCCTTTATTTGGCCCCAGTTGAGCACAAGCGAGAAGCACTTTGATTCTTACAGATGTCAAAGATTTTACGTTCTCACACTACATACTTAAAAATATTTCTTGTGCTTGAAGTTTGAAAAAAGTAGTAATTTTTTATCTTGTCTCGCATTGTAAAAAAAGTGTTGTTGTTGGGGCCAAAAAAGGGCCTTATCGATACCCCTTCTCTACACTTACTTATTTAAGTGAAGTGATAGATTTCCTTTCAAATTAACCATATGTGGTTATCAAAATATGAGTTTTTTGGTTGTTTTTCATTTGTGAATAGGTTTAGGTGTGCACTTTTTCTATAAAAGTATTTTCATTCATTTGCAATGAAATCTGTGTTACAAAAATAAGCAATGCTAATGAAGATAACAAAACAAAAAAATAGAAAATCGAACTACTACGTTCTTCATTTCGAATTGTGAGACTAATTTGAAATTAGTTTTTGTGCATATGCACAGTTAAAAAAAATTGAAAATTTTCTACTTGTACACGCACTTAACTCCTGAAATGTTATAAAAGTTATTTTTTAGCAAACACGACATAATTGTGCAAAAAAATGATTAAAGAAAATTGCTCTGAATAACGCCTTGTGTAATATTTTATTAGATTTCGCTTTAAATGGACAACTTTTCTGATAGTTGGTCAATTTTCAGTAGTAGATTTTTCTTCTGTTAGTGTCAATTAAAAATTAACCAAGTTTTTTGGGAACAAAAAATGTAAAGTTCGACAATCCCATGAGTGAAAAAAAGCACTTTACAAACGAATTGCATACAATATTTTTTTCTAATATCGAAATCGTTACCAAAAAATATACGTATCCATTAATCTACTTTACACCTTAGTGCGTAAAGTGTGTTACTTTATGCACTTAATAAAGTTTTCCGATAAAAAAATGCCTAATTGATTTCTTTATTTTTTCCATTTATTTTGGTACTGCAGGTGGCTTTGCATTTGTAGGAGGCGAATATTTTTGGCCATAAAGTAGATCCTAATTTGTTTTATATTTTGGCAAAATTTGGTTCAAGTCGGACAAAAAATAAAAAAGTTATAAAGGTGTTTCCATTTTAAATGGGCCACACTGTAGTTCATGAAATAGCTATTTGTTTATTAAGAGCGCAAAGTTTGGCGCGCCCTGCTTTGCGTGGCGCGTCAACTTACTTTCTTGAGCCACAATCACACTTTATGCTTGAATTACACACATGATTTTGCCTACAATAATCTGAAAATAGTAAAATAAAAACAGTAATTAGGTTGAATTTTTGCTGGAAATCCGAATTTATCAATATTTTATGTGTGTGCCTTGCATATGTGATCAAACTAAAAAAGGAACAAAACACAATCTCTGTCAAGTTATTTCAGTTTTATTCAATATTATAAGTACGTATTTTTTTATAAATAAATTAGGCAATTAATCGTTACACTTAGATCAACTTTCATTATATTAAAAACAGTTTTGGAGGATTATTTCATAAAAATACATTGGTCAATTTTCTGACCAAACTTGTGTAAGGACAGATGCATGCGAGCGTGATATTTTTCATAACTCGCAACAAAATAACCAAATAACTCATATTTTTTAAAAATACTCAAACTCAAGTCATAACTAGTCATAACTTCTTGGCATGTCAAGTCATAACTTCTTGGCATTGTATGCTTAAGTTATTAAGTATTTATTTTCTACCTAGAAATGTTGGTGGATCCACTAGGCGCTTTAATAATAATAGGTCTTTATTTGGAAGCTTGTAATGCACTCTTCCGCATAACCCCATTTCAGGAAAAGATACATAAACTGAAATAACTTTTGATCCATCAACAATAGGATACCATATTTATGGGTATTTTGATTGGAAACAACCTCCCCTACCACCTCACTTCGTTTGACCATATATTTCCGTTCACTGTTATACAACATAAACGAAGCAGCTGCGAAAGTGGAAAGTAGCTTTATAATTCTGTTCAGCATTCTTTAAATTCATAAACTGTGGTTACTTTTAGAACTCTCGGAAATTGCAGCACTTCTCTTGTTTTGTATCAAGTGCCTCAACTTTGTGCAGCTTCTTGTAATACAAAATTTGTATTCAATGTTGTTTGTATACGTGTATTTTGTCCGATTTTCAGAGTTTAACCAAGAGAAAGATCAGCAGCAGAACTTAAAATGGCACTCAAAAATAATATAAAATTGTTTCGTGACGCCTGATTCTTCTGTAAATTTGGATGATCTCTAATTTTATTTTTTTATTATAAATAGTACTAGGGTGTAGTTGTAGTCCTTGAATTTAAAGATAAGACAATCTTCTGGCGATTTTGTTTTGTAATGTAATAGACTGAAATAAAAATAAAATAATTTAAAGAGTTTTAGTCAATAATCTGAATACCTATTTGAATGTGTCCATGAAAGTGATTTCATGTGTCTCGAGTTGAAATAGGGAAATTAAAGGTAAGTATTTAGAAAACTGCTGGAGACTCATTAATAAGTCGACAGTGAAAGAAATTGTATGGATAGTTTGTCCCCTACCTACTGTTCCCACTCATGACTAGGGTATCAAATACCGGAATACCGAAATTTCGAGATTCCGGGATACCACAGTGGGTCAAATTTGGTAAAAGTGGCCAAAAATGCTTTTTTTCAACTTTTGAATTTCGCTTTGATATTTTGGGGGTAGTTAAAGAAAAGGTCACTGTATCTTTTCCGAGAATGCAAAGGCGATCGGGCGATTTCTCTACCTGCTAGGGGCTCGCAAACATGACCCTTTGCACAGCACCGTTTCGCCGGAATTGCGGCTCATTTAATCACGAACTTTTAAAGAAAGACTGTGTTTAAAACGTTTTAGTTCAAAGTGAAATTTTTACAGGAGCAGCTTACTTGAGGTATATACTTTATTTTAGCATATTGCATAAAGAAAGTTTTGAATTTCAAAACAGAAAGAAGGTTGTTTTATTATAGTGTTTATCCGAAACTTTTACAAGTAGACTCAGATTTGTGTAGGGCCACAAAAAAAGTCTTACGTTATCATGCCTTGAAAAAACATGTAGGAAATACCTTAGACGTTCCTTTATAACATACATAAAAAGTCGTAACCCCATTCAACCCCCTTTTCGGAATTTTGGATTTTTTACAACGTGCGACACGTATTCCGCGAGCACCGGCAGCATCGCTCACTTGACACAAGGAGATGCGGAATCAATTGTTAAATAACTTTTTATCTTTATAATATCCTTTGAAGTTATAATTAGCATTTATTATCAATAAAATTTGACCTATTCAAGGAATGTTTCGAAAAAAATTCAGTTCTATAGTTATTTATTTATTTATTTCGTTTCATTATATATACTCTTACAACCCCTGAAAGTCGCCCCTGGGGGTGAATACTTTTTCATTTTTTTATGGATTAATTAGCGGTTTTCGATAACGTTAAACTGAAAAAATTAATTAACATGCCAATATCTACACTAACAACCCCCAAAAGCAACCCCCGATGGTAAATATATTTTTAATTAGTTTTTCGGTCTTATTCAAATGGCTTGCTAGAAAGTCCAACTGAGAAAAGCTGAAATACACAATTTTTCAGAAAAACAACCCCTAAAAGACACCCTTGTTGACATTCATTTTTTAAATTGTTTTTCACCCAATACATATGTGATTGTTAATCGGCCTATGACAAAATTAGATTTTTGGCCAATTTTTGAAATTTTCGGCCCCCCCGCTCATCAGTTATTAAACGCGAGGGCTCGTTGGCTTTCGAGGTGCCCGCCAGAGATCTTGACAAATTTTTTTTTTCAAATTTGTCCTCCCCGCTCATCAATTATTAGGCGCAGGACCCCACCAGTGAGTTTGGTACCGGAACGCATGATTTGATGTGGGGGGCCTGTCACTAAGACAGACATAACTTCATGAAGTCGAGAATTACTTAATTTGGTCTTAATTACTAACTCAAGTCATAACTAGTCATAACTTCTTGGCATGTCAAGTCATAACTTCTTGGCATTGTATGCTTAAGTTATTAAGTATTTATTTTCTACCTAGAAGATTTCTTCAGAGTACAATGGCATTGTGCGTTATTGTGCTGTGTTAAAAATTACCTGAAATTTCCCTCAAAAATGCCTTAATATGTGATAAACAAATTAAGTTATTTTACAAGTCCAAATTAACTTAAGATTCACTTGGAAAAATGCCTCCACGGACTTATGGAACTTTTTGTAAGGTAATTTCCTAATATTGATCATAAAAACGACTTCTTAGTCATAAAGCCAATAAGTAATTTGTAAACTACTTAATTCTACCCTACTAAAACTCAAATGAAGTTGCAGGCACACTTTTGAAAATGTTGGGTTCAATTATTACCTTTAAGTAACCATGGGGCCTAAATTATTGTCGCAATTGGCCTATTGGAAATACTGACACTGTACAAGTCTAAATTTCTTCAAAGGCAAAAGCTATGTCTTGGTTCTCACTTGCTCTAATGCCTTTGCTTGCCTATTCTCAACTTTGACTTTACTTTCATTTTTTTCCCCGCATTGGTAAAATCATAAATTTTGAGGTATATTTACCCATGACTAAATATTCGGACATAATAGTAGCAATTCCAACAAACAATTCCAACTAGAAATGTTTGTTGGGGGCCCTAACATATGCCGCTCAAGTATGGCGCAGCGCGTCGGCCACGCTATTGAGGAAACACACAGTTCTTCAGAATCAGTTTCCCCGCTTCATTTCAAGGTTACCTAATAGAATTATACGCACACTGCAATGACATAGACCCAGAAGTATTACCAGTTCAAACTGGGCGATAGCCCCCGCTAACAATCAACACACACAAATAAGAAAGCATAATGCACCATTTAGAATCAAACATAAACTATCATACCAGGCGCTGATCATTTTTCAGCAGCCTCTTTAGTCAAAACTGTGTTCTCATTCTCTAGCTTGTCAAAGTACTACAACCTTTATTGTTTTTTCCTTATCTATTTCTTCCTATATGTCTTTTTGTATACTTCTGCTATTGTCAGTTGAAAAAGCGACGTTGATCTTTACCAGTGGCACGGATCAAACGCCGGCGCTTTGTCGGACTTTTTTTAAATTATTTTCCAACTGACTTTAGCAAGAGTTTATGTTGTGTCTGCTTATCTAAATTATTTATCCTAATCATTAAATTTTGATACAGCTTTTACGTAAATGCCAACCAACATTTTAAATTCAAGTTTAAGCCACCGTGATTATCGCTTCCATCGTAGTGAATTATTCTAAGCAGGTTTCTTATTTATCGTCTTTTCTTAACAGCAACCAAAAAGTTCTCCATCAATGCCTTTGTCACTTAATAAGCTTTAGTATTTTTCTTTGGAAATTCACCTCATTACTGCCATTTTAATTCGCCTTAGGAGTCTGGTCATCATATTTAGTTTTATCCGATCTGGCCTCGATCCAGCCCTTTAATTGTCATGACGCTGTGCGTCGTGGATGTCTGACTGGCCTCGAGGATGGGCGCCTGCTCTAATATTGTGTAATTTATAATAAAATTTTTGCAATTTTTTACTTGATTTATTAAATCGAGAATTTCTATCTCTGTATCTTTGAAATAATAAACGTCAGTAAACTATGATTTTTCTATGTTTATCTCTTGATTAATAACAGTTTATTTTTTAGGTAAACCGTTTATATGCTTTAAGTGTAAAAAAGGTTATATGAGCAAAAAGTCATTGTACACCCATACAAAATGGGAATGTGGGAAGCTACCTCAGTTCCAATGTCCGACTCAAGGCTGTGATTACAGAACAAAACGAAAGGGAAACCTCAAGATTCATTACTCACTTCATTGTATCTATAAAAAAAAATTAGAGAGCAATAAAAGCTAGTGCAGGTATTAAACAAGTTTGTTTTAATTGATCGCAGTTTTAACGAACTTAAAATTTTTAAAAAGTTCTCAATTCGACCTGTATGTTTGTTTTTTCAATATGTATGTACATTCATTACTCTGGCTTGGCTTAAGTGATTTCTATGAAATTTTGTAAACTGTAGAGTATAACTTGGCGGTAGTCCTATTATAGTTTTATCAAGCTACATGTAATGTAAGGTAAGCAAAAATTGGAAACGAGTTTTTATCGCAAATTTATCGAAAGATAAGGGAAAACGATTAATAATAATATTTCTTTACAAGCTAAGTATTTTTGATCACCGATGGTATCATTGACGTCATTCCATCTAGCTACGACTAGTGCACAGTGAACCGGACTCTCAAAAGTTAGAAAAAATTAAATTTCGTTGGAATTTCGTTGAAATTGGTAATTAGGTATATTCGGAGTAGCTAATACCCAATTTGAAGTCAAAAATTAAAAATGACGAATCCAATATACCTGCCAAAATGTTTTCAGATTTAGATGAAATCTGTTACAAGGGGATTTTAGAATTCTCTGATAACCAGTCTGATGTTGAGCTTAATAATTCAGAACGACGATTATTTGATGCGCAGAAGTTAAACAAGAGGCCATTAAGAACGGCGAAAAAACATTTTTGAAAAAAATTTAACCGCCTTTAAAAAAAAGATCACCAAAAATTATGAAATAAAATTTCACCGGTGTGCCTTCCAGTTAATTGAACCCCATTACATAATATCGATATGAGGTTCGGTCTAAAAATGAGCAAACGACTTTAGAATCGATATTAGGTAAAAATATTCTAATGATTTTTTTAAGGTTGTTCAATTCTTAAAAAAAAAATTATATGCATCCATTGTACCAACAGAAAAATACGATTGAATTTGAAAATAAATTTCTACATACAATTTGAATTTTGGGTTCTAATTAAAATGTTGTCTACTTTTAAAGTGATTGAAGTAGTTCCTATAAGCATCAAAATACTTGAAATTATATTGGTACACGTTTCACCAACATGGTTTTTGTTTTAAAACAGTGTTTTTTTTACTATTAAAGAGAAAGAACAGTGTTTTAAAACATATTTTAAAACAAATATTTTATGCATTTCTGTGAATCTGTAAATCCCAGACGAATCCCAGACGAATGAAACTAAATTGTTTCAGAAACACAGAAATAAATTCAAATCTCTAATTGCTCGTATAGTTCACAGCAGATTTACCAAAATGTCGGCGTCTTTGACCATCAAACACGCCGCATCTCACCGCCAAAGGCGCCTAAGAATTGTGCTGTCAACTATACATGACGCAACTTCTAGACTTACGGCCGGCGGACCAACAGGATTCTTGTTTCAGTGTTTACTGTATATGATTTCATCGATCTCACTCTCCTGCAATGGGCTCATTTAGCATATTTTTTTAATTGCATTTTCCAAAAGATCTCTTAATTTTTGCAATGTATAAAACCAGAAAAATCTAGAATCTCCATATGCTTTTAAATTAATCAAGAACATCGACGCTGCGTGACGTCATTCAATCATATAATCCTAGTTGCATTTTCATCAGCACTTAATGCTGCATACTCTTGTGTTAAAATACTCCAATCGTCTCCCAATCACCATAATCAAGTACATCTCTGACAGATTAGACAAAATTGCTTTTAAATAGCAGTAAACGCAACTTCGAAACAGACTTGGATTGAATTACGTCAGCACTTTGATCGCATTGGTTTATTTTTAAAGCAATATATTTCTGAAACTACTTATCGGATCGACCTCAAATTTTCAGTGTTATAATTATTCGACGATTATCTCGCATAAATGAAATATGAAATTTTATTAAATGAATTAATTAGTCATTACTCTACTCATTGATGTTCAGTGTCCGTACATACATGTTGGTTAGATAATGCAAAGTTCACTGTCATAGTGTATCAATTGTAAAATAAGAAATAAATAAATGACGCGTCAAGGAAAAAAACCAGATCCAATATGGACCAACTTTAATTTGATAAAATTCGATGCAAATTCTGGTAGAGGAAGTGCAGATACTAAAAAGACGGTCTCTAAAGCAGAATGTAAAAAATGTAAGAAGCAATTGCCCATAGCATCACCAGAAGTATGTTTTAATAGAGTTAGAGAAAATTGAGGACACTGAAACAGAAGTTTCAGATAATCCGGTTAATGAGCAGGCTCATATTTTTCATATTTAGTCAAATATCTGTTCACATTATCAAAAAGGGTAGTGATGAATTTATACGTAAGTGTATTTCTAAAATATTTCATTATCTGTTTAACATATTCTGCAACTCCAGGAATTTCAATATCGTGAGCTAAGAAAATAATTATATGCAAGGAGCGACTATATGAAATGATATCATTATTTAGTAATTCATTTGATTCTGCTAAAGATCGACGCATTTTTGCCATATTAGCAGCATTGTCTGTGGCTAAACTTACATTCAAATTCATCAGTACACTTTTTCATAGCCTGAACAGATATTTGCCATAAATATGACAAATCTGAGCCTTGGTTGTCAGGTTTACACTCATTAACAGGATTATCTATTTCAGTGTCCTCACTTTTCTCTAACTCTGTTAAAACATACTTCTGGTGATGTTTTTTCATTCTGGCAAGTAATATAGGCAATTGCTTCTTACATTTTTTAGATTCTACTTTAGACACTCTCCTTGAGTACCTGCACTTCCTCTACCAGAAGTTGTTTTGATTTCTATCAAATTAAAGTTGATCCATATTGGATCTCGTTTTCTTCCTTGACGAGTCATTTATTTATTTCTTATTTCACAATTTATACACTATGACAATGAACCTTGCATTATCTAACAAACAAGTATATACGGACACTGAACATCAATGAATAGAGTAATGACTAATGGAGTCATTTAGTCAAATTTCATATTTCAATTCTTTGTACGTTTTTGCGAGATAATCGTCGAATAATTATAACACTGAAAATTTGAGGTCGACCCGATAAGTAGTTTCAGAAATATATTGCTTTAAAAATGCGATGCGCTTAAAGTGCTGACGTAATTCAATCCGAAAATCTGTTTCGAAGTTGCGTTTATGGTTATTTAAAAGTAGATTTGTCTAATCTGCCAGATATGTACTTGATTATGGTGATTTGGAGACGACTGGAGTATTTTAACACAAGAGTATGCAGCATATAAGTGCCGAAAAGAGGGGGATGAAAATGCAACTAGGACTGAATGACGTCACACAGCGTCGATGTTCTTGAATAATTTTAAAGCCTATAGAGATCCTAGATATTCTGGTTTTTTACATTTCGCTCTGAAATTAAGACATCTTTTAGAAAATGTAATAAAAAAAATATGCTAAATGAGCCCATTGCAAGACAGTGAGATCATATACGTAAAGAGTGAAACAAGAATCCTATTGGTCCACCGGCTGTAAATCTCGAAGTTGCGCCATGTACGAGAAATTACAGGTTTGAACTTATTTCTGTGTTTCTGAAACAATTTAGTTTCATTCGTCTGGGAAACACTTTCTATACTATTTGTTTTGTTTATTATTATTTGTTACGTACCCTGAGTTGTACCTGAAGACGAATACAGTTTTTTTACTAAATTTATTTTGGATTTTATTACTCTTAGCTTAAAATTAACCGTCCCCGTTTTTTTTTTAAATAAAACAGCAATATAAAAAACAATGTTTTAAACAGTGTTTCAAAAAACTAATGTTTTTTCCACTGTATTAAACATGTTTTAAAACATTGTTTTGAAACGAGTGTTTGTAAACAACCCAGCCCTGCAGGGAAAAATAAATAAATAAGAAACAGTAAATATTTTAAGACATAGTAATTTCTAATAACAAACTAACTTTCAGGTGCAGTGTATACATGCAAGAATTGTAAAAAGGCGTATAAGAATAAAAATTCGTTGTATAATCATTTGGTATGGGATTGTGGAAAGCCACTTCGGTTCAAGTGTCCGGTGCAACACTGTGCGTACAGAACCAAACGAAAGGGGAACCTTAAGATTCACTATTCACAACAACATTGTGCTGGTAATAAAGCATTACCACCATTGCAATGAAAGCTAGTGCAGGTATCATAATAAAATTGCCTAAGATACAATGTAACAGTGTTAAAGGGGGAAACCAAATATATAAATTATTGTTATTTATAAGTTATAAATTCAGACAGTGTATTTTAAAATGTATGTAAAATTAATAAAATAAGTTTTAAAATATTAGTAACTAAGATATGGATCAATTTTAATTTGATCAAAATCAATGCAAATCTGGTAGTGGAAATGCAGGTACTAAAAAGACAATCTCTAAAGCAGAATGTAAAAAATGTAAGAAGCAGTTGCCTATATTAGTTGCTAGAATGAAAAAGCATCACCAGAAGTGTGTTTTACAGAGTTAGAGAAAAGTGAGGACACTGAAATAGAGGTTTCGGATAATCCTGTCAATGAGTATGAACCTGACAACCAAGGCCCAGATTTTTCATATTTGTGTCAAATATCTATTCAGGCTATCAAAAAAGTGCAGTGATGAATTTAAATGTAATGTAGTAAATTTAGTCACAGACAATGCTGCCAATATGACAAAAATGCATCGACATTTAGCACAATCAAATGAATTACTAAATAATGATATCATTTCATATGGTTGCTCCTCGCATATACTTATTTTCTTAGCTCACGATATTGAAATTCCTGGAATTGTAGAACATGTTAAACAGATAATGAAATATTTTTTCGTCATACCTCCTGCATAAGTATACTGTAATTCCATTGTTTTGTCGATGTAAAGTGACGCTTTATGTACCAAATACTACTTGTTGCCATTGGCAACGAGTCGTTATTTTTCATAACGAAATCATAAGGAAAATAAAGTAAATTTGAGAAAATTTTCTCTTTTATATAACAAGTATTAAATTAAATGTTTTTAACTTTTTTTGAAGTAAATTCAGACAAGCCTTACTTGCTATATCTTCTATATGATAAAGTACTTAAGGCAAGTAACCTATTTATTGGCTATGATAGCTGCAGAGTATTTGACGCAGTTGAAATACATCGGTGTTTTAAATGCAATGAGTTTAACCACTCATCAAATTCCTGTAGCAAACCATACACCTGTCCCAGATGTGGGGAAAATCACGCTGTTAAAGACTGTAAATCCGATATTCTCATATGTGTCAACTGCACTGCACTTAAAAGTAAAAACAAATCAGATATTTCCATTAATCATGCGGCATGGGATACCAACAATTGCTCTGCATATTTGCTAGCTAAAGAGAAACTGCGAGATGATCTCCTAAGTACTCAATCCGTTCAATAGCAATCACAGCCTATATCATCTCTCCCTACCTCCATTCGCAAATCTACTGCGATTAAGGCTGATAATAAGCATAATATACTCATTTATTATCAAAACGTCAGGGGTCTCAAAACGAAGACGATCGAAGTGAGCAATTCTGTTGCTAGTTCTAATTGGCCCATTATTGCACTAACTTAAACTTGGCTCGATTCAACTATTTTTGATTCTGAATTGATAAACAATAACACTGACCCACAAAAAAAAATTGTTTGCGCCGGGGTACTGACCATACCTATCCCTTGTATTTTGTGCCGCTGAACACGAATCTGACCTTAGTTTTTCCCCTATACGTCAGGTTTTTTTTTAACAGCAAATAAATATATAAATATGTGTAGGGGAAAAACTAAGGTCAGATTCGTGTTCAGCAGCTCAAAATACAAGGGATAGGTGTGGTCAGTACCCCCGCGCAGACCTTTTTTTTTGGTTGCCACTTGTGCCACACTCAGTGTGGCACAATCCTACAAAAAAAAGTCATCTGCGCGGGGGTACTGACCACATCTATTTCTTGTATTTTAAGCCGCTGAACACGAATCTGATCTTAGTTTTTCACCAGCACGTCAGGTTTTTCTTTTATTAGCAAATAAATATATCAATATTAGACTTTTTTGCTTTAAAAAAAAACCTGACGTATAGGGGAAAAACTAAGGTCAGATTCGTGTTCAGCGGGTCAAAATACAAGGGATAGGTATGGTCAATACCGCGGCGCAGACAACTTTTTTTTGTGGCCCTGTGTAATTATAATATCTTTCACAAGGACAGAGATTTTGCAGCTGCTAATCATAGTAGAGGTGGGAGTGTATTGTTAGCAATACGAGATAATTTCAATGCTGTAAGGCTTGATTTAGATCAAGCAAATATATTACCTTATGTTGATATTCTAGGTGTTAAACTCTCAGTTAATCAGCGTTACACCTACATCTTTGTTATATATATTCCGCCTAATGTAAGCTCCGTAAACTATGAAACAATTTTTGAATTCATCGAGTCATTAAATGGTATTTGTGACAACAATGTGTTAATAATAGGAGATTTTAATATTCCCTCGTATTCTCTATCTATTTTAAATGGCATCAATACTGCTGAAGTTACAGCTCTCAATAACTTTACAAATTTTCTAGATCTCTCTCAATTTAATTTTGTGTACAATAACAACAGGTTACTTGACTTGGTTCTGTACAATACCAGTTGTGTAGTTGAGAAAGCTTTAGATGTTTTATTAAAAGAAGATAAGCATCATCCCGGACTTGTAATTTCCTTGAACACTGAATATGAAATCTGTACTAATAATTTCCCAATTAATTATACAAATACATTTAATTTTAGAAAAGCCAATTTTGAACTATTATATCAGGAACTGCTTAATGTCGACTGGTCTTGTCTCGAAGATTACACTGAAATTAACTCTGCGTGTCAACAATTTTATGATAAATTATAGGAGATATTCACAACTTGTGTACCTAAATTTGTGTCCTAAAAATAATAGAAAATCCCCACCCTGGTTTAATGCTGAAATTATCAAAGATATAAGAACTAAAGAAAAATATTTGAGGCTGCACAAAAGAACGGGAGATAACATTGCACTTGGTGAATTTGTGAGATTGAGGTCTAAAATTAAATTTGATATCAAAACTGCTTTCAGAAATTATACAGCTCAGGTTGAAAATAATATCAACAATGATCCAAATAAGTTTTGGACCCACATAAAAGACAAAAAAGGAGTGACTAACATATCTAAAGATATGTATTACGATGGCAATCATTTGAATAACCCACAAGATATTGTAAATGCTTATGCTGATCTTTTCGAACAATCATTTTCACCGGAAGACACATTAACAGATCAGTCTGATAATAATAACAGTAGCATCAATATAGTGTCCTTTTCAGAACACGAAGTACTATTGGCTTTAAAAAAAATAAAACCGAAGCTCACCATGGGACCTGATGGCATTCCCGCGTTCTTATTGAAAGATTGTGCTTATATCTTTGCGAAACCACTCATGATTTTATTTCACCTATCTATTAAGTGTTGTTCATTTCCTGATATTTGGAAATACTCCAAAGTCTGTCCGGTATACAAAAAGGGTGAAAAAAATGATATAAGAAACTTTCGACCGATAACTATAATCTGTAATTTTGGTAAAGCTTTCGAAATATTACTACATAATTCAATTTACCCACATGTTAAAAACATAATTTCCACGCAACAACATGGATTTATGAAGGGCCGCTCTACTACCACTAATCTTATTTGTGCTACGCAATACATATCTGAATTCATCGACATGCAAGTTCAAACAGACGTAATATACTTTGACTTTACGAAAGCCTTCGATAGGCTGAACCACAACTTACTTATTACAAAACTCTCTAGTTTTGGCATTTCAGATCAGCTCATATTTTTTTTTAAATCATATTTAACTGAACGACAACAATACGTCGCGTACAATGGCTTTAAGTCCTCTGATTAAGCTTCAACCTCAGGTGTTCCCCAGGGATCCGTTCTTGGGCTGCTGCTTTTTAATATTTTTATCAACGACATAAGTAATACCCTAGGAGTTCATTTTTTAATGTATGCGGACGATATAAAACTTTTATATAGAATCACTGATCTGAATGACTGCATCACATTGCAAAATAGCGTTTCTAATCTTAGTTCTTGGTGTGTTAAAAACAAACTTTCATTAAATGTGCAAAAGTGTAATATTATGTCGTTTTCAAATAGAGATTCTATGATTATCTACGATTACGCGCTAAACAACGAACAATTAATGCGACCGTCTACGTTCAAAGACCTTGGTGTAATTTTCGATAAAAAACTCATTTTTAATGACCACATTGATACGTTAATATGTGACGTAAATAAGACATTTGGTTTTATCATACGTAACAGCCGCGATTTCTCAAATATTGCAACGCTAAAATTACTATATTTTTCATTTCTGAGATCTAAGTTAGAGTATGCATCCCCTGCTATAATATTCACATCTCAAAAATAGAAAATCTACAACGTCGTTTTCTTAAATATCTTCACTTTGAATTTCATGATACATATCCACCTATTGGCTTTCCGCAAGGAGATTTGCTTGAAATGTTTTCCATGTGCAGCCTAAGTGATAGACGTAACAACTACGCCATTAACTTCTTAAAGAAAGTAATTCATCATGAAATAGATTGCTGCGAGATCCTCCATAAATTAAATTTTCACACTCCAAGAGTGAATTCGCGGTATCACCAAACTTTTTATCTGCCTAGAACCCTGACTAACGTCTTACAATACTCACCGATATATAACATCTGTTCTACTTATAATAACAACCCGAATGATATTGACATTTTCATTTAATAGGACAAGTTATCTACAGTTAGTTACCATTTTATTATATTCTTTTATGTGCCTTATGCATAATTATATGTTAACCTTATTTTTGTTTTACTTAAGTTTAATTTTAATGTTAGTCTTATTCTGTTTTCTTTGTATTCCATTTGTAGTTTTAGTTACTATACTCATTTATGGTGTGTAGTCTATATTAAATATGTGTCGTTTCCCATCTTGTAAATGGTTTGTACTGTTAGATGGTGTATAATTAAAATATAAAATAAATAAAGAAATAAATAAAAATATACCCGACATTATTTTCAAAAATTTCAGAGCTATTATAATAATATGATTTAATTTATCTTGACAGTAGTTGTCATTTGAGTATAAAGCACGTCCTAAATTTATTTTATTGACGGTTTCCATGGATATTCCAAGCACCACTACCTTTACTATTTGCTTAGCAAATATGAAATCTTACTCAAATAATTATAATTTTCCACAATTTTTTCTTCTAGTTTACTCGAATACTTTTAAACCTCGACCCAACGGGTCTCGGCTTGCAAACTGTATTCTCGACCAAAGAAGTGCACTTACGACTCTTAAATCATTATACACATACTCCTGCTGCATAATATCGTCAAACAGGCGGTAAAATGCTAATGCTTCCTTCAGAACTGCTCTGGAACACTCTTACAGATTGCTTTGAGTCTTACTTTTCCAACTAGCACATTCTTGGTAAAATTTGTACTGAGAATCGATTGACTTTTTGGGTCGAAAAGAAATCATTCACCCACCACAGTTTGCTTTGTAAATACACGTTTTGTTAAGTTTCTTAGAATAAATAGTTTAGTTGGAAACAGAGTTTTTCAATTAAATACAATTAAGTGTTTTACAGTCCATAAACTCATAGAATCAACAAAGTGTATGAAAAAGTTGGCAGGTCGTTTCGTATGGGCAACTTCTTTTTGATATATTAGCATGGCCAGACTTAGACCAATGGTATATAAAAGGAATGAATGGTTTCTTTGAAAGTTATCTGCTGAATATCCAAAATAATATTTTTTTAACAATAATGTAAGCAGAAATACAAGATATTTATTTTTAATTTTTCTCTATTCTTATTGGGATGCTCTGCCACATGTATATTCTTCTAAACAATGTCTGAAATCTACAAAATAATACAATTAACCAGTTTTTTATTGGAAAATAACCTCTACGCCTGTGCCTTTTACGTCAAAGGATCAGTTAGAGGGTGGTTTTGATAAATAATGAATAAGAACAAAAATATAAAAATGACGTATTTTGCTGACGTTTCGGAAAACAAATCTGTTTCCTTTCTCAAAACGTATTATAATATTTGTGGGCTGTGTATATTAAATACACAGCTTTAAGAATATACTTGTTATATTCAGTATTATCCATAGATACTTACTGCTTACACAGAAATGTTGATATATCTAATTGATAGTTTTATTTTAAACAATGTTGAGTTTGTTAAGTTCTTCTTTTAACATCGGCAGCCAGGTTGTGCAAACATCTACAGAACAATTCGACACGCATTTATCCTCATTCAATAGTATTATAGCCGCTTCTTTAATTTTTCTTTTCTTGCTATCTGTCTCTTTGTTAAAATTTTTGCCGAGTCCTAGTTTATTCTATGTCCGTTCTCCCAAGCGTGTTCGCAAATCTTCGATTTCTGAATCTCATTTTTTCTAATGTAACCCTTGTGCTCACCCAATCTAACACTGAATGGTCTGGATGACTCACCCGCACAATGTTTATTACACTCACACGGAATACTATAAATGCAGTTTTTTGAATTTTGCTCATGATTTAGCGGTTTTGTTTTTGTTAAAATAGATCTCAATGTATTGCCCGTTTGAAATATCGTCCTAATATCAAATCTATTGCCTATAATACGGTGTAGCTTTTCAGATAATCCGTGTACATACGGAATTAACGTCGTGTACCGTTGTTCAGGTTTTTGTCGACCAGTCAGTGTTAGATTGGGTGAGGGTTACATTAGAAAAAATGAGATTCAGAAATCGAAGATTTGCGAACACGCTTGGGAGAACGGACATAGAATAAACTGGGACTCGGCAAAAATTTTAACAAAAGAGACAGATAGCAAGAAAAGAAAAATTAAAGAAGCAGCTATAATACTATTGAATGAGGATAAATGCGTGTCGAATTGTTCTGTAGATGTTTGCACAACCTGGCTGCCGATGTTAAAAGAAGAACTTCACAAACTCAACATTGTTTAAAATAAAACTATCAATTAGATATATCAACAGTTCTGTGTAAGCAGTAAGTATCTATGGATACTGAATATAACAAATATATTCGTAAAGCTGTGTATTTAATATACAAAGCCCACAAACCTTATAATACGCTTTGAGAAAGGAAACAGATTCGTTTTCCGAAACGTCAGCAAAATACGTCATTTTTATATTTTTGTTCTTATTCATTATTTATCAAAACCACCCTCTAACTGATCTTTTGACGTAAAAGTCACAGGCGCAGAGGTTATTTTGCAGTAAAATATTGGTTAATTGTATTATTTTGTAGATTTCAGACATTGTTTAGAAGAATACATGTGGCAGAGGATCCCAATAAGATTAGAGAAAAATTAAGAAAATGCCACAACCAACGTTTAGACAATATTTATTTTTAGATGTGCATTATTTAGATTATTTGTTAGATCCTCAATACACTAGTCAAAAATTGACTGACGGAAAATTGGCAGATTTTTACGCAAATGTAATGCCGGAAGCTACGTCATTTCGTGCCGTAGCACCGCCTTTCAAATAATATTTTTTTGCTAAAACTACCGTAGAAAATATTAGTTTTTTAACATGGTGGCAGTCTCAGAGGCAATTCATTTCGCCAGAGTTATTATTGTAAGTCAATTGTTTCCAGCAGTTGCATCCACTACCCAAGTGGAAAAGTTTAGTTTGGTATAGTTGTCTCACGACGACATTTTTTATTCGCAGAATAAGTGTGTGGTCAACTATACACTTAATATTAAGGAACAGTTAGGTGAGGAGAAAGCTTGAGGCAATTTTTCAACATTTAAACAAAAATGTCGAATCTTGTTAAGAGTAGTACCTGAAGGAGAATACAGTTTTTTGACTATATTTCTTTTGAATCATTATAGAATAGAATTTATTCCGAGGCATATATACATAGCATTTCATAAATAACATATAAATCTAATAAATCTAACGAGAGTAAAAAATGTATATGTACATGGAAAATTGCTCCTCATGGAGCAGTAGGGAAATTTAGGTTAGCGTAATCCGAACAAAAGAATATTAATAACAATAACGAATTAAATATCTGAAGAAATGTACATCAAGAATATTGTGTAACACAATACATAATTTTTAATATTAAGAGATTCGTTAATTACCGCGTTATTTCGAAAAATTCGAGAACACTGTAAAATACATATAGACAATACAATGTTTTTTAAGTTACTTTTAAATTGGTTTAGATTATTGATTGTTTGTATATGTTGTGGTAGATGGTTAAAAATCTGTACCTCCCTGTACCCCCTACGGTTGATATTATAGCTATAAGATGGGGGGTAGATATGTGTTTTTATTTCTTCTGTTGTAGTTATGAATTTCTGATGGAGTTGTTAAGTTTTTTTTCTTTTGAATATCGCCAAAGATAAACGGTATACCGGGTGCCACAGGCTAGTGGCTCCCCCCAATATTTCCTTTATTTTTAACTTATCCATTTGAAACTTAGGGTGCATAAACTGCCCATAAAAACGGATTTTTGTATATGAAAAACGGAAATGATCGCAACTTTCGATTTTTAAATGGAACACCCTTTATATTTTTACATATTTGGATTCAAGACAACATTTTGAGTATACCATGAGATTTTCGCGAATTTTTGAGTCGATGTTCAGTTTTTTAAGCATTTTAAGACATTCGTCTAGAGTGCTTTGGAATACTAAAATTTGTTCTACGGCAGGTAAACTCCAACGGAAAAATATAATTTTTCGTTTAATTTCATTAATAACTATTTACGGAGCCTCCAAAGTTGAACAAATCACTTTTTTATCGAAAACTTTTTTTTTTCAAATGGGAAGGTGGTGACTCATAGTGTTCAATAATTTTTTTTCTGAATTCATTGATATCCATTTCAAATCTATGCTATTTGTTTTTCTAGTTTATTAAATTTATTTAAAAACAAAAAATGACTTTCAAAATAATTCTTATTGATCCTTACAGTTTGCACTAGTACTTATACCTATTAAGAAACCAAAAGGCTATTATTCACAAAAAGGTAGTTATTCACATTTCATTATTAGACATATGATTTTTGCAAAGCAACTACGTTAGAGTTCAAGAAAAATTATATTGAATGTGATTTTTTTTTTCAAATAAATTCAATAAAGTAGAAAAACTAGCATAGATTTAAAATGGATTATCAATGAATTCAGAAAAAATCTACAATTTATTGAACAGCATGAGCGACCACAGTCCCATAGTTTTCGATAAAAAAGTGAGTTGTTCAATTTTGGAGGCTTCGTAAATAATTATTAATGAAATTAAACGAATAATTATATTTTTCCCTTGGACTTTACCTACCGTAAAACAAATTATGGTAGACGCATGTCTTAAAATGCTAAAAAAAACTGAACATCGACTAAGAAATTCGCGAAAATCTTATGATATACTCAGAGTATTGTCTTGAATCCAAATATGTAAAAATATACTGGGTGTTCTATTTAAAAATCGAAAGTTGCGATCATTTCCCGGTAAACCGGAAATGGTCTCATACCATTTTTTATGTCCGAAAATCCATTTTTACAGGTAGTTTATGCACCCCAAATTTCCAATGGATAAGTTAAAAAATAAAGGAAATATAGGGGGGAGCCACTAGCCTGTGGCACCCGGTATATGCAGATTAGTTAGTGTAAAAATCTGATTTTCTTCAAAGTAATTGCGACAAGAGTCGTATCTTCCTACGCCCCACAAGGTACGAATGGCACGTTTTTGAATTAAGAATGTGATGTTTACATTATTTGTTGAATTTCCCCAAAATTCAATTCCATATCTTAAGATAGAATAGAAGTATGCATAATAGCCTGTCTTGGCTGCATCATAACCGATGTTCTTCTTTACAGTGCCTTTGGCAAATACTGCACTAGAAAACTGCAATATAACAATATATGGCCCCAAAAGTTTTGTATGGCACACAGGTTCGATAATTCCTATATCTGAAACCAACGTTGTTTGAGTTATATTACTGTTCGGTTGAAATAGCATGTTTACGGTTTTTTCAAAATTAAGAAGTAACTTGTTGGATGCGAACCAGTCAGTACGTCAGTTATCGCCACTTGTGCTGTTTTAATTAAATTATCTATATTTGGATTTCTAAGTAAGATGCTCATGTCATCTGCAAATAATGAGAACTTTAACGATGGATAATTATCAACTAGGCCATTAATATAAACTAGAAATAATACTGGTCCCAGGATTGATCCTTGAGGTACTCCGCTTTTAATCTTCTCAGGCTGTGATTAGTATTTTTTGTAAGCGGAATCGTAGAGTTACCGAGATATGACTTAAACCAGTTGTTCGTTATTCACCTTATTCCATAGTAGTCTAATTTACTTGATAATATAGAATGATCTATACAGTTAGAAGCTTTGGATAGGTCACAGAATATTCCTAGAGGTGGTTGCTTATCTTCTAGTACTTTACTGATATTGTCTAACAGTTCAAATGTAACGTCAGATGTATTGTAGTTCTTGCGAAATCCATACTGGAAATCTGTAAGGATCTTTTTGTTTTCTAGATAACTCATAATTTGTTCCTTAACCACTGTTTTTAATATTTTCGATGGTGAGGGTTATAAGTGAAATAAGTCTATAGTTTGATATTTATTACTCTTAGCTTAAAATTAACCGTCCTTGTTTAGTAAATAATTAAAAACAATAAATATTTTAAGAAACCGTAACTTATCTAATAACAGACTATTTTTCAGGTCCAGTGTACATATGCTACAAATGTAAAAGGGGGTATAAGAGTAAACTTACGTTAAGTGGACATTTGCAATTTGATTGTGGAAAGCCACCTCAGTTCAAGTGTCCGGTGCAAGACTGTACGTACAGAACCAAACGAAAGGGGAACCTTAAGATTCACTATTCACAACATCTTGCCCGTAATAAAGCATTACCCCCATTGCAATGAAAGCTAGTCTAAGATACAATGTAACAGTGTTAAAGGGGGAAACAACATATACAAATTATTGTTATTTTTATTTATTTAAGTTATAAATTCAGACAACTTATTTTAAAATATATGTAAAATTACAGATAAAATAAGTTTTAAAATATTAGTAACTAGGTAATAATTGTAAGAACGTATAGACATTTTTACGTCTTTTATACGTCCTTTTTTAATATTAGCATTTATACGTAAGTACTAGTTCTTTAGTTCTAATATAGTATTATAAAATTGTGTATTAAGTGTGTGTATTAACTTTAAAGCTAAGAAATTATTGTAGACTGTTGAAAGTATTTTCCATTAAAAATTGTTTTATTGCAATATTTAGTTGGTCTGTTGATACACATTTTGAATTATCCGGAAGTTTGTTGTATATCACAACCGTACAGTTTACCGGTTGATGAGTTGTTGTCAGTCAATAACGTGGAATACTTGAGCAATTTTTTTCCTGAAGTTTTATTAATGAAAATTAGAATTTCTTGGTAAGTGTTCAGAAAAGCTCCCCTCGCCTGCCACCGGCGGTAGTGCCTCATTACATTCGTGTACCCTGTACCCGAATATGTTACGTCCACTGTATGGATATTTGTCCGTTAAAAATCAAATAAACGTGATGTTCAGTCTTGCAATGTTAGGAGAAGCGATCAATAAATGTCTACAATACCTAAATGACTTGCAATCCAAAGGTCGTGAATTCGAGACACAGACAGGTTAGATGTAGTTGTTTTTTATTTTACTTTTCTTTATACTGACAAGTGTCTCACCAACAAGGTCGGCATTATACAATTTAAAATATCCAAAAAAAACCGCTGCCCAAGGAATCACTACTTCCACAGCCAATTCTCTATCCAAGTCACTCACAACGAAAAAACTTTGTATGTGGAAATAATTGTTTATGGAACATTAATAATATAATATTTGAAATCCTCTACCCCAAAAACCCATAAAACGATACCCCACATCGGTAGTGGGATGGGGGTTGTGATAGGGGGGCGGTAGTGGTAGTGGGGGTGGATGAAGTAAAAAAATGTTTTGAGGTTTCTGGTTCTTGTACATACACTAAATCATAATTTTTTTTCATCCCCTTTAATAAGGGGGTGGGGGTTGGTAATGGGGGGTGGCTAATGCCAAAAATTTTTTTGATACCTTAGCTTTTCTTGTATATACTAAATACTAATTTTATGGACTCTTACCTGCTTGATTTACCCATTTACCCCAAATTTACCCCAATTTACCCCCCAACCTCTTCTACGGAACAAGATGAAAATATAATCTAGTTCTAGATCTCGTTAAAGTACATATGTGTACCAAATTTCAAGTCAATATCTCAAACGGTTCCAGAGTAAACGTGCGCACAAAAAAAGTTACAGACAGACCGACAGACAGAAATTTTTTTTCGCTCAAACTTAAAATCTCGACGTTTCATGACATTTTAAGCCTATTTGAACAATAAAAATTTTTAAAAATTTTTTTGTCGTTACTATAATACTTCCACTGGATGTGGAAGTAATTAATAGCATGTGCAACAATTATACAAAACGTTCAACAAATCGGCGAAGAGTATGTTTACTCTAGTTCTGTTATAACTTTAAGAAAAAATTTCGAAAATTTTTATTGTTCAAATACGCTAAAATGTCAGAAAAGATTTTAAGTTTGAGCGAAAAAAATGTCTGTCTGTCTGTAACTTTATTGTGCGCACGATTACTCTGGAACCGTTTAAGACATTAATTTGAAATTTTAGAACACTTATGTATTTTAAGATGATCTGGAACTAGATTATATTTTTATCTTATTTCGTTGAAGGGTTGGAGGATAAATTGGGGTAAATGGGGGTAAATAGATAAATCAAGCAGGTAACAGTCCATAAAATTGGTATTTAGTATTTACAAGAAAAGCTATAATTACTATACTATAACACTCCCACCCCATTATTAAAGGGGATGAAAAAAATTGTGATTTAGTACGTGTACAAGAACCAAAAACCTCAGAATATTTTTTTACCTCATCCACCTCCACTACGAACCCCTTATCATCACCCCCACCCACTACCAATGTGGGATATCGTTTTATGAGTTTTTGGGGTATTTTCACATATGTAAAAATTGTCTTTGTTGTGAGAGACTTGGATGGAATATCTGGATGTGGAAATAGTGATTCCTTGGGCAGCGGTTTTTACATTTTTATGTAGGGAAAAATGAGTACAATATTAGTGACTGCGTTGAATTAAATATGCATACTTCTTGACTACACTTGATGAACATATAATTTTAGAATCAGTGATAAATAATTACCTTATTTTGGTCACTATTATTTAATTTTTAAATCTTGATTAATAATTAAGGTTATTTTCAGGTAAGCCGTTCAAATGCTTGAATTGTAACAGAGAGTACATGAAAGTGCGTTCGTTGAATAGTCATATAAAATGGGATTGTGGCACACCACGACAATTTAGATGTCCGACAGAAGGCTGTGAATATAGGGCCAAACGAAAGAGGCATCTTGAGATACATTATTTAAGTTGTCGTGCTCGTAACGGAGATAAATGTGTACAAGTCGGTAAATTATTAATTTAGTTACTTCATTAGTTATGGTGAAAGATCCTATGACACTCGAACTCACTGCCAAAATCCAGAAGCACATTTGACGAGTCAAGTTTTAATTCGACCTCTGCCAGGACCGGAAAAAACAGGGTTACTTCCGGTCAGCAAAAAAACGGCCATTGCCGTCTTGTTGTGTCTTGTTCCGGAAAGCTGAAATTTATGCCTTTCGGAAGAGTTCGTTTTTTAACCACCGAAAACATTTTAGGCCACCACTCCGCCCTCCCCCTCCCTCCCCCTCATATTATTTAGCCTCCCTCCCCTCATATGAAGTGATTTTGCGAAGCCGGTTACCATCTCTGCTATGGCCTAGAAGGTTGAATTTACGCTAAATGAAAGTTTTCGTCTTCCACGTGATATGATCGTATGGTGGGCAGGCGGCCGGCTGTTGGGGAATTTAAAAAAAATATTTCTTTGGCACGACTTGGAGCCCCCTTTATCATGCCATAGAAACGCTTTTTTCATTTTGGAAAAAAGTTTGTTTCATGTGTGGAATCGCTTCTGCAACTCGTATTTTTTAATTTTTGTTTGGATTTCCGCGTGTTTTTAAATAAAAGTACTCCATAAGAAATTTCAAAACTTGTTTTTTTCTTTTTAATTTTAAATAAGAATTGAATTAAAAATAAAACATTAAAAAATCAAGAAAGGGACTTTTTTTGTTTATTAAAGGTATAAATCTTCTATTAATTTTTCTAACATTTACTACTTCTAAACTTATAATCTAAGCCCACTCATCATCGTATTCACATCCAGTGCCCATTTCATAGGCCAGGAAACGAAGACATTAATTCGGAAATAAATAGTGCTCAACGGATTATTATTTTAAGTTGTAGGACCCTTAGGAGTAACATACCAAAAGTCCCCAGCCGTGGGTCTTGTGCGTTAGGCGGGAGGCGGGTGGAAACGGTCGGTTTGTAGGTTTTTCATTATTATCTCGAAAACTAAGCTTCCTAGCGAAAAGGTCATTCTATTCAAAATGAAAGTAAATTAAATTGTCTACAAAAAAGATCTTATTCATTTTTTCGCTAGGAGCAGTAGTTAAGGGCGTACGTGAGTTTGAAAATGCGAATAGCTGGAAAAACTGTGTATTGTGGAAGGTAATGCTTAACAAGTAGAAAATTTTATAATATTACAAGTATTTACAAGGCCATATTAAGTAATTGGTCGAGTTCATCGACAAGATCATCATCATCGTCGTCGCCGTTGATGCTGACGATTGGAGAGCCGTTGGTACACGAAGCGCGGCAACTGCTGCACACAAGCGAGCAGGGTATGCCTGCTTTGCGGCACCCGCAACGGCCCCCGCAACCAGTTGTACACCCGCAAAATATGTTATTTAGGACGGATTCTGGCGCAACTGAGTCCGTGCTTGTGACGGGGGTAAGAAAGCTATCCGACCCCCTCATCCATCCCCAAGCAGTTGGCTCCTGCTGCTGATCTCCATATAGCCATTGCTGAATCTGCACACAATAATTCGTCCTTTGTAGTTTAAAAAAATGTGACACAATCTTGTCTAAGCAAAGACAAAACAAGTTAATGTAAACAAGCATATATTGATATAAACCTGCAAATGAACTCTAAGGGAGTGTTGGCGAGCAGCCTCTCTGGTGGGTGGAAGTGCTGCAAAATCAGGCTTTGGCTTTATCGAGGCTTTAACAAAGGCCTGGTGTCGTACCCGGTTCAGGTCTGCTCCTTGTGGGGCCTGGTACAATGCCAAAAAAAGCTGCACTCCTGCATCAGCTACCATGTCCTGTGTTGCTGAGGGATCACAGAAGACTTTGCAGCTTTCTGTGACCTTCTCTTCGGCCTTCAAAAATGCTTTCACCAGACCTCCCTTGCTCTTGTTGTGAATAGCGGAGGTAGTATCACAACGGCTGAACGAATGGAGCAACAGAAGAGTAAGGGAAGACCGAGGAGCAGGTCACAAAGTCTTCTGTGATCTCTCAGCAACACAGGACATGGTAGCTGATGCAGGAGAGCAGCTTTCTTTTTTCATTGTACCAGGTCCAACAAGGAGCAGACCTGAACCGGGTACGACACCAGGCCTTTGTTAAAGCCTGGACAAAGCCAAAGCCTGATTTTGCGGCACTTCCACCCACCAGAGGGGCTGCTCGCCAACACTCCCTTAGAGGTCATTTGCAGGTTTGTATCAATATATGCTTGTTTACATTAACTTATGTTTTGTATTGTGCTTAGGCAAGATTGTGTCACATTTTTTTAAACTACAAAGGACGAATTATTGTTTGCAGATTCAGCAATGTCTATATGGATATCAGCAGCAGGAGCCAACTGCTTGGGGATGGATGAGGGGGTCGGATGGCTTCCTTACCCCCGTCACAAGCACGGACTCAGTTGCGCCAGAATCCGTCCTAAATAACATATTTTGCGGGTGCACAACTGGTTGCGGGGGCCGTTGCGGGTGCCGCAAAGCAGGCATACCCTGCTCGCTTGTGTGCAGCAGTTGCCGCGCTTCGTGCACCAACGGCCCTCCAATCGTCAGCATCAACGGCGACGACGATGATGATGATCTTGTCGATGAACTCGACCAATTACTTAATATGGCCTTGTAAATACTTGTAATATTATAAAATTTTCTACTTGTTAAGCATTACCTCCCACTGAATATGCCACAAATAATAAATTATAAACAATATTACCTCCCACAGTACACAGTTTTTCCAGCTATTCGCATTTTCAAACTCACGTACGCCCTTAACTACTGCTCCTAGCGAAAAAATGAATAGGATCTTTTTTGTAGACAATTTAATTTACTTTCATTTTGAATAGAATGACCTTTTCGCTAGGATGCTTAGTTTT
This sequence comes from Rutpela maculata, assembly GCA_936432065.2. Lineage (NCBI taxonomy): Eukaryota > Metazoa > Arthropoda > Insecta > Coleoptera > Cerambycidae > Rutpela > Rutpela maculata. The sequence continues at coordinate 56,662,903 of OW386286.2, read as the reverse complement.
CGAGATAATATAATAACGAAAAACCTACAAATCGACCGTTTCCACCCCCCTTCCGCCTAACGCACAAGGGCCACGGCTGGGGACTTTTGGTATGTTACTCCTAAGGGTCAACCCTACAACTTAAAATAATAATCCGTTGAGCACTATTTATTTCCGAATTGAGGGATTTTTCGGTCTGCGTTTTCTGTACTATCATCTTGTTTTTTCCTCTTCAAACCGTTCGTTTTCTCACAAAATATCATCTATCCCTAAATTCAGTGGGTTTCCTCGAAACCAAAGTGGCTGTAGTGTTCCTTCATCCAAGAACTAGCCACATTTTTCGGCGTCCAATAAAGCGCAAAAGGAACGTGTTGCATTTTCCCACATTGCCGTAATGCGAATCAGGGAACATGGGAGTTCAACATAGGCATACAGGAACCTTGACCGTTTTTATACTTGTCCCTTTTACACCCTATTGAAAGATAAATAAACCCTTTTCTCTCTTCTCAACTTCTAGAAAGTTCAAAGTATGAGCGGAGATATTTAAATGTTTTTATGAAGCAGTTTTATTTAAAAACGCGAAAAATCAGAAAAACAATTAAAATTACATAATACGCGTATGAGTTACAGAAGCGATTGAAAAAAATGAAAAACACTGAAAAATACTTTTTTCCCAAATGAAAGAGCATGAAAAGGGTGCTTCAAGTTGCGCCAAAAATATATATTTTTTAAATTCCTTGGCAGCCAACCGCCCGCTCACCATACGCAGATTAAGGTGGAAATGGAATATTTTCATTTGGCTCAAATTTCCACCTTCTGGGCCATGACGGGGGGGGCGACCGTCTTAGCAAAATATAACATATTTTCAGTGGCATAAATTTCATCTTTCTTCAACCAGACGGTAATGACGTTTTTTTGGCGGTCTGGAAGTATCCCTGTCTTCCGGCTCTGACTGAAATTTTCCATCTACCGGGTTCATTTCAGGTTTCAACCGGGATCGAACTGAAACTTGACACATCAAATGTGATTCTGGATTATGACGGAGACTTTAAGTTTCATTTCTATTATACAGGGTGTAATTAGTTTCATGTCATTAAAAAAACTGGTAATGGAGACCGACTAGACAAGCAAAAAACCATTATGACTTTTTCCTTCAGGGATACTTTGAAAAAAATGACCTAAGTCAACAATTTGAATATTAGGGTAGGAAACATTTGAGAACCACTGCCTTTCTGGGTCAATGGACGTGTACTTCCCAATTATACAACTTTTAGATTGTCATAAAAAATGTGCAAAGATTACCGACCGACTCGTTCTCGCCGGCACGCGGCGGCCCGCGGTTCCTAAGCAAAGAAGGGCGGCACCTTTGATGACCGCCTCAACGGAACCAATTATAAAAATGTAAATAATTAGTTATCTGTTTTTGCAGAACTGCAAGCAAATGATGGGCGTAGAGGTTTAAACACAGCATTTATTTACATGTGTGTTTTTTAATTTAGAACAAAATATTGAAGCTTTTATTGTTGTTTATAATTTTTCAGATTTAAATGTGATTTATTAACATTTGTAACCTAAATGAGTGTTCTGGGTTAAAAGCTCAAAAAATGAGAAATTATTGCATGACATTAGACGTCTGAGATACGATAACAGAAAACAATTATGTGTATTTTAAGTTAGGAAAAAATCTGATTTATTTAACGAATTGCCGATCAGGTATCGAAAACTAAAATATTCAGTAAATGTAGAATTTACCAATAAATTGTTGATTTACATACATTGTTCGAAATGGCTTCCGTCTGCATCAATACATTTTTCTACACGTCGAACTAAGGACATATGCACTCTGTTCAACACATTTGGTAAATTAGGATCATTTTTTATGGTTTATATGCACATTAAAATACCACATTAAACTATCAACTAACGTTGTCAGTAAAGAAAACAAAAATAAAAACTTGGTCCAACATCCAAAAAGATACAAAAAGAACGAACTAGTAGTGTCTGTACGTAATCAAGAACTTAACGACTTAAACAGTAAGTCAATAAAATAAATCTTAATTGTAAATACGTGGCCCAAAATTCAAAAAGAGCAAAAGCAACATACAAAAACAACGAACGGGTTCGACGTGTGTGCTTAACGAAGTGCCCAAAGAAACTAAAATATTGCACAAGGCAGAGTATAGTTTTCTTCAGATCTACTAAGCACTCAGAAACCGCCGACGTCTTTCACCTTTACCGCACCGCTAAAGACCTTATCTTACCTACTTTTAAAAAGCCATAGAAATGTGTGTGTGATTATCAACTTGTGTCCTCGCCGGCACGCGTCTCTAACAAAGGAGTGCGATACTTTGAAAGAGCCGGATTCGCGTATTTGATGATGGTTAGAGGCGCCGACATACGCGAAGATAAAAGCCTATCCTAGCATTCCAGCAGTTCTCAAATAATATTATTGAAAATTTTCGAAATTTTTGTTTTTGTTTTTTTTCTAAAACTATGGGTTTTGGACCATGTTATATAAGGTTTTTTGTTCGTTTAGTCGTTCCCCACCACCAGTTTTTTTTTCAATGACATGAAACTGATGTAGATTCACACCCTGTAGATTCACCAAATTCGTGATTTATATAATGCCAATTTTCTCACAATTTATAAACACTAGAAATTCTTTGACAACTGCAAGTACATGTTTTTTTAGGTGGATATTTTGTATGCTACAAGTGTGACAAAGATTTCATGGATAAAACATCTTTTTATAATCACGTGGTACAGGAATGTTCACTGCAATTCATATGTCCGACTCAAGGCTGCAAATACAGAACTGAACAAAAGGAAAACCTTAAGATTCACTTATCTCTTCATTGTTCCTATAATATAAGAGTATTAAACCCATTGCAATAAAAGCTGGTCAGTACAAATTAGTTTTACTTTAATTAAATCGTCTTCTTACTATGAACAGACAGAGACAGGTCAGGAATTAAAACACAAAAGTTAAGACTTGGTATTCTTCTTATATCTTTTCGTGAATAGATAACGGAAAGTCCCACTGTGTTAAGAAGCGTGGCATAGCTTTTTGTGTACAATAAAAACAACTGATGATGATCAATGGACGGTGTCCTGTTATCGTAGAAGAACTCATCACCTTTAGTCTGAAGGACGTGGTGACACTATTTATTTATTAAGAGCGCCAGACGCGCTTCTCCCTTCAACGTAGGATGGCTAATTTCTACTCTCAGTGGGGTTCGGTTAAGTTCTAAGAGACGACCTAGGATTGTGGTCCTAAAGCAGAGAAGAAAGGTATGAGTTCGTACCTGCCACGGATTGCCTACTGCTACCTCCAAAGTCTCCGCCTCCTTACGATGCTCTTGTCTTATCACTAATCACTTCTTATGGGCCCATCACTTCTTAATTTCCTAAATACTCTTTTAGAGTTGAATAACACACTTACCTTATGATTATCCTTTACATTCTGTTGTCGACCTAAAGGCGCGTTTGCACGCATCCAGTAATTTAGTCGAGTCGTTTAGTAATTTAGTACTCGACCAATGCGGATAGCGTATTTTAGTCGAGTAATTAAGTGGAAAGCAATGGAAAGCAATTACTAAATTACTCGACCGTCTCTCTATTCGACTAAATTACTGGATGCGTGCAAACGCGCCTTAACACCCAAAAGCTCCCGAGAAGTTAATCATTCGTTCAAGAAAATGCAAGAGTAAATAGTACTATTTATCGAGTAACTCAAGGTATACAGTAAATATGTGCAAAGAACCTATCTATTAAAACGGAAAATTCTGCTTACCAAATATAGCAAAAGCGGACGCCTTCTTTAACGTGGGGTTAGTGCGCCAGTTTTAATTTAACAGGCATAAGTAAGCGCTAGCTCTCCTCTACAAAACGAATAAAAATATATAGGCCAGTCGGAACAGATTGAAAAAGGATCATTTTGCGAAATGTCGTTTACCCCGCAATTTTTTTTCCTAAAATATAGTTTGGGATGTAGAGAAACATATGCCAACTATCCGCATGCTTGACAGGTGGGGCAACACATTTTAAAATTGAAAAATCGACCATTTTTTGCCATTTTTCGCTTTATCTGCAATATACCTCGTATATGAAGCATTTTCTGAAAATATATCAAGAGATAGAAAAGTTGAGAAAAACGATTTCGAACATTTTATTATTCGTGACATTTTCCCAGAAAATTCTTCGTTTAAGAGCTACAGACGAAAGAACAATGCTACTTTTCTATTTTTTGATTTCTTTTTAAATTATTATAATAATTATTAATACGAAATATATCAACGGTATGATGTAAATTGTGTTTACATGTCCAATTTATAGTTTAAATAAAATATATTTACAGAACTATTTATAATTTGCATGTTAAACAGAAAAAAAAATAAAACTTTTCAGGTATTATTGACGTATTAAAATGATGGGAAAATAAATGAACAAATATATATTTTCACAAACAGACTATTTATTTTTTGCATAGTATAGCGTACATGCGTTTCATGTATAATTCAATAGAATATAACAGAATAGAATAAGTTTATTTAACAAATTAATCTACTACAATATAATTGCTAAAAACTGACACATTATGATAAATAAACTAAGCCCTCACATTAAGTACTATTTAGAGCACTTGAGCGTGCATTGGACACAAAAAACACATTATAGATAACATGATAATACCTTAACAACACTAAAATTTCTAAAATGGTATACATTATAAAAAAAGAAAATAAATATAATACTAAGTACTTTAACAATGATATACAATATAAAACATAAGATAAGTATATACTGCTAAATTTCAGGTGATTAAAATGATCGTCTACTGTGAATTAATTATTTTTTAAATCTATTAAATCATTATTTTTTTTTCTTTCAGTTCTCATTACTTTGTTTGGTGGAAACTATTTTAAATTTATGAACTGACTCATGTTTTTAATTTTAGTGCGTAAAAAATTATATGCTTTCGGAGCAAGGAAGTTATGGCTTCTCTGGCCGATGGTTTTTGACATTCTTTTACAATAAACATCATTTTTGTTTATCTGGTTTGGGGTTTATGATTTACCAAGTTCTTTTCTTCAGAGTATGTTTTTACTACTAAGGAGTGAAAGTATAATTGACGCATGTCCATTGTTCTGGCATCTTTGTATAATATATCTGATGGTTAAGTTATTGGTTTTTTTATATTCAGATTTTTTTCTAGACTACTTAGGTTGGTTTTTAAATAAACTTATTCTATTCTATTATATTCTATTAAGTTATACATGAAACGCATGTACGCTGTTTGGGAAAATATATATTTGTTTATTTATTTTCCCATCATTTTAATACCTCAATACCAGAAAAGTTTTATTATCTTTTTTTGCTGTTTAACATGTAAATTATAAATAGTTCTGTAAAAATATTTTATGTAAACTGTAAATTGGACATTTAAACATAATTTACATTATACCGATGATATATTTCATATTAATATTTATTATAATCAAAAAAAAAATCAAAAAATAGAAAAGTAGCATTGTTTTCGTCTGTAGCTCTTAAACGAAGAAGTTTGTGGAAAAATGTCAAGAATAATAAAATGTTATATATTTTTAAAAAATGCTTCATATACGAAGTTATATTGCAAACAAAGCGAAAAATTTTTGAATTTTAAAAGTGTGTTGCCCCACCTGTCACGCATGCGAATATGTTACTCTACATCCCAAACTATACTTTAAGAAAGAAAAATTGCGGGTAAACGACATTTCGCACAAAAAACTATTCTGACTGGCCTAATATTCTATGAAGATATGAAAGGTGCTTCCTCCCATTTATCGATCCTTATAGTACGGCTCCGGAAAATGCGCTAGCTTCTTTACTGGATGCACAAAAGGACGTTTGCTGTTACTTATAATTTGAGATTATTTTTCCAAATATTACCAGTTATTACCCTTCTTGTCAATATGGCACTTAATTTCCATCTGGGTTTTAGGGACCTTATCTATTGATTACAATTTTAACCTTGCCGCAATTTTCAAAAGTCACCGCAGTTCAGTTGCTATACTTGCGTGTTTGACATTTACTTAAATAACATGAAAAGGTCTCCGACCTACAGAGCTTACCGTTATAGCTGGGAATTCAAGTTTTTATAGGCAAAGAGCCTACTGTTGGTATATAAAAGACATTTAAAATGTTTACGAAATGTTAATAAATGCCATTGGATTTATAATAATCTTATGAATCAACCAACATGTAGAGGCGATTTTGGACTATTATGTAATAGAATTTTTACAAATATTGCAAGGTTTACAAAATATATCACAAACAGAAAGTATTAACCTTAAGTGCCTCAATGACTCATCAAGCCCAAGTAGCACAAGTTGATTTTTAAAAACGCTAACGATATCTACTTTTTATAAAGCTTAATGCTCTATAATTAAGAGTTAACAACAATATTATGTATATGCTCAAAATAGGCACAGTTTATACAACCTCGATAAGCTCTGTAAAGGGTACTTTCTATTATCTTTGGCCAGTAAACCTTACTCTAAATTAAGGTGGGCGGTGCCCAGGGGCGGACTAAAGGGGGGCTTTAGAGGCTTAAGAGCAGTGCCCCGAATACTGAAGGGCCCCCCGAACGCTGAAAACGGACTTAAGAACCAAATACTATATGATTATGTCTATGCTCTGTACTGGTGACTCATTGACGGTATAAATAATAAATATAAAGGTATATATAACATTTTTTGTTCTTGTCTACTTCCGCATCGCAATCCACAGTCTCTGCGCCACTGTACTCGTGATCTGACCTGATCTCAAAAAATGTTATCTTATGAGATGGTAAGGGCTCCAAGGCATTAATAGCTCAGGGCCCCGCACCCGGTTAGTACAGTACTTTTGTGTAAGTGCTACTTACTTTATAAGAGATATTTTTTGAGATAGCTCGCTTATAAAGCAATTATAAACTAACAAAAAAGTACTCTGATATTTGGTTTTATACAGCTTTTATACAACCTTTACAAACCCATAGACAAGGATTATTTCGATGCTGTGTTAATGCTATACTATATAGCGTTGATATTGCTACACACTTGCCACTGAAAATCAAAAAAGTCAGATTGTTGCTGTTATCTTAATAATTTAGCTATCTTCTCATCCTCAGATTTTCTGCACGACTTTCTCAGTTGTGACCGGTGTGTATGTTATTTTTTAATTCTTACCGAAATTACCACTTCGCTATTTATTTCCAATACTTATCCATATTATTGTGTAACGCTTAACAACAAACGGTACATGAAATACCCAAGAAGCTTTCATCAAACTATCTAAGCGATCTCTTTAGAGGCTATGAGACAAAGTAAGTTTAGATGTAAAAGAGTAGTATAAACGTGGATGATGACGCAGCTATATAACTCCTAAAGAAAATTTCATTTTTATAAATGCTTTATAAAATACTCCTACTGCACGTAAATATCATTTATAATTAACCAACATATTATTGCTGATATAGATGGCACGGTGCATAAATAACTGTACTGTAAAATGGAGGTTTAAAATCTTTTAAGGCTCATGTTATACAACCACTATAGAAGAAATGGTTATGCTGCAAATCAGTTGTATAAATGATATATAGAAGTTTATACATCTGTTTTAAATCTACCTGGTTTGTATCTGTATAAAGGATCTTACTTATCTTCTTAAGTAAAGGAAACTGCATAAGATGCTTTTATAAAGCAGCTTTATATTTGTACCGTGAGAGCATCTTGCCAGCAAGCTTATTTCACCGAATTGCTTTATAAGTAATTTAGTGCGAATAAAGCTTCAATATAACAAATTAGCTTTATAAGTTGCCATAATATACCACTTATAAAGCTTTAAGCCTTAATAAGAGTTCCATTTGTGTTACTTGGGCGATTTGCCATCTTGTCATTATCAGTGCAAGACAGGTAAGCAATTTTTTATTAGGTGGACGGCATGAACCGGTTTTTCTTTCATCATATATTCTTTTAGCTCATTCCCATTTGACCTTAAACTTAGAAACTCGTTTGATGAAGCTATTGATAAAAATGTGTAATAAAAAAATACTTACAATTGGCAGAAGACGGCCGACGATTATTTAACGAAATCTGTTTTTTTAGAAGCTCAGTATCCTTGCCCGCAATGTCCAAAAGTGTACAGTCACTATACATCAAGAAGGAGACATTTAAAATTTGAATGTGGAAAAATCCCACAGTTTAAGTGCATTGTTTGTACTTACGTCGCGAAGCGAAAGGGTCATTTGAAGGTACACATGGAAAGGAGGCATAACATTAAAATGAATACTGTGTCTACGCTTTCATTCGGCGCTTGAAGTTTCGTCTATTCTTGATGATGTAAAAGGACCTGAGTCTGAGATTTATATTGTTATATTAGTAAAGGAATATTTATTAAATATTGCTTGTTTTATTATAATAATAGATTTAGATTTATTGCTCAACCGAATAATCCAATTACAGGACAATATAATGGTGGAAAATACAAATACAAGGATAAAAACTGTAATAACAGTAAGTACTATTTATTCAGTAGCTACTATATAAATAGTTAATCTAGCGTACCATAGATGGTGCACTAGACTTGTTCTGACTCTTTTCAGTCTGGTTTATATTCTACACCTCAAGTGTAGCAAACCATAGAACTACAAATGTCAGGAGAGCTGGTTGAAGCCCATTGTATATCCATTCATTTCTCAACAATGGCAGACGCGTTTCGCCTTCCCATGCTCCTCAGTGCCACACGGTAGAGAAAGAACGAACATATAAACGCTTCAACCAATACTTCATAACTTTCTTGTGGAGTGTGTCCACTAAGCACTAACGGTTCCATCTATGCAAGATGGTAAGTAAAGCTTGTTCAGAAGTAAATATTTTACAAAGTTCGACTATTTACAGTCATTAACAATAACTGCGAATGTAGATTACTACTAGATTACATTTGTAATCACACTGTACACTTAAAGTTGTGGAGTATAAACCAGACTGAAAAAAGTCAGAACAAGTCTAGTGCGCCAGATTAACTATTTTAACATCTTGGCACTGCGCTTGGATTGTTTTAAAAATTAGTAATCTGCATTCGCAGTTAGTATTGATGACCTTAAATTGTCAAACTTTGTAAAACATTTACTTCTGAACAATCTTTACCATCTTGCATAGATGGCACCGTTAGTGCCTAGTGGTCACACTCCACAGGAAAGTTGGAGTATTAGTTGAAACGTTTGATAATGCACACAAAAGAACCATAAATACAAAAATAACAAACAAAAAAAAAACAAAAAACAAAAGAGCCAATCAAACACTGGTGCACAACCAAAAAATAAATTTCACACCTCAAATAGTCAACCAAAACATAATAACACTTACTAACTCTAAAACAAATTTTAAAAAAACCAATATCAGCCCAGCCCAAGAGCACCGTCAACTAATTATACAGCAATCCGAGGCAAGCATCGACATTAGATGGAAAGCCTTAGCAAGAAGAGGCACACACTACGAAGGTAATTTCGGTCTTTCTTTAACGTGTGGCATTGAGGAGCCTGGGAAGGCGAAACGCAATGGGATTCAACAACCAGATCTCCTGACATTTCGTAGCTGCTATGTAAAGAAAATAGAAAATACTATATAATAAAAACTAAAACCTATAAAATACATAATATACATAATGACAATAAAATTAACATAAGTATATCACTAATCACAGCACAGTCAAATTGAACATTACTATTGAAGGTATCATAAATTACTCACTATTAGTGAAAAGTTCAATATTATTTGTTTATGAACAGATATAATGATTTAGTCTAGGAGATAGCTCGATTTTTGTGGTCTGGGATATAACTCGTTGGCATTGCTGTTATGTTTTAGCAAATATTTTTTATCTTATGTGTCAGACCTCCCCCTTGCCCGTTTTTGCGCTAGCCGCCCCAGAAAATATTCAATTGTGGAACAGAGTATGACACTTTGGGGCTTGGTGCTAGTTGAAGAATTGCCTTGCCTATCATTCGATATAATAATAATAATAATAATAATAATAATAATAACACATTTATTATTTATCCATAAATTTATAAATTATTTAACAAAAAAATAATTAATTTTGATAAATAAAAGGTAAAGGTTCAGAATTCTGTGTAACAGATTCTGCTCTTCCACCAATACCTATTCACTAAATTATAATATAAATTTTATAATGATGGAGAATATAATGAATAGAAAAAGAGCGAGAAAGCGGAAAGAAGAGAGGAAGAAAGGATTAATAAGATAAGATAAGAAGTTAATGTGATCGCTGGGTTTGCAATAGGTGCTTCTTAACTTTAATTTTAACTGAATTGTATGATAAGTTGAGGTTCATATCACCAATTTTGTTAATGCATATTGCAGCGTTATAGGAGAAAGACCTTTTAAAAATTTCTTTGCGGTGTTGGGGAATGGTAAGTATATTTTTCCTACGTATATTTATGTTGTGTACATCAGTCCTAAATCTTAATTTGTTATATAAATATATGCCAACATTTTTTCTCCATGCAATTAGCAGCACTGGCGACATCAATTATGACGAAAATTGGAACGTGACCTGGCGGAAAATTTTCATTGTCAATGCTCATTGCTGGAAAACCATATGCCAACATTTTCTGCTTGCCCGTTTTCCAGATATATGGCCAAAAATTGGACTTTTGGCCAAAAACAGGCCAAAACTGGTGCCAGCACGTTGGTCCATTAGAGTACTTCCCCTCCATTTCGACCCAAATATCATCCACAATCGCAGATTTTAAATAATTTTGCGAAAAACAGTATTGGAGCCTAGACACTGAATGTGATAATTAATCAATTCTTTATTAATGTAGTTAAAATAACTGTACACATTGTGTACAGTTATTTCAATTACATTTATAAGTTGAAATGACTGTACACAGTGTGTACAGTTATTTCAACTACATTAATAAAGAATTATAGACTGGCGGTACATGACCAGTCAGGTGCAACGTTTTTAAAATGCATGCCAATCATATATATGAATGAAATTACCATGAATATGCCAGAAACGCAAATTTTAGGCAGTCGTCGCGTGCAGAAGGGTGTGCAAATCGATTTTTTTTGTTTTTTTGTGTTTTTTTTAAATTTTTAAATGGATGCCAATAGTATCAAACGAAAAGCCGTGAAAAAGAATCCAGCGGAAATTCATTGGCTTGCAGTTTCCGCGCGCAAAACAACTTTTGATGCGCACATTAAATCGTAAAATGTTTTGGTGTTCTTGATTTTGAATGATTTTGATTTTGAATTTTTTTTCAAAGCTTTTCGTTTGGTACTATTGGCATCCATTTTAAAATTTAAAAAAAAAAACAAAAAAAAATCGTTTTGCACACACTTCTGCACGCCACGACTGCCTAAAATTTGCGTTTCTGGCATATTCATGGTAATTCCATTCGTGGCATGCATTTTAAAAACGTTGCACCTGACTGGTCATGTACCACCAGTCTATTAACTAATTATCACATTAATTGCTTAGGCTCCAATGCTGTTTTTCTCAAATTTATTAAAAATCCGCGAATGGGGGTGATATTTGGGTCGAAAAGGGGGGGGGGGGGTACTCTAATGGGCCAACGTGCTGGCATTGTATATTTTTCCTAAAGAACAGCATTATTCAATCCACTATTTGATCGAAAATATACATTTTTTTTGCATAAAAAATGGGAATAGAGTTGATAAGGGGGGGGGGGGGGGGCTTTTTGAACTTTGTTATGGTAAAAAAGACATTACTCGCTAAATGTGTCATTTTTGTACCCTTTTTGGCATAATAATCGGTATTTCAATGTTTGGGAGTTTGGTTTGGGGGGTTACATTGAGAAATAAAATGTTGACACCCGCAGGGACTATTCTTTGGTACAAAAACTGCAAGTTTGAGAAGGTGCCAACATTTTTTTTAAAGCACCAGTTTTGGCCCGTTTTTGGCCAAAATTCCAATTTTTTGCCAAATATCTGGAAAATGGACAAGCAGAAAATGTTGGCATATGGTTTTCCACCAATGAGCATTGCCAACGAAAATTTTTCGCCTGGTCCGAAAGTGTTCCGAACTGTCTATAATTCATGTCGTCAGTGCTGCCAATTGCACGGAGAAAAAATGTTGGCATATATCGAATGTTGATAGGCAAGATATCCTCTTCAACTAGCAGCAAACCTCAATGTGTTATACTCTGTTCCGCAATAGAATATTTTCTGGGGCGGCTAGCGCCAAAACGGGCAAGGTGGAGGTCTGACTGGCATAAGATAAAATACCCAGAAAAATATTTGCTAAAACATAACAGCAATGCCAACAAGTTATATCCCAGACCACAAAAATCGAGCTATGTCCTAGACTAATTCTGATGTGCTGCGTTTAAACTTATTAAATATATCACATAACAGAAAATAAGTCATATAATTTATCATATAATTTAATTCGATACCTAGATTATTAATAAATTAAATTGAAAAGCATACAGACAACTAATATTCAAACCTACACAAATTGAAAATTGTTTAATTTTCATTTTATGTAGGTTTCCGTCAGTTCCGCCACTGTCAGTTGTTTGAGCGTGCAACAGTAGACCTTCATTATTTCAGAATTTTCATTTCTCTCATTAGAAATCCAAAACTAGATATTTTTTCACGAAATTTGGTACAAACCCATTTGAGAGGTTGCCAAATCCAGTGGTGTACTCATATTTTAAATTTAAAAAAATGGCTAATAAGATTTCATTATTTTCCACCCACAGAAACATAAGCAGTAGGTCAACCTTTTATAAAATTTAATGTATCACAAGAATGCACTCTTCAAGATCTATACTCGGATCTATATCATAAGAAAAACCGGATCTAAACCAGACCTAAAATAAACTTTCCATGTTATTTTAGAAATACACCATCCAACAGTACAAGTACCAATTACACAATGGGAAATGTTATACTACATATACATTAGACCAACCCAAAAAAAAAAAAATCTTGTCATATTTTATGTCTCACCCTGTAAAAGTGTTCCTTTTTATGTAAAAGAAAAAATGCTCTTTTGATTAAAAAAAAATGAATTTTAAAATGTGCTACCACGATTTAAAGTACGCTATTTCAATCATTTTGAGTTATCTACAAAAATTAGGCTGCGGGCTTCATCTAATATATGTTTTTTAGTGCAAAGTGGTTTTTCACTTTAAATATTATATAAATAATTGAAAATTATCGAGTAAATTTTTTTTGTAAGAAACCCGATAAAAAAAATCTACTTTAAAATGTTAAAAAATGAACAAAAGGAAAAATCTCAAATAAATCTGCTTTAGGCCTGCCGAAAATACTTTTTCAGTATGTTCCAAAACATATCTAAACCAAAATTTACTATAATTACTTGCAAGCGAGCAGAAACTAGAGTGCGAAAATTAAAATTTTCAGGGTGTATTTCACAATTTTACTAATAAAAGCACCAAAAATATATCATTAAAATTGTAAATAACTAATGAAGTTACTTAAATAATTTTTTTTTTTTTGGAAAATTATATTAAATATAGAAAATATTGTTTTTTGAGGCCCGGGTTTTTAAGGATAGGCTCGAATTTGTTTAAGTTATTCACCATTGTAAATAATTATTATTAATAATAATTTTTTAGTTTATTATATATTTTTTTTGTTTTTGTACATTTCTTTGTCTCTGCACTTTGTGTTAACAGTAAAGCTTGTTTTTGTTCTTCATCTATTGTAATAACATTATTAAATCGAGAAGTCAACGCAATTTGACATTCAGCAGAATCATTGACAACTTTAAGATTTATGCATACAGTTTTTCCACACACATAATGATGGCCTGAATTCCATAGATAAACAAATACCCGAATCATTTTTTTTTTGGATCTACAAAACCTCTAACATTACGTTGCGGCTCCCGTAAATTTTCTTTTTTTGAATTTTGTATCATTTTTATTTTTATTTCATGAGTCACTTTATCATCAAAAAATGCAAGGCACACGAGTTCCTCCGAAAGATACCAGAAGTGATTGGTGAATTTATTTAATAACAATAATATTTCTTGTCCTCGTCATAAACTTATTAGAAGATTTATATGAATATGAAAAAATAAATAAAAAATTGTCTCCATTATTATTAAATAAATTCACCCTGGTATCGGAGGAACTCGTAAGCCTTGCATTTTTTGATGATAAAGTGACTCATGAAATAAAAATAAAAATGATACAAAAGTTAAAAAAAGAAAATTTACGGGAGTCGCAAAGTAATGTTAGAGGTTTTGTAGATCCAAAAAAAAAATGATTCGGGTATTTGTTTATCCGATTTTATATCAAAGAAGAAGGAAGAAAAATATAAACGGTGACTCTTTAAAGAAAAATCCAGATCTATGGAATTCAGGCCATCATTATGTGTGTGGAAAAAATGTATGCATAAATCTTAAAGTTGTCAGTGATTCTGCTGAATGTCAAATTGCGTTGACTTCTGGATTTAAAAATGTTATTACAATAGATGAAGAACAAAAACTAAGCTTTACTGATAACACAAAGTGCAGAAACAAGGAAATGTACAAAAACAAAAAAAAATATATAATAAACTAAAAAATTATTATTAATAATAATTATTTACAATGGTGAATAAGTTAAACAAATTCAAGCCTATCCTTAAAAACCCGGGGCCTCAAAAAACAATATTTTCTATATTTAATATAATTTTCCAGGAAAAATAATAATATTAAGTAACTTTATTAGTTATTTACAATTTTAATGATATATTTTTGGTGCTTTTATTAGTAAAATTGTGAAATACACCCTGAAAACTTTAATTTTCGCACTCTAGTTTCTGCTCGCTTGCAAGTAATTATAGTAAATTTTGGTTTAGATATGTTTTGGAATATATTGAAAAAGTATTTTCGGCAGGCCTAAAGCAGATTTATATGAGATTTTCCTTTTGTCCGTTTTTTAACATTTTAAAGTAGTTTTTTTATCGGGTTTCTTACAAAAAAATTTTATTCGATAATTTTCAATTATTTATATAATATTTAAAGTGAAAAACCACTTTGGCACTAAAAAACATATATTAGATGAAGCCCGTAGCCTAATTTTTGTAGATAACGCAAAATGATTGAAATAGCGTAGGTACTTTAGAGCGTTGTAGCACATTTTAAAATTCATTTTTTTTTTAATCAAAAGAGCATTTTTTCTTTTACATAAAAAGGAACATTTTTACAGGGTGAGACATAAAATATGACAAGATTTTTTTTTTTTGGGTTGGTCTAATATACATATACAAAAATACATAATAAATTGTACATAACGACAGTAAAAGACTTGGGGGTAATATTTGATCAGAAACTTACTTTCTCGAACCATGTGGCGCAAGTAACATCATCTGCCTTGAGAATGTTAGGTTTTATTGTTAGAAACTGTCATTCATTCTCCAACGAGTTTGCTCTAAAAACACTCTACTATTCATACGTAAGATCCAAACTAGAATACTGCTCGATAGTCTGGTACCCACACTATGCCTGTCATAAAAACGCCATCGAAAATGTACAGCGAAGATTTCTGAAATTCTTATCATTAAGAATTGACGGTTTCTATCCAGAAAGAGGCTACCAACACTCCTTATTACTTGATAAATTTAATCTTACTCCTTTGGAAATGCGGCGTGCAATAAATAGTTTGAAATTGTTATATAATCTGTTTCACAACAAATTAGACTGTTCATCGCTTTTAGGTATGTTTTCTTTCCAAGTTCCCCGAATAACCTCACGTCAGACTAATACGTTTTACTGCGAGACGGCCAGAACTAACGCTCTTATTAGATCCCCAATACATGTTATGTGCAATAATTTCAATAAAATATCAGATGTGTGTGATATCAATTGTAGTACATTCTCGGAAATTATTAATGCTTTTAACATAACTTTTACAGCTACTAATAGTTAAGTGTCACTACAATTGAGTGTCACTACACCTATTTATATATATATATATTATGTATACCTATGTTTACATGAATACTTATGTTCTTTTCTTACTACAATCTTCTTTTCGATAATTTTTTCCATCTTATTACTCAAATATTGACATCTTATTCTCTTACTGTTTAAAAATATACTACTAACAGATTTGTAACTTATACTACTACCATACCCAAAGTATAATATACTTTATTAGTTTTTAGATTTTAGTTTTTAATTTTTAGTTTTTAGCTATTAGTTGTATCTTGTTCATGTTTGTCCTGTAACTGGATTTTTTATCTGTTGGGCAATAAATCATTATTATTATTATTATTATTATTATAATCACAACATAAAATGATAACATTGCATTGCGTATAAGATATTACAATTTCAAGTTTTTTATTCTTATTAATTGTGTATGAAAAACATCAGATCTGTCCTACAGGTGACTGTAGGTGTTACAAATAAAATGAAGGGGGGGATTTTAGGAGGTTTGTTCGAGGCGTGGAAAGATATAAGCTATTGGCGTGCCTAGAATTAATATGTGGTACAGAAATTGTTAGTTTTTCTAAAAGCAGCGGATAATTTAACATATTAATTGAATTCAGGCCTTTCTATATCAAATCTACCTAATAAGAAGATCCTGCTGTGGAAACCCTCCTGGGGGTGGTTCCAACCAAAATGGGACACACTGTGTATATACTGGTATTTCATAAACAATTTAAAGAATGATTGGATGACTAAGAACAAAATATAATTATACTTACTGATACTCGGCATTTTCCAGCGCATAAATAAAATGAAAGAAAAAACTTATAGCCACAGGGACCACATTTCACATATTAAGGGATCTACACACGACTCAGCGATAGGGAGCAGACCAACCGACCTTCTCGGTACACTTTGAAGATTGCCATGCGAACTCATAAAAGTGAGCTGGTCTACTGGATTGAAGTGGTCTGCTAGATTGTCGGTACGCTTTGAAGACCTGGAATTCCAGCAGTTCACTTTTACTAGAGTTGTTATGGCAATTTTCAAAGTGTACCGAGAAGGTTGGCTGGTTGGCTGCATCGTCTTTAACCCACTTCAACCAAATTGTTATTTCCTTAGTAAGTACTAAAATGTAGTTGTTGAGAATTAAAGACATATTATTAAATAGATAGTTGAATTTGTTAAATAGAGACGTTACAGACGATCCAGCCAATCGTCCTTCTCGGTACACTTTGAAAATTGCCACAACTCTCGTAAAAGTGAACTGGTCTGCTGGAATTCCAGGTCTTCAAAGCGTACCGATAATCGAGCAGACCACTTCAATCAATACGAGTTCGCATGGCAATCTTCAAAGTGTACCGAGAAGGTCAGTTATTCTGCTCCCTGCCGCTGGATCGTGCATAGATGATCCCCAAGAATAGAATTTTATAAAAAACTTAATTGTTGCCTAAGAAGACGTCGGTAAGTTAACAATAAGCAATCTTGCTAACTAAAAACAGAATAGATCAGATTACCTCAAGAAGGAAGCGTTTCCGGTAACCAGCTCGTACATGAACTTCTTTTATTTATAAATAAATGTACAGGGTGGAACAAATTAGATGAGATTTGGGGTTTTCTCTAAAACTATGACAGATAGACAAAAACCAATATCCAATATCTGAGCTCGATTTTCGAGAAACAAACGATGGCGCAAACCGGGATTGTCTGTCTTTTTCCACTACCGAGCTGCAGAACGTTGTCGGAAAATTGGCATTTTTGGATGACCTCTATATCTCAATTACCAAGTATCGAATAGAAAATGGGATAACACATTCTTAAGGCATTTTTTGAGTAGAAACCGTTGTTGAGTAGAAACCGTTGTTGATAAAAAAAATTATGCATGCCTCAGTTTTCGAGATACAGGCATAACTACAACAAATATTCGAATTATCTTCCATCGACGTCTATCCATATTTATCGCATTTCTAATATTTATTTAGAAGGCCATGGTAAAGAAAAAGAAAATCGAAATAACTGTAAATGTTAAAAACTAATTTGTGAGTTAATTGTGAGTGAGCATTGTTAAAAATGGTTCAATTTAGTGATAGTGAAAAATATGATACGATTAAGTGTTTTATACAATGCGGAGAAGATTCAAATTTAGCTTCCGAGCTTTATTTTAATAATTTATTTTAATAGGTAAGTTATAGACAGCAAAACTTTGTGCCAAAAGTGCCGTCTAAACGATATTTTTAGATATTCAGAAAAGAGACAGCCAGACATAAAAATATTCAAAAGGCTACAACAAAATTTAAAAGATTTTGGATCATTTGTAAAACCTCAAGCAAAAATATAATATAAAACAGGTAGAGAAGCTGTACAAAATATTGGTTTAGAAACTATAAGAGAAAATCCTATCCTCTCGCGAAATACAGGAAAATTAGAAAACTGCGTCGCTTAAAAAAAAAATCAAACTCTACAAAATTAGGATTAGTTATCATCTATACCCAAACGATTTTAAAAAGGCGTCTCGATTTTTGCCAGTGGTTTTTGCGTCAGTGAAGTGCTAGGATTTGAAGGAACAATTATATGGACAGACGAGGCCCACATACGCAGTACCTTAATTTTTAATCGGCACAATAACCATCATTGGGCTTATGAAAATCCGCATGTAACCGCCCCAGTTAATCGTCAAGGACGATTTAGATTTGGTCTATGGTGTGGTTTTATTGGATACCAAATAATAAGTCTTCATTTTTTTCACGGTAATTTGAATACCAAAAAGTTTATTAACATTCTTCGACAAGAAATAAAGATCCTTATAGACAATATGCCTGCTAGACAATTTCAAAGATTAATTTACCAACACGATAGCGCCCCAGGTTATACGTCAAATGAAACGTCAAATTCAAATGCTCAATTTGAGGTATCTATATATCACTCAGGACTAGTTTATCAATGTCTAGTTAGCTAAATTAACTAAACTGAAAACTAACAATTAATTTAGCTAACTGGACATTAATAAGCAAGTTAGTTTAGATATTGTTTAATTTTTAGGAAATAATGGTCTTATTTTGTGGCCAGCTAAATCTCCGATATAACCCATCCCGACTTTTCGGCTGCTCCATGCCAAAACACAGTATGTGAATAAAATATGATTTTGCAGGAAACTAGATTTAGTGTTTCGGCTTGGCCTGAAGTACCAATTCAACATATCTACGTGATATTTGGCATAGTGCTAGTATAATTCATTATATTTTCAGCCATATTATTAAAATTTATTAAGTGTCAAAATGACAGCAGTTTGTGCACATACTGTGTTTTTAAGTACTATAATTTGCAATACTAAACACAGTATCTGCAATGATATAATAAAGAAAATAAGAGTATACTCAAAAAGTAAATGAATATTTATTAGCAATGTAGGGAACGTGAAAATAAATTAAATCATTGCTGTCTCCTCATCTTCTGGGCTAGTGTCGTGGTATGTAACCAAGTCGATAGCAGTGTCGCTTTCAACCAGTTTGTGCCAAAATTCCAATCGGTTCCTTGGCATCGATGGTCCTAACACTGTTATTATTGTATTCATGTTAGATGTTAAAGCACCTCGTTCATTTAAGATTTCAGGTTTTTTTAGTTGATTCTTGTATTTCTTCTGTAAAAAATCAATTTCCTTATAATTAATATCATCAAAATCCGTTTTGTATGCCATATATTTTGAACCTTTTGTGAATCGCACCTCAACTAGGTTTTTCAACAAAAATCCGTGCAAAGCGTCTTCCTTATTTTTTTCACGGTTGTCGTTTTTTTTTACCCATTTGTGAAATTGGACTACATCCACGACTTGAAGATTTTTTTTGGATCTGGCTACTACTTTTTTCAAGTCATTGTAGTCGTATACATTCTGAATTTTTGCAATTCTTTTTTTGATGTTGCCGTGTATTCCATCAGCACTCATATGCGTGTGACCCTTTGTCAGATAACGCAAAATCACTGTATCAGGACCTGTCTCGCCATTCACAAGAACAATTAGTGCTGTGTACAGAATCCAGTTTTTATTTTATGCTAAATGATAAAATCTATTACGTCCCGCTCGGCTTCTAGAACATGGAAAATGCCATCAACAATATTTTCCGTGCGTCCGGCTACTCCCTCGTGCCACATAGAGCAGTAGTTTTTATATTTTGAGTCACGTTTGAGTGATGCAAACGTTAAATTGAAGGCCACTAAACGACTTGTGAAATAACAATCCTTTATAGCAGGCATGATTGGAAGTATTATCACTTTTTGTAAATCCATTGAAAAAATTCTAAAAATCTCTAAATTGTCTTCAATTTGACTGTCTTTATATTTGCGGTTTACTTTAGAAGCTTTTGTCTTATGGGAATTATATTATTCTTCTTCTGTTTGAAAGGGCTGGACATCGATCTGATGATCGTCGGACTTCCGCATTCCGTAAGCAACGCAATCTGCGCAAGTATCTGATTTTGGCATACAGACAGAAATATGCATTGCCTTCACGGTTTGTCTGTATAATTCTATTTTGCACATCCCAGAATATTTTATGTTGAAATCGGTGTACATACTTTTCACAGTTAGTTCCCTTGGCAAATATTTGATATTTGGAACGTTTGCACGCCTGTAATCGCTTACACTTGGGTGGTAGCTCCTAATATGTTCTGATATCAGGGTTCTGTCTTTAGTTCTCTTTGAATTGCCAGTTTTTCCCTTATTTTCTTTTACGTCAGAATATAGCGGGGCTCTTTTTACAGCAGCGCACAATTCTGTAATCACCGAATCGTTCGAATATCCCAATGTTTGTAGGAAGATCTTGCGACAAACACAAATACTTCTGTAGTGTTTTTCAAAAAACTATTTGCGAGTATCGTTTTTTTTTTGTACGTTTCGCCACCAGATACACTGGGTTCTACAGTCCTCCTCTTGACTGGCATTATTTTGTACATTTTTGGCCATCCATGTCCGCCTTGCACCGTAGTCCAATTTCCAGTAATTTTCATAAAGTTGTATGCGTTCTTCCTCAGTAAATGTTGAGTAGCATTTTTTCTTACATTTTTCGGAACAGGCTTGCCGCATGGGATGCTTCGCTTTATTTCGATCAGTTTTTTGTTGCGGTGTTAAACGCTTGTACTTAACATGTTCCTTAGTCCTTCTTTTTACAGGATATAAAGCATTGGATATATTACCTTGAGCAATCTCATCAGTAGCAAGAATCTCAGCTGATTTATATTATGTTATTACTGATCCTTTAACGGCTTCGCTTTCATCAGTGGTTGCCTTTTCAAGAAGAAAGTTCTGCACTTGCATCTTATTTTGCTCTTCCACATATTGTGTCTCGCCTAAATTATCTTCGAACAACAACAACTGATGATTGATTAGACCATTATCGGAATCGTTGATCTCAAAATCGGGATCGGCAATACTGTCGTCCCCATCTTCACTAAACTCGTTTCCTTCTATTTCATTTTCAATGCTATTTTGCTCTGACTGACTAACATTAAAGAAGGCGCAAAGTTAAAATCTTTATTTACTTATACCGTGTGTGTGTGTAGGGGCGGGCTAGGCATAGGGAGTAAGAATTACAACATCTCGGGTGCCAGCTGGCTGAAATGAATTTACTGAGAGCTGGGATACTCCGCTGACGGACGAGTTTACCGCGCTGTGTTGCCATATCTCTCGCGCTACGTGAATGTACATGCCTAATGGGCAATTACATGTACGTTATCTAAGTAAATAAGTCCTTTATTATTGTTTCCTCTGGCACAAAGGAAAAAGGGCACACTTTTAGTTATTGTTTTGGTGACTGGAAAGTGGTTGAGGTAACACCAAAAAGTTTAGGTTTTGAAACTACATAACTGCACAAATTATACAAAAACAACCGTTGAAAAGAATACTCATCCATCATTTCTGAGACACATGGACAATATTAGTTTCGTACAAGTTGATCCTAACCCTCAGGACATTTTATTTATTGCACTAATCATCGACAACGAATGATCGACTGTGAACTAAACAAACTTCAAATAACTTTTTATAGAATTTTATAAAACACTATCTACCACATACTCTGTTTTGGGTTGGAGTGATGTAACATATTTGAAGTCTAAAACCGAAATAAAACACAGCATCTACCACTACTGTGTTTTGAAACAGTAAAAGGTATATACTCTGTTTTAGAATAGGTAGGATGGTTGACAACTGTTCATGGAAAACTAATTTTGAGATAAAATGTTGGATACTGTGTTTTGGCATGGGGTTATTTAAAAAGATATTATATACAGATAACGTTCTAATAACATAGAAGAATTGGAAAACAAAACATTAGCTGCGTTTCGGACAATAACTGTCATGATTGGAAATGCAACAAATGCTGTAAGGAGAAGGTGTCAAATATGCATAGATGTCAATGGAAGACAATTCGAACATTTATTGTGGTTTAGTTTTTCTTATTTTTAGCAAAATTATTTTATATTATAAGAAGTGTTGTTGTTAATAGTTTTCCATGGCCTCCTCACAAATATATTAAATTTTTCGAAAATTAACCACTTTTAAAATTAACTAAACTGAAAACTAACAATTACTAATTTAGCCAACTGGACATTAACAAGCAAGTTAGTTTAGATATTGTTTAATTTTTAGGAAATAATGGTCTTATTTTGTGGCCAGCTAAATCTCCGATATAACCCCTCCCGACTTTTCGGCTGCTCCGTGCCAAAACTCAGTATGTGAATAAAATATGATTTTGCAGGAAACTAGATTTAGTGTTTCGGCTTGGCCTGAAGTACCAATTCAACATATCTACGTGATATTTGGCATAGTGCTAGTATAATTCATTATATTTTCAGTCATATTATTAAAATTTATTAAGTGTCAAAATGACAGCAGTTTGTGCACATACTGTGTTTTTAAGTACTATAATTTGCAATACTAAACACAGTATCTGCAATGATATAATAAAGAAAATAAGAGTATACTCAAAAAGTAAATGAATATTTATTAGCAATGTAGGGAACGTGAAAATAAATTAAATCATTGCTGTCTCCTCATCTTCTGGGCTAGTGTCGTGGTATGTAACCAAGTCGATAGCAGTGTCGCTTTCAACCAGTTTGTGCCAAAATTCCAATCGGTTCCTTGGCATCGATGGTCCTAACACTGTTATTATTGTATTCATGTTAGATGTTAAAGCACCTCGTTCATTTAAGATTTCAGTTTTTTTTAGTTGATTCTTGTATTTCTTCTGTAAAAAATCAATTTCCTTATAATTAATATCATCAAAATCCGTTTTGTATGCCATATATTTTGAACCTTTTGTGAATCGCACCTCAACTAGGTTTTTCAACAAAAATCCGTGCAAAGCGTCTTCCTTATTTTTTTTGACGGTTGTCGTTTTTTTTGACCCATTTGTGAAATTGGACTACATCCACGACTTGAAGATTTTTTTTGGATTTGGCTACTACTTCTTTCAAGTCATTGTAGTCGTATACATTCTGAATTTTTGCTATTCTTTTTTTGATGTTGCCGTGTATTCCATCAGCACTCATGTGCGTGTGACCCTTTGTCAGATAACGCAAAATCACTGTATCAGGACCTGTCTCGCCATTCACAAGAACAATTAGTGCTGTGTACAGAATCCAGTTTTTATTTTATGCTAAATGATAAAATCTATTACGTCCCGCTCGGCTTCTAGAACATGGAAAATGCCATCAACAATATTTTCCGTGTTGCGTCCGGCTACTCCCTCGTGCCACATAGAACAGTAGTTTTTATATTTTGAGTCACGTTTGAGTGATGCAAACGTTAAATTGAAGGCCACTAAACGACTTGTGAAATAACTATCCCTTATAGCAGGCATGATTGGAAGTATTATCACTTTTTGTAAATCCATTGAAATTCTAAAAATCTCTAAATTGTCTTCAATTTGACTGTCTTCTTTATATTTGCGGTTTACTTTAGAAGCTTTTGTCTTATGGGAATTATATTCTTCTTCTGTTTGACATCGATCTGATGATCGTCGGACTTCCGCATTCCGTAAGCGCAAGTATCTGATTTTGGCATACAGACAGAAATATGCATTGCCTTCATGGTTTGTCTGTATAATTCTATTTTGCACATCCCAGAATATTTTATGTTGAAATCGGTGTACTTACTTTTCACAGTTCCCTTGGCAAATATTTGATATTTGGAACGTTTGCACGCCTGTAATCGCTTACACTTCGTGGTAGCTCCTAATATGCTCTGATATCAGGGTTCCGTCTTTAGTTCTCTTTGAGTTGCCAGTTTTTCCCTTATTTTCTTTTACGCCAGAACATAGCGGGGCTCTTTTTACAGCAGCGCACAATTCTGTAATCACCGAATCGTTCGAATATCCCAATGTTTGTAGGAAGATCTTGCGACAAACACAAATACTTCTGTAGTGTTTTTCAAAAAAATATTTGCGAGTATCGTTTTTTTTTTTTGTACGTTTCGCCACCAGATTCACTGGGTTCTACAGTCCTCCTCTTGACTGGCATTATTTTGTACATTTTTGGCCATCCATGTCCGTAGTCCAATTTCCAGTAATTTTCATAAAGTTGTATGCGTTCTTCCTCAGTAAATGTTGAGTAGCATTTTTTCTTACATTTTTCGGAACAGGCTTGCCGCATGGGATGCTTCGCTTTATTTCGATCAGTTTTTTGTTGCGGTGTTAAACGCTTGTACTTAACATGTTCCTTAGTCCTTCTTTTTACAGGATATAAAGCATTGGATATATTACCTTGAGCAATCTCATCAGTAGCAAGAATCTCAGCTGATTTATATTCCGTTATTACTGATCCTTTAACGGCTTCGCTTTCATCAGTGGTTGCCTTTTCAAGAAGAAAGTTCTGCACTTGCATCTTATTTTGCTCTTCCACATATTGTGTCTCGCCTAAATTATCTTCGAACAACAACAACTGATGATTGATTAGACCATTATCGGAATCGCTGATCTCAAAATTGGGATCGGCAATACTGTCGTCCCCATCTTCACTAAACTCGTTTCCTTCTATTTAATTTTCAATGCTATTTTGCTCTGACTGACTAAAATTAAAGAAGGCGCAAAGTTGAAATCTTTATTTACTTATACCGTGTGTGTGTGAGGGCGGGCTAGGCATAGGGACTAAGAATTACAACATCTCGTGTGCCAGCTGGCTGAAATGAATTTACTGAAAGCTGGGATACTCCGCTGACTGACGAGTTTACCGCGCTGTGTTGCCATATCTCTCGCGCTACGTGAATGTACATGCCTAATGGGCAATTACATGCACGTTATCTAAGTAAATAAGTCCTTTATTATTGTTTTCTCTGGCACAAAGGAAAAAGGGCACACTTTCAGTTATTGTTTTGGTGACTGGAAAGTGGTTGAGGTAATACCAAAAAGTGTAGGTTTTGAAACTACATAACTGCACAAATTATACAAAAACAACCGTTGAAAAGAATACTCATCCATCATTTCTGAGACACATGGACAATATTAGTTTCGTACAAGTTGATCCTAACCCTCAGGACATTTTATTTAT
Organism: Rutpela maculata; assembly: GCA_936432065.2. Classification (NCBI taxonomy): domain Eukaryota; kingdom Metazoa; phylum Arthropoda; class Insecta; order Coleoptera; family Cerambycidae; genus Rutpela; species Rutpela maculata. The sequence continues at coordinate 56,637,422 of OW386286.2, read as the reverse complement.
TGCACTAATCATCGACAACGAATGATCGACTGTGAACTAAACAAACTTCAAATAACTTTTTATAGAAATTTATAAAACACTATCTACCACATACTCTGTTTTGGGTTGGAGTGATGTAACATATTTGAAGTCTAAAACCGAAATAAAACACAGCATCTACCACTACTGTGTTTTGAAACAGTAAAAGGTATATACTCTGTTTTGGAATAGGTAGGATGGTTGACAACTGTTCATGGAAAACTAATTTTGAGATGAAATGTTGGATACTGTGTTTTGGCATGGGGTTATTTAAAAAAATATTATATACAGATAACGTTCTAATAACATAGAAGAATTGGAAAACAAAACATTAGCTGCGTTTCGGACAATAACTGTCATGATTGGAAATGCAACAAATGCTGTAAGGAGAAGGTGTCAAATATGCATAGATGTCAATGGAAGACAATTCGAACATTTATTGTGGTTTAGTTTTTCTTATTTTTAGCAAAATTATTTTATATTATAAGAAGTGTTGTTGTTAATAGTTTTCCATGGCCTCCTCACAAATATATTAAATTTTTCGAAAATTAACCACTTTTTCTAGAGATAAATATGACATATGGTATATCGTTGGATAGCTAATTTAAGTTGTGGTGGAATAATGAAATAATTTACAGGGTGTTCCATTTAAAAAAACAAATGTTATGTCTATATCTCGAAACCTGAGGCATGCATAATTTTCTTCTTATCAGCAACGGATTCTACTCAAAACAGTGCCTTAAGAATGTGTTACTCGATTTTCGATTCGACACTCTGTAATTGAGATATAGAGGTCACCAAAAAATGGCAATTTTCCAAAAACACTCTGTAGCTCGGTAGTCGAAAAAGGTAGACGCCATTGTTTGTTTGTTGAAAATCGAGCTCAGCTATATTGGTTTTTGTCTATCTGCCATAGTTTTAGAGACAACCTCAAATCCCATTTAATTTGGTCCACCCTGTACTAAGTAGGTACTCTTAAGTTGTTCGGTCTCCTTCTCTCCTAGACATTTTATACTGCAATGTTCACAAAACAAATTGGGCCATAATCATTCAACGAAAACATACCTAATACAATAGAAACAGTTATTTTTAAATCCAAAGATACGCATTACCGTGCCCGGTACCTCTTTCACTTTAACCGTTATTACACACGATGGACATGACGTGTGTCTTAGTCACGGTGCGATTATGAATGCTTGAGCCGATGAGCCGTCGTCGAATTGCTAGAATTTTATCAGGTAGCAGTGACGTAGCTGTGTCGTCACGGCTAAGCATCCAGCTGGCGGGAAGCCGCTATCTTAGGTTATCGAGAGCGCTATGGAAAAGTGTGTAATGTTTACAACTTTCTGCAATGTTAAATAGTTGTTGTAGTTCGTATAAGCTTTAAATATGTGAAGTGTTGTTAACTGAGTGCGGTAATATTCGTGTGATATTGTGATGTGTTAAAATGTTCTGTTTCCTGTGTATATAATGTGGCGTTGGTAAGTTTCGTTGTAACGTCGAGTCGTGAGTGATACATAACCTAGCTTTTACCAGAGCTTTGACAAGCCTTGTAAACTCTCCCTACCTGTGGATTCAGTGCTCGAAAACCGGAAAATACAGAGTACAGTGATAGCGATAGGTACCACTACCAGTAATATTGAATTTATAGCTACCTACACTTCGAGGAATTGGATATTTGAGGTTGTTTAACCCGGCGTTTAACGTTATGCCAAGGTAAATTAGAATTATATGCGACTTCAGTGATTCTATTTATTAGGTATTATACTTACATATATATTTCTTATTATATTAACAGATAGTTATTATGTACCTACTTATATCTTATTATTTTTTCATATTTTAATGCAGAAAATTTAGTAACTAGTAGGTGGGTAGGTATTTTGAATTAAATTGCCTCTCGATTGTCGGTGGCGTTTTTTCTTGTTTTATGTTTTATACCTAATTAAGTACCTACCAATTTTTTTTTCGAGAATTGGGCTGCGAGTTTGACATTTTGGCTTTGCAATTTTATTACTATCTAATGAAAAAGACTCAGTATGTACATAATGTAAAATAGGTAATTGGATTTTTTAATTTTCATAACAACCACCTACTAGCTACCCATTAACGGTATCTGGTTGGTACTCTAAAAACGTTACTAAATTTTGTAAATAGGTAGGTATTCTGACGTATACTGACTAATAGTGAAGTGCATTTAGGTTTTCACTTGAAAATCGATGGGACCTGAAATTTCATTGCATAAAACTCTTGTTGTGGGTTTCATAAACGTGTAAAAAAATCGACCAAAATCGGCTGCGGACTAAACTTTTGGGGAGAGGGGAAAGGGTTAAAAAACGTTTTTTTTGCAAATATCTTGAAAACTATGAATTTTGTCAAAAAGTGTTAAAACATACAACTTGATCACTAAGAAATTTCCTTGAATTTGAGAAATCCGGTCTAATTTGGACAAAAATTGATCAAGATATGATTTTTTAAAGTTTAGTGTTTTTTCTCTTCTCTCCAAAAGTCAAATTTCAATGCACTTTTTGGTGATAAGGCTCTACAAAAAAAATATTGATCACAATGTTGAAAGATAATTTAATTCCCTACCGAGTTCCCCACCATTCTAATTTTTAATATAACGCTCTGCGATAAAAATTGGCCAAGTTATGGCTATTTGTTGTTAAAAAATGGGTTAGAGAATATTATTTATTTATCTATTGGAGTACCTATTAAGCAAATCACAACTTACACACTTTTTATTTATTATGAAATTACCTCGGAAATTACCTACTTTCTGTAATTCAATACTTCGTCAGTATTGGCTAGAAGAGTAGTTGTTGTTTTGATTGGTTCTCCAATGATGTGTGTTTTAAAGTGCTTTCCTAAATAGTATATTAACGTGACCAGATTAAGGTATCACTATACAGAACGTAGATAATTTCATATTACTTAAATGAAAAATGTAAATGACTGAAATTAAATAAATGATTTTATTTTCGGAGGTATTTTCAATATATTTTTTTGCTTTATAATGCTAGGAATCATATCATGTAATTCAATACTTCGTCATATTTGAGCTAGAAGAGTAGTTGTTTTGATTGGTTCTCCAATAATGAGTGTTTTAAAGTATTTACCTGACTAGTATATTAGCGTGCCCAGATTAGGGCAACAATATGTACAGAAAGTAGGTACTTAATTTCATAATAAATAAAGAGTGTGTAAGTTGTGATTTACTTAATACTTAAATAATATTCTCTAATCATGATGAAAGCAAATACTTAAATAAATAATAATTAGGTAATTGTAAAAAAATTGAAATTGCGAATTCCTTTAAATTGCGTGTTTTAACAAAAAAGTTCATTTATTGATTTTTAAACAGTTAATTAAATGGAATAGGTATATAAGTAATTTTCCGTACTTAAAAATAATTTATAATCTAAAAAATTCAAAATTGCAAAAAACGTGTTTTTATCCCTACCTCTTTGTATACACTGATGTACAAGCCGCTAGAAGGTGGGACGAGAACGCTGTATTTCCCAGGATGGGTCACCCATCCAAGTACTAACCGCGCTCGACGTTGCTTCAACGGAATATCGACTGACATTCACATTGAAGTCGCCTCTACGCTCGCCCCTCGTCTGTCGGTCTGTCTGTAACTTTTTTGTGCGCACGTTTACTCTGGATAGTTTAAGATATTGACTTGAAATTTGGTACACATATGTACTTTAACGAGATCTAGAACTAGATTATATTTTCATCTTGTTCCGTCGATGTTTTAGCGGGGGGGTAAATTGGGGTAAATTTGGAGTAAATAGGTAAATCAAGCAGGTAAGAGTCCATAAAATTGGTATTTAGTATATACAAGAGAAGCTAAGGTCTTAAGAAAAATTTTGGAATTAGCATCCCCAATTACCACCCCCCTCCCCCCACCTCATTATTAAAGAGGATGAAATGTGATTTAGTGTGTGTACAAGAACCAGAAACCTCAAAATATTTTTTTTGCTTCATCCACCCTCACTACCACCCCCTTATCACCACCCCCACCCCACTACCGATGTGGGGTATCGTTTTATAGGTTTTTGGGGTAGAGGATTTCAAATATTATATTATTAAAGTTCCATAAGCAATTATTTCCACATACAAAATTATTTCGCTGTGAGTGAGTTGGATCGAAAATCTGAATGTGGAAGTAGTGATTTCTTGGGCAGCGGTTTTTTGTTTACCTAAGTTCTCATTTATAATTTTCCATGATTTTTTAATTTTGTTTCAGGTCGAATTAATTCTGTAATTGTAGTATTTTAATTTGGCTAAATGAAGCATAAATGTAGAATTTCATTTGTGCTACTTTTTTAACCCCTTTCTACATATTATAATTTTATAATAATAAAGATTTTTTTATTTAAAATTCTATTTCATATTTATTAATAAACTCCCATATTAAAATATTATAACTTTATTAATTGAATACTTATAATTACCTACTTATCTTTCACATTTTTTTTCTTAATTTAAGGATAATATATGGTTTTGATCTTAAATGGGAAATTTTTTATCCTTCATCACGCTTCATCATGTATTTTTATGTTTTAGCGTCACTTTTGTTATTAAAAGTAATAAAAATAGCTACGCAATAATATTTAAAGTATAATATAAAATATTTACTACTTAACTACTTATAGAATTTTGCAAGATTTTGATCGGCCATTTTTTGGAGTTTCCACTTTCTTTACTTATTTTTTAAACACCAGATTCGTGATTAACTCGCTCGAAAACTCTATTTTCTAGCCAAAATAACAGAAATATTTTCTATTATAATTCTAAAATAAAAAAATATCGGGCAAGTAAAACTGGTACAAAAATTCATTTATAATCATCTTTAAAATTTAAGGCAATTCCGAGGGCAAATCCATTCAGGTCCAATCGACTTCCTGATAACTTAGGTAGGTACTTCTTTCATGCAAGTGCACTTCATTAAAATTAATCAGGATTGTTTAAAGATTGACAAAATCAGTTGGTACCTCCTCATTTTAAAATTTTAAAACGGTGAGTTTTATTAACGGTGTACCTATTTAAAGTACATATTTAATAAATATACATACATTAACAGTTATTAAAGATAGGAGTTTACATTTATTTTCGGTTTATTAAGTATTTAAAAAATCATGAATGGCACAATCTTTAAAATAGTTTCAGGTACTTCCCATTGCTCTAAGGAATACAACCATATACAGTTTTATCATAAATTGTGTCTATAGTTAAATGCCATGCTCTAATAATGAAATTAGGAACTAGTTTCATTGACAAACTACAATAATAATAATAATAATAATAATAATAAATATACTATTTACGAAAAAGAAATATAAATAAAAATGTACAATATTCAAGTACTACAGAAATTTACAATATAAAATATATATGTGTAGTTGTATTCGTTGGAACAATAGAAAGTATCTAAAACAATTTTAAAGATTATACTATATCTGGTTTTTAAAATATTTATAATAAATCGAAAATAAACGCATTTCCCTCTCACTCTGCAAAATCCTATCCTTAACAATCAGTTTGAAAAACCTACCTATTTTTTATGACAGGTGAGCAGATTTTGGTCCGCTATATACTTAAGTACCTACTTTTGTTGGATTTACATTTTTCCATTAAGTAAGCCACAACACATGACTGAAGTTCGAAATGTTGAAATATAAAGGAAACTTGAAAAAACGTAGACATGAATTCGCGGCTGTTGTGTTAATTTAAAGGGTTGTTAACAACCCTACAGCATATCGTGGACGCGAAACATTTTATCAAACTTCACAATTTTTTTGTAGCACGGATGCAATTTTTTTGCGTAGGTACCTACCAACTTATCAGGCATAGTTCGAAGTTACAGAAAATATTGACTTCCGGAAACCACCGTCAAGAATATATCGAAACTTGGATTTTTTAAAATTGCTAATTTGTTATAAGATATGTACCGCAACAGGTATGCAGTTTTTTGCGTACTTATTGTGCATGCCTTGAAGTTACTGAAAATATTTTTTCCGACCCCTAGAGTTGACTGAAACCACCCTTAAATTTTTATTTCAAAAACCCACGTTTTCGAAAGTTCTGAATTTTGAGGGTGGAAGGTGGATGGTTTTCGGTAACTCTAACTTCGTGGCATGTCCTACCTACATAAAATAAGTATTCAAAAAATTGAATTGGTATTATGCCACATTTTCTTATATAACAAATTTGCAAATTTCAACATCCACATTTTCGTGTATTCTTGACGCTATAAGGGTTTCCGGGAAATCTAAAGTATGGAAGAAGGTATATGAGTTCGAGACATGCATAATAAGAACTCAAAAAATGCAAAAATTTGCAAAAAATTCGAGTTTGAAAAGTCTTATGCGTTCACGATTTGCTAAGAGGTTGTTAAGAACCTTTTAAATTAGCAGCATTAGCCGCAAACTTGTATAATGTGTCGATTATTTCACCCATTAACGTGATAGCCAATGAATGTCCGTTTTCTGACAATTATTAAACTAACCTAGATCGGCTTTTGACAGTACCAACACGAAAAATGTATCCATCTAATTTAATTTTCTCTATCGACGCATCATCAGATTTGTTGCAGCAAAATTTTAACATATATGTCATCTTTTGTTTCGTGAAATATTTTCTGCAAATAGGATCACTCATGGTTTAAATTTTATCTATAGATTTTTTCTCTAGCTTATTGCTTATTGTTAACATAACTTGTAAATTAAAGCATTGTATTATATATGTAGCAATGTAATAATATAAACATAACATAACCACACACTATAATGGCTTATAATAACGTAGTTACAAGATAATTAACACCACAGCAACTAAAATTAAATAGAAATGCCTACCAAGCAGGCAAATTAATTATATGTGTACAAGTTAAACACACTCGCTCTGCAAACAAATAAACCAAAAATGTATGTACACATACGATAATCCATCACAAAGTAACGACACGTTAATAATTCGGAAAATCAAAACTATGCACTATACATTATAATTCGTTGTACTTAATGTTCTCTCTACTTAAAGAATCAAACTTGCCAAAGTTACCATACTTAAGTTGCCAAAAAGTAATATAATTCGTGAAAATTGGCAGTTTATTATCAAAGATTGAATTTATTCGGTTATTTACTATACAATGTGATCTACCATGACATGCGGAAAATTTAATAGTAGGTTGTCCCCACCGAAAGGAGTTTAAAAAAATGAAAAATAAAAAAAAATGTCCAAAAAAATTACCTTATTTTTTTGTAGAAATGCACTGCCAATGACTTTAACTAATCTAACGTAACACGATACAACCATGTCACTTTATCAGACTTGGGATTGACACTACTGACAGCAAAGCTGGATAAGATAGAAGTGACTTTTTGGTTTTAATCAAATCACACTACAAAAATAGCGAAATAAATATAAATAAATCGAAGACATTGACCCCATGCTGAACCAACAAGCAGATATACGAAATATTTAGTTAAACCGGTCAATGTCACGAAAGCAAAAAACGCGGCTCTCCTTGAGGGGTCTACACACGATTCAGCGGCAGGGAGCCAGCCTTGTCGGCATGCTTTGAACTCATTCGTAAAAGTGAACTGGTCCGCTGGAATTCTAATTATCTTCAAAGCGTACCGACAATGTTGGCTCCCTGCCGCTGGGTCGCCTTTTTTGATCTCACCGGACGGCTTCACTTTTTATGCCAATTAAGGAAATGTAAACAACTCGAATACGTTCTTTCACAAGTAAGTTCGTCGACCTATTCAGGAGCAGGTCAGGACTTACTCAACATCAGTAGTGTATCTTCGCAAATTTACCAATAATTTAATATACTAAATTACCTCAGAATCCTCTAAAATTTTGCAGGGGCTTTCCCACATTGAAGACTAGTACACCATTTTATTTTCCGCATTTCTTGGTAGATCACGCTGTATTTTTTGGTATCAATCATACGCCATTTACAAATTTCCAATATCTTTATTATTTTTCGAGATAATGGCCCAGAAACTTTTAACTGAAACACCCTGTATATATGTGCAAAACTTCTAAATTAAATATTTTAACGGATTAAATATATCGAATAAAAAAATACAAATATATTTCAATCTCGATTTCAATAAATATTATACGTACATATGTATATTTGTATCATAATTACGTATCAAACTGCGTTTCATTCAAGAAGCATATTATTTCAGTTTTTAGTGTAGAAAAACTTAATAATAGTAATGATTGTAAATAATAGTATTAGGTATCCGGTATTATCTCTATTTATTTTATAAATATTGTAGTTCTCTGACGATGGTTAAACCGAAAAGAAAAGAAAATATTACAATTTTTCGATTAATTTTCATTTAAACTTACCGAAAAAACCCAGAACACACAACAAGTTAATTTGAAATAAGTGTTAGTCAATTATTCCCTCTTTACATTGTAATTTATATAATTTCCAGCATTTTGTCATTTCCATATTCGTGATTAGTATATACCTCTAGATGAAATGAGGTTTAGACTGGAATAACTAATTTTTATTTCTCTTTTAGACCTTTGGTTTATACAGCGACCAAGGTTAAAGTACTCCTGCAAGTACCCCCATTGCAAAAATGGTTACTACATAGGTGGTAAAAATAAGCATTTCTTCCTCTTTCCGAGAGATAATGTGCGTTGTAGGGAGTGGCGAGAAATTTGCAAGATAGACGATAGTGTCAGTGTGTTGAATTACAATGTATGTGAGGATCATTTTAATGAAACGGATATTTTGGGCGACAAGAAGAAGAAGAGGCTTGTCAAGGATGCTGTTCCTCTGGCAGTTCCAGTAGTTATTCAATTTTTTGATCCTGCTACTACCGTTAAGAAAGAAAATAATGTTTAACACTTTTTGTACCGTCCTCCTTTTTAGGAAATTATATATAATAAATGGTGAATGTGAACCAGAGAGCCTGGCAGTTTCATTAACAGTAATAAAATGACTGCAGATGAAATTTATATTTTTGTATATGCAGTGGGGTGGGCCGAAAAACACGAAAATTTGAATTTGCAGATGGGCTAGTTTCTAATTTTTTTTGCAGATGGGCTATGTATCTAAAACTAATTTGGGTAAATTTTTAGCCAAATCGGTTAATATCTGGCCGGGTCCCTATGGCCTTGAAAATTAAAGAATAGCCCAATTTTTCGATTTTTAACATTTTTCAAAACATTTTTTATGACCCTTTATTAATGTCTTAACGCGTGTGGCAAAAGTTTTCCAAATAAAATATTTTTCAGTTCCAGGGAAATTAGAAATTTGTCACTAAAACGTAGAATTTGTCGAAAATTTCTAATTTCCCTGGAATTGAAAAATATTTTATTCGGAAAACTCTTGCTACATGCGTTTAGAGTCATAAAAAATAATTCAAATGTCAATTTGAAAAATTACCTTTTCCTTCATTTTCAAGGCCGTGTCGGTCCGGTTAGATATTAACCGATTTGGCTAAAAATTTACCTGAATTAGTTTTAGATATATAGTAACAAATTAGAAATTAGCCCATCTGCAAATTCAAATTTTCGTGTTTTTCGGCTCACCCTAATATACAGCGTGCCCTAGTTTTAATGCCCCCTTCCCTCCATGTCTCAGTCATTAGTCAGCGATTAGGAGCGACACAATGATTTTTACTTTGTCGTTTTTGAGTGATACAAAATTTATTTAAGTCATTGACGGACATTTTTATTAAAAAAGTCGTATTAGACATTTTTTGACTGAAAATCTAACGCAGTATTATTAAGTAACATGCTTTACTTACGATCACTACTATAAATAGTAAAAAACATACTACCTGCCATCTATGTAAGTTGAATTTTACATATTGTAAACAAATCGCACTGTAAACAAATCGCACGGTAAACAAAACGCACGGGACACGCGATTATAGGTGGCTTATATCGCTGACGCGGGGTTTAAAATAAACAAATGCGCCTACGTAATTTTCAAACGCTGTCAAAACTGACATAATATTTATTGAATAATATTGTTGACAAGTAAACTAAATCCAGATTTTACTAAATAAATAAATAAATAAATATGATCGTAGGTAAAGTATAGTACATAATTCGAGTTGTAAAGCAATTACGCCTCATGGAAATACGCACTCGCCGCTACGCGGCATCGTGCGTAACTTTTCCATTCGTAATATACTTCTTACAACACTCATTACGTAATATACTATTAGAACCTCTATAGTCAAAATTTAATAACATTTTAGTTTAAGGTTTTCGAATTACGACCGCCTTAAAGTTACATTTTTCAAATATCAAATAATTAATAACTTGGAAGCGAATTATTTTTCGAAAGAAGGCATTAATTCCTCTTTCTCTTTTTTTTTCCACCCCATGTCATTAATACTTTCAAATTCGTCAATTCTAATAAAATAATAATTGGTAATTTTTCAATGAAAATTCCTGGCGATTGACACTACTGACAGCAAAGCTGGATAAGATAGAAGTGACTTTTTGGTTTTAATCAAATCACACTACAAAAATAGCGAAATAAATCGAAGACATTGACCCCATGCTGAAATGACAAGCAGATATACCAGATATTTAGTTAAACCGGTCAATGACACGGCGGTGTCCCTATTGTTAGAAAACGAAAAACGCGGCTCTCGAGGGGTCTACACACGATGCAGCGGCAGGGAGCCAGCCTTGTCGGCATGCTTTGAACTCATTCGTAAAAGTGAACTGGTCCGCTGGAATTCCAATTATCTTTAAAGCGTACCGACAAGGTTGGCTCCCTGCCGCTTGATCTCGCCGGCCGGCTTCACTTTTTATGCCAATTAAGGAAATGTAAACAACTCGAATACGTTCTTTCACAAGTAAGTTCTCGACCTATTCAGGAGTAGGTCAGGACTTACTCAACATCAGTAGTGTATCTTCGCAAATTTACTAATAATTTAATATACTAAATTACCTCAGAATCCTCTAAAATTTTACAGGGGCTTTCCCACATTGAAGACTAGTACACCACTTTATTTTCCTCATTTCTTGGTAGATCACGCTGTATACATCAAATTCTTCGTAGGATAGCCCTCTCCAAGTCCTATAAGTTTAATTCAAGATTTTCCCTAACCCTGAACAATTCAAAAAATCACAAAAAGTGATTTTTTCCTCATGCTATTTAAATGGGAAACTTCATGTCTCCATAGGCACCATTTAAAATCAGAATTTTGAAAAACAAAAAATACTTTTTTTTTTTCGGATTTGGAAACAAATTGGGGGATCGAGACCCTCTATAAAAAATGTCATTTTTGGACCACCCTAGTTGGGCACTGTAAACCTGACAAAATGTTTGTTTAATACCAGGAATGTGCAGATTTTGCGTGTGTAAAAAAGCAATCATTTGTCGCACGTATTAATGTGCAGGAAATGTGTGTAGGGTTATGTATAGGAAAGAATCTTTCCCGGTCGTCTAACGCTTTATTATTGTGGCATGGGTGTGTTTGTGTGTGTATGATTTTTATTTTATAATATTTGAATTTTAGGGGCCAAGTATGTCACATTGAAAAAAAGCACAGATTTAATGCCTAAGAAGATAGTTAAGTACAAATGTCAATACTTTAACTGTAACAACGTCAGATATCTTAACGAGTACGGCAAGATCAGAAAGCACTTCTTTCGTTTTCCAACAAACAGTGTACTTCGCGAGGCCTGGAGAAGATTGTGCAAAGTGGATGTGTCTGAAGTACCGCATACATATAGAATTTGCGAAGATCACTTTAAGAATAAAGACTTTAGTGACAATACAAGAATTAGGCTCAAACCACAGGCTGTACCTATGGAAGCGCCCCAAGTATCGACCGTTGTTATTAGGCAACCTACAAATACACCACGCAAGGTAATATTATTTCACTGAAATGTATCCATGAATCATAGAGAGTTTGACTTCGGAACCTTAATTGGGGACATATACGGTGTGTGCTATTTAATACCTCAACACCCTGTTATTTTGGAACGCGTTGGCCGATTTAAAATTTTTTTTTTGAGATATGGTGTTCGATGAGCTCCATTTTTTGAAAAATTTTTAATTTTCATATCAAGTTTACCAAGTTCCTCTAAATGCGTCGAAATTTCGAGACCGACTATTAGGCAATTTTATATCAGCAAATTGCATAGCGTATTCGATTCACAGTTGGCTCAAATACCTCTATACAAAATTTCAGCTCGATATCTCATATAGGGTGTTTGTTATTCAATAGCCAAATTTAAAATATCTTACTTTTCGAATGGCCCTGTATAAAAGTAAAGTTACTAAAGAGGTGAAGTAAGTAGTCATTCGACTTAAGAATCATAAGATACTAAATGGGGAAGATAAAAGAAAAGTTATTCTTTAAATAAATTGCTACATTATACATTATTATTCGGTTGCTATTCTCAAAAAAAAAAAAAAAATTAAAATTAAAATTGGGCAAAGCATTCCAAAATAACGGGGTGTTGCGGTAATAAATATGTCACACTGGAGGTGGACATCCTGGAAAGTGGGAGGAAGTCCGCCATCTTGGTTTTTATGTGAAACCGGATGTGCGCTTTATCTCCCCAACCGCTGGCCCGATTCTAATTTTATTCTTGAGTTCAACTACAAATTTCACGCAGAAAAATAGAAGATATTGTGAATTTTTTTGTAACTCTTAAGATAACGGAGTAAAAATTGATATAAAAAGAAACATAAATTAACCAATCAATATTTCTTTAATCGCTTTTTTTCATATATAATATCATAAGTGATATATAATTTTGTCGGCAAAATTTAGTGATTATTAAGAGAGTTTGTTGCTTGGCAATTTCGCGATTGACATTGACAGATAAAAATAACGAGCCGCCAGGCGAGTTATTTTTGTCAATGTCAAGAGCGAAATTTCCAAAGCAACAAACTCGAGTACAAAAATCATTAAATTTTGCCAGACGAAATTATATCACGAATTATATGGTATTCGTCATGACTATTACATGAATAAAAATTTAGGCAAAAGAAAACAAATTTATTAGATATAGTAAGTAAATTTTAAAAAAATAAATACATAAATCACCAAATCTTGAACATTTGGGGTCGTTATAGGGCATCTGCGTCATGTAACTAACATAACCTTAAATTTTAAGTTTTTCAAGTTTATTCTTATTTTTAATGTTTGTATACGCAATTTTAGCTTGGAACCGTACTGGCTCCATACAAATTTTTAAAAATTCACGTACCTAAATAATTTTTCAATATTGTTGATTAATAAAAATAGACTGCTAATTACAGGTTAGATTTCCAACCTATAAAAAGAGTCCTATTTTATTAGGACAAAGTATTTAGAACTTCATAAATATTACACTGAACTAAATTTTAGTTAAAAATACGAGAACTAAGCAGAAATTTTAATAATAGCTGCGTAATACTCTTAAATCTTAAGAAACACATATTTTTGAGGTTAGCTGTGACGTCACGTGCTGTGATGCTCGCACAGTTTTTACAACTGACGTGAACTGACGTTTGAAAAAATTATTGTAATGACGCCCCACTTGTTGAATCGGTTACTATGTTTTCAAAAAACAAAGGAAAATTTGTCGCTGAAAAACAGGTTGGTTGCTTCATTCTGGCTTTTCATTTGTTGAACAACCCTGGCAAAACTTTAAATGTTAAATTTTGTCGATACGAAACTATTTTTTGATTAAAATGATCGATTTTGATTGAACGAAATTTATAGGAATGAAATAGTCATTATAATTTTTTTTAAATATTTCTTTAATATGGTCGTTCAGTCGCGCGAGCTTAATTAATATTATTAATTAGTTGCACTATAGTCCAGTCAACGGAGCCCTAAAACGACCAAAATCTCTAATTTAACTGCAAATGAATGGATTTTGATGAAACCTTGTGCAATGTGTTTGTCATAATGCCGTTAATAAAAGAGTTGAAAAAAAGATTAGAGTAGGAAATGTTCGGAAGAAGTTCCGTAACTTGTAGAATTAGGTCAAAAATTAAAAAGAAAATAATATATTTACCTTTTTTTTGGCCCAAAATAAGATGTTTTTACTCTTGTGAGTTTTTTCGAAAAATGCATATTTTTCGAGATATGGCCACTCTAAAATTCCTAAAAGTGGGGGGAGGCGAAATGTAAAAGTTGAAAAAAACCTGAAAAAATTCAGGTGAATGTATGTATCACCGAAATATAAGACTTTTTTTATTTGCAACTTTTCGGTAAAGTGCGTTTTCGCCAAGTTTTTTCGGAAAAACATGAAATTGGAGCGCTTTAAAAATATGTAATTTAAAAATTTGAAAAAATTCAGACGTATGTATTGAGGCCTTCTAAATATTTTTTGTCTCTTGGAATTTTCTTGTAACTTGCTAATTTCCCGAGTTACACGCAATTTTTCTCTATAAACAATGTACTACATTTTTTGGAAATTTTTTTAAAATTTCAATTTAAAAATTATATCGAACCTTTAAAAATGGTATAACTATATAGGTTTCATATTTTTTTATAATAATATATATAAGTCACGCTCATTTTTCGAATTTTCATGTATTTTTTAATGTGCAAAAATGTAGTGCATTATTTATCGTGAAAAACTGCCTGTAACTCGGAAAATTAGCAAGGTACAAAAAATTCCAAGAGACAGAAAATGTTTAAAAGGCCTCAATGCATACGTCTGAATTTTTTCAAATTTTTAAGTTACATATTTTTAAAGCACTACAATTTCAAAGAAAGGGGTAGTTTTTCATGTTCTTCCGGAAAAACTCGGTGAAACCGCACTTTACAGAAAAGAAAAGTCTTGTATTTCGATGATACATTCACCTAAATTTTTTTCAGATTTTTTTTTCAACTTTTACATTTCCACTCCCCCACTTTTAGAAATTTTAGAGTGGCCATATCTCGAAAAATATACACTTTTTGAAAAAATTCACAAGAGTAAAAACATCTTATTTTGGACCGAAAAAAGGTAAAACATTTTTTTTCCTTTTTAACCTAATTCTACAAATTACTGGATCCGTGATAAAAAGGGTGTTTTCTACCCCTTCCGATCATTTCCTACTCTAATCTTCTTTTCAACTTTTTTATTAATGTCATTACAAACACATTGCACAAGGTTTCATAAAAATCCATTCATTAGCACTCAAATTAGAGGTTTCACCTCCTGTTGACTGGACTACTAGTTGTAAGAAATTTGTATAATAAATAATTTAATACATTAATATGTGGTTTTATGTTATAAAACAAAATAAGACCTTTGCTATAATTACTAGTATAATTTTTATTGGCACAGATTATTTATTGCATTTGCGGAATTTTCAGCAATTCATTTTTTTTTACTTCAATATTTTGTTTCGCAAGAGCTCGTTAAGAGAAAACTCCCCAGAATGTAACGCAAATTATTAATTGGTTTAAAAAATTCTTCATCAGTTCCTAGTTCAAAACCGTACTTGGAGACATCTAATGGCTTATGGTTAATTCCTCTGTAACAATTCAAATATAAATTAACACAGTAATAGTATGCTCTTTTAATATCAGCACAAGTGAATGAGGTAGGTGGTAAATTATCTAAAACAAAATTTTTTGAGTGCCCTTGCAAAACAAAATATTGAATTTGTAAATAAAAAGTGAATTGTTGGAAATTCTGCAAATGCAATAAATAATTTGCTCCATTAAAAATTATGTAGTAATTGTAAGTATGTTTGTCTTATTTTGTTTTATAACAACATAAAAACCAAATTTTAATGTATTAAATTATGTATCATGCAGATTTCTTACAACAATAGTGCAACTACTTGGTAATATTAATTAAGCTCGCGCCGCTGGACGAAAATGGCTATATCTTTCTTATTTTTAGAGGTAATTGGGTAGACGAAACGCCATTTTTTAGCCGAAATGTTGGACTACATCTTGTATTAAAGGAATATTTTAAAAAATTACAATGAAAAAAAGGTGGACGGTTGTGATAAACAAAAACTTATTTTTAATTTTAATTTCTTTTTATATCAATTTTTATCCTTCAATGTAAAATTTGTAGTCAAACTAAAAAAAACAAAATTAATATCAGAGCAGCGCCGGCGGTTGCAGAGCTAGAGCCTTGAGCACATCCGGTTTGATATAAAAGCCAAGACGGCGGACTTCGTCCCACTATCCGGGATGTCCACCTCATGAGTTCTTGACCTACGTGTGACCCCAATTAACGTTCTGAAGTCAAACTCTCTACACTCCATGGGTCAATGAAAACCTTGTCAAGGAA
Organism: Rutpela maculata; assembly: GCA_936432065.2. Lineage (NCBI taxonomy): Eukaryota > Metazoa > Arthropoda > Insecta > Coleoptera > Cerambycidae > Rutpela > Rutpela maculata. Next base: position 56,621,150 of record OW386286.2, on the reverse strand, counting down.
AGGACTATCGATATTTAGAAACAAATAAATGGATCTCTTTTCCAGATAACCATTAAAGTACGCCAAAAGTAAAAGAGTAAAATTATGAAATATTTAACGCACAAATGATTCATGTTCCACTACCGAAAAAAATACCTTTTTTATTTTATTTTTATGAAGAGAAAATTATAGTATTGTATAAATTATATGTTGTAGTGTTATAGTTCTACGGTACATTTGTTATTGTAATTTTCAGTCATCGATTGAAATGCTGTTATGCCAATTACATTAGAATAACGTCTAAAGATACGTACCCACTTGCAACAGAACCTCGATGCGTAACTTCGTCGCGAACAACGTCAAAGCTAGGTCATGATACGCGTTAACATGTGGCGGAAAAGTTATCCTCGAGCAGAACGCCGGCACCGTTGAGTTGCGAACATTCTGATTTCCAGATTGTTCACAGTCAGTTGTGTTTGGAAAAGAGGTGAAGACAGACGTTTATCGAAACCATGGACAATAATAAACTGCAAGTTGCGGCTGCGGCATATATTTATAATCATTATGCGACAAAAAAGAAAAAACCGAAAAAGAGGTGGCAGACACGTTTGTGTTCTAGAAGAATGGAGTTGCTAAGTTGCTAGCTGATTTAAAATGTCAACATAGCGGCCTGTACCAAAAAGAATCGAATTTTCTTCCGTCCACTCCATCTTCACAACACAGCTGTCTATTCTGTATTGAGGGAATATGAAAATATTTAAACACCCCACAAGACGATAGACGAACAAGCTCGGACACGTTCAGACTCTGAGTAACCGCATTCAATAACATCCTTTGATGTGACGCGGGAATACCGACAAATGATGGGAAAGCTGCGAACCTCTGTTACAAATGCGTACGTACCTTTAAGGTACGTACGCACTTGTAACAGGACTTCGTCGTGAACCTCGTCGTGTAACCGTGTGGACGGGACCCGGCAACCTCATCGCGTAACGTCTGAGCTAACTGAGCTTCGGAGCTTTCCCATCACTTGTCGGTATTCCCGCGTCACATCAACGGATCTTACTTTATGCGGTTATGCAGTGTCTGACGTGCCCGAGCTTCTTTATGCTTCGTCTTATGGGATGTTTAAATATCTTCATATTCTCTCAGTACAAAATAGACAGTCGTGTTGTAAAGATGGAGTGGGCGGAAGGAAATTCGATTATTTTCTTCATTCTTCTAGAATACAAACGTGTCTACCAACATCTTTTCGGTTTGTACTTTATTATTGTCCATGGTTTTGATAAACGTATTCACCTCTTTCCCAAATAAAACTGACCGGACTGCGAACAACATGGAAATCTGAATGTGCTCGGGGAGAATTTTTCCGCCAAATGTTAACGCGTATCATGACCTAGGTTTGACCCTGTTCGCGACGGAGTTCGAGGTTCTGTTACAAGTGCGTACATAGCTTATCTAACTGGAATAGCCTTGTGCGACGCCAGCATTTAGCTTATTACAGAAATAATGACTAGATATTTTTGGAGACAGAAATCTATTTAAATGAGTGTTTTATAGACTTTAATGTTCCTTACGAATACCTCAGATTTGATCTACCTTTTGATTTGTTGGCTCGGCGGCTTGAGTCGCCATTTTGGAATACTGGCCATAAAAATTGATTTTACCTGAATATTAATAACTTTGGAAACCATCAAAAAATTAACATACCAAAATAAGTGTTTTTTCGGAAATTTTAAAAATTTTAGAATTTATAACAGTTATTGGGAAAAATATACTGATTTTTCTAAATAATAAAGCAATAGTTTAAACCAAACGTGTAAACAAAATCTTTCAGAAAGCTGAAAACAATTAGGTTATTTTTCAAAAGATCTTATCGTAATGAAATGAGAATGTGTAGTAAAATAGTAAGTAGGTGATTTTTTAAGCCTTACCTATGTCGCACTTCTTGTCTTTTAAAAAAATCATGTCTTCGTTGATTTTTGTAGTATTAAATTGGCAAACTAACAAAATTGTAGATGGTTTTTCAAGCTTTATTTCTTGTGTCTTGACTTCTAAAAGATCAAACTACGTGAATTTATATCGCAGCTTTTAGTTTTTGTGATATTCGTGAAAAGTCTATTCGTGATGTCATTTAAAAAAAATGACGTTTCGAGTCGACAACCCTCCTCAGTAGATTTCACATGACAAATTTTTTGGTCGGAAGTTGCTACATTTTTTTCTTAATTTATTACTGTCACCGTGATACTCCTTGTAACAGAAAATTGTTACTGGGCACTATCTACAGCTCTGATCATTGCCGTTTAATGTTTTTCTTATTTTGTTAAAATATATTTACCACTTAATTTGTTTTTCCAATAATTTTCAATGGCGTTCTAAAATAAAGTCAAATTATCGTAAAAATAATATAAATCTAAATTAACATATTACGCCAACAATGGAAAATTAATATAAAAAATTGGACGAGAGGTATTAGTTTTATTCATTAAAGTACCGACCATGGAATTGTGTTTCTTGTTTTTACAAATATATTTTATTTGAATATAGCATTGTATACTAAGTAGCTTCTTATTTCATACCGTACTGGTTATAACAATGACTGAATGTTTCAATAAAATATTGTCAAATTTTTAAGTGTTTTTACCTTACCGACGATCCGGATGACAGGATGTCAATTGGCATTCTGTGTACCGGCAGTCAGTCCCTGTCAAAAACCCAAAAACACCTAACAGACCGATGACTACCCCCCCAGGGGGGAAACAAGCTGGCGAAGAAAAGAAAACGAAGACAGAAGAACGCCAAAAGAGGCCTTAGCCAGCAAGGTCCAACGAGCCAGGACCCAGGGAGGTGGGCCGAAATCGTCTGCACCGCTCACATTTGTGAGTGACGTAAAAGTTCGCTCGCCCTGCATGAGGCTGGTCCCCGGTCTACAGCGATGTATTGGGGTAAAGGGCAATAGTCCTGCCCGGCCCCAGTCATCCGAGACCGACATCTTTAGCCTAGAATATTGGCGGAGCTCACTTCGCTTCAGAAGGAGACCACGAAGCACTCAACCAAGTCGACGCGGAAGAAGGCCCGGAGACCAGCAGCCAAATTAATCAAATACGTGTTTTCAAAAAAAATCAGAATGAACTAATTTATTACTGTGTAGCCGTTTGGTTTTAATTTTAACTATACAGACAAGTAAAACTGATTTTAAGGTTCAAATATTTTAATTGCTTTATTTAGCCAGTAACAATATTTATACTGGATATAAATATAGTTATTGTCTAAATGAAACAATTAAAATATTTAAACCACCCTAAGGTGTTGAGATATTAAGGTATAATACTTTATAGTACAATACTGGTGAAAATAGTATATTAGTAATAACAGAAAATTAATATTATTACTAAACGGAGCTGATTCTGCACTATGCTTGCATCTGTTTACCACATTAAGAATTGCTGGGTGCGACCTGCGCTTTCTTATTTAATTTTACGATGAATTTAACACAGAATTCGCCGCATATTTCACTCTGTAGAGATAACATACACTGTAATTATAATTTTTGAAACAATAATAATATGGCCATTCTGTAATATTTCCCAGGGAAATTAACGTACCAACACACTTTTCATGTTTCAAATTTCATATGCGTATGATTCCACTTACCCATCATTCAGAGCAAGAAGTGGAATGTCGGCCTTTTTTGCATTTTTTTCATCCCAGTATATAAATGTGAAGAATTATACCTATTTATATGTGTACTTCAGAATACAGCAAAAAATCCCTTCCTTGACACTTTTTTTATTTCGATTTTTAGCTTTATTTTTATTCCACTACTGATGCCAATGTTGATTCCAAGATCTTCTAAATAGGAGTACAATAAGTAATTTTTTATTTTTAGCTTTGCAAGCTCATGCAAGGGCAAGGAAAACAACAATAGCGCGCAGAAGGAGACTTTTATACAAATGCAATTATCCTGGATGTAAAAACGTCTGGTACAACTACGACTATTACAAAACCAACAAGCATTTCTATCGTTTTCCCTCCGACGTTTTACGTCGAGAGACTTGGAAAATATTATGCAGGGTGAATGAAGATCCAATCCCGACAACATATAGGATTTGCCAAGATCATTTCCAAGAAAGCGATTTTACCAATAAATCAAAAAACAGACTAAAGCAGGATGCTGTACCCATCGAGGCATCATGGTATCACTCTCTAAAAAACATGAGAGAGTAACATGCACACTAGTGAACCATCCTGGAATGGCAGATGAGGTTAGGATGCGCAGTGGTCGATACCAGTCCTCCGTTACGGAGCTCATTTGTTTATGTTCCTTCTCTGTGTAAAGATCGGTACAGTCTCGAGAAAGTATATAACTTAGATTTGATACATACTTAGGTACCTATTATAAGTACCCACTTATAAGCATTGTTACGTTTATTATCACTAGTAGTATTTTTCAGAAAATATGATGTTTGAAAGCAAAGTAAAACATAAGTCTCTGTCTGGTCAAAGCCGAGAAATTATAGGTTCTATCTAAAAATATAATAAATGGAGCAGGAATCGGGCGAGCGTAGAGGCGTCTTGCCTACATGTATTTCGATACTCCAGTGAAGCAACGTTGAGCGCGATTAGTACTTGGATGTGTGAAATTCATCGCAGCCATCTCGTCCCACCTTCTAGCGGCTTGTACATCAGTGTATACGCGGAAGCTGTGTAATTTCAAGACGAGAATTACGTAGTGGATATACCATCCTTCGAAGGGAATGTAAAGCAGTCGGTCCCTTGATTAAATATTAGGCAAGTAAAAGATCCTTACTCTTTGAAAGAGAAGAGGTTCGGCAAAATTTCCAGGTTGGTGGTAGCTCGTCTGCTGGCGTCGGTGATAGGCCCTGGTAGCGGAAATAGGCCGACGTTAAATAAGTAGTTTTAAAAAAAGCAGGAATCTATAGCTGGAGCCCCTATTATACTATTTTCAAAAGTAAGTGTGCAAATCTGTTATCAGTTAAAAACGTTGTATTCTGACTATTAATATAATTTAATATTGTTTACCTACTGGATTTCCTCGGAAGTTGAGTTGAGCAGGTAAATAAAGTAAGCGCCGAGGTAAGCGCTTATCTCAATCTTTATAATTTTAGGCTCGTTCTATTTAATTTAATGTGTATTTGTTTTGTATATTTGCTATATCGTATTCTTTACTTGGAACTAAAACAATTAAATATTACAATTAGTATAATTAAATATATCAAATATAAAAACAAATTACTATTCAAGTGTACATTCGAAAACCCCAATTGGCCTCGGGATTCTCGGTGAATAGGGCGCGCACTTCACGTTTTACTGAAACTTCTTCCTCCGACTGTACTTTCATAGCTTAAGAAGCTTATTTGTCTCTGTCCAACAGTGACGATATTTCTTCTCTCTCTGCGCGCTACTTGACATCCTAGGATGGTTGACTAGTGCTTATTCAACCACTGACCTAAAATTGATGCTAGTTAAAGTTAAGTTATGTTCAAAAACGTGTATGTTTTTGGTAATCTTGAAATTCATTTTAGGCACTAGTGACGTAAACAAAATGTACATAGATTTGCAGAAACCAATTCTTTTCTTTTGTATTTATACCTGTAAAACAATGTAATATTTTGTATAATAAATGTTAGTCCAATGAATTTAGATTTTTGTTTCGGAAATTCTCTGAACTCGCTGAAAATTTAAGAGTATATACTGACGGCTATTGCTCGGGTGGTTGATATGTCACGAGCCGACGACGAGTGTCGTAAATGACCCGAGCGTGTATTAGCCATTATAACTATACTTTATTTACGACTATTTTACTGTTTTAATCGTTTAAAAGTGAAAAAATAAAGTTAGTTGACAGTAAAACTTTGACGTTTCAAACGTCAAACGAAAATAGACTCTCCCTTAGGAAGAATGGACTCACCCAAGTTGATTATGAAAATTGCTAGTTTCTGATTGGTCGAAGGTGCGTTAGAATGAGATAATGTTTATTATATGTTATGAATTTTGACTACCATTGTTCGTCAATTGTTAAATGTATAATGCAATTATTATGCGATAGTCCTGGATAATAGTATATCATTTAACGAACGTGTAATGATGGCTATTACTCAAGAAGATGACGTTTCTCTACGATTTGATGGCATAACTTTATGAAGCCTCAGAATTTTTAACAACTTATGGTTTTTTGATCGTATGAACAAATATTTTTATTTGAAAATAAATTTTTTGTGATCGTTAACATCCATAAAGAACATCTTCTCCCAAATATTTTCTAAATCGATGCAATGCTCGTTGCAATATTAGCCACGTTAAGTTGTTTAAAAAAGCCACATATTGGCTTTTTTTAGGTTAAGTTCATATTTAGTAGAGATCTTGAATATCTAGATCTGTTCTAAATTTTCATATAAACAATCTCCATTTTTTATTTTTGCAGTGCGACCAATATGACTCGAGATATTGTAGTTCAATAAATAGGTACTTTTTTATAGTGTTAGGGGGTTTATTTTGAGGATTTTGTCAAGTTGGCGGGGTCGGCGGTGGTTGGAGTCAGCCGACATATTTGCAGAAAGTCAAATTTCGCGAATTATTGATGACAAAAATCGTAAGGGACTTTTTTGTTCATCACTAAACTCTATAAATTCCTTAACAGGCTTATTTTCGTAGAACTTACGTTTACGAGCTACAGCGCGGGAAAGTTTGTAAAGAGTAGTTGTTTGAAATATTTCGTAAACAGTTCGCCGGCTATTAAAATGTCAAATAGCAGTCATATATATAGAGCATTAAATTTTATGTCAGATACGCTATTTTGTAGGACTAATATTTTACTGGCTGCAGCCCGTCAAAGTTGTAAAAAAATAGTTTTTGGAAAATATCTCCTAACCTATTCATCATCGTTCAATCAAATATATTATCATTTTTGTAGAGCACTAAATTCTCTACAATTTGATGCTCTATACGTTTGAAATTGCATGTTTTTATATCCGATGAATAGTTGACGAGATGTTTTGAAAAAAAATATTTTTTGTAACTTTTGCAAACAGTTTTAAATAATATTTGTAGAGAATTTAATGCTCTACAAGTTTGAAACTACATATTTTTATATCCAACCAATAGTTAACGAAATATTTTAATATAACTTTTTTATTGGTTCTACAAAAGAGTCTGTGATAGAAATTGTAGAGAAATTAGTGTCAACATTTGATCTAAGCGGGAACACCGCACGCAGTATAGGCTACAAGGGGTTTTTGGGGTCGCTGATTACGATGAGGGGGTCAGTTAACCGCCATCACGTCAGGTTCAAGGTCATTTGAAGGTCAAGTGCAGAAAAACCCATGGAAAAAATCTGAAAAAAATCATGCATATGTTTTTGAGGTCAGAGAATCCGAATCCGAGGTCGGCTAAGCTCTGTGAGGTCAAGGTCATTTATAGACATTTGATCTAAGCGGGAACACCGCACGCAGTATAGGCTACAAGGGGTTTTTGGGGTCGCTGATTACGATGAGAGGGTCTGTTAACCGTCATCACGTCAGGTTCAAGGTCATTTGAAGGTCAAGTGCAGAAAAACCCATGGAAAAAATCTGAAAAAAATCATGCATATGTTTTTGAGGTCAGGGAATCCGAGTCCGAGGTCGGCTAAGCTCTGTGAGGTCAAGGTCATTTGTAGGTTATTCCAAGGTCACTTGAGGTGTTGTCGGCATTTATGGTTCGAAAAATCTGAAAAATTCATACGTATGTTTTTGAGGTGAGAGAATCCGAATCTGAGGTCAGCTGAGCTCCATTAGGTCATGGTGAAGGTGTTTATAGGTCAAGTGCGAAAAAACGTTTTAACGGATAACGTTTTTTAGTTGTCATTCTTGATGTTTTTTTGTATACACACCTTTACTTCTTGCCCGTGTCTATATATTTTTATGTATCTGCAACTGTTTAACGAGCTGATATATGATTCATACTTATTTTACGCACTTTCGCTCGAAACATCGAGTTCACTCACGCACATATCACAGATGAGTAACCAAAGTAAACCAAACTAAACCAAATTAACCAAACAAAAGATTACATGAAAATGTATGTGTGGTTGCACCCAGGGCACCTCCACGCGGTGACGGTGGGCAACGGAGTTGTCTCACTATCCGGCTCAGTTGACCTTGACCTCAGAAGAGCTTAGCCGACCTCGGATTCGGATTCCCCGACCTCAAAAACACATGCATGATTTTTTTCGGATTTTTTCCATGGGTTTTTCTGCACTTAACCTTCAAATGACCTTGAACCTGACGTGATGACCGTTAACTGACCCCCCTCATCGTAATCAGCGACCCCAAAAACCCCTTGTAGCCTATACTGCGTGCGGTGTTCCCTCTTAGATCAAATGTCTACAAATGACCTTGATCTCGACCTCACAAGAGCTTAGCCGACCTCGGATTCGGATTCCCTGACCTCAAAAACATATGCATGATTTTTTTCAGATTTTTTCCATGGGTTTTTCTGCACTTGACCTTCAAATGACCTTGGACCTGACGTGATGGTGGTTAACTGACCCTCTCATCGTAATCAGCGACCCCAAAAACCCCTTGTAGCCTATACTGCGTGCGGTGTTCCCGCTTAGATCAAATGTCTACAAATGACCTTGACCTTGACCACACAGAGCTTAGCCGACCTCGGATTTGGATTCCCTGACCTCAAAAACATATGCATGATTTTTTTCAGATTTTTTCCATGTGTTTTCTTGCATTTGACCTTCAAATGACCTTGAACCTGACGTGATGGCGGTTAACTGACCCTCTCATCGTAATCAGCGACCCTAAAAACCCCTTGTAGCCTATGCTGCGTGCGGTGTTCCCGCTTAGATCAAATGTTGACCTGTGTAATTTACGAAATAATCCGCAAAAACTACTTTTTGAAAATTTTGGCGCTCTGTAACTCGTTTAGTGCTTCAAAAAAATAAGTCTATGAATGTTTGTAGAGAATTTAGTGCTGAATTAAAAAGGTTCTTACCATATTTATCGTAGCATCGATGGTTCGCAAGACATTTGTGTTTGACTTTTCGCAAAGATGGCGATTCCTGACTCTACCAACTTGACAAAATACTCAGAATGAACTCTCCCGAACACTATAAAAAAGAAAAACTGTCTCACGCTATTTTTGCATTACGAACACACCTGTTTTTTACTTATTGATTGGACTATCGCACAGAAAAGACGATATTTTGCGTTGTTATTTGTTAAAACTAACATGTTCCGACCTCGCCCGAAGTAAAAAACTTACAGGCATCCTACCCCATACACTTTCTTCACTTCGATTTTTAACTTTATTTTTTATTTCACTGCTGGTATCAATGTTGATTCCAAAATCTATTAAATAATTTTTTTTCTCTTACGATAATAAGATATGAGTATCGAAGCTGAAACACTGGTTTAATGTTTGTCTTATTAACAATTTTAATTTTAGCTCTGCAAGCCTTTCCAAGGGCAAGAACCACAAAAAGAAAGAGAATTTTGTACAGATGCAATTATCCTGGATGTAAGAACGTTTGGTATAACAACGATCATGGTAAAACCAACAAGCATTTCTATCGTTTTCCCTCTGATGTTTTACGTCTAGAGGCTTGGAAAATATTATGCGGGGTAAATGAAGATCCAGTCCCTGCAACATTTAGGATTTGCGAGGATCATTTCCAAGAAAGCGACTTTACTAACAAATCAAAAAACAGACTAAAACAGGATGCTGTACCCTTCCAGGTGCCCGGTCTGCAAGCCTTTGCAGGGGCAGGAACAACAAAAACACGCAAAAAGAGAATTTTGTACAGATGCAATTATCCTGGATGTAAGAACGTTTGGTACAACAACGACCATGATAAAACCAACAAGCATTTCTATCGTTTTCCCTCCGATGTTTTACGTCTAGAGGCTTGGAAAATATTATGCAGGGTAAATGAAGATCCAGTCCCTGCAACGTTTAGGATTTGCCAGGATCATTTCCAAGAAAGCGATTTTACCAACAAATCAAAAAGCAGATTAAAACAGGATGCTGTACCCATCAAGGCACCCATGGTATCACGTTCTAATAAACTTGAGAAAGTAACATGCATAATTATTCCACCACTAACTGAAATGGATGCAAGTTAAAGTTAAGTTGATCAAAAATGTTTATTTGTTTTGTATGTAATCTTGAAATCGTTTTTTTATTTTTAGGCACTAGTATTTTAGGCCAGTTTGTTTTGGGGGGCTTACAATCCAATTAAACTGGAAATGTTTGCTAACTGATGACAGAACAAGTCATTTTCTTCGCTTCTTTAATATATAATTTATGTAATATTTTTAAAAAATATATATAGTACTTACTTTCTTTATCTTTGTTTTATAACGAAAATCATTATTGGTCGCTGAACTTTGTACTACCAATAGTCCAATTAATAAGTAATGTGGCTCGCTTTGTTTGAGCGTTCCTGTCACGTGTATGATGAACACTCGGATGCCAGTTCCAAAATTATAAGCGTTGGAACACACTTACCGGGGTAGCTAACAGTGAAGAAAGTTAAATCCAGACGATCAGTGCATAAAGAAAACTCGTATTCAAAATGACAGATAATAATTTATTGATGGTATTTAAAGTTGTTTACAGAAACAGTTTGCGGTAACTGCAAAACGCAATGATTAACGGAAAAGAGCAAACAGTGTTAATGAGCAAGTCTGATTCCTGATAAACCGGTGTTAATGAATTTTTTTTTCGTGCAAGAAAACTACTGTCTACTAATCTATAGATATAAGATTGTACACGCGGCGGTGCGGAAAACAAGCGTTAAGGAAGAAGCTAAAGCAAACAAAAGCTTATAGTGATGACCGTAGGTATAGGAGAAATATTTGCTTTTGGCTAAATCTTTGCGAACAGTTCAAATGCAAATATCTCTCGAACTGTTGATGCTACAACGAAAGTGGTAACTTTCTTTCCTGTCCAGCATTCAATTCCCAATAAATGCTTGTATGTGTCATCAACAGTTTACGAAATAAATCACAAAAACTACTTTTTGCAAACTTTAATTAATACGCTGTTGATTTTTCAACACATTTTCCGTTTTGTACATAAAGTCCGTGTCTGTGTACTACCTAACTGCAGGTAATTTTTGACAAGAGCATATACTCGAGTTAAAGTATTTTTTCTTCAAACGTCAGAAAAACATGACATTTCTTAACTCAGTTCATGACATTAAAGTTTGACTTTTTAGACGGCCCTGCGTTGCCATTAACAACGGAAGTAAAAGTACTTTTTCTGATGCTGTAAGCGGCAGAAAAAGTATATTAACACAATGCGTTTTTGTTGGTGAAATTCGAGATTTTTTATCTTTTTTTTTAGAGCCAATCGACGAATTATTATTATTATTATTGTATAGGCACATTAAGGTAAATGCTTATTCAAGTAGTTAGAACTCAAGCCTGATTTTTATTTGATTTAAAGTCTATCAGTATTGATGGAGAAACATTTTTGTGCCATACATTTCGTTTATTCACACATCAATACATATTGTTGCTATCTCAAATTAACTTATATAACGTGGTAAAATCTGTGTCTATTATTAATTAGGGATTGCAATACCGGTTAACCGGTTATCAGGACAAAAAACACATGACGATAATTACCAGTTATTTTAATTTTTTACCGGTTATTTCGGTAAATTCTGAACTTACGATATGTCACGTATTCAGCGTTTCTATTTATGGCAGTGACTAGTATTCGCTAAATACAGAGTGACTGTCTCAACACTGAGCACTTTTAACAATAAATAAATAATATTATAAAACGTAAAATCCAAACACCAAGCCCTAAGAAATAGAAGAGAGACATTGACAATATCTTGCTACAGGAAATTGAATATTTCACTGCAGCAAATATCCGTAGAATACATTTAGAAGTATGTTATTACCAATTCTTATTAACTTATCGACCCACCAATATCGATTGAGGAAGGGCATCTTCAGCTGGTGGTATTCTATGCACAAATATCAGACGACTAACAGATATAGCTTTGTAAAACTAACCCTTTTAACAGGCTATTTTTAATAGTATATTATTCAATGAGCATATAATGATGGCTATTATTATTCACGAGGGTGAAGTTTAAAACACGAGAGTGAATAGTAGCCAGTAAATGCGAGTAGAATACTATAATTTGTCCACGACTATTAAATATTTTTGGTTAAATTATTTACTGAAGAAATTAATTACTGAATTAATTATATTATTCTTTTTGAGCAATATGTAAAATTATTGTAAATAACGTGATGTTTAAATTTAATTTGACAAGCCGTTCTTTGACATATAACGGCCTACTCAATCAAATTTAAAAACGAAATTGTGTGATAAAAGAGGGTCTGTTTCTAAATCGCTAAATAAAGTTATCTATTCATAAATTTGATAATAACAGTAAAATTGTTCACACAATTGTAGCTATGACAGTTAACGAATAATTCTATTTAAAGTTTCAGAAACTAGCCATAAATTCTACTAAAAAATTGCGAGATTGCACTCGAGTTGAAGAAGTACCTGCCCGTGACTTCTTATAAACAACTGACTGTCCTCATTATTCACTAGTGAATAATGAAATCATTATTCACTGCAGGGAATAATGGATAGCATTATCCTTGAGGAAACACATACATGATGAGTACATTATTTAATAGCCATGAACAAAAATGTTTTTTGTTAAATTTAGATAATTTTGTACATGGAAAAAGACAGTTGCCATTTTCGCCACCCTAACCGTTCATTCTAAAAATTACCGGTAAATACCGGTTAACCGGTTATTTACATTTTTATTTACCGATTTACCGGTTATTAAAACTTCCGGTAAATTGCAATCCCCATTATTAATCCAATAAACTTGAAAACATGCATTTTGTGTTGGCTTTTAGCCTGTTTCTATTTAGGCTCCAAAAAGTGTTTCTTGATTAAAATTTCGACTTGTTTTCGTCAATTATGTGACTGCACAGAGTAAGCCGTATTAGAGTAATACTGGAAACAATTAGAAATATTTTAGGTAAATGTTAGCCCCGTTGCAGTAAAGTGAACACGCGTTATAAGTTTATCTCACATACAAGGTATATTTTAGAAACAATTTTGGGCGCATATTCAAACTAAGTTGGTAGAGTGAAATTACTTAGAGAAGATAACATGTCATAGAAAGCGCAGAGACCAATATCGTTACCGCGTGCTCGTTGCCTAGGTAACGATCCTATTTTTACATCTACATGGGCGTCGCACTACCTACTACTATTAATTTTTAAATAAAAAATGAATGGCACGGCACTGATATTATGCCAACTGTTATACGCGATGCACGAAGCTGTGACGTATGTTATCTTCTCTAAGTAATGTCACTCTACACATTTTCATCACCATTATGGGCATATGTCACATACAGTGTAGTCTGTATCAGTACTGTCGCTTTAAAATGTGTCGTGCCAAATATACAGTGTATGCTATTTAATATCTCGTTATTTTGGAACGCATTGGTCGATTAAAAATACGCTATCCAATTTGCCGATAAAAATCGCCTAATAGTCGATTTCGAAATTTCGACCTATTTAGAGGACTTAGTAGGCCTTGAAAATACGAAAATTATAAATTTTTCAAAATAGCCAAATAAAGCTCATCGAGCACTATATCTCAAACATTTTTTTTTTAAATCGGTCAACGCGTTCCAAAATAATAAGGTGTTGCGGTATTAAATAGCTCACACTATATGTTTACATGTATTGTTGAGACATAACCTAGAATGTATCCATAGGCAGTACACAGTACTCACAGTGTCAGTGCATTTGTATGCAAATGCCAAGAAAATTTGAAACAACATAGTTGAAGGGGCAACAGTAATTAAAAAAATGCACATATTATGAAGGTAAGTATGTTTAGTAGATAAAACGTGGTGTCATACAAATTTGGAGATTTTCATTCTGCTTAATTTTTGTTTAAAATATTTTTTGAGGGGGGGCGCGCAGCTAATTGACGGCGATTTTCAGGGGTTCATAGTTCATACTCATAACTGAAAGAAAAAAATCATGAAACGTGACTGTACTAATACGTACATAATAAAATTGAATTATTGTTAGGTGCAAGTAACGATATATAGAATCGTACGTTGTGTTTCCGCCCAGCTATACTATGTCCGTAATCTAAAAATAATTAACAATTTAATTAAACATTAAAATCACTATGTAAAGAAAAATGAAAAACAATAAAAAACATTAGAGTAAACAAATTAAAATGGTAACTAATTATTTTTTTGGATGAAAGGAAACCAATTTTCATTATTCGTTAACTGTAGGTATTTGCTGAGAAAAACAACGAAAATTATTTCACGCTGGCAGATATTTTGTAGAAGGTAGGGACACTCATTATTTAGCAGATAATAAAAATCTATAGAATATCTAAAAATATATTAATTCATGCCAAAACCATTTCATTTTACTATCAAATTTAATAGTAGGAAGTTTTTTGTAACATAAGTTTTTGAAGTTATAACATATTTTCAGCGAATGAGCCACTTAAAAAATATATATAAATGTGAAATATAATTCTATATAAATATAAACACATTTTCATAGATAATGGAGATAACAAATTCAACTTACTTACCACTGTGCCAGCAGATTCAGGTTCAAAATTAGATACATGAAATCAAAACTGTTTTTGTTTGTTGAAACCACATTTTCTATGTCTGCAGATGAAATCTTGGTTGAAAAGGTATTTCACCAACAGTTTGCACTTTTAGTCCGGCAGCGGAACAGAGTTTTTTCCCTGAAGTGAAAATTTTCGTATTAAGTTTTTTTTTTAACGGATTCTCATAGATTTATATGTCTATTTACCATAACCGACTGATGATAAGCTGGCATCTTTGAGCAATTTGAGATATACAGAGTGTTTCAAAACAATAAGATGATTGTATATGTCTTTGGCTTTACGATGCGTCGTACGGAAAAAGGTAATCTATGCAAAATAAAACATAATTAAATTTCCTACAAGAATGTCTATATTCATTTTCTTCCTATGTGTTATAGTTTATACGAGATATTCGCTAGCCAAAATAGATAATTAAAAAAAAAAGTATTAGGTACCTTGAATATTTCTATCAAAGTGGTTTACCGTCGTCTGCTAATAAATCACAGTCACAAAACAATCTTTATTTTACAACACTCGACGTATTTGCTAACTTAATATTTTGTCGAAATCTATACATTTCCTTAAATATACAGTGTGACTCACTTAAAATGAAGACGCCCTTATAACTTTTATATTTGTTTTTGATTTGAATCAAATTTTACTCAAACATTCGCCTGCTACAAAGGCAAAGCCATCTGTGATACCAAAATATGCCGAAAAAAATTAAAAATCTTATTAATAAAATGATTGTATATGTTTTTGGCTTCAAACTTGAATACTACTTAGTTACAAAGTTTTACAGGAAATGGAAAAAAATTTACAATTTGGTATATCACCGAAAATTGAAATTTTAAACGTACAAAATTGGGTGCTACTGTAGCATCTTAAATCTATAAATTACTAAAGGAAATGATGCTACACTAACGCAGGTTATTGTTGACAATTTTCACACAGAAATCTCATCGCAAAAAGACAAAACCAGTACTCATTCGCTGGCTGTCCTTGCCGCTCAAACTACGTCAGCAGGAGAATTTTTATACGTAGGTATCACAAAACCATAATGTATCAGAAATTAAACGTGCCCCAAAAGGTGACATATCTAAAAAACTGGACTATGAAACTAATGTAGTAAGATACTATGGTCCTGAAAAGCCGATAATGCCTTTAAAGATTTCAAAAAAAAAACAGTTCTACCACTAACAATTTTATGCCGTCAAATTTTGTCTAACCAAAAAGCTAAGGAGAAGGACTGCTGTTTTCTTAAGGATGTTCTCTATAAAGATAAATGCCCAGAGTTTACTAACTCCTACTGCCACTGTGAACGACAATGAAGGCGAAGAAGACGAATGTTCACTTTCTAATGATGAAACCGATTCAGAAAATGAGTCTAATATATATAAATATAATATACTGTTGGAACACCCTGTATTTAAAATTTTTTGTTTAAATTTTATATAAACCTTATTATGAGAAGCAAACCATTTGTAAAAAAACTCGTTTATTTACTTAAAATTTACAAAAAAATTAAAAAGAGTGATATTTCACCTACTTACTTATCGGACGCACCCAGTATCTGGAGTTGCTCAAGCATTACGCTTTGTCATCACTTGGATATCAAAACTAGGAGACCGTCTCCTAGTTTTGATATCCAAGTGATGACAAAGCGTAATGCTTGAGCAACTCCAGATACGGGGTGCGTCCGATAAGTAAGTAGGTGAAATATCACTCTTTTTAATTTTTTTGTAAATTTTAAGTAAATAAACGAGTTTTTTTACAAATGGTTTGCTTCTCATAATAAGGTTTATATAAAATTTAAACAAAAAATTTTAAATACAGGGTGTTCCAACAGTATATTATAGACTCCAAATCCGTTTGAAAAAAACTTAATACGAAATTGTTGGGTTTTCTCCGTGGCTGCCAGACTATTTAATGTAGATAGAAAAGTCCTGTGTTTCTTGTACATCACTATTATTATTCTCGCTTAAGCCACCAGATATTTCTGTATTATGTAGAGATAATTTCCTACTGCCGTTGCAACTCTGTAATTACGTAAAATTAATCCACAAGTGGACGTACATTGGATATCCGTTTCATACGGACAATATGGACATCCAGTGGATGTTATGTGCTGTCTGAGTAGTAGGCAGTGCTGTTGGTACAAATCTATTTTGATACATATTTGTGAACATTTTGGTCTAAAAATGAAATGCGCATAACTTAATATTGTTGTAAAGGCCGGCCTAATTTTTGGTTGCCATATCCTCAGGATTGCATGTCGTCTGCCACGATTCGGACCTTAGAAGGAAGGTTCGCAATTATTTGGAATTACTTATAATTTACAGCAATAATAAAGTACTTTTAGGGATTCTTAGGATGACAGTTTGCATAAATTTTCAGATGATAAGGTCACTGTTATCAGTTTTAAAGTTGAAAATATCGTTAAATTATCGAGAAGTGCTAATTTCTTGGAATCCTACCTTGACAAAAAGGCCGGATGGGATGCGCATATTGATCATATATGTTCCAAGTTACACTCTGCTTCTTTTTGCTATTGTCCAGATCAGATCTTGTCTAAACACTGAAGGCTTACTGAACATTTACTATTGCACAGCAACAAAAACAAATTTATGAAAGCTCTATTTATTTTAAAAAGGTTTCCTGATATTTTCTTATTTCATTCGTATTTTCGAGTAAACAGCACCAAAACAATAACTAACCAAAAATAGAGCAAGTTAAAGAAAATTTCGTCTATTTTAAAGAAAGTCTTTTACTGTTTTTCAAATAAAAGGCAACGAACCGTAATTCTGCCCATAAAGACTTTTTTAAGTATCTTCTGTTCAACGTGCAGCTAGAGACTCATCGGTTTTATCAATTCACCACCTTTTACTTTTCACCATCTTTTACCCTCAAACCCCTTTCCATTCCCTCTATTCGTCTCCTTTTTGTCAATTTTGTTAATTTTTGTTCTTTTGTCCTTTTTTGTTCCTTTTCAAAATCCCCTCTCGACCAATAACTCTTGAAAATTAAAACCTTTTAAACCACAACTTCCTTCTCGCCCTAGCTTTCCGGAAGCAGGCTGATCACCGGACGAAGGACGTCACTAGTTCGAACGGATTTTTTCGTTGAGCTTTTTCCCGTATCAACAACCAGATTTCTCTAAAAACAGTGCGCGATGTGCGCGCATTAAACAAAAACCACCAAGTGTAGCTTTAAGTATTTTAAAACTTCCCCTTTAGTTATGTTCACAAATTGTTAGATTTAAGCTTTTCACGTTAAGCAGGAGTCGTTTTAGCTGGATTCAGACCCGCTTCACCCGACTACACACTTACCACGACGCTGCGCGCCGTGGTTGTGTGGTCGGCTCTGGACCGGGATCTGATTCAGGCGCATAACTAACTACTAATTTAAAATAAATTTTATTTGATTTATTGATTGGGTTTTTCAATGGTAAGAATTTTTACCGTCATTTCTAAAAGAAAATTGGAATACCCTTGCTACTTCCTGAACCAACATTTTCTTATGCAAAGAATCGCATTACTGCCTCAACCAACCTTTTTTGTATAACCCAATATATATTTGATGTTACCGACGCTAACTCGCAAGTCGACGTAATTTACATATACTTCACTTAAGTGTTCGACAGACTTGATCATAGTATTTTGTGTTCATAATTCAATCAATTGTCTCTTACACGCACATGATATGAAGTTGTACAAAAAAGTAAATGATGTTACTGATTGTGTAACATTACAAACTGCCCTTAATAAAATCAATGAGTGATGTGATTTAAACAAATTACAAATGAACATAAAGAAGTGCAATGTTTTAATTTTTACTAATAAACCTCAACTTGTCGAATTCAATTATTGTTTAGAAGATTCAGTGCTTACACGTCCATCAACATTCCGTGATCTCACAACACCCTGCCAGGTACGTAAGTCGTCTACAGCCAATTCCGAGTTCCAACATCGAAACGTTTGTGCGACCCATGATGGGCCGTCAACAAGTAAGATCAGGTCGGACATAGCAAGGATCGATCCCACTGCCGACCGTCGATCTCGACGGCGAATAGGTCTAGTGCGAAGATCGCGATCGCCTAGTAAAGTCACATTGTTTTGAGCCTTTCGACTCTCGGAACTCCAAAATATATCGTTGCATCTTCGACTAGAAAGAATACGGCCTTAGAGGCGTTCAGGCATAATCCCACGGATGGTAACTTCGCACTACCGCCCGCTCGAGCGGGTGCGTGAATTAGATGTCCGAACCTGCGGTTTCTCTCGTACTGAGCAGGATTACTATCGCAACGACGAATCATCAGTAGGGTAAAACTAACCTGTCTCACGACGGTCTAAACCCAGCTCATGTTCCCTATTAGCGATCACGTTCCCTATTTGACAGTAAACTAACCTTTAATTGTCATATAAACACCAACCAATGAAAGTTTTAGAACACTGGGATTTATAATACGGCGTTCTAATGATTTTAACGACAATAACAAGCTAAAACTACTATATTAGTCTTTTGTTCGATCAAAATTGGAATATTTGTCAATTATTTGGTTTTCTCATTATAAAATATACAGGAAATTTTAAGGGCTACAAAGCATGTAACTTCCTCGAACCCTTTGTTTTTGATATTTTTGAGTTTAAAGGGCTCGGGGAAGGTGATCCTCAGAGGCGTTTCTTAAAGACTTTTTGTCACAAGGAAGATAGTGATAGTGTCTATTCTGCTATTGGTTTTCCAAGACTGCACTTTTAAACAGATTTTCTTTTTCGAATTTGGAGACTCGCCGAACTGTTTCACGACAAATATTTCTATTTAACGTAATATACAGGGTGTTATTAAAAAGTATGTCAATGACTTAACTACAGATTCAGCACCTTAAAAAAAAGTTGATTGAACCTAATTTACCTCTATCTGAGCTTGTGGAGTTTTACCTTCATTAGGGGCCTAATCTGAAAGTGCAAAAATCCAGATTAACTGGTTTTTTTCTTATCCAACTCTTTATTCTACCTTCTCTTGGTTTTGTTCTCTTTTCGGTAAGGATTTATATATCACCTCACCTATTTGTTTCATTATATGAGATACAGCCCTCTAAAGTTGGATATAAAAAAACATTCTTTAAATATTGTACAAATGGCTAGATATTTTATTCAATACTGGTACGCTGTAACATATGTCAGAGGGTAACAGTTTAAAGTAAAAATATTTTAAAATAAAGTTTTAGAAATGCCTACACCATTTAAGTGGTACGCCTATGACTTTTTTGGTATATTGTATTTTATAGAAAATTTAATTCTACAACTTTTTTCCATCGTGTGTCTTTTTCATTTAAGTGAAACTTAGGATACTAAAAACATTGTCATGTGTTTGAAAGGATAAAATGCTGAAAACTGGAAAAAATAGTGAATTTTTTTATTTTATTTGTTTTGTTTTGTTTTTAATTTTATTTTGGTTTTTTACTCATACTAGGTACATGTAGAATTGAAATTAAGAAGTGACTGATAAAATAAATGATTTTTCTAGAATTTTTAATATTTCATCCTTTAAAACACATGACAATGTTTTTAGTATTAAGTTTCATTTAAAAATGATTACTTAAACAAAAAAAACACAGGATGGAAAAAAGTTGTAGAATTCAATTTTCTATAAAATACAATATACCAAAAGAAGTCATAGGCGTACCAATTAAAAAGGGGGTAGGGGGAAGGGTTATTTAACCCTAAATCAGCCATTTCTAAAACTTTATTTTAAAATATTTTTACTTTAAACTGTTACCCTTTGACATATGTTACAGCGTACCAGTATCGAAAAAAATATTTGTAGCCATTTGTAAAATATTTAAAGAATATGTTTTTTTATTTTCAACTTTAGAGAGCTTTTCTTCATGGGGGTGCGATTTTGGATAGAGGTAAATTAGGTTCAATCAACTTTTTTTAAGGTGCTGAATCTGTGGTTAAGTGATTGACATACTTTTTAATAACACCCTGTATAATATAATAAATCGAGGGGCCAACCGCGCCTAAAATTTTGTACACCAGATTTCCTCTTTGACGAAGATTACACAGATTTCCTCGGACTTCCTCGAGACTTCCTGGGATTTCCTCGGATTTCCTGGGACTTCCTTCAGATTTCCTAAGATTTCCTGGGACTTCCTGGGACTTCCCCGGACTTCCCCGGACTTCCTCGAACTTCCTCGGACTTCCTCGGACTTCCTGGGACTTCCTCGGACTTCCTGGGACTTCCTCGGACTTCCTGGGACTTCCTCGGATTTCCTCCAGATTTCCTCGGATTTCCTGGAATTTCCTTAGATTTCCTTGATATTCCCAGATTTCTTCCGAAGTTCCATTTTTCGATTTACTTTCACGTCCAGTGGAAGTATAGTAACGACAAAAAAATTTTTAAAAATTTTTATTGTTCAAATAGGCTTAGAATGTCATGAAACGTCGAGATTTTAAGTTTGAGTGAAAAAAAAATTCTGTCGGTCTGTCTGTCTGTCGGTCTTCTGTAACATTTTTTGTGCGCACGTTTACTCTGGAACCGTTTAAGATATTGACTTGAAATTTACTACACATATGTATTTTAACGAGATTTGAAACTAGATTATATTTTCATCTTGTTCCGTCGAAGGGTTGGGGGGTAAATTGGGGTAAATGGGGATAAATAGGTAAATGAAGCAGGTAAGAGTCCATAAAATTGGTATTTAGTATATACAAGAGAAGCTAAGGTCTCAAAAAATTTTTGGCATTAGCCACCCCCATTACCACCCCCACCACATTATTAAAGGGGATGAGAAAAGATTGTGATTTAGTGTGTGTACTGTGTACAAGAACCTAAAACCTCAAAATATTTTTTTACGTCATCCTTCCCCCACTACCCCTTATCACCACCCCCACCCCACTACCGATGTGGGGTATCGTTTTATGGGTTTTTCGGGTAGAGGATTTAAAATATTATATTATTAAAGTTCCATAAACAAATATTTCCATATACAAAATTTTTTCGTTGTGAGAGACTTGGATAGAAAATCTGGATGTGGAATTAGTGATTCCTTGGTCAGCGGATTTTTATAATCAATTTTCTTAATGACATAATTAATTTTATTAGGTTTAAAAATTTCATAAATATTTATTATAATTGAATATTTATAAAATTTACCTTTAAATTAATTAAAACTAATTTATAAAATATAAAAAAATATATTATTAACATAATTATATTTTTAACCTCATTTTTAACTTAATGATTATCAATTCAATAAATTTGATTGTTATCTCGATTATTATTATTACCACTAATCGAACCGATCTCGGAACCGATTTTCTCTGGTTTATTTATTACTATCGAGTCGGTTTGTCAGGAAATGTTGCTCGAAACGTTGTTATAGTGAATATGGAACGTGTAAGACAGAATAGGTCGTTATAAGCCAATATAGATGTTTTTATGTTCTTGGCCGTTGAAATCAAATTAACTTTATACGATCCTGAGATTTTCGAACTTTTTAAATGCAAATTACAAAATTACTGTGTCCCAATGTTTTGGTTTATTCACCGTTGTCAGAGAAATTAATTAATATTATTAATTTTTTTTCCATTATTAATATTTTAGGTGTGTTTTGGTTGAGTGTTTTAATGCAACTAAAAAAACTAATAGACACCTCAAATGTAAACTAGTGGAAGCATTATACTCTTCGCCGATATACTGAGCTTTTTATATCATTGCTACACATTCTATAGGATACTCTCCTCAGTTTTCTTGTAGGTAAATAATGTCAGTTTTTCCTAAACTTTGTTGTGAACTCGGTTGTGAAAGAAAATATATATATATATAAAAAAAAACTGAAGAAAAAACATCCAACCTGTCTGGGATTCGAACACACGATCTTTATTGTAAGGCAAAACTTCAGACACTGTATCATCACACATTACTTCAAAAATGGAATGCCTGTAATATGTACCTTTCGAGAATCATATTTCAACGCATTATACCGGGTGCCACAGGCGAGTGCCCCCCCCCTCTATATTTCCTTTATTTTCTAACTACCTGTAAAAATGGATTTTTGGACACAAAAAACGGTATGAGACCATTTCCGGTTTACCCGGAAATTACCGTAACTTTCGATTTTTAAATGGAACAACCTGTATATATTTACTAGTGATGCAACGATTCTTACTTTTACGATTACGATTTCGATTACGATTATCGTTAGTGATAATCGCCGATTACGAATACGATTACGATTATCTAGAAAACTTTGTTAAATTTTATATTAAAAGCAACTACTTGTTATATAAAGTCAGTTTACTATTGATGTTCTCAAATTAAGGGATTAAGTTAAATAATGTAAATTACACCCCACTTAAAAATCTTGGTAGATAAAATAAAACTGAATTGGAAATTATTACCACTCAAACCAAGATTGTGCAAAAACTCACCTTCTTTAGAAAAAGACGACCCACTGGGTACTTAGGTGGGTTTTTGGTGGGTTTTTCTGGGTAATTGTGGTTTATACTGGGTTTTTATTAAAACAAATTTCCCGTCTAATTTCCCACCTTTCATTCGGCGTTGCTTTGACAATATAGCGTGTGACAACATCTGGACTGTGTTGGATATATTCTCACATTCTCAGTTATGAAAACCTAGTAAATATGTGCGTTTTTTTTTTTTTAATTGCATAGTTGCATAGTTGTCCCACTTCCAGTGCCGCAGTAGAAATAATTTTTCCTACATTCGGCCATATTTGGAACAAACTTGGAATGAAAAGGCGTCAAAACTAGTTAAGATTCAGACATTTAAATAAAACATAAATATCTTTTCAAAAGATATTTATCTTTTGCCTTTCACATTCCAGTTTGAGGAATTTTTTTAAAGTTTTTGTTATTTGTTTCATGTTTTTATTTGTCTCAAGTTTATTATTTACTTGTTTTATTGTTTACTAATATACTGACACGTTACATTTTTATTATTGTTTTGTTCAAGTATTTGTGAGGCAAAAATATAATTTCTTATATAATTGCTTTTTTTTTCCTGCAAAAAAAAAACGAAAATCAAACAAAAACCCAGACTGGTTTTTCTAAAATCAAAAACCCACAAAACCACCCATTTTTGTGCCAACCCTGGGCAAGCATGTAACCATATAAAACAAAAATCAATAATTAATTGTAGGATTGTTCGACCCAACCTATTTCTCCTAGCAGTGGCGGTCTGGTTAGGTCGGCCAGTCGGCAAATGCCGACTGGGCCCTAGGGTCGCGTCTAATGAGGGGCCATGCTTATCAAAAAAAATTTGGTACGGGAAAAATTTTATTTAGATTTCTCCTTCTCTGCACGTTAAAAAAAATTTTTCCGGATTTCTCTCCCCCGCTCATCAAAAAAAATTTGGGACGACGTTTAGATACATGCGAAGCAAAAATATTCAAATCGCTGACGAACTGAGTTTGAATGATCGCTGACGAACTGAGTTTGAATGTTTATTGTAAAATGCCGACTAATCCCTAGACACCCAGACCGCCACTGTCTCCTAGTTGTTTGTATGACAACAAGCAGTGGAAAACAACTTCTCTGATGATACACTGGATGCCTTCAGTGCAAAATATTTATGTGCGATGGATTTTAAGCAAAGAAAGATTATATTTTTCTTTCCAGTGTCGAATCGTATCTTTCATATTAGACGACGCAGCGTAGAAATTAAAAACCACAAATCGTAAATAATCGTTTGCAATAATCGGCGATTACGATTAATCGTAAAATGCTAATAATCGGCGATTACGGTTAATCTCAATCGTAATCGTTGCATCACTAATATTTACATATTTGTATTCAAGACAACATTCTGAGTATACCATGAGATTTTCGCGAATTTTTAAGTCGATGTTCAGTTTTTTTTAAGCGTGTTAAGACATTCTTCTAGAGTGCTTTGGAATACCAAATGTTGGTCTACGGCAGGTAAAATCCAAGGGAAAAATATAATATTTCCTTTAATTTCATTAATAACTATTTACGAAGCCTCCAAAATTGAACAAATCACTTTGTTATCGAAAACTTTTTTTTTCAACTGGGAAGATGTGGCTCATAGTGTTCAATAAAGTATAGAGTTTTTTCATCGATATCCATTTCAAATCTGTGCTATTTGTTTTTTTTTTTCCCAATTTTGGCCTTGGATATACTCCTTTAGCCAAGAGACTCTATCAAACCAACATATTATGTGCAAAAATGTGAATTCAATCCCAAAAAATATTCTTTCCCATTAATTTCCACCTAATAAACGAAAAAGGATTGAGACAGGGGACACTCTTTTCACATCAAGGGGTCCGTCTTGATGACTTTTAAATATACATACATGAAAAAGACCACGGATAAAAGGTTTAATTAACATAGGTTTAAAGTGGATTACAAAGGAGGCGATTTCCCTAAACGGCCAACAGCACAAGTTTTATTATTTAATATTTATATCTGAATATCACACTTTTTAAGAAATTCCATGATAACCAAATATATTTTCTTACATTTAAAGCTCAAAATATAGTTGATATTCAAGGGCATAGCGAGATTCTTCTCTAATAGTTTTTGAATAAACCTATTAGTTTCCTGTTCGTGTCTAGGGCAGCCCAGGAAAATATGATTTATATCTCCTGGGCTTCCACATTCACACAGATCATTTTCCTTGACACCAATCTTGTAAAGATGCGACGGGAATCTTCCATGATTAAAAAGCAAACGAGTAATTGTGGTGTAAGTATTCCTTTTTATTTCTTCATTGTCGTACTATTTGTTTTTCTATTATATTAAATTTATTTAAAAATAAAAAATCACTTTCAAAATAATTTTTATTGATATATAGTAGATACAACGAATTGAAATTTTATAATTTGATAAAATGTAAATTACAAAATTTCAGTTCATTGTATTTCAGTTAATAATGAAAATATTTTCATAAACTCCAAAACCTATTGTTGTATTTTTATGAAAAGTAAAATGTATATAGCAAAAAAAAATAAATTTTCGCAAATACTTTTTCAAAGTTTTTTAGGGGTCGTTAGAGGAGTGCTTCTCTAGATTAGTTAGTTCTAGTTAGTTCACATATTTCATATGGGTCCCATGCGTCACAGACGAGAAAAAAATTATTAAAATTTTACCAGCCTCCACTGTCCACCACTGATAATATTTAAAGCCAAAAATATCTGAAATGAATGGCTTCCTAAAACAGAAATATTTCCAAGAAAGTCTATGCTCCAATGGCTGGATGGAGTCAGACATATTCCGTAACTACTTTGAAAAAAGTTTGATTTCTTCTCTTTGTGACAGTCGTCCAGTTTTAATAATCTATGATGGCCATAGCACTCATGTGACTACCAATATCATAGAACTTGCAATCAGGGAACAAATTACCATCTTAAAACTGCCCCCGCATACAAGCCATTTGTTACAGCCACTTGACTTGGCAGTATTTAAGCCTCTAAAGGATACTAAATTGGTATCCTGACAACGTAAGAATGCGAGGTATAAAGTTCCAAAGGTGCAGTTTTCTACTATGGTGGCAGAAACTTGCAGAGATTTGAAGATTGATGCAATTATTAGTGGCTTTAAGAAAGCAGGTATGGTACCTTTCAATGATGAAGTAATTCCAGAAGATAAATTCGAACCTTCTGGTGCTGAAGTCATTACGTCACCGGAAGCTGTGGCCAGAATGTAAGCAATAGAGAAAGAGAAAACTTCAAAGAAGAAGGAAAAAGCTTTGAATAAGATGAAGAGAGATTCAAAGAAGAAGAGAACTTCAAAAAACCAAGACAGACTAAGAAACCCATGGCGCCACCGGCTAGTTCATCAAATGATGAAGAAGAACTTTCTTACGTTGACACTGACGATGACATGGACGCTGAAAGCGATCTTAATGAAGTTGAAGATGAAAATCAAGAACAATCAAGCCCAGGAACATACATAGACAAATGGATAATTGTCAAATATAGCACCAAGAAAACAACACGACATTATGTAGGACAACTATTGCTTCATTTAACTATTTAAGTATCAATATCTGACTGACTTTTATCATTTTCAGGTTACCAACAAAATTAATAATGGACCGTAAAATTCACAAAACTTAATCACGGTAAACTTTTTTGGCCAGAATTGGAAGATGTAGATAATATAACTAACATAGATATTATTAAGGTTTTGCCTGATCCAAAATTAGATCTTCCTGGAGATGCTTGGACTTTCGGCTTTGACTTCCATAAATTTAACATTAACTTTACTTAATCACATGAGAATATATTATGGACTTTACGTTTCTGTTATTTGAAATATAAATATAATATTTTCAGTTTATTGAAAATGTTTAGTGAAATATTTTTTAATGTTTTGAACTTTTCTCTCGATTCCTCGTACAATATAGTTTGTAACTTTTGAACAAATCAATTAATTTCAAATCTGCAAAGTGCAAAAAATAGTAAAAATTGTAATTAAAACGATCTTGCCTCCTATCAATTTCAGTAGATTTCATGATTCTTTAACAGTCAAATACGCACTTGCCCCTAAATTCGGGGTAAGTGCGCCCTCCTATCATTTATCAAGTGTGGTTGTAGTGCGTTGGCCGTTGATTAGGGTTTATTTATTTATAGATTTGTTCGCCCAATGTACCAACAAAGAAATACTCAAAATTTGAAAACTATATGATAAAACATAAATCCCACAATTGTCAACAAATAATGTCAACTGTCCAAAAACCGGTGTGCACTTGCTCCACTTTACCTACCACTTATTTAATCCCTTCAAATTAGTCAAAAAATCGCTGTTTTATGGAAAATACTTCCACAGTTATGAGACTTGTAAACAGTGAAGTATTTGGGTTGTCTGAACATGATTTTCACCCCCCCCGCACTTCTAAAAAAGAAGTATATACATATATATGAATTTTAGCGTTTTTTCGCCTTTTTATCTATTTTGAGAAAAAACTGTGCATTTTGGTCGAGATTTTGGTGAAAAATATCAAGAGAGTAAAGTTGTAGAGCATAAAATTTTCTGTAAATTTTGTCTCTACTTTTATGAGCCAAAATTTTGCATTTTTATGAAAAATTACATAAAAAAAAATATTATATTATTATTATTCTATACAGGAATAGAATGTACTTTTTTGCCAAAATTTAATTACGCATCTATAATAATAATTATTATCATAATAATTATGCTGATCAATAATATTGCATTAGTTTTTCAACAAAGAAAAAATGCCTAATATGATTTCTCGAAAAATGGACCCTTTTTTCTTAATAAAAATACACGCCACTGACTGAAATAAGTTTTGTTTTACTGAAAAAGAAATATTAAAGATCTTTGATACCGATCCAAATTTGGTTGAAATTGGCCAATAACTGAGTTACGAAGGTGTTAACACTTGAAATGGGCCACACTGTATATAAATATTAAAAATTTAAAGAAACTTAACATAAATACTAAAAGCAACTGGGGAACAACTAGACAAACAAAGAAACCTTATATAACATGTCTAAAGCCCATAGTTTTGGAGAGAACAAAAAATCATTGAAAGCAAGATTTCCTGAGATTTCCTCGGACTTCCTCGGATTTCCTCGGATTTCCTTCAGATTTCCTAAGATTTCTTGGGATTTCCTCGGACTTCCCCGGACTTCCTCGGACTTCCTCGGATTTCCTCGAACTTCCTCGGACTTCCTCGGACTTCCCCGAACTTCCTTGGGACTTCCTCGGACTTCCCCGGACTTCCTTGGGACTTCCTGCTAGGTGTACACCAGATTTCCTTCGCGGTTGACCCCTCGTAATAAATTGTAGTGCTATCTTAAATTTACTTCTAGGCAAAACTCTTTATTCTATCTGCCGACTCCCAGAACTAACGTACAAAAATTCTCGCCATTGTACAAAATGTGTGAGAACTATAATAATCTCCAAGACCAGTTTGATATTTTCCACTGTAATGTAGCTGAGATAGAGAGATTAACTGCATAAATGAAAATGTTTGTTTTATAATTGTATGTTAGTATGTATTTGTATGTACTTATTATCTGGTGCCCTGTAATTGAAATGCTCTGTTGTGCAGGGTATTATTAAATAAAATAATATAAAATAAATAAAATTTTCTTTTGCGACGAATATTCCGTGCTACGAATTCTGAAATATTACAAATAACCATAGCACTGCACCAATTTTCAAGATGACGGCGCGAGCTTCTGGGTTAAGCTTGTGGAGTTTTACCCTTATTAGGGGCCTAATCTGAAAGTCTGGCAAAAATCCAGATTCACTGGTTTTTTTCTTATCCAACTCTTTATTCTACCTTCTCTTGGTTTTGTTCTTTTTTCGGTAAGGATTTGTACAGAGGTAGACATTATCACCGTACCTATTTGTTTCATTATATAATTTTTACATGCCTACTCGTTTTTTATTTCAGGTCACTGGATGTGCTTAAACTGCAATGGAGTTTTCAAACATAAAGTATATTTAAGAAGACATCTGAAGTATGTTTGTGGGAAAGATCCTACGTTTAAGTGTCCCTATGCAAATTGTACGTACATAGGGCGGAAAAAGGCTAATTTGCAATTACACATTGCCAATAGACATACTTTCCACGAGCTGCTTACATTTTAAAACAGATCTTTGTAATATATTATGTACTTACAGATCACTCAATACAAATTTACAAAAACATGTGGAACAAGTGCAGTGTATATTACTGAAAATTTCACAACTATTTTTCTAGCCAATCAAATGTTTTTATTTTGGCTCGTTACCATTAGCAACTGGAAAATTTCCGAAATTTTTTTTCGTTCTGGGTACCGTAAGACCCGGTACTTTCACTTAAGAATAAATAAACTTTATCCGCCGAATAAGTATTCGGTGGGTACGGTAACCGTAGCTTGCATGCATGCGTATTTTCATTCAAAATATACCCCTGGTTAACTATTCCATATATATGACTTTATATACTTCCCAAAGGAAGTATTGCTGACTTAAGAGACGGTAGAGACACATAGGAAGTTTTATGCTAGGAATAAAGATAGAAAAGATTCCCCTACTGTGGTTTGTTGCCGGTTTATGACTTTTGCGTCATTTTCATGATTAGTTATCATATTGTTTGAAACAGTTGTGCATTATATAATTAACATAACCTGAAATTTTAAGTATTTTAAGTTTATTTTCATTTTTAATGATTGAGTCACATTTTTAGCTTCTAGCCATATACTGGCTCTAGGCGAACATTTAAAAATTAACTCAAATAATTTTTTAATACTGTTCTGTTTATTAATAAATAGACCGCTAAATATAGGTTGAATTTCCAACCTATAAAAATAATCTGATTTTATTATGGTAAGGTATTTAAAATGTGCATATTACAATATAAGTAGTCTTATGATATCATTTTACTAATTTTTAGTGAATATAATTATTTACATCTAATTATAAATTTAAAGTTAAAACATAATTAGGCAATCCAAACGTGACTCAACATGGCGTCGAGGGCAAACATTCATTTTCATTCGTTAAACATTTATGTTTTTCCTTTGGCTTGGCTACGTTTCCGGAATTTAATAAAAATAAATCGGTGTTTGTGTTGTAGAACTCTCCAAAATCGTCCTAAGTTGAAGACATAATCAAAATTCGACTTAGGCAAAAATTTCATTTAAAGACATTTTTGGGAGTCTGCAGAGGCGCAGATCAGTCCATAAGGACCGTTTTGGGTTCTATAAGGCGTTGGAAATGACCAGGTGAAAATTCGAAGAAACACCGAATTTTCACTTAGGAAAAATATTTTTGGTTCAGAATATGAGAGTAGAAGTATATAATGACAAAGATTTATGAATAATATACTTTTTCAAAGGTACCATAAATTGGACTTTGAAAAATAATATTTTTGGAAGGGCGTCAAAATTTGGCCCAGGAATCGATTTATCGAAAGTACGCCAAAATTTCACTTGCAGACTAATTTTTCAAAACTGCGTTGAAATTTGGCTTGAAAATCGATTTTTCAAAAGTACGCCAAAATTTCACCCGCAGATTAACTTTTCAAAAGTACCTTGAAATTTGGCTTGAAAATCGATTTTTCAAAAGTACGCCAAAATTTCACCCGCGGATTAACTTTTCAAAAGTACCTTGAAATTTGGCTTGAAAATCGATTTTTCAAAAGTACGCCAAAATTTCACCCACAGATTAGTTTTTCAAAAGTACCTTGAAATTTGGCTCTAAAATCGATTTTTCAAAAGTACGCTAAAATTGGTCTTAAAATGGATTTTTCAAAAGTGCCACAAAGTGAGTTTAAAAAGTATCACGAAAATATAATTTAAATTATTATTTATTTTTTATTCCTCAACCAAAGACATTGACCTTTGAGGTACGGTCATTGAAAGCCTAATTCTAAAGTATGAGCATAAAATTTTAACGATGCACTGCATCCAAAAGGCAAAATAGAAGATTTTGTCAAAGCCGGCGTAGTGCCGATAAGCAAAAATTGATAAAAATCAATGCACATGTACAAGGCCGGTTTCTCGCATAGAAAGAGTTTGGATTGACCCAGCGGCTCGCAATTTGGTCGAGCGCGTTGAGTGGTCCAGACAAAGCGATGGTAGAAAAGCCAATAACAGGGCTTTTCAAATGACAAAGTTATAGAGGAAAACGCCTTGTGCATAGAAATCCAAAAAATCAATTTTGCCTAAAAGTCGCTCGGAGGTGAGTAGCTGCCATATCGATAATATTGAACGACTGTGATAAGGGTTAGTAAGTCGTGGACTGATCGAACGCCACTCAACTTATGCAGTAATAAGTCCTCTGAATGTGTTTGAGTACGTGAATCTCCACGATACAAGAACTTTAAAGCTAAGTAGTCTCTAGCGAAACTAAATTCATTTAGTAAAACTTTTTTAAGTTAATTTCAGTCAGCCTTAATTATTCATTTACCCAGAGTCTGAAATGATTCTAAAAGCTCGCATTTTGATTCTGAGAAGGTATGTATGAATCTTTTCTACCTAATCGATCGTTAGCGTGAGCGCTCTCGCTTGTATGGTCTGAAAGTCACTACCTTGATTGGGGAAGGCGCGATTCTTATCTTGAGAATTTTGTATAACCAATTCTGTTAAATAAACGGATTCTTTGATCTATTGTTTCTTAATTGATCTTGAGGCCTGTTGACGGTCTATAATCCCTGGAACTTTCGTATAGAAAACCGGATGTGTCGAGTTAATTCGCATTAACGTTCGACCTTCTGGTTGCTTTACGGAGGTTTGATAGGGATTTTTTTATGCGTTTTTTTAGAAATATATTCCGTTATTAATGGACCAAAACGTGATTTCCGCGTACCAAAACTAATCCCTCCGCAGAGAAATTCTTCGGTTGGGATTTTTTTATGCAAAAATTCAGGAAATTAAGAGGTGCCTAAACCCCTAACGAGGGAATTCAGGTCCAGAGAGAGCATAGTTTCCGATCTGTGGTAGTGCAGCCGTGGTCCATTACTCGGCTACCGAAGTGCATCTTATCTCGAACCCGCCTGGGAGGTAGAAGAACGGGGTAATACGCGACTGGCGCCCCCTGAGAAATAAATTGGTGTCGCGTCATTTTGACGCCCGGTAGTGCGTTCTTCTGCATTTGCTGACTATATTGAAAAAAAATTGACAGGTCGTTGGATTCCCTAATTAGTACAGTAAGTGAAGCTTTTAAATCCCAGCCCGAAAACGATGAAACGAATTTCCAATTTTTTTCTTCAACGTGCTTCATAAAGTATGTAGATAAGAATCTATATTGTCATCTTTCCTGCTTTTTGGTTAGGGGTAGTCCCCACCCCTTCTTAAGGGATCTTCTTAAGGGTTGTCCCAAAAAAAACAAAAAATACACACAATCTGATAGAGAATCAAATTATAAGAAAGACACTTTTTTGCTAAAATGCATATTTTTCGAGATATTGCGAACTGAAAATTGCAATTTTCACCCCCTCAAATCAGTATTCCTAGATGTTTTTTTTAGATTACTCGAAAAATGTGGACTTTAATAAAAAAATGCAAGGGTACAAAATTAAAGCTTTTACGAAAACAAAGCTGATGTTTAGTATTGGAAATATGACATTTTCAAAATGGCGCCGAAACGTTCAGAAAAAATATACGACGTTAAAATCTAAAATTACTCAAAATCTTCACTATGAGAAAAATTGTAAAATTGTAAAAATTAAAGGTATTGACATTTTCTTTCGACTAAGACGTGTTACGACCTTTTATAATGAAAACTAAAAAAGTTACAAACAAAAAAGTAGCGCATTTAAAAATTTATGCGCCATTTTTTTTTAGACTTATTGCTCTAATTTCTTATTAATTCAAATTTTTTAAAAATCCTTCTAGATATTTTTAATGCATATTATTACTAACATGCTCAAATTTTTTAGAATTTCTAAAATAATTATTTTTCTTTCTGTACCTATTTTCAATAATGAAAATTTTCATAATTTTTAGAAAAAAAAATCGGATTTTTGGAAATTGCTCAGAAAATATTTTTTTATAAAAAATGATAAGAATACAAAAATAAAGCTTATAAAAAAAAGAAAAGTTTGGGGTTTTTTCGCTTTTCTACGACAAACTGTTCCAGAGATATAAAGGTTTAAAGATGACGCTTCAGATGCCCAAGAAAATTATGTAGGTATTTAAAATTGAAATATCTCAAAAACTAGAATATTGATAAAAACATGATATAAGAACGAAATGAAGCTTATAAAGAAACGAAGAGTTTGGGTTTTTATTTTTTTTCCTACGGCAAACTGTTCCAGAGATATGACAGTTTGAAATAATGTTCAAACTTTTCAGTTTGTACGCGCATTTTAAATCTCTTGTAAGTAGAGAAACGAGCAATATAGGACAGTGAAATTAAGATTTTAATTCGGACAAATTTACATAAAACTGTTCTCGGCGGAAATGTATTCCAGGGAACCATATTATTACGAACATAGAGGTGCCGGAACACTCATAAAATTCAGTCGCCATCTTGGATTATATAGTTTTTAGAGATTTTCTCGTAAACGGTCGGTTTTTTGGAAATTTTGCAAGATAGAAAATTTACTTAAAATTGAAAGATATGTAAAATGACCCATAGTTTGCTATACTTTTTTTTAATAATAAACGAAACAACACAATTAAATTGACTACAGATTAAAAAAATAAATAGTTTAAATATGTTTAGTTAGTTTGATTTAAAAAATAGCAATATATGATTTTCAACAATTTGAAGACCTAAAAGATAAAAATTCCATTAACAATATGCCATTATCTGTAAAAAGAAACTCTTCTCACAAAACTTAAAGCAGTTCTAGTTCATCATCGTATTAAACCGTCATGTTTGAACAAGAATTTCCTTGGTAGATTTTACATAAAGCCGTAAAACACAAAGCTGATTATCTAGCTACAAGAATATCCACAATCAGTTTTGCAGCTACAAAATATTAAATTCATAATGAAATTTGGAGCTTGGCCTCCAGCTCCAAATGTAATAGGAACCAGATCTGTTTCAATTTCTTTCCAGCCCCAATCTTTGGGATTTAATTGATTTCTGATCCACTTCTGTATCTGATAAAAAGCACCCATTATATGATATATGATATTTTGCAGCATCTTTGGTGGGTGAAAGACTTGCAAGTTCAAAATTTCCATGAAGACTGTGACGTGTCGTAATGGTGTTGTATGTATAAAATCTCAACTCATCAATAGTTTTAACATTTTCTTTTTTATTTCCATAGTCACATTATAAAATTTTCTCAAACTGTAATTAATTTATCTGCATCCTCATCAGGTCCGTTAAATATTTTAATATGCTCAATCAAATTCTCATTCCTTTGGACAAGTTTCATAGCAGCGTTTTTACTTTTTTTATAAAAAGAAGATGTATCACAACCGGATATGGCATGCAGAAATAGCAAAACTTCCTTTATTGGACCTAGCTAACATTGCACATTCAAAATATTTGTGAATCGATCTGGTTTAGATGCTGACCTGGTCTTAGCATATAAAGGTATTTATTACAATGCAATGGTGTATTATAAGGATCATCAAATCAGTATCGGCACCTAGTACAATGATATTTTTATTGGTTTCTGCCAGTGTTATAGCAGTAGATACAATTAGTGTACCAGCATCATCTGGGGCTTGTATAACGGAGATTCCAAATTTTCTTAAAATCATCGTCAATCATTGTTCAATAAAATGTTTCTTATTTTTCCTATTCGAGACGAAGTCAGCTTGATTAATTGAAGACATTGTCTCATCAGTCACAGCAATTTCGATGTTACATTTTGCTTTAACAGATCTTCGCTGTCCTTGGTTCTTAATATTTAATGTGCCACTATGCCACGAATATAATTTTTCCTATATGATTTATGTACAGAAATTTGTTCAATACCCTCAAAATGTTTCCATTTATCATCATTTCTCGTTTTGTCTGCATTAATTAGTGTCACTTCGATTTAACACATACACTCTCATTTTTTAAAAGCCACATTGCATAAGATACCGTATTAGCTTCCATATTGTTATAAAAATATTTACAAGGAACAACAGAAAATTACAAATTTTTAAACGATCACTCTGTCAAATATAATCCAATGCACTTATTATAACTTATTAACTATTTCTATTAAGTATAATACTAATAAATACTCATTATTTAGCAAACAACTACGGGCCATAAACACAAGCAACAAGTAGTAATCTACTATGAAGATCGACCACAGACGCAGTGCGCGAATCTACATAAATCTTGCGCCACTCATTAAACAGTTGCGTTTTTTTTTAGGGTTCCGGCACTTCTACATATGGGGACTTTTAGTATATTATTAAGTACATCCGGTGAAAACAGCTTTATGTAAATTTGTCCAAATTTTCAGTGGTTTTCAAGCTAATTTGACTGCGCTAATAGCCGTCTATTTTTTCGAAGAGTACGCAGAAAAAGCGGGTTGCACTGCATTTTAGCATGTTTAGAGTGCAGATTAAAAATATTATTTAATTAGTTTACTTAGTTGTATTAATATGAGTTATTTATAACTATCTATATTTTTAATAAAATTATACATATTACTCTACTCTTTTGTGACCATATTTAATTCACCATTTTTTAAATAAATTTAGACCTCCTAATCATATTCAGCGACCTAAGAAATATAAGTATATGGATTTTCGTCAATTTATTTGTAACATTAAAAG
Organism: Rutpela maculata; assembly: GCA_936432065.2. Classification (NCBI taxonomy): domain Eukaryota; kingdom Metazoa; phylum Arthropoda; class Insecta; order Coleoptera; family Cerambycidae; genus Rutpela; species Rutpela maculata. Next base: position 56,585,323 of record OW386286.2, on the reverse strand, counting down.
AATTATTAATTTTTCAGTATTTAAGGGTGGTTTCAACCCTCAATATTTTCGTCTTTCCTATAATTTGACCTCATAATCATATTCAGCGACCTCAAAAAGAATTATATAGATTTTCGTGATTTTATTCGTAAAATTAGAAGACATTAATTTTCCAGTATTTAAGAACGATTTCAACCCTTAATATTTTCGTCTCATGAGTTTTGACCTCACAGTCTTATTCAGCGACCTCAAGAATATAAGCATATGGATATTTGTTAATTTATTCGTGAAATTAGAAGAGTCATTAATTTTTCAGTTTCCACCACAAAAATAAAAAGCAGGTAATGCAAAAATATAGATTTTGATGTATGTATTTTACAAAGTATATTGCAAAAAAAATGAAGGAATTTCCTTTCGTCGTTTTCGGGCCGGGAATTTTGCCATTTTTACTGCTTCGCTTACTGTACTAAATACAAAACGAACCAAATGTTGAAAAAATTAGGTTAGAAAATAAAACACCACTTCTGCCAATCACAGTGTGGGCGTGGATATTCTTATTCGATAGATAAACACATCATCCGGAGGTCTAGGTGCCGGTTAGATTAGGAATAAAGCATATTTATCTGGTGGATATCACTATACAGATTTTTTTTATTGTCCCGGAATAAAGTTTATTCCGCAGAATAATTATCACTAAGTATCTATAGATCAAAGTACCGGGCCTAAGTGTGATTGTACTGGAAATTTTTGTGTCAACCTTTGACACAAGATTTAGAAAATGACATTTAATTTTGTTATTATTATTAAATTTTCGTAATTTTTATTTAATTAAAAATTAAGACAATACAATCTTCTAATTCTTAACAATAGGTAAATTAAGATTTTAAATTCCTGTTGGGAAGGGGAACCATTTGGAAAAATGCAGACACACCTATACCTACCGGTATTGTCAGTACTGGGGCTCGAACCCAGAGCACGATAGACAGTCGGCCCACAGTCAATAAACGATACGGTTACATCAATCAGCAGCTTTAGGACGAGAGAGACGCGGGGGGCGGGAAATCGAATGAAAGAGACAGACATATCTGATTTCCGTGCAGAAGACAGAGACAGAGATTCCGGTAAGGTCTACAGCCTACGTCACCTGTAGACACTACAAGCATCTTTGTCTCTGTCTTTTGCACGGAAATCAGATATGTCTGTCTCTTTCATTCTATTTCCCGCCCCCCGCGTCTCTCTCGCCTTCAAGCTGCTGATTGAGACAACCGTATGGTTTAATGACCGTGCAGTCGGCCAACATATTCGCCACACCTTAACCGACTGAGCTAGCGTGTATATACAGTTTTGGACACAATTTTATTACACTTAGCTCTTGTCATGTTTGAACATGAGAATCTTCAACTAAGTAGGTAAGTCAAATCTTTCAAGATGCATTTTGATTTTATACAATTTTTACAAAAAGTACAAATATTATATTCTTTACAGTGAGTCTGTGTTACCAAAAAATAACGTCTACTGTTAGAACGCTAATTCAACGATGTTGACGCGTATCTACCTACATCTTTTTAAAATGTAACTCACCTTTACCAGAAAATTTTGTAAAAAGTAAATCTTCGGTCTTGTTACGTATTTTCCTGGTGAAGCCTGAAAGCGTCACTTTTGGCACCTTAGCCACGGTGGTATTTACGGATCGGTTGCTTGGGCGCCAGTTCTCTATATTACATGGAAGAACGCCACGTCCCTAAAACATAGGGTATAGTAGGGCTGGAGTAACGATAGTATAGAAACTGTCAATTCCAGTGGGTCAAAATAGGGAAAATTAGACTTTCACATACACAGCAGTAAAACAATGCGGATTACAACGGTATTTATTAACATTAAACTACAAAACCCAAATACATTATGTACACAAGAAATCAGAAACCTCAGGCTATGATACAGTAGCGGTGACTGTTTGATAATATTTTAGTAATGTGTTTGTTGATTAAAGCTTCGTTATTAGTGCGGCGGTCGCCTGGCATTTGCGTTCAAAAACCCAATATTGAGGTATAATTTATTGGGACCGTTACCATTCGATTGAGCATGTTTGTTTTACATAAGAATCATAATAGACGACTGTCTCCGTTGATCGAGACCTATGTCATAGCCAGAAAACTTAAAAAAATTGAAAAGTTCAATTTTAACATTTAACTTCATATAGCTTCAAAAATATTTGAGACAGAAACCTGAATTTTTACAGGTTTATAGAAAAAACATTTCTATTTAATTTTATATATAATTTTTTGCACAGATAAAAAAGTTTACCATTCAAAATTAACATTATTTTAGGAATTGCATAAATGTTTAAATATTTTATTATCTTTAACCTACCGTAATTCGCTTATAAAAAGAGGTACATAAATGATTTTTTATTCAAAAACTGACAAATTTTATAGGCTTTATTTTGTCTCGATTAATATTGGGTCTATTTTTAAAAATAAAGAAGATACGGCCGTTCAAACACAGCGAGGCACGGTACGCGGCAGAGCCACGAGGCTTCCCCCCACAGTCCGATCGCACTACTCATCATCAAACTAGACGCGTTCGCAGTGAGAATGTCGCCCTAAATATAATAGATTTTTAACTTTAGATTGGGATTGAATGATAATTTATTATAAATAAAACAATAAGCTTATTTTAGAAGGCAATCATAGACGTAATTTCAACATACTTTTGTAATTTTCGTTTAGTACCTATCTACTTATAATAATAAAGAAGTGTTGATTGGCGTTCTAAAAAAAGAGCTTTATGAATGTTTAAAATGATTTAATTATTTAATAAAGCTTATTCTGGTATATTATCTTCTTCCTGTTCTTCTGAAAAGTTGGTAATATTGTTACAATTCATATTACATTTACATTCGATTTATTACTGTTGCAATTCTTTTCATTACAAAAAAGACTTATAATTTTTCTAATTTCCTGTGGAATTGAGGCCTTAGGTATAGTCCAATCAATGAATACCCAAAAGGGGATTGTAGAGAACATTTAGGAGGGGAGAATTTTCCTCTTCAAGGATGTGTTGGGGGTAGTTAGGAGGTAAACATACTAAAAGTCCCCGCCCCTAGCCCCGCCGCTTCAGGGGGGTGGGGGTGGAAAGGTTCCTTTTTTCGATTCTTCGCTTATAACTCGAAAACGATGCGTCGTATGGAAAAAAAGGTAATCTATGCAATATTAAACGTAATTAAATTTTCCACAAGAATGTTTATATTCATTTTCTTCCCATGTGTTATAGTTTAGGAGATACTCGCCAGCGAAAATCGATGATTAATAAAAAAAAATCAATTATGTACCTTGAATATTTCTATCAAAGCGGTTTACCGTGGTCTGCTAATAAATCACAGTCACAAAACAATCTTTATTTTACAACACTCAACGTATTTACTAACATTATATTTCGTCGAAATCTATACATTTCCTTAAATATACAGTGTGGCACACTTAAAATGGAGATACCCTTATAACTTTTTTATTTTGTCTCCGATTTGAATCAAATTTTACTCAAGTATAGAACAAATTAGAATCTACTCATGGCCAGAAAAATATTCGACTGCTACAAAGGCAAAGCCACCTGTGGTGCCAAAATATGCTGAAAAAAGTAAACATTTTGAATGTTAGAAATTCTAAAAAATGCATCCGATCGGCACCACAAACGTACATGCACCAAAATTTGATTTGGTTATTGACGGGCGATTTCTCATACATAAGCTCATCTGACAAAGGGGATCCTCTGTTTCTGTAATTTGTGGTGGCTACGTGAATCAATGTGATTTTTATTCTTTATCATATTTTGGTACCGCAGATGGCTTTGCCTTTATAGCAGGTGAATGATTTTCTGGTCATAAGTAGATCCTAATTTGTTCTATAGTTGGGTAAAATTTGATTCAAATCGGAAACAAAATGAAAAAGTTATAAGGGTATCTTCATTTTAAGTGAGTCACACTGTATATTTAAGGAAATGTATAGATTTCGACAAAATATTACGTTAGTAAATACGTCGAGTGTTGTAAAATAAAGATTGTTTTGTGACTGTGATTTATTAGCAGACCACGCTAAACCGCTTTGGTAGAAATATTCAAGGTACATAATTGATTTTTTTCTATTAATCATCGATTTTCGCTGGCGAGTATCTCGTAAACTATAACACATAGGAAGAAAATGACTATAAACATTCTTGTGGGAAATTTAATTACGTTTAATTTTGCATAGATTACCTTTTTTCCATTCGACGGATTGTTTCCGAGTTATAAGCGAAGAATCGAGAAAAGGAACGTTTCTACCCCCTTCTCTGCCTGAAACGGCGGGGCTAGGGGTGGGGACTTTTAGTATGTTTACCTCCTAACTACCCCCAACACATCCCTGAAGAGGAAAATTCTCCCCTCCTAAATGTTCTCTACAACTCTTTCATTGACTGGACTAGTAGCGAATTTGGGGATTAAAATATCATTTTCGCAGACCCAGCCATAGTTCTTGGGATCTAGCTTTTCCACTATGCCAACATGACTCATTATCCAGAGGCGTACTTGGTAATAACATCTGAAAAGGTAAATAGGAACATACACAAAAGTAAAACTTATTTCTCTTCAAAATCGCATAAAGCACCACAGAGCAAATTATAAAACACGCATACATATAAACTAAACGACACAAATCATAAACAAATACTGTACTGTATATAGCTCGTCGCGGGTTGAGCGGGCAAGAGGGAGTCTTGCGGCTCTGCCGCCGCCCCACGTTTCGTCGTGAATAGAGCTCTGTATCTCCTTTATTTTTAAACATAGACCCATTATTAATAGAGACAAATTAAAGCCCATAAAATTTGCCAGTTTTTGAACAGAATAAAATTGAATTTCCTCTGTTTATAACCGACCTATAGCAGGTTTAATATAACAAAAACATTAAATATTTGCGCAATTCCCAAAATAACATTAATTTTTGAAGGTTACTTTTTATATTTTTGCAGCAAATTATACATAAATTTAAAGGTCAATGTTCTGCCTTTTAAACTGGAAAAAAACATTTCCTTATCTTCCTTGCTTTCAAAGTTATATAGAGTTAAACTTTAAAATTCATATTTTCAGTTTTTTTAAGTTTTCGGCCAATAAAATAGGACACGACCACCATACACAGTCGTCCAGTTAATTTTGTGTATAAACTGACCTAATAAACAAATCTGTAAAGGTCTCATAAAATTATACCGCAATATTGGGTTCGCCTTTAAAACGACGACTTTCGAGGACTCGGCCGCCGCTCTATATAGTTTGTTTGAGAGCATCGCACGCCGGCCGGCTTTTTTATTTGGTAGCCTTTTTTTTGACGATGTAGTTTTTGTATATTTTGTGCAGCCTTGACCTGCAAATTTTATCGTTGTATCTAGCGAAAGTAATTTTTTGTTGCCCACTTTAAACCTCGTGTGTCTCATGCTCATTTTGTCTTTTTGAATTTTATTGTAATATATTTGTTATAGTTTATTTTCTCGTTTGATTCCTTGAACCCTGTTTCTCTTTCAGTTTTGTTACCAAATAAGTAATTGTAGGGTAACTGTAGAATATTCGAGATTTGCTAGAATATTTGGGGTATTGTTTCACAATTAGGTATATTAATAGTGATTTGTATTTTACCTTGATGGTAAAATCGAGTAATTATCCAGCTCCGTCGCTTTCTTGTTTTTGACAATACCGTGAAGAAGAAAGAGTAATTATAAACTACAAACACTGTTAACGCATAAATATTAATGTGTTTCTATTTTCAGGACTAAATGAATTGACATGTCCAAAATGCGATAGAATATTCAAAGACAAAAACTACCTTAGAAGCCACTTGAGGCACGTATGTGGCAAGGATCCAACCTTCAAGTGCCCTTATAAAGGGTGTCCTTACATGGGGCGGAGAAAGACGAATTTGGCTTTGCATATTGCTAATAGGCATTCTGTCAATAAGTTATCTTTATAAAAATAAGTCATGTAATAGACTCGATATTATTTGGTTACTGTTAATTACCATATTATATACGTTATTCCAGGGCCGTAGCGAAGGACTTTGTCAGACTTGGCAAAAGTTGGAAATTTGAGACATAAGTTGGCAATTTTTATTTCGGTGGAAAAAAATTTTTTTAGATTTTCTTCCCCCGCTCATCAATTTTTTTGGAGGAATTATCATTTATTTATTTACAGAGTTGGTTTCTTATGAAATTGGCAAATTTGAAAAATAACCCCCCCAAAAAGTTGGCTCGCTACGGCTTTGCGTTGTTCAGAATATAGACAACATATGTGATTCATAATATATAAATAAATACTGAACAAAATAGTTCTAGTTTGTACATTACATAAAATTATGTACGTTAAGTGTGCACAGTAACTAATAGATTGCAACCGCTGTCGTAGCTAGTCCAGTATTATATACACTTAGAACTCAGGATAAACTCAATGTCATGCATCTTAGTCAGTTTATTTTGAAACTGTGACACTTTGTCCCTCCCAGTTTCTAGTACATGACAGATTTTCAAGTCGTCATATAATAAGCTTTCAACATGAGGGTTTAACACAGTGTCATTAATGAAAACGTTGAACAGAAGCAACCCCTGGGCAGATCCTCGGAAAACACCTAAACCAGTCAAGTCGTGGCCTGAAACTACGGCATTCTACAAACATACTGTCCCCCGTTTTCCAAATATAAGGTTAAGGAATCTAATAGTGCTAATACCAGTGCGATTTGCTCAGCTTTTGTACTCAAATTCCGAGTCGAGGCAATCAAACGCCTTAGAAAAGTCACTGTATCAACGTGTTGATGATCCTTTTTTAAACAAATTGTGTAATATTAGTCCAGCCAATGAATGGTTTATAGAGGGAAATGCTGAGATCACAATTTTTGACTAGAGGGCTGTGTTTGGACTATTTAGGAGGTAAACATACCAAAAGTCCCCGAACGTAGGAGGTGGGGGGGATGCAGAGGGGCACGAGGAAGGACCTGGTTTTTGTTTTTTCGCTCATATCTCGAAAGCGATTAGCCCTAATCAAAAAGTGGCTATATGCAAAATTAAAGCTGACTAAATTTTCTACAATAATGTTTCTATTATTTTTTTTCGTATCTGCTATGGTTCAGTAATGAATTGTATATCTTTTGACTGTATTCTAACTTTATTATAAATTTATTATAAATTGAAAATAAACTTTAATAATCATCGAAGAAAATAATTTCTTGGTCAGATATCCGTTTCACAACAGACTGAACTGAAATGTCGAATAAAAAATGTGTTTGCATCTGTAAGTGTGTGTGTACGTGTATATCTATGTGTGCGTATATACCGCTTCTTGTAAACACGATAACTTCTGTTAGACTTAAAATATTTGATTACAATTTGGAACATATGTAAAACAGCATATTACGATAATCCCTATTGAAATTGGGCCATATCTGTAATACATGGTGATTATTGTAGAAAATTTAGTCAGCTTTAATTTTGCATATAGCTTTTTGATTAGGGCTAACCGTTTTCGAGATATGAGCGAAAAACCAAAAACCGGGACCTTCTTCGTCCCCCCCTGCATCCCCCCACCTCCTACGTTCGGGAACTTTTGGTATGTTTACCTCCTAAATAGTCCAAAGACAGCCCCAAAGTCAAAAATTGTGATCTCAGCATTTCCCTCTAGACCCCCTTTTTGAACGTTCATTGACTGGGCTACATAGGTAAGGTTCGATTCAGTGAATCTACCGTATGCAACTCCATGTTGGTTTGTTACGATTTGACGTACTGCTTGATGATATACTCATGGTAAACTCAGATACTTTGCAGAAATTACAGATTATCGTTATTGGCTTACAGTTCCCATAATCATTTTTACTCTCATGTATTAATGTGACATAAACCGGAAAATTCTCATATATTATACCACAAACAGTTGTTACACAGATGGTCAGTAAAGTATGCTTATAGTTACTGCTGTTCATTATTACAATTATATTTCCATTATGCATGATGCAATATTTTTTGATATGCTATATTATAATTTAATTCCCGACAATGAGAATTGAATAAGCATATTCATGAATATGGAAAGGCATTCTTAGCTTGTTTTATAAATTCTGGCAATTTGCTAAATTCTGCCTCGCTTATGTCGAACATACATGATTTTGTTTTCATTAGGTTTGTGAAATAAATGTTTTTTGATTTATTTGCCCTTTATTGTGTGTCTCCATGATGTTATATATTTACTGACAAACATGTTGTTAGCAAATTATTGTTAAATGTCGAATGTTAATTGCATTTTCAAGGCACACATGTATTATCAGTGTTTTGATTTCAATATTTATTGCAAACTTTCTGACATTTACCACTAATTCATTCATTGATTATTTCCATCCACAAAGGTGTGTATTTATATTATTTCGATTGGGGGTATATCATTAATAAATAGCGTGGAAGGCATAGGTCCTAGTACGCTACCTTGTGGAACTTCGTTATTATTTAAAAGTCAGACTTAATATTATTTATTTTGGTTTGTTGACTCCGTCTGTATAAATATGACCTAAACCGTTTATACACCGTGTCAACAATTCCGAAACACTGGTAAAAGTTATTTAGTAAAAGCTCTCTGTTGACAACTTCCAATGTCCTTTTTACATATATATTTACTGACAAACATGTTGTTAGCAAATTATTGTTAAATGTCGAATGTTAATTGCATTTTCAAGGCACACATGTATTATCAGTGTTTTGATTTCAATATTTATTGCAAACTTTCTGACATTTACCACTAATTCATTCATTGATTATTTCCAGAGTCCTGTTGATTTTTTGAACAAATTGCATCACACCAAATGCAAATAAATATATTAGTAGTAGAATCATCCACAAAGGTGTGTATTTCTATTCTTTTAAATCGATTGGGGGTATATCATTAATAAATAGCGTGGAAGGCATAGGTCCTAGTACGCTACCTTGTGGAACTTCGTTATTATTTAAAAGTCAGACTTAATATTATTTATTTTGGTTTGTTGACTCCGTCTGTATAAATATGACCTAAACCGTTTATACACCGTGTCAACAATTCCGAAACACTGGTAAAAGTTATTTAGTAAAAGCTCTCTGTTGACAACTTCCAATGTCCTTTTTACATATATATTTACTGACAAACATGTTGCTAGCAAATTATTGTTAAATGTCGAATGTTAATTGCATTTTCAAGGCACACATGTATTATCAGTGTTTTGATTTCAATATTTATTGCAAACTTTCTGACATTTACCACTAATTCATTCATTGATTATTTCCAGAGTCCTGTTAATTTTTTGAACAAATTGCATCACATCAAATGCAAATAAATATATTAGTAGTAGAATCATCCACAAAGGTGTGTATTTATATTATTTTAAATCGATTGGGGGTATATCATTAATAAATAGCGTGGAAGGCATAGGTCCTAGTACGCTACCTTGTGGAACTTCGTTATTATTTAAAAGTCAGACTTAATATTATTTATTTTGGTTTGTTGACTCCGTCTGTATAAATATGACCTAAACCGTTTATACACCGTGTCAACAATTCCGAAACACTGGTAAAAGTTATTTAGTAAAAGCTCTCTGTTGACAACTTCCAATGTCCTTTTTACATCGAAAAAGACAATCACCACAACCTCACCTGTATATACGAAATATTTAGTCATTAATTATTTTTTGCAAAGACAGCTCACATGAAAAATTTTCTCTAAATCCGGATTGGTTTTCGAAAATAATCTATTACTGTTTATAAATTCAGTAAGTTGGCTTCCATTTTTTTCCAATAAAGGCATTGTATTTATGGGTTATGCTCTTCCGCTAATTTTGTTCATGGAATTTTTGCTACAAAAATTATTACTGATATTTTCAGCATTTCCGGATAGGTAACCGATGACTTCAAACGTATATTTTTATTAATTTGAAGTCAATTTCATTCAATATTGTTCTTCGAAGACGACTTTACGTAATTTAGCACAGTTATGGCATGAAATTCTTTAAAAAAATGTATCCATCTGCCAAAGATCTGTTTTTATTTTAAGAAACTCCGGTGTCGGGAGGGTGCAGAATACAATCCGCGGACCGATTCCTGACTATTAGCCTGCATTTGCACGAAATAAATAACTGCACACCTCACACGATACTTCGAGTTCCTTAAGTCATTTTGGGTAGACGTCAGATGGAAGTAAATTCTGAGTAATCCTAGTAATACTTTTATTTTTTTAGCCTGGTATCAGACGCATGATTGCGATGTGTGCGGGAAACATTACAAATTTCGTCAGTCTTTGTACAAGCACAAAAAATACGAGTGCGGCATACAGCCACAGTTTAATTGTTCAGAAATCAATTGTTGCTTTAAAACTAAAAGGAAGGAATATCTAAAAATTCATATGATTAAGCATTTTAAGCATCAGCAGGAACCAAGATAGTAGATCGTGTATTTTTGACAAGAGGATATTCGAATGTTATTAGCATAAATTAAAATTTATTGTTAACAGGGTTTTTATCATTAATTATATATAGGTATCGAAAATATATTATTACTTAAGGAAATGCGTTTATTTTACATAAATTTAACTTGCCTCACCCATGCGTGATAACTGATAACTAATTTCTTATTAAACCCTGAAAAACGTAACTTGAAACCTATAATTTTGTTAGACATTTCTCATCTCAGGAGGTTTTAAAACCACACCAAAGCAATGAATACCAGGCTGAATTTTTATTATCTCTATGCTGACAATATGGTAAGCGAAAGATGCGCCGAGTGTAGTGTTCACTGTTTTGGTGTCTATGGTGGAAACTATTTCAGGATCAGGGTCACATCAACTGGTCTGACACACCTCCGGTATCTCATCATGAATGGGGTATTTTCCTACTTTTTTTTATTGAATAATATAGAATATGTATAAACAAGCCTTCCTGTATAGATTTCCGCGAAAATAATTATCAATTTTTTGAGAAAACCAAAGATAAAATAAGTGGCGCGAAAAGAATTTTAAGTTGGTGACGTAAGTAATCTGCCGATGACGTAGGTAGTCTGTGTCGACTTGTTGATAGAATTGTTTTATTAAAAACTGTGGTGTTGCCAAGTTGAAATTTCTTCTCTAGTTCTAGTAAAGATAATTGAAGAAAACAGGAGTATAAAGAATATTTATTAAATCAATTTTAATATATTCATCCACAAAATTAAATTTTGTGATGTAAAAAATAATAGTAATAGGCGTGAATTAGTAAATATTTTAAATAATTTTTAATACCGATTAGGTTTTTAAAAAGCAATATATGGCAACGATGTCAACGGCTAGTCAAATGACAGGTGTGTTCTAACGTCGCGTTGATTTGAAACATTTCAATTTCTTTTGTCGAGGTATTTGCTGTAATTTACAAATAATAGATGTCATTTAAAAAGTGTTTTATAAAAAGTTGTGGAAACACCAATCTAAGTGCTCCGGAAAACTTTTTTAACTGCCCCTAAAAATATGAATATTCGTAGTACCTTCCAATATTTTTGATCCCATCCCTTCAAAAATACAAATTTTGCTTATAGAAAGAATCTATCATATCATAATCAACTTTGGGTAAATTGGTTGAATATCCTTTCACAAAATTCAACTCCATCTTATATTATTATTGATAAAATATAAAATAACAAAATCAAATGCCACATAAACAAACAACAAATAAATCTAACCAATATGTCTCTTTCACTTGTATTGTGACAAGAAGTGACAACTGACAGCACACAAGCAAAGTTGGAAGAGCCGTCTTTATACAATGTTACATAATCGTCGCCGTGAGTATTGTTTATATCTTTAAGATAACTTCTAAATAATAACAAACATAAATACCTTTTAATTTCTTCTAAATACGTGTATATAGTATTTATTGATTTTCAAGATATTGAGCAAAATAGAAATATTATAGGTAAAATAATGTAAAGTAAATACACAATTTGGCATTCATATAAGATAGTTACAGTCTAAACCAAAATTGTCTATTATTGGTTACATTATTTCCCTCCAAATAAAATGATTTGAAATCTGGTGTCTAGACGTTCTTGTGTCTTATTTTTATTTAAGAAATCATTGTTTCGGTTTAAATTTATTATGCAGTAATTGTTAAAATAATAACACTATTTGATATATATCACCAAAACAGAATTTAAAAAAAATGGAAAATACCCCATTCAGTTGTGTAGGTAAAAGTCGACCTTCTCTATAGGGGGTGCTCACAAATAATTCCCGGCAAGCTGATTTTTTCAGGGTCGATGGAGGGCTGTCTCCCGAGTATCCGACCAAAAAGTCACAGTCCACACTCCTTGTAGGGTGTTGCAATAGGGGTGGTTTCTTATTTTTTGTTTTTTTTTTTGAAATTTTCCAGCTTGTACATAGTAATATTCTCTATAACTTTGCCTAATAAAATTTTTTTGTAACTTTGATTTTGACGGTCCAGCGCCCATTATATGGGAAAACATTCACCATATTTATTTACTATAGTTCAGGAAACATACAAACAAAAGGCTGAATAGCTGGTTATTGAAGGGTTGATTGAGAACTGTCTCCTGAGTCTCCAAAAAAAAAAAAATGGTTGGAGATTCAGGAGACAGATCTCAATCAACCCTGCAAAAACCAGCTATTCAGCCTTTTGTTTGTATATTTCCTGAACCACAATAAATAAATGTGGTGAATGTTTTCCCATATAATGGGCGCTGGACCGTCAAAAATCAAAGTTACAAAAAAATTTTATTAGGCAAAGTTGTAGAGAATATTACTATGTACAAGCTGGAAAAAGAAAATTTAAAAAAAAAACAAAAAATGAGAAACCACCCCTATCATAACACCCTACAAGGGGTGTGGACTGTGACTTTTTGGTCGGATACTCCGACCCTGACCCTGAAAAAATCAGCTTGCCGGGAGAAATTTTTTTGAAAAATAATATCTTTATTGGACTAAGAAGACTATCGGAATGTTTTTTCGTACTCGTGATTTCTTGATCAAGTTTGACATGAAATCGATATATGTAAAGCACGATATTCAGTTTTATTTTTGTAGTGTTGTTCTTAGTGCATCTGCATTATATAGCCTATTAGTTGTTTGGTGTTTTAAACGTAGGTATTTTTTCTATAATTTGTCTGCCTCCGAATGGACATTGTACTTAAAATAACGATTTATTTCAGGTTACAGAGTGTTTCCATGTACGAGATGCGGAAAACCGTACAGATCTAAGAAGGCTATGTACACTCATTTTAGGTTTTCTTGTGAAAACAAAAGGTCCTTTTTTTGTAAGCTGTGCAGCGCAGCCTATTTCTACGGCCACCATTTAAAAAGGCACATGAGACACCAGCATTCACAAAACTTGGACTATACCAGTATTATTACCAGCTCTAAGGTGTCTGCGAATATTAAGTCAGTGGAACATTAGAAACTATGTAAATAGACATTTAAAAATAGCATCTAATAGTAAAAACAACATATATACTAGATAACTCCTATACAATCTTGGCAAAAAATACGTTTCAATAGGCTAAGAAGTCTAGATTGATATGCTAATTTATTAAGAATTTTCAGGTGCATTAAGCATTGTCCCTATCAGTAATAGTGTTGTACCTGTATTAGGTTTTTATGAGAAAATATAAAGTTGAGTCAAAATGCAGAGAAGAAGTAGGAAATAAAATCGAGAGGGAAAAAAATATTTTTATACCTGCTTCCACTTTATTATTCTGGTACATCAAGGTCCACTCCAATTACCTGCAGATCTACGTTTTATGACTGTGTTTGTGGGCGCAAGCTAGGCATTCTCTGTCTAATGTTTTTTTGCCGACTTCGCCTTTGCATTTTCACCCAACTATACCAACATTATTTTCAGTTGATGTCTGCACTGACGTACTCGGGTAGTATAAACTAATATTAGCTAGTTTCCATTTGTGTTTATTTTATTCTTGCCAGAGCACTACAGGACATCCGCATAACATTTCTAAAATTCGGACTATATCGAAACTATCTGATTAATGAGTCATCTCCATCAATACTATGACAAGCCACATAGAAAGTAGTGCCATTTTGTTAGGGCACCTGGAAGAGAAACTAGACTCAACAGGTCGCAAAAAGAAACAACATCTATTTAACAATTATGCTAAACTACCCATAAATAAAATAAAAAACAGAAGATTTATGCTTTTTAAAATTATACCGACAGTATGGCGCCTAGGGAACGTCCTGGATAGGCAGAGGGCCGGGCTTTGTTTGATATCTGGGTAGATACTGATCCGTGCCCGGGTAGGCTTGCCCCTTACTCATTCGAGGATAAGTCGCATCAGCACTTTGTAAATGCAAGCAAGTTCAATGTTTACTTACATTTTGTTTATGTTGCTAAATTAATTTGTTTATAATAGTATATTCAAATACTTAGATTTAAAATAATAATTTCTAACGATAAAATATTGAAAATATATTCGCGAGGAATGTGCCATAGTCTACTGGCAGATAGAGCACTTCAAAGCGAGTCTAGATCACCAACGAAAAAAATGTGTTGGCCACTGGTTAAGAGGATACAGGGTGTTTTATGCGTTTGGTCTGAAAATCTGACAAAAAAGTAAAGTTAAGTAAAAAAAGTTTTTCTATCATTTCTGAAAAACTATTAGCAGATTCGGAAAGTACAGAAACAATGCTCTCAGAATAGCGTTTCGGCAAAACAATCACAAAGCAATTTAGCGCATCACGAATAACACTTTGACCAGGCATTTTCTATAGAATGGTTTCATAGAGTCTATTCAAATGCTTCAGATACATATCCCTTCTAAGATTACACATGATGCATAGCAAAATACCTTCCTACCCAGCAAGAAAAATACGAGGTCGTACTTGTGAAATTTTTTATTTGTTCCGAACTATGGTATCTAATCTATCTATCTAAAATGATAAAATCTAAATGGATTATGGGTATAATCCACAGTAGGCTAGAACCACCTTTAAATGAAATATGCATGCACTCTCTCAATTCTCCGTTTTCTAAAAAATTGACTTTTTTTTTTGAAAACTGATTTTTTGCATTGATAAGCTTGTCAATATGTCAATCAAGAAAGTAAATGAAACATTCCAATACAAATTTAAACTTAAAGCAAGTTTGGGGAAATAACATACAAGAAACCTTCATGCTCGACAACTCCAGACGTTTTGATAATAATCGGGATATATTATATAAACTTTCCAAGTAGTCAATTTAGACAAAATCATTAGATCTATTCTTATGTTATTTTGAATGACAACAATTTTTGTCTACCAATATATCCGTAACCAATGAATAACATTACTATTTGCGTAACTGGATTTGCTAGGGAAATCCGAGCGCCTCTACTGGCCGTCTGAGTAAACTTTCCATTCGATCAGTGAGATAACGGATGAATATGAGAACCATACCACCGCCGATGAAGACAACCCACAGAAGAGACATCACGATAACCCAACCACCTACCCACTACCCTGCAGATACCGGACGAGACGCCGTCCAGTACCCGTAGTCACCTAGCTCCGTGCAGACCGAAAGTGCTACCAAAGCACTTAGGTCTGCACTTCCTCGAGCTACATAGCTCATCCCTACCTAACCGATGATCCGGATGGCAGGATGTCAATTGACATTCTGCGTACCGGCAGTCAATACCAGCCAAAAATACCTCAAAGTTTCCTAACAGACAGATGACCCGGGGGGTGACAAGCTAGCGAAGAAAGATCATCAAGACAGAAGAGCGCCAGAAGATGAAGGCCTTAGCAGCAAGGTCCAACAAGCTAGGACCCGGGGAGGTGGGTCGAAATCATCCACACCGCTCACATTTGTGAGTGGGGATAATGTAAAGTAAGCTCGTCCACCGCGCACGAAGCCGGTCCAGGTCTACAGCGATGTACTAGGGTAAAGAGCAGTAGTCCTGCTCGACCTTAGATATCTGAGACCGTGATCATTGCCAAAGAATATTGGCGTCGCTCGATCAGTTACTCTTTAGAATTCACTAGGCAAACAATCCAAGACTCCAAGAGTGAAAATTTTTTGTGACCATGATTAAAATCATGCAAAAAACGCACGATGAAAATAGACATCGTCATTGTCTATAGTATAAACGTAAGAATCACGGATTGAAGAAGATAACTGATACTTAACTGATAGGTTGTTTGAAATATGTCCGGGTATTCAGAGACTTCAAAAATGTGGTAGATTTTTGTTTTTATCAATGCAAAAAATCAGTTTTCAAAAAAAAAAAAATTAAAAGTGAGTTTTCTAGAAAACGGCCAAGGGAATGATTTCAAATTTTACGGGAATTGTTTCGGGACAGATAAAGCTACCATTTCCCGTAGGAATTGAGAGAGTGCATGAGTATTTCATTTAAAGGTGGTTCTAGCCTACTGTGAATCTAAAAAAAGCATGCACACATAAATGTGATAACACTTTGAAACGTCACTTTTTCCCCCAGTTGGCGGCTGAAGACGAAAGGTGAATGAAACGTAGCAACCAGCTGAGCTCAGTGGTTTGGGTCGAGGTTCGAGTCGTTTAAAGAACTAGTTTTGGGCACTAGCGTATTTATACTTATACTTCAATAACATTTCTAAGTGAAAACAAGACAAATAAGTTGTGATATTCTGTGAATTTTTACAGGTGGACACAATCAAACTCGAGTATTAAAAAACAATATAATTAATAAATTAGAGTAAAAATACAATCTCTTTACAATGTTTAAATGGAGAAAAACAAATTATAAAAAATTACAAAAATCGTCGCCTTGGTTCGACAAGGTTCTATCTGTGTCAACCATGATTTTAAGTTAAACGAGTGCGAATGTTCCGCAAACTGCAATATCTAAGCTTAATCCAATATTCACTGGCAAAAATTACAGGTCTCTTCAAATAACTATACAACAGAGCAGTCTGCAATTTTCAGGATAGAAAGATATTTATGTACAGAAACCTTTAAAATCAAAATATCAATTTCGCAAAAAGTGCAGATAGAACCTTGTCGAACCAAGGCGACGAAATGTTTAAAAGTTGATACTAAGTGAAAATATCAACTGGTTCACATTAATTTCCTCTGACCAAAATACTGCAACAGATGTTATTAGCTACAGAGATAGGTTGGCTTACGTAACTTTGATTGACGTTGACAATAACGGGTTCTTTCCTTGTGCTTTCTCCGTATGGTAAGTGGTCGAGGTATTCACATAAAAAATAGGCAATTATGAAGGACTAGTTGATAATAAAAAAAAATGAATGGCAAGAATAGTTAAATTTTGTTCAAATAAATGACTATGCAAAGATGCCAGTATTTACTAACACTTTGATCTATGTGACTCTAGACAAAAACTATAAAATTTAACTAGAATTTACTGCAAAAAAATGAAGGAAAATACTAAAATGCCCTTGGAATTACCAAGGTTAGATTTAATATCAAAAGTTATAAATTGACCAAAATAGAAATTGTAAATGTACTTTAAATAATACTACCCGTACCAAAATTCTATTATAAACCAAACCTCTGCTAGCAGTAAAACGGACAATAAAAATCTATAGGTTACTATTCTTTTCAATTTCAAAATCAAAGTGTGTAGATATCTTTTCTAATCAAAACAATCATTTAGCTTATAATTTATTATTGTTTTTTTCTTCTTTTGCCCAGTGTTATGTGAAGTCTTAGAATGGATTTGGATCTGAAGCATTTGAATAGACTTTATGAAATCATTCAATAGATAATGCCTGGTCAAAGTGTTAGTCGTGATGCGCTAAATTGTTTTGTGATTTTTTTGCCGAAACGGTTTAGGTGTGCCGTCAAAATTAAATCGCTATTCCGATAGCATTTTTTCTGTACTTTAGTTGATGGTCTGTGCTTTAATGCTGGTAACGATTGACAGGTGTTAGGAAAAGACTTTTTTGAATAGTCGACGTCACAATTAATTGACATCCTCAGGACTATTTAGGTGAGTTTTCCGTTGTCACATTAGATTTCAAAAATAAAACAGAACACATTAATATTAACAAATACAACAAAACTCCTCAACGTATGAGTAACCTAGTCTATACTGGTACAGTACGTTGAGGAGTTTTGTTGTATTTGTTAATATCAATGTGTTCTGTTTTTTTTTAAATCTAATGTGACAAAGGAAAAGTCACCTAAATAGTCCTGAGGATGTCAATAAATTGTGACGAAACGTCGACATTTAAAAAAGTCTTTTCCTAACTTTCTGGTCTATACCAGTCAACCGTTGCCAGCCTTATTGTTATTTATGGAATTGGTTTTTTGCCATTTAAAATAAGCTTAGGTGATCTAGTTTAAAAAGAAACAGTTTTTAGATGCCATTTTCATATATACTTAGTAAATAAAATATATTTACTTACTTAATTAAGCTCAACTTCTTTTACAAAGGGAGAGAAAAATCTATTAGCCGTTATTAAAAATTTAATAAAAATTTAATAATCCTAAAAATTTAATAACCCTTGCACAAAACTTCAATTAAATAGAGGACAGCAAAGTCATTTGCTACAGTTATTAAAGTCATCTTACTAAAATGCTTTAATAATCGTTATTAAAAACCAATGACATTCCTATGCTGATGTTTGTATTACACTCAAAGAAATAGTATAGGTAAATTCAACAAAACAAATGGTTAACTAACAATATCGTTAATTTTGTTAAACTAAATTATATTGATGGTATTTTTAAACAAGAGGTGATTGTTATTTTAATTAATAAAAAGTTGTCGTACAACAAAACAAACATTAACTTAAAAAATAGATGATTAAGACTATTATTTTTTTCGTCTGACTATTATTTTGTTGAATTCTGTCAAATTAAACTAGATAATAGTATATTTTATTTTTAACTATTATCGAATTGTAATTCTAAACCAGTATTAGTTCGCTGTATTATTGTACTTGGTAGACAAACCAATATTATTGTCGTCTTCTAGAAGTTCTAAAAGAATTACCATAAAATTTGCTTGCTTACCACGTAGTCTATTACAGAAATTATTCCCAGATGACGCCACATACAAATCACTGACAATAATCAATCATGCATTATTTTAGACTCTTATGAATTTATAGAAAATTAATAACATGATTGCAATATTCAAATTCTCTCAGGGATCATCGATATATTTGGATGTATCTTATAAACGATCTCTAATCTTTGGTTTGGGTGGTCTGATGTCTCAATACTGAGATTTTGGCTAACCAAAGAAAGTTTATCATACAATAAAGTGTAGATCAACCTAAAAATTGAACAAAAAACAAAGTCGTTGTACTGTTTAGTTGTAGACCAAAATGAAAATGGATAGTGAACATAAAAAATGTCATTGTACTATTTAATTTGTTACAAGAAGATATGATTATTAAATTACTATTTGTTTACGAAAACAAGTAAAGTTGTATGACTATTCTTTTCTGATTGATTTAACTATGAAACTAGATAGGCGCGATTTCATATGCTCTTTTTGGTTGAATTTACCTGTCATTTTCTTTGAGTGTACCACTAGTTGTGTACTTTTGTTATAGTTATTAAATACTTTATCTACCATTGCAAATTTAACAACTAGTCACTATTATCATATATAATCAATTTAATAGGGTGTCTTATAAGCATCATAAGATGACCTTTCAGTTTGTATTAGATAGCTTCATTAATTTACCTAAATCATAGAATTACAGTTATTAAACTATTTAATTAATATAATTAAATCGCCTAATAATGTCGCGTCTGTTAATAATTATTAATATCGTTATTAATATGACCTATAAATTACGTTTAGTTAAGTTTTTAATTTTAGATAATTATTAAGTATAGGTAACGTATACAGTACGTCTATAAATTCATTTTTAGCCAAACGCATGGCTTTCTTGAAAATTCCTGAAGCAGGTCGATTTTTAATTTTAAATTGGCGTATTTTCGAATGACATTTCAATAAACAGGACAATTCGCATTGAAGTAATGACATTATCAACATTTTTTTATAATGAACACCCTATATATTATTCATTTTTAGAATCTACATATATAAACTAATTCCAAAAGTGTAATACATAGCCCTTAAATTTATAAAGGTTGGCCAAAAATGCAATAATTCATGTGGATCCTTCATTAGCTAAACACATAATTTAATGCAAAATCACAACAATTACACATGAATTAATGCATTTTTGGCCACCCTTTATAAATTTAAGCGTGTGACACATTTTTGGAATGAGCTTTATATGTATATAGATCTAAAAATTGAATAATACAGTGTTCTGTACAAAAATGCCGATTACGTCATTACTCCAATACGGCAGTATAAAACAAAAAATCGGCCAGAAATTTTAAAGAAAGTCATGCGTTTGGCTAAAAATTAATTTATGCTTTTATGGACGCACTGTATATACAGTGTGTCCCAGGATAGATGTAACAAGAGGTGTAATGGCCCAAAAATTTTGGAATTTTGGAATGGTATTTGGGGATTGAGTCCTGCTTGTTGTAAAACTAAAGTATACCAAAAATGACTTGATTTGGTGTTCCACAGAGTGTTTTATAAGTTGCAAAGTTGTAAAAATCACCACTGATATGAAAAAATTCCACTAAGAAAAGTTATTTAGAATGCAATACCAAATTTCAGAAATATAAAATTATTTTTTTGAAACTACCCATTTTTTGTAGATATGTCAATAATAAATGATAAATATGTATCCACTGCTTTTCTCATAGCCAACGTTTAGGTTCTACATAACTTTAAATACTAATTCACAAAAAATAATTTCTATGCAGTTTTAATTGAATGGTTCAAAATAAAATACTAATTTATCGAAAAAATGGGAAGTTTCAAAAAAATAATTTTCTATTCCTGAAATTTGGTATAGATGTATAAAATTGCATTCTAAATAACTTTTCTTAGTGGAATTTTTTCATATTTTGAAAAATAAAGGTACTTTATTAGTGGTGATTTTTACAACTTTCCTTATAAAACACCCTGTAGAACACCAAATCAAGTCACTTTTGGTATACTTTAGTTTTACAATAAGCAGGACTCAATCCCCAAATACCATTCCAAAATTCCAAAATTTTTGGTCCATTACACCTCTTGTTACATCTATCCTGGGACACACTGTATGTTACCTATTTAATAATTATCTAGAATTAAAAATATTCTTACCTTCGAATGCATCAACATAGGAGTCTAAGCCCCAATCAACTAAACGTAATTTACATGTCATAATAATAATGTTAATAATTGTTAACAGATTGTTAACATTATTGTTAGCAAAATTGTTAACATTACTTGTACCATGCACTACCATGTACCAACAAGAACAGACTGGAAGAAATTTGAAATATGTTATGCGCATACGCAATATGTGATGTCTATTCGGCGGGTATCAAGCACAAATAATTTTTCCAATTACCATAGCTAGTGAACTAATAATATTTCTTAAGAATTATTTTATTAGCCTTATTTAATAGTGACAGCTTAAACATTAATAATGTTATTAGATGCGTAATAAAAGTTAGTAAGGTAACGTAGTACAAATAGCAATTTGGTTTTATTGAAAAATATCGATTTATTCCAATAAGATACGTTTGTTACCGTAACTGGAGAACCGATAACCATAATAATACTGTTTTAGGAAAATTACTAATAGCTCTTAGTACTTTAAAATGTGGGTATTAAAGTCGTAATAATGGTTACAATGTTTTTAATAACTTTTATTAAGAACTTTTTAGCAAGGTACTTTAATAAATCTGTTTTTCTGAGTGTAAAGAAGGGCATAGTCTCGAATAAATTGCCAGTAAATTCATCTAAGAACAATATGCTGCGTCCTTAGGAAGATAATATGTGAGTTGCTGCATCAATTTGTAGTTTAATTACAATTATCTTGCATTTCTGTAAATATTTTAAATTGGAAGTGTTTTAGAATTGTATGGAAATGTATGTACATATATTGTATAGTAGTGCTTTTATAACTGTCTTAAATATTATTTCTTCCATTCTTTCTCTACTCGCTGCAACTTAAAACTTTATAGACAGTTCGTATTTTTGCCATAGCATAGCAACGGAGATTTTTTTAAATTGTATTTTTTATAACTGAAAAAGTATATCAATTGTGCAAACAGCAAAGCCAATTCTTGAAGTTTTGAAAAATTTGGTTCCATAAAATGACCATAAGAGAAGTTATCACAAACGATGGTTCTTTTCCAACCGGATGAAGTACACCTTGTTATGCTTGACACGTTAGAAAGTCTTCTATTAATACTTTCCTAGGGCACTTAAAAACCCCAAATTTAAGCCTAGTTGATTTTGCAAAAATATACAAATCCCTTCCTTTCCTATAACAAAGAAAACATCTAGTCTTCCACTTATTATAGTATCGTTAATAGTTTATATCTTGCTTTCATTTATCATGGTTTCAGTAAATTACTGTTTCTCAGTTTTTCTCACGTATCTTAAATGATAGAAAGCATTAAGATAT
The DNA here is from genome assembly GCA_936432065.2 of Rutpela maculata. Taxonomy (NCBI): domain Eukaryota; kingdom Metazoa; phylum Arthropoda; class Insecta; order Coleoptera; family Cerambycidae; genus Rutpela; species Rutpela maculata. The sequence continues at coordinate 56,562,840 of OW386286.2, read as the reverse complement.
TACGTACAGGAAGTAGAGAAAGAAGGTAAGAACTATTGATAATAATATTTAAGACAGTAGATTCACCATTTTTATATCTATGTTTTACGAATAAGTACCGTGTTCTTTAACTAAAATTCTACTATCTTAATGTGTGCAGTTTTAAAGGAAAATGAAACAATGGCTTGTATATTCCTTTTATTTGCAATACGCAAATTAACGCATGTCGCAAAAACAAGTCATACATGGATGGCATGTCTTTTAACGTCACTATATTAATGAAGTTACTCTATGACAGAAAGAATAGTGTTATTCACAACGTTTAAATGAAAATAATAATTTTTTTTTATGAAATGATGAAAGGTGACTATCACGAAAAGCGGCGTCTGGTTGTCGGGCGGTAGGACAATGGCGCAAGGGCGTACCCCTGCAACACATCATTCACGAACAATCACCACTAAAAAAATAGCCATTTAAAAATGACTTACGTCAACTTTTTTTACATTTTAGTTCTATCGCCCGACAGCCAGATGGCGCTTTTTGTGATCGAAATTTTTCTTAAAAAAACTCGTTATTTTCTTTTAACAATGACGTAAGGAAAATATTAACTGCCTGTCTGACTGATACTCATCAATTCTTAATGTGTTTTAATTTGCTTGATCTACAATTATAATTTTCATTTTAATGTAGTTTAGACAAACCGTACTCAGAGGTTATTATTTGAATACTGCCAAGCAGGTGTATGAGCTCATCTTCATTTGCTGCAACTAAAGTGATGTATCATTTACAAGTTTCAAGTAGAAATCTTGCTTCCGGTTATACACTCCAGTTCCCCAGCACACGTCGCAATACTTCTTCACTATAGTAAAATTTTTGCCACGTATTCGTCGAATAGTGAATATCTGATGTCCAATTGTTCCTAGCTACAAACTTACTTACGGTCTGTCCCATTCTCATTGTCAAAAGCCTTATTGTAGTTAAGATATAAAGGTACATAGGCACATGCCCTTGCCTTTTCGATTAATTGTCGTAGCAAGAAAATTCGTTTAATTTTTGGTTAAAAGTTCATACATCAAGTAGAGATGTGGTGCGGAAAATTAGCATTTACAAAGATAATGTATTTTGATGCCCCGTTATACAGGGTGTAAGAAAATACCGGTTATAAACTACCGGGTGCAAAATCTACATGTAATAATAGGAAAAGTTCATAGAACCACAAATGCTTCCTGAAAAGATCCCTGAAATATTAAACAAAAACCTACTCTAGGGCTCCACTTTTGAAAGCCGCTAGCATTTTGGATCACATTTTTATATGAACTTTCTTTTATATTTTTGCATGTAGAATCTGCATTGGAAGTTTGTAACCGGTATTTCCGAACACCCTGCATATCAAAGTGAGGAGATATTTTATAACGCATACATTATACAGTATGATAATTAGGTACTAAGGGAATAAATAAGATGATTTGAAATTCAATGAATGCCAATGCCAGAACCCTTAGATACATAAACGAATTTAATTAATTCTTTTAATGGTTTGTTTGTTTTGTTTTTGACGTCGATGTTCAAGCTGTGAAATCATCCCCAAATTTAATAAATGGTTAGGTGATTTCTGTGGGATTTCTTGATACTGCCTTTTTAACAGATCAACGTTTAAGGGTGGCGGTGACGTGCTTAAGAAAGTGATTTCGTAATTCGACAATTTCTCCTATATCACTGAACCAATTGAAAAAGTTCTGTGATAGCTATTAGAGAAAACTTGATAGAATGATACCAGACTATTGAAATTGTCGAATTACTTTCACCGAACCGCCTACCTTAATATCCCTTTACCTTTGATCGTTTTTGAGGAATCAACACTAATATTAAATTAATCTATATTTTCGAAAGCTCATTTTCAAAACATTGTTAAGTTCAAATCATGAAATTGATTCCATTAATAGTACAGGTCAACATTTGATCTAAGAACAATCACCAGACTTTACCAGAGTATACATAGGTTTTTTGGGTCACTGATTCCGAATCCGAGGTTGGTTAAGCTTCATCACGTCAGGTTCTTGGTCATTTGAAGGTCAAACAGAAAAAATTTATATTTATGTTTCTGAGGTCACTGAATTCAAATCTGCTGTTACTTTTACCATTCAAGAACATCAGACCATCTAGAGGTCATTTCAAAGCATTTTCAAATCATTTTGAGGTCAAATTGAGAAAAAGTGACTAAAAAATCTGGAAAAATGATTACATGGGTTTTTTGGGTCGCTGACCTCGAATCCGTGCTTGGCTGGGCTCTATCACATCTTATTCAAGGTCATTTGAAGGTCAAACTGAGAAAAAGTGGTGTAAAAAATTTGAAAAAAACTGTTTTTGTTTTTGGGATCACTGAGTTCAATTTTGTCGTTATTTCCAGATTTTTAAGCCGCTTTTTCTCAATTTGACCTCAAAATGATTTGAAAATGCCTTGAAATGAGCTCTAGATGAAGGGTAAAAATAACAGCGGATTTGAATTCAGCGACCTCGAAAACATAAACATAATTTTTTTCAACGTTATTACACCACTTTTTCTGAGTTTGACCTTCAATATAACCTTGAATCCGATGTGATAAGAGTCCAGCCAACCACGAATTCGAGGTCAGCGACCCAAAAAAACCCATGTAAGCATTTTTTCAGATTTTTTAGCCACTTTTTTTCAAAATGATCTCAAAATGCCTTGAAATGACCTCTAGATGTTTTTGAAAGGTAAAAATAACAGCGGATTTGAATTCAGCGACCTCAGAAACGAATATAAATTTTTTCAAATTTTTTACACCACTTTTTCTCAGTTTGACCTTCAAATCACCTTGAATCCGATGTGATAGAGTCTAGCCAACCACGGATTCGTGGTCAGCGATTCAAAAAACCCTGTAAGCATTTTTCCAGGTTTTCCTCAATTTGACCTCAAAATGATCTCAAAATGCCTTGAAATGACCTCTAGATGTTCTGATGTTCTTAAAGGGTAAAAATAACAGCGGATTTAAATTCAGCGACCTCAGAAACATAAATATAATATTTTCAAATTTTTTACAACACTTTTTCTCAGTTTGACCTTCAAATGACCAAGAACCTGACGTAATGAAGCTTAACCAACCGCGGATTCGGAATCAGCGACCCAAAAAACCTATGTATACTCTGGTAAAGTCTGGTGATTGTTCTTAGATCAAATGTTGGCCTGTGTAGTTTTTACTTTATTTATTATGTACAATAATTACATTACTAGTCTTATATAGAAAAACTATGTACTAATGACATCAAGAATAGAAACTAAATAGGTTCAAATGTACTATTTATAATAATATTAATTATTAAACTATAATAAAATAAATAATTGTGAACTTATTGCATTTTTATTTTATCACAACATTACTTTACCGCCAATTATTTTCTCTACATATTTTCTATTAATTTTTAGGTTGCAAAGTTTTCCCGTGCTTGAGGTGTGGGAAACTATATAGAACGAAAAAGGGCATGCGAAATCATTTTAGATTCTCATGCGAACATAAGAAAACATTTTTTTGTAATTTCTGTACCGCCTCTTACTACTACAAACATCATCTTCAGAGACACAAATGCCAGTACGCCGACGAGGCTATGGAAAAATTGAATTTGTTGAATTTGTAGTTAGCGAAAGTTCACATTGCATGCGTAAATGTTGTAAAATCTAGAAATTAGCATTGTCATTATTTATCTTTATTAAATACCCTTGTAGTATCATTCGCTCTTTAAAGAAACCTTGCCAGCGTCGGGTTACACATCGGACACACAATCAGTAACCTGACTATATTGAAGTCATTTTGTTCGAATTATCAGCTCCCTGTGCCGATGGTCGAAGCTGACACACCCTGATAAGAGTCTAGTGTGCTAGGCTCTCAACCAAAAAATTTTACCTTAGTCACACGGTGACGTCAGCATGTGTCCAATTGTTTGGTCTCGGCAAAGGGATTATTTGCGATTTTTTAAAAATTTAATTGTTCAAAAGTACTCCATTAGGAGAGCCTATTGCCAAAAGAATAGAATTTTTGCGATTAAATTAACCCTTAAAATAGCCGTTAATCATCGCTTTCTTGGAAACGGGGTTTGAGAGGCGGTGACGTCATATCACTCGTCGCCGGCTTGCTGTCGAATGTTCGGGTGTATGAGTTGGGTACCATTGAGTTTTAACCAATGTTTAATTGAACTGTTCTTTTAATTTTATTTACGTTGTGTGTGTGTCGTGTTGGCCTCAAAATGAGCGATAATAAAAACCACTACAAGTATTGCAAAGTTCCAAAGTGTGGTAATACTGTAATACATCGATGAAATCCCCTAATAAGTTTTTATTTCCCTGCCATCAGATGTGAATGCGAGGATACTATGACAGAAATCCATGAGACGAATCCACTTTGTTTCGTTAGGATAAAAATACCTCTGTGAGAATCATTTTAATATATACCACTTAAAACTCCCCAGGCTTGTAACTTTCTTATTTTTTAAGCAACGACCATGTTGGGCACGTCAAATTGTAGATATTTTTAAGGCATTTAAAAATGTGTACAGAATAATTTAATTTTTTTTTTCTTTTTACTTCCACATCCAGTGGAATATAGTAACGACAAAAAAAATTTTGAAAATTTTTATTGTTCAGATAGGTTTAGAATGTCATGAAACGTCGAGATTTTAAATTTGAGCGAAAAAAAATATCTGTCTGTCGGTCTGTAACTTTTTTTTGTGCGCACGTTTACTCTGGAACAGTTTAAGATATTGACTTGAAATTTGGTACACGTATGTACTTTAACGGGATCTAGGACTAGATTATATTTTCATCTTATTCCGTCGAAGGGTAGGAGGGTAAAATGGGGTAAATGAGGGGGTATATAGGTAAATCAAGCAGGTAACAGTCCATAAAATTGGTATTTAGTGTATACAAGAGAAGCTAAGGTTTCAAAAAAATTTTTGGCAATAGCCACTCCCATTACCACCCCCCACCCCACTACCATGTGGGATATCGTTTTATGGGTTTTTGGGGTAGACGATTTCAAATATTATAATATTAAAGTTCTATAAACAATTATTTCCACATACAATTTTTTTTCGTTATGAGACTTGGATGGAAAATCTGGATGTGGAAGTAGTGATTCCTTGGGCAGCGGTTTTTTAAAATTGTTAAGAAAGAAAACTTAATTTCCTTGAATATTTTTTACTTCACCCTATACATGAACTGTTTTCTTATAAAGGTTTTAATTAGCTTCAATTTATGTTAATACGTCATATTCGAAATTCTTTTTGGTTTTAGAGAAATAAATAAAAACACTCTTTCCGATTCCAAACTGATTTTTTTTTTAATAACTTTGACAAGAATATAAATAATAATTTTATGTTTTATTTGTAAAAGACATCACAAACAAGATTCAACGTAACAAAACAGCAACAAGAAACAAAAGAAATAAATATTTTTAAAAACAAACTTATAGTAAAATGTACTAAAAGGAAATTGCAAAATTTTTATTTTTAAAAAATTTTTATTTTAATAACATAAATTGAAGCTAATTAAAACCTTTATAAGAAAACATTGACACACTTCATGTACAGGGTGAAGTAAAAAAATATTCAAAGAAATTAAGTTTCCTTTCTTAACAATTTCTTCAAAAAAATTTTTTTTTAAATCACTCTGTATGCTTGTTTAAAGGCTTTAAAAATGTCTACAATTTGGTGTGTCCAAAATGGTCATCGCTTCAAAATTAAAAAGTTACAAGTCTGGGGAGTTTTAAGTGGCGCACCCTGTATACCGACCAACCTATTTTGTTACATTTATTAATTAAAAATGTATGTAATTTAGAAGAGATATATAGACATAAATTCTAGTTTACAGCTAGTTCATTCATAGATCTACTCTGAACTAAAGAACGATTTTATAACCAATCACAAAATTTTAAGGATATATATTTTCATAAGTCCTCGCATACCGAAGGAAAGTATTGTATTCGTGAATATTTCCTCCGATTTTCAAGTTTTAAACTATGTAGATTACGAAAACTAAAGTCTCTCAATGTCTTTCTGTTTGTCCATCTACATGTCCATCAGTTGCAGCTAAAGTTGTTTCAATGATAGTTTTATAATTTTGGAAAACAATTTTAAAAAATGCCGAAGCTATTTTTATACCAAATGTTAGATCTATAGAGATCAGTAATCATACAATATTATTACATACGTTTTCATTTTAGATCAACAAGAATCGCTAAAATGAAAAAGTTTCCCATTTTGAAATATCCTGGCCGTTCTGTACCTAAATATAATTTGTTTTATCGAAGCAATACTTAGTTTGTAGCATATTTTTTAAAAATTAGATAAAAACATATCAAAAATGTTTTTGACATAACAAAATTCATGTAGGATGAAATCAGGTAAAATAAATCGAAAATGAAAGCTAATTTTTTCCATTAGTTACTGTATTGTTTCCAAAAACTAATTTTGAAGAGCCCAAAAAAATTAAAATTATGTCTGTCTAAATTTTGAAACAAGTTCACTCTGAGATATACCTAACTTACCTTTGCATCTTTACGCTTCTCAACTCTGCACCGTTGCGTTATTGCTTTCTTGTTCATAAATTAACATAACCGCCGTTGATTTGGCTGAAGTGACTTCACGTTAGCCGCGATACGGATTTACATGCTATTTCTGTCTAAAATTACAATTTGATGTTTCAAGCAGTTTAGAAGCCCTATTATTATAACGTCTTGGCATACGATTTGTGATCCATGAATTATTCTAGTTGTCCTCTCTTTGCTGTATGTCACGTCTCACAGCATCACGGTTGTCCTTTAGACGTACAACCCCGCCAAAGATTTTCCCATCAGCTCCTTGGTGATATCAAGGCACCCTCTTCGTCTTTAACCTTCTGGTTTTCCCTAAACTATGAACTATTCTGTCCTCACTTCGGCTGATCTGACAAAAAATGAGAGAATTCGGGAGAATACGATGCTGGAGAGACTGCTTTTGGAGACGTATTTCTTTGAAAATTATGATGTCCAGGGAATGCCTAGCAAACATCTCCTGACCCACATCTGGAAGACATCAATATATCGTCGGTCTGCCTAGTTGACGATCCATATCTCATAGGCATGAAGAAAGATGGAGAAAACTACGGCGTCAAGTTTAGAAGTACTTAAACGCCAATGCAGTGACTCGCGACCCTTATGGTTTATATAACAAATTGCGCTTTGTTTTTTTTGTCTACTATCGACCCTTGAAGTATTCCATTTATTTACGAATCACCCTAAGGTAACGTTCTGGTGGGGTTCAGATATAGCTATTCAACCACTCAACCAGGACACACACAAAAAAAACTATAATCTGTCACAGATGAAAATCGAACCGGTTAGAGTCATGCAGCGGCTAGCTGTGTTATCTCTCTCAACTGTGATCTAAAACACAGTAGGTACTACCGTTTCAGTCTTTGTCATATTGTCATATTTATAATTAATATTTATTTGAAATATACCAAACTTAACACAGAAATACCAGGAAAACCATATTTTAGTACTGAATGTCAGCAATGCCGACAGCTCCGATTCATTTCTGATAAACATTACATTGTGTACATATACTTTTTAAAAGTTATTAATTTCACTGATGTTAATTTTAATTATAATTTATTTATTTATTCATTATGTTTTTGATTTTTATAAGTGTTGTTTTCTTGTAAATAACGGCTTTTGTTTGTTTCAATTTCGGTGCTTTGGGTTATTTTTTTATTATTTATTTATTTTTTTTTTTCATACCGAATTTTTAGGTCCTTTAAGGCGGCCAAAAGGAAAGGGAAATTTCAGATGTATATGCGGACGAACTTACTATGAAAAGAAAAACTTAATGAGGCATCAAAAGCTAAAATGCAACATAATGCAATTTGAGGAATATACAATAATTCAATAAATAATTTAAGATATTTAGTAAAGATCGATCAAGTTTGCGTCACCCCCGTGAGGGATCAAATTCAATTATGGCATCATAATTTTGCACACACACCCCCTCTCTATTTTTTTTGCACCGCCAGCTCTTTAAAAGGTAGAAATAGTTGAGTGGGGGTGCAAACTTAACGCTTGTTCCCCCCCCCCCCCCACTTGATCTAATTAAATTGCTACTTCCGTCATCATGATCGCTTAATTTTGCGCAATTTTGCATATACTGACATTAGTGTCCACAGAACCCCGAAAAGTGTCCTTCAACCTCCCTCACTACCAAAATTCCTATTACTTTTGCGCTATCTTAATCATTCAATTTTTTTGCATGCTCTACTACAAATTTTGCACACACTCACATTAGGGCCCACGGCATCTGGAAAAATTTCTCTTTTTGTGCTATCTTTATCACTCAATTTTGCACAAACTATTTTATATTTTGCGCATACTCAGCTTAGTACTTATGGCTTTCTATTTTTTTCATAATAGGCTGATTTGTTTAATTCGACTTAACTGACTTAGCACCAGATTATCATTGCAAGGCCTCAGGTTAAGTGTTAAATCCGTATCCGTTTATCTACTACATTTTATGGTATGGGTTAGGAAACTCTTGAATAACCTGAGGTTAGTAACGCTTCCTACAGAAAAATGTGTGATTTTTTTGTTACTAAGTTAGAAAGATTTGGTTGTTTTTGTTCCTTTTCATTTAAAAATAATAAAAGACAGATTTACTCTTAAAATTGCTTATGGTTTATTTAGTTAATAGATCAGATGTCTCTTGCATTTTTGTAAGCTTTTATTTAACTTCATTTGCATGTTAGTATGTTTAGGTCAAATCTTTCAAGAATTTTGATCAACTTAACGATGTCCAATTGAGTTGAAATTTTGCACACACATGTAGTTCTGGTGACAATACAATAATATGATACCAAGAAGTGTGTTTTTTCGTACTAACGTATAATTTAATCGAATACGTGTACACTCAGACGTTGTATTCTAAGAAATGACGAAGGATTAGGTATTATTTTAAGTAAGGACGACGCAATGAAAATAAATCTAATTAAGATGTAACTAAAAAATTAAATTAAATGTAAAAAAAACTTTTTAACAAGCTTTTATTATTATTTAGGTGTACGAAAACGAAAAAAATAAGTTATGTTGACTTAATTGTCTTAAAAGCTTGTCGCGTGAATAAATAAAAAAACTTAGGTAGTTCTCTGTCAAACAAAATTAATGCCTGTATGAACTTCACGTGCGCGACAAGGTTTTAAGACAATTAATACAACATATCTAATTTTGTTTTTTTTTTAGGTTTAATACACCTAAATAATAATAAAAACCTATTTTTTAAAATTTTTATTTATTTTTTTTACAAGGTTACGTGCTTTACGTACCACTTGTATAATATTTCAGTGTTAAAAGTAATTAATTTATTGGTAAGACCGAATGATTTCTACAATACAGTAAAATAGGTTTTAATATTTGCTTTTTACTTCCACATCCAGTGGAAGTATAGTAACGACAAAAAATTTTTTTAAAATTTTTATTGTTCAAATAGGCTTAGAATGTCATGAAACGTCGAGATTTAAAGTTTGAGCGAAAGAAAAATTTTCTGTCTGTCTGTCTGTCGGTCTGTCTGTCTGTCTGTAACTTTTTTTTTGTGCGCATGTTTACTCAGGAACCGTTTGAGATATTGATTTGAAACTTGGTACACATATGTACTTTAACGAGATCTAGAACTAGATTATATTTTCATCTGGTTCTGTCGAAGGGTTGAGGGCAAATTGGGGTAAATTTGGGATAAATAGGTAAATCAAGCAGGTAAGAGTCCATAAAATTGGTATTTAGTATATATAAGAGAAGCTAAGGTCTCAAAAAAAATTTTGACATTAGCCACCCCTTTTACCACCCCCACCTCATTATTAAAGGGGATGAAAAAAAAATTGTGATTTAGTGTGTGTACAAGAACCAGAAACCTCAAAATATTTTTTTACTTCATCCACCCCCACTACCACCCCCTATCGCCACCCCCGCCCCACTACCGATGTGGGGTATGGTTTTATGGGTTTTTGGGGTAGAGGATTTCAACTATTACATTATTAAAGTTCCACAAATAATTATTTCCACGTACAAAATTTTTTCGTTGTGAGTGACTTGGATAGAAAACCTGGATGTGGAAGTAGTGATTCCTTGGGCAGCGGTTTTAGATAAGAAAACTTTTTACCTATCGCTTGGAAACTCCATGCCTCAATTTGTGCCATAATAAATATTACTGTGGGCTTCCTTGGTCTAAACTTGATGAAAAAGTCAACATCGTCATAGTCTTCAATGGGGTTATTTCGTTGATAAAGTATGTAGGGCCGTCTCTCGTGATCCAAAAATTCCAAATACCTTTATCATCATCGCTTATTTCGTCAAAAGCTTCCAGGGTTAATAATTTTAGCAAAAAAAAAAATTTTCCATCCAACTATCCACAGGGAACATGAAATTTTTCCATTAACCTGGTGGTAACAGGCATAACCTCCACTTTGTCTAGTTAAATTAACTCTGACTTTAACCCAAGGTTGCTTTTAACCTGATCATAATAAACACTTTATCTTAAAGTCAGAGGGGCAAACAAATCTATCCCTGTATTGATAAACATGCCCTCAGTATAGTATTTTCCTATCAAAACATTACTTTATTGTTTTGTCCTCTTTTCAAATTTAATTTTTCATTTGTTTTTAATAGCAGCGTCGAGATTTAGAGTTTGAGCAAAACAAAATTTCTGTTGGTCTGTCTGTAATTTTTTTTGCGCGCACGATTACTCTGGAACCGGTTATAATATTAATTAATGAAACCTGGAACTAGGTTATATTTTGATCTTATTCTGTTGAAGGGTTGGGAGAGTAAATAGGTAAAGCAAGCAAGAGTCCATAAAATTGGGATTTAGTGTATGTACGAGAAGCCAGGGTCAATTTTCACCCCCACTACCATCGCTTCGCCATTATCAAAGGTAGTGAAAAAAAAATAAAGTTGTGATTTTGTGTGTGTACAAGAACCAAAGGCCTCAATTTTTTTTCGGCATCGGCCACTTCCACTACACCCCCACCGGAAATTTGGATGAGGAAGTAGTGATTCCTTAGGCACCGGTTTTCTTGAAAGATTATTGGAAAGTTACGTTCAAGTTACCTATAAGAAATGCCGCACGGAGAACCGAATATTAACGTCAATCTCGATCAGGGGTCAAGGAATTCTAATTAAACGGTGCGTGAAGTATCTGAGGGTTAACTTAGACAAACGACTGATGTTTAACAGCCACGTAAATGAGACTATACGTCTCATTACTCCACGTCCAGGAGTCTGTACCCGCTCCTGGCCAGAGGTAGCAGACTAAACAGAAATAATAAAAAACTGTTATACACGATGGTGATCAGACCGGCAATCACATATGCGGCGCCGTTGTGTTGCAGCATCCCGGCCACGACAATGAGAAAACTTCGAGAACTCGAACTCAAATCTATGCGCCTCATCTTTGGTTCGGACAGATACACCTCCCTCATATATTTATACGCATAATGTCACGACATAAACCCACTAGCGGAATACGTCCAAGAAATTTCCCAAAATTCTATTATTTCAAACTAGGCGATAGTCCGCTAACCCGCAATATAACACGAATCAGACAGCATAATGCAATACTTTTCGATATAAAACACCCCCTACCATACCAGGCGTTGCCTATTTTCCGGCAACCTCTGTCTTAGCCACACTTTCCTGCACCACAACCTCTTATTTCCCTACTTCTGATCTTTCTCTTAACTTTATAACCTAACCTGTTCTATTCACTTTGTATGTTGTTCTTTTCTTTTTCCTTTTTGTCCTCTTTTTGTTTCTAAATTCCTTTTAGACCGAAAATTCCCTCAAAAATTCTTGTTAAACCAAACCGGATCTGTCCCGTCCAGCCCTACATTTACCACAGCGCCGGAGCTGCGCGCCGTATTTGTCTGGCTGGCTCCGGACCAGCATCCGGCGAGGCACATTCTGTATATTAAAATGCTTAATAAATTGTTTACTACTACTACAGAATATGAGAAATCGGAATATGGAGCCATAGGCTCTAAGCTGCGTGTTAGTAGTGGGAAGCGAGAAAAAATGTTGAAATGCCGTGGGCACTAATGTGAGTGTGTGTAAAATTTAATGTACAGCGTGCAAAATTGTGAAAATTTAGTCGATTAAGATACTTAGCACAAAAATAATAGGAATTATGGAGTAGGGGGGGCTGAAGGAAATTTTTTGGGACCCCATGGACGCTAATATGAGTGTATGCAAAGTTTGAAATAAGGTGTGTAATTTTGTGCAAATCCAGATGATTATGATGAGGAAACAATCAATTTAATTGGAGCATGGTGTGGGGAGAGGTGGCAAGCGTCAAGTTTGCATCCCCTACCTAATTTTATCTACAATTTTTGAAGTTGGGGGGGGGGAGAGGGTACAAAATTAGAGAGGGGCGTGAGAAAATATGCAAATGTCTGAAAAATTATGATGAATCATTTTGTCTTACTGCTCACGGGGGTGGGGCAAACTTGATCTATTTAGTAAGGTGTTGTTATATTGTTATGTTTATTTATTTTTAATTATGGGTGGTTGTATTTCTTCTTTAAGTTTTTATGTATAGATTTAATGGTTTTAAAACTTTTAACAAATTACATTTATTAAGTTAGTTACACCAGTAATGTTCATATTTGTTAAATAATTTAATAGTTTATATGTAGATACTGTGTTCACTTTGTAATGTTTTTTGTAGACAATTTTAAGGTTTTAATATAGTTAACTGGATAGGAATGATTGTATGCAGTAATGGATAAAATGTTCAATTTTCAGGTAATAAAATATGATCTGTAAGCGGGGGGATTAAGAGCCATTTGCGCATTGAATCTTGGATATGTGTGTCACCAATCATTTGATTTGGTCTTGGTAATAGATGCACGTGGTTAGTGCGTGCGACAAATTCTATTTTCGTTTGAATTTGGAGGAGGGTAATTCCAAATAATTTATCAAATCAATGTCGCTCAATGACATGTGTCGCTTGACACTACTAACAGTTCAATTCATCACTATCGGCGTTTTCCTAGCTGAGGTAAAGTTACCGTTTACCTCACTCAGCATTTTCTGAAAATGTCGAAGTAGAACCGGCAAACTGACATAATTAGGATTTAAGACTAATTTTAATCTTGTGAGTTTGTCAGTTCTACTCCAACATGCTGAGAAAAACGGTAAATATACCTTAGCCGGGAAAGGAGGATATTGATGAATTGAATTGTCAGTAGTATCAAGCGGCACATTTCATTGAGCGACGTTGATTTAAAATTACTACATTAATTATTTAAATTATTCGATGCATCAAATTTTTTATTTTGTACTCTAAACGGAAGCTATCTTTTTTTGAAAAAAACGCTTTTATTTTTTATTTTTGTTTTGCATTTTTTAGATATCTCAGGTTATATTGGTCGGATCGGAATTGTTCTTAAAACATTTTACTTCAAGCGAATCACGTAATCTCAAGCTGTAGTACTACTAGTATATTGGATGAAAATTCCAAGATATATCGTAAATAAATGTTCCAAATGTACAATTAAAACGTACCGTAAAGCAAGGAACATTGCATTAAAATACTTGTTTTTATGTGCTTTATTTATATACAATGTGATTTACCACGATATGCGGAAAATAAAATGATGTACTAGTCTTCGATGTGGGAAAGCCCCTGCAAAATTTTAGAGTGCTCCGAGGTAATTTAGTATATTAAAAAGATACGCTACTGTTACGTGTCTGTGGTCAGTAATAGGGCGACGAACTTACTTGTGAAAGGACGTATTGGAGATGTTTACATTTCCTTAATTGGCATAAAAAGTGAAGCTGGCGGGTGCGGTCGAAGTGCCGTATTTTTTGCTTTTGGTAGAACAATCAGGACACCGGCAGGTACAAAGCACCGCCGAAGTTGGTGTGTCTGTGTTATTGACGGGTTTAAGTAAATATCTCTTATATCTACTTGTAGAGTTCACTAGCATAGGGTCAATGTCTTTTCGATTTATTTCGCTATTTTTGTTGTGTGATTTGATAAAACCAAAAAGTCACTTCTACCCTCTCCAGCTTTGCTGTCAATAGTGTCAATTCCAAATCTAATAAAGTGATATGGTTTTATCGCGTTACATCAGATTGGTTAAAATCATTGGCGACGCATTTCTACAAAAAAATAAGGTTTCTTTTTGGTCATTTTTTTTTAATTTTAATTTTTATAATTCCTCTCGGCGGGGACAACCTGCTGATAATTTTTCCGCATGTCATGATAGATCACCTTGTATAATCATGATCACTGTCGTTCTTAAAAACATATTTTTTTAAGTTTTTTGTCGTTTTTATTTTTTTTTTGCAAAAATCTATTTTTTACGCAAAATAATAGTTATTGCTAAAATCGCAAAAATTCATAAACACACAAATTTTTTTTTTAACTGCGATTATAACCCGAGATGAGTATTTAAAATACATTTCACGCCTATGTGAAGAATTTTGTAATCATAGCATGAACTAAGAAATTTGCAAAGGAAATGCAGACGTTGACATAATTCGTCACGCTATATCAAAAATCTAATAACAATTATATCATCGTTGGTCAATATATCGTTTTACTGATTATTTTGACATTTTTATAAACCGATGATAAATAAAATTCATGATAAGTATATTAGTCAACATAGTTTTAAAAACCTTGAAAAGTGTATCATATTCCTATATGCATTTTTTGGCTATCAGACTACGTCAGCATTTGTAAGAATACGAAAGAAAGGATCTGTAATATCTTAACTAAACATCCCGACATACAAGCTTTTTATGATGCACAAGAAACAGCAAGCTTGTTTTCAGAAGATAAAAGGACCATAGAAGCTGACCTGAGGAAAGACACACATTTAGGAACTCTCAGATGTAGGTGTTACCTGTTACTGCCTGTAAACCAGCAGTTCTCCCTCCAACTAAGAAGAAGCAACTCATGAACACTCTTTAAGAGTGTACTTATAAATACAACAATTGTTATATGATATCAACGGGAACCTGAGATATTTTTAAAAAATGCTAAGCAGAAACAAGAAGTAAAGGTTTTTAAAAAACAAAAAAAAATCGCTTCCGTTTCGGGAAAAAATAAAGAAAACTAACTGAGCCTCTATGATGTCCAGAATCAAGACATTCGTAATTTTTTTGCCTCCTCTTCCCCTTATTCACAACTTATTGGAATGCGTCTTATTCGCCTTTCGCCCTCTGATTTTTTCTGAACTATCAACCATTCTATATTGTCTTTTCTTCGTTTGATGTGACCAAAAAATAAGAGAACTCCGGAGAAAACGATATTGGAGAATAGCACGTTGAGGCTTTTCGTAGTTAGTAGTCCCAAAAATGCCTAGAGCCTATCAAAGTTGACCAATGCAAATAATTTTTTTTTTTAGTTTTCCTTTAATTTCATCTAAACGATCCTTAAATTTCTAAACGATCCCTCACGAGCTTTTTTGATAAAAATTACTCTGCATAAATAGAAGTTGGTTTACATTTTGATTATTGATGTAAGAAACTGCTTTTTTTCTTAAATCTCAGTGAAATCAATATTATCAGTAATAAGAAATCAAAATAAAACTATAAAAAATTTAAAAAAAACGCTTACTGTAAATTTTACACGTCAATGAATTTTTTCTTGCTTTATTTTGATTTCTTATTGCTTATAATATTGATTTCACTGAAGTTTAAGAAAAAAAGCAATTTCTGACATCAATAATCAAAATG
This sequence comes from Rutpela maculata, assembly GCA_936432065.2. Taxonomy (NCBI): domain Eukaryota; kingdom Metazoa; phylum Arthropoda; class Insecta; order Coleoptera; family Cerambycidae; genus Rutpela; species Rutpela maculata. Next base: position 56,547,085 of record OW386286.2, on the reverse strand, counting down.
TAAACTAAATTCTATAAGTGCAGAGTAATTTCTATCAAAAAAGCTCGTGAGGGATCGTTTAGAAATTTTGTAAGGAAAATAAAAAAAAAAAATATTTGTATTGGTCAACTTTGATAGGCTCTAGGCGTTTTTGGGACTACTAAATACGAAAAGCCCCAGTGGGAGTCGCCTTGGGGGAAATATTTCTTAGAGAATCGAGCATCAATACGCTACGCCGGCCTTCCTAAAAGACATGTCTCAGAGTTATAAAGAAAAATCTGTGGGGTATAGTTTTGAGTTCATCCTCTGTCTGTATTATTAATTTTGAGTATATACTGTACACATCTTTATAAGAAAATTTATGCTTTACAATATTGTCAGCAAGTTTTCTCTAATTGCCTTTTTCGCGTATTTGCTTCTGAAGCTCGTGCGGCGTGAAGTTTGAATTAAATAGTTTTTATTTCGCCCAAATCCTACTTCCTGGCCCATATACTCCAGCTGCAACGTAAAAGATGTTTTACCAACTGTAATAAGAATTTGACATTTTGGTTTAGATTTATATGTAGAATAAGAGGTGATCAAGTTCATAGAAAATATTTCTTATTTGTTGTTATATCATATTCTTATATTTCTTAGTTTAATAACTGTAGTATATTATTTGTAATGTTATATTTCTAGGCCTACTAATATCTTATGTAAATTGTAAATAAACCCTAGAGAAATAAAAACCTGTTTCACTGTTGCTAATTTTGGAATTTTGTTCCAGGCAAGATGCCCCTAAAATTTAATCAAATTCCCGCTCATTTGGCACTGCCCATGCTCTTGATGCGGCAAAACATGAAGAACTCCATGTTGACTGTTACCAAGGTCAAATCCGAATCATCACTCGACGATTCCCAAAGTCGTGTCTTTTGTCCGGACTGTGGAAGGGCGTACAAGTTGAAAAGCTCCCTGCGCAACCACTTGAAGTGGGAGTGTGGCAAAGAACCACAATTTAATTGTCCCTATTGTTCGTATAAAGCTAAACAAAAAATGCATATTACCAGACATATCGAGAGGATGCATAAAGTGATAGATTACTCAGCTGTGAAACAGGAGGGTGGTAGTTTTGCAGCCATCAAGCAAGAGGCTCTTGATTCCGACAAGGCGGAGCAGAGCAACACGAGTTAGGTCATTGCGATGTTTTCACATCTCGTATCCAATCGGTGCCTTTCGTAAATCGTTTGATTTGAATCAAGGTTAGTTTATATAGAGACCAGGTTGGAGAATTACTGCGTTTACAAGCTACTTTTGTTGAGAGGCAGGTACAGAGTTACGTCATCGATATTACTACATCACATAGTCCGAGAAACGACCGTATGAAATCCTATATCATCGAACATACGATTAATTAGTGATAAATTTGAAAGAATTTAAACCATTAGTTAAGCTAATTACAGAGCTTAAATAAGGTGTGTTTCCTTCATCACAATACATTCGGCTAAAATTCATATGGAAATATTAATTGCTCAAAATTATCTCGGTCTGCCTTGCCTCACCTTGGCGGAAGCGCCCAGCAGACCGCCTCTTGAAACCATCTAATGGTATTTTCAATATTTCGCCTATGTCATAGAAGCTTTTAATGATTCATAATAAATTCGAAAGAATATGTACCATATGTCGGCCTAAGAGGTCTTTAACTAAGCTAATTACTAGCTAATTATCTTAATTGATTGGCCTACCGTCAATATATTCTCAGGTAGACTAACGGTTTGTGTTATTTGGTATTTGATATAAATTCTCTCGAATTTATCGTGAATGAATCGGTTTTCCGATGACGCAGTGTTTCATACGGTCGCCGCTCGGCATAACTTTAGCTGTTAGCCCATCATCTTGGTTTCTAGATCAAATGCACGCTTTGTTGACGTTGTGCTCTTGTTTATTACAATTTCAGTGAGTTCCAAGGTTAATTATTAAAATCAAACACAGAGTTCAAGCAATATTAGGACCTAATACAGTATGTTTTTTTGATATTTTTAAAAAGGAGTTGTGTTCTTTTTAATTCCCTTTATTTGTAACTTGGTCTTAAATCGATAGTGCACAATGTACGTTTCATCTATCCATATGCCAATAATGAACACGTCAGGAAATATTTTGGAATGCATTTACTAGTAGCTACCTCTTTAACACGTCTCATTATCTCTTTTACCTGGATTCCCGTTTATTTCCAAATTTACGATTTTCGTGAACGAATCCAATTGAAATACGTTTGCAAATACTCTTTTCGTACTCTTTTATTTTTAACCCCTCGGCATCCTCAAAAGTATTTAATTTCAGACTAGAAACACCTGTTGTTTTACATAAACATAGCAATTTTAAATTAGGTTCAAATGAAGATATCCGATCTCCTCAAATGAAATTGATTTTATTCGACGAGAAGAGCAAATCGCAAATTGTTCGACATACAGCCATTTAAATTGATGATCTTTGCTATTGCTTTGCTGCAGATTTATTGGAGAGAAAGAGGATTGTACAGAAATTAAATCATTGTTACCATAGACTAGACACCGTTGTTGTTTATTTTTGGCTTTGTATTTTCGCCGGAAGAGACCCTCCATTAATGTTCTGGAATAATTTTTCACACTCCTCACATTTTTCACTTCACCAGTATAAGTTAAACTATCAACACCCAATACAATATCTATATACCCAGTGTGTCTTATATATACAAAGTGTCCCATAAAAGTTGTTGGGGTTATCGGAGGGCACTACTTGGTTACCTTGGATTTGACCTCGAAGGTCATTTCCAAGGCCTTTTGAACGTCAACTTTCGTTTATCAAATGGGAACTCTCCTAGTCGCCGAAGTCGATCACGAAATGACCTCGATTTGATTTTAAAATCTATCTGTAAGGTAATCACGATCACCATTGCCTGCCTTCTGCCTTCAGGCCCTGAGGGTCAGATCCTTAGGGTCAATTTTATCACATACAATTCTAATGCAAAATTTTTTGCTCTTTCAAAATCCATGTTCAAAAAATTATTATTTAATTCCTATTTAAAAAACGAAAGTTGAGCTTCAAATGGTCTTGAAAAAAATGCCCTTCGGGGTCAAATCCAAGTGGTGCCCCGATGAAGTCAACAACGTTTATAGAGGTCATTTTCCTCATATCTTGCTATCCTAACGAGTTATTCAGGCATATCCATACTTTTGGGACACTGTATATTTTTTTTATTTGAATTAAAATATGGTGCCCGGCTATATTTACATATTACACATACTATACCTCCAAGGAGCCACATTTAATTTCCAGACGTTTTATAATTGCTTTTAGTGTATTGATGTCCTGATCATACTTATATCTCAACAATATAATTTATTTAATAGGGACCTCACGCTGCTTTCACGTCTTCTCTGCAGCTTGAAAACTGAGGGCCAACGTTTTTTAAAATGTTTCTTCTAAATTAAAAATAATGCATATGGTATAAATGATGTAATCAGGAGACCATTCACTCCTTCAAAAAGGACAAAATTCTAGGAATCTAGAATTCTAGAATGACCGGTATATCGGGAAGCGTATAACGTTTTCCAATATACTGGTCGTCCTAAATCGTTGAGCAAAGACGTTAATTAGAAACATACAGAAAAGGTTTCTGAAAATGAGGAGTATAAAGTAGAATCCGATAGACAAGAAACATTGGATGAAGCGCCTAATAAAATAGAACTTGAAAAGGGCGAATAGAAAACTTCCGTTGTAAGTAAAGTCACCGTTGACACTAAATCTCTTAAGATCAAAATAGCCGATCTCAGTGAAAAATTAAGTGAGCTGCAAGAAGGAAATTCTGACCTAAAATTACAACTTAATGCATTTCAGCAGGCTAAAGCTTCTCTAGAACTTGAGATCAGACAGAAGGAAGAAGTAATAATTAAGACTCAAGCAGAGATAATGAAAAATGAACAAGGGTATAAACAGGAAACTAAACAACGTAGGGAGGAGCTGAAAGAAAATACAAAGTTGATCGAAAAAGTAGATAGCAAAGAATTAGAGGAACAACTAAAAGAAGCGAAGGCGAGGGGAAACCAAGGTAATCGCTGAGCTTAGACAAAAGAAACAAGGCAGACCTAAACTACCAAATAATAATGGAGGAGTACCAAAAGAAAATAGCGACTCAATTTGCAGACTTCCAAAAACTGAAAGAAGAGCGCGAAACTGATACTCGATACCTAGCAAACATAGAATTGGCTTTTTCTGATGTATATCTGAAATACGAAAGGGCTAAAACTATCATAGAAGGATTTAAATCCAGTGAAAAAACGTTGGCACTTAGTTTTCAAGCTGCAGAGAAGACGTGCAAGCAGTGTGAGGAGAAATTCCACGTCCAGGCCCAGATAGAAAAATCCGATAAAGAAATTATATTGTCGAGAAATAAGTATGAACAAGACATCAATACACTAAAAGCAATTATCAAACGTCTGGTAATTAAACGTGGCTCCTTGTAAGTATATCATGTGTAATATGTAAATATAACCGGGCACTATATTTTAATTCAAATAAAAAAAAATAGAGTGTCCCAAAAGTATGGATACGCCCGAATAACTCGTTAGGATAGTTAGATATGAGAAAAATGACCTTTATAAAAGTTGTTGAGTTCATCGGGGCACTACTTGGATTTGGTTTCCCTCGCCTTCGCTTCTTTTAATTGTTCCTCTCTTTGCTACCTTATTTTTCGATAAACTTTGTATTTTCTTTCAGCTGTTCCCTAAGTTGTTTAGTTTCCTGTTTGTACCCTTGTTCATTTTCCATTACCTCTGCTTGAGTCTTAATTATTATTTCTTCCTTCTGTCTGATCTCAAATTCTAGAGAAGCTTTAGCATGCTGAGATACATTCGGTTGTAATTTTAGGTCGAAATTTTCTTCTTGCAGCTCACTTGATTTTCCACTGAGACCGGCCATTTTGATCTTAAGAGATTCAGTGCCAAAGATGACTTTACTTGCAACGGAAGTCTCAGTTTTCTATTCGCCCTTTTCAAGTTCTATTTTGTTAGGCGCTTCATCCAATGTTTCTTGCCTATCGTATTCTACTTTATACTCATCATTTTCAGAAACTTTTTCTTCGTGTTTCTAAGTAAAGTCTTTGCTCAACGATTTAGAACGACCGGTATATCGGAAAACGTTATACGCTTCCCGATATACCGGTCATCCTTAAAATTCTAGATTCCTAGAATTTCGTCATTTTCGAAGAAGTGAGGGTCCCCTGATTACATTGTTTATATCATATGCCTCTTACCATTTTACTCAGCAGTTCGGTTGTTGGCGAATTTCAAAAATCAAAAATGGTGAAGTATAGTAGTGAAGACGCTAATTTCGACATTTCGACATTTTAAGCGCATCATTAAAAACATTATTAAACTTCTACAACAAAAATGATAAGGTTCTATTTTGTTCAGCGCTAAATTTTCTACAAATCCCTTCATGAGCTCATTTTCGTAAAACTAAACGTGTTCGAGTTACAGCGCCTGAAAGTTTTCAAAAAGTAGTTTTTGTGGATTTTTTCGTGATGTGTCATCGTACATTAAAATGTCAAATAAAAATCTTGAAGAGCAATCATTTCTCTACAATTTCTATCAGACACCATTTTGTAGAACTAATGTCGAATATAAAAAGCATTTTTGGCAAAAATATTTTCTTTAAAAATATCTCGTTAACCTAGAATTTATCGGTATGTCAGATAAGAAAATAAAAATGAGATTATTTATTTATGCTTGTCGACGTTTCGAATAATATTTTATTCTTCTTCAGGACTTTTTAGTGAATCAAACCAACAAACATATTTCTTGGGCAGAAAAAGTGTCATCATAAAATGCAACCAAGTCCAAATATCCAATGTAAAAATGATATATAATTATTAAACCTAAATGTGAGGAACTGAATACCTCCATATCAATTACAATACTATATAGTATATGGCATGTTTACATTGGATATTTGAACTCGACTGCATTTTATGATTATGACACGTTCTAGTCCAAGAAATATGTTTGTGGCTTTGTTTCAATAAAATCCTCAGGTAGAATAAAATATTATTCTGGAAAACCGTTGATGCTACGACAAAAGTGCTAAGAATCTTTTTTGTTCTGCACTATATTTTCTAGAAATTCGAGTAAATGGGGTAAAACTCACTATACAGGGTGTTTCGAAAGATTGGGACAACGCTTAGCCGTAGATTGTTGACATCAAAACAAGTCAATTTAACCTAAAAAGTAGCCGTCCAACTCTTTTTCAACCTCTTTTTCAAGATAGAGTGGTAAATTAAAAAAATTGTATTCGTATTTTGTCTCTATCTTGTCTCTATCCACTTCAAATAGGTAACGATGTGTTTTTCAGGTCGCTAATTACAATGGTAATATTTCCGATGTCACATTGTATATTATTGTATTGTATAGTTGGCGCCAGTTACAGTACTTTTATATGACGCTTTAAGCCATAACTTTTTTGAGGTTAGATTTTGGACATTGCCTTCCATTATATTCGAAACGCAATTTAATTATCTAAAGAAAAGCGCTATCAAATGCACCCTTTCAGAGAAATACGCGATTTACAACTTTGTCACACACCAGTTCGAAGAAATTCAATTGTATCTAAAAGCGGTTTTTCATCTAGTAGTATGGACTGTTGTAGATACGTATAAGAGTCTCCAAGATAGAGACGAAAGACGAATATATTTCTTTTACTATATCTCTCTCTATCTTAAAAACGAAAAGACCGCTAATTTTTGGGTTAAATCAACTTGTTTTGATGTTAAGAATCTACTGCTAAGCGCTGTTCCAATATTTTCGAAACACCCTGTATAGGGCGAATATATAAAAGAAAGTTTATATAATTATTTTAAGGATATTTTTACTAAAATTAACTTGCAAATAATTATATCAATTTTTTTTTTATATTTTCACTGTATGTAGTGGGTTTTACCCCATTTTTAGGGGGTAGTTGTTTCTTAATAAAAAATACCAAAAAGACGTTAATTTAGTTTTTGAAAAAGAGAAATTTTGACGGCAGTCCCGTTTTTTTTGTCCTTGTCGAATTATGGAGGTTACGAAAACAGGTGGATTTTACGGTTACTCTTTTGAGTTTGCTTCAGAAATATATATTTTAATAATTAATTTATGCATAATGCAGGGATTGGGTTTAAAGCTGTATGTTATAAAATGAATTTATGCTTAAAATATCTCTGCTCTGTCACTTTTCTCATTAATTCAAATTATTTTATCAGATATTCTATATAATTAAGTTGTGTCTGTTATAATTACTTGTATTACTGCCTTTATACTGCCTTATTACTATTTTGCTAAACATGATGTTGACCTGTGTCGTCTTAGATTTAATTTGTTTAGTTTTTTTTACTTTTGTATAGCTTTATTAGACAACATATTATTTAGGCGTAATAAGAATATCCTCTGTTTCAAATGTTTATATATTGTTGATATAGTGACTCTTGAAAAAGTGCCTTGTATCGTATCAAGGCTATTGTTGAAACAGATAATAATTATGTAAGATTTGATATTATTAGGATAGTTTTACGAAACTCACAAGTGCCCTTATATGAAATTTACAGTTCCTGAAAACGTTTTACCCATAGACTATTAATAATGAAGACAGTACGTAGCGTTGAGGGAAGTGAACGAATTAAATCGTGCAGTAGTGTGCCATACAAGTTGAAGTAAATTTTGGTAGCTAACAAAAGAAGAGCAAGTATTAACAGAGAACTGCATGCTGCACAGTTTGCTGCATCTCGGAGACTGAAGCGTTACAGCAGGGCTGAAACGGGTGCGTACCAAATCTGGGTTACTCTTTCGATTTCTGCCTTGCGTTACGTTACCTAAAATGTATTTCAGCATGTATGTACACTGTACACTCATTTGCGCAATTTCTGCATGAGATGGTATTATATTTATTTTTAAAGGATTGACTCAATTAGTTAATATATATAAGCAGGTCGATTAATCTCAAGGTTTTCGAGTTATTCGCCAGTTTTGGTTTCTTTTCGAAAAATCCCGTAGATTCATAGTTATACGCTATGTATATTTTTTCTGCTCAATATATTAAGAATTATCTAAGGATGATGTAAAGATTAATAATACCATTTTAATTTCGCAAAAAGTATTAACGTCATGGCAAGTATGGTTTTTCATAAAAGATTATAAAAAAATACTGCCACCTAAGATTTTTGGATGCTTTAAAAAACTTCTGCAATTTGTGCTCTTTCAAACGGTAAACTTTATCTCATTAATAAACGGTGTGTGAGACAAAGACATAGTAACTAATTTAAGAGGTTAGTGTTAGCTCACCTAATTTATGATTCTGAAACAGATATAAAATAAGGTTTACATTACTAATAATTTTATTGTCATTCATGATGTTGTAATCACTTTTAACATAAGTTCTTCTTCATTTGGTCAAAGCTTCATTTATTTTTCTGGTCAAATAGTCTCGGGTTTATACCTCTTCACTGAAGATGAGATCTTTAACACGCCCCCAAACTTAGTAGTCCAATGGTGTTATCTGGGGATCTAGCAGGCCATGGTATTGATCCAACTCTACCGATCCACCTGTCGGGAAACTCTCGTCTAAATAATCCCAAACAATAAGACAGAAATGCTCTATCATGTTGGAAAACGGTAAAGGTAGTCATCACAACTGTTATATTCAAAAATATGCGCAAAGTAATGTAAAAAAAATCAATTCAAAACTAAGAGGGACTTCAATTTGATGGTAAGGTAAAAATTAACTAAGAATCTGCGGGATTTTTCCGAATAACTCGAAAACCGTAAAGACTTTGAACAAAGGTAAAAGCGACCGAATGAGTTCTAAATGACGTCTTCTATCAGATTATAAAATGTTTGTATCAACCTGCATAACACCCGGTATACTGTTTAGAGAAACTTGATAAGACGAGCTAGGAGTGCAATTTTCTGTTACTGATTTTGGATTTAGTAAAATATAAGTCCATATTTCTTCACTGAATCTTTCCTGTCTTTCCAAGATAAATTCTAAAATAATAAATACTCTATTTCTCTCTCTCTCGACTGTGCTGGTGAGTGTTTACCTGCTACAGAGTGACAATTGGATTGTATTTAATTCTTTCACTTCACTGTACGTACACCCACAATTGTTTATTTACACAGAGACTTTTTATATAAATATATATTGTTAATTTTTTATACGTTTTTAGATGTTAAGGTGCTTATTTTGCAGTAAGAATTATTCATATTGCTTTTTTGTACACGTATATTTTTATAATTATTATTGTTATAGCAGTGTAACAATGTTAAGATAATAAATTACAAAATGTAGGTTGTTTTTTTTTTAGTTTTTATTTTTGTTTTTAATTTTACAAGGATGTTTTTTTTACTGATACATTTATTATATTATAAAACTTTTATTTAAAAACAAGAGACTACGTGATATTATTGAATTTATTTTCAATGTACAAAGAGAGATAGCTTTTTTCGTAAAAAGTTCATGAGGTGGAAAGAAAAGGGCCCAAATATTTGACGCTTCCATATAAATGTATTCTAGATCTAGAGTTCAGGCTGTTAAGGCTTAAGTGTAAATTGAGGTAAGTGATCAAACATTTACGGATTTTAAAAAAAAATCAGTTAGTACTAGTGACGCCATTTTTTCTTCTTAACTTATAACCGCCCAATATTAGACCACGAGAGTATTAGTATATTATTCAATGAGCGGTAATGTAAATAACTCACGCAGATAAAGTGCTGTAATTCATCAAGGGTGTTATTACCATTATCGCAAATTGAATACTATACTTTATCTACGATTATAACAATAAATATTAAATTGAGAAAATTTTGTTTAAATTACTCAGTTTGTTTATTAATAAAATTAACTGTAAAATTTTTGTACACACTTTTATAATTGTTCTGCGATTTTTCGGGTAATAAACTATGTATTGTATCATTAGATACTTGCCTTAATTCTGGCGGTGTACATAATTCATCTTCACTAACCGAATTCATCATTTTTGGCACAATTATTACTTCAAACATGTTAAATCACCTCCCTCCCCTCAATAATAATGGACCGTTCTATTTCACCGTATCGGAAAAGAATTTCTCTCGGTCAGAGCCACCTTTGCGTCGCGTGCTACATCTATTGGACGAGCTAGGCATGAAGGTAAAGGAGATTGGCACCGTACCCAGTGATTTATAGTAACTCACAAGTGAATTATCATAACTCACGCTATTTTTTATGGATACTATTAATTGTTTAAAAGCATTTCATTAATTAGTATACAATCTAATAAGAGTAGATAAATACTTTTATAACAAGCCCATATTTTGTTCAATTTCTAACCATCACCAGATGATGCCTACGTTGTTAACGAAACGGGCGTCGAGTATATTATGTAAGAGTTTGGATGTTTCTGTAAACTCAGTCACACCAAAAGTTTATCTCCCACCAGGTTAATTAGAATGTTAAGATCACATATAGTTACCATATTGTAATTGTATGATGTTGTTTATTTTGGCTGCCTACATCTTTGAAATAAATATCCAGTCACACTTAAAACTCGGTTTTAATTATCTCCAGATGATGACAACGCGCGCCGAGTGTAGTATTTGAGTGTAATATTTAAGTGTGTTGGTTTCTGCAAACTCCAGACAAGGTTACAACCAAGACTCTAACTCTCACCAGGTTAGTCAGGAGGTTGATAATATAGACGCCACGTTGTGATTGTTTGAGTATTGTTTTCTTTTTCATTTTAGGTGCCTGTATCTTTTTAATAAATACCCCAGTCACACTTAAAACTCAGTTTTAATCATCCACAGGTGAAGTCAACATGGTTGGCGAAAAGTACATCTAGTGGTAGTATTCGACAGTAGTGTTTAAATATTTAAGTGTTTATGGAACCTGTTTTATAGACAGTGCCACCCTAAAGATCCCAACCCAGATTTAGCTATCGTTGACAATACTATAGTAAACCGCAGATTTAACAGGCACTCAAAAAATGTCAGCATCTTTGGCTGTGCGATGCGGCATGTTTGATGGGCGCTTGTTAAATCTGCGGTCAACTTTAAGTTGGTCGGCAGTGCGAACCACCACCCACTTTAAGCTACGCCCTCTTCCACTGACTGACGGAAATTTGAAACCTGTGCGCAACTGTGGTAGTAAAAATACAGCTTTTCTACAGGTCTGTAGTTATATCATTATGGCATTTTACTGATCTGTAGTTTACTGTTGCTGCTTTTTACAAGTCTGTAGTTAGCAGTTACATTATTTTACAGGTTTGTGATTTGAACAAAGCAGATTTATAGTGAAAAAGCTGTTACAGTCTATAGTCCAGTCAACGGAGCGCTAAAATGGTCAAAATCTCTAACTTGAGTGCTAATGGTTTTTGATGAAACCTTGTGCAATGTGTTTGTAATGACGTTTCTTCCCTACGTTCGTTCATTCCCTACTCTACTTTTTTTTTTATTAACGTCATTACAAACACATTGCACATGGTTTTATCAAAATCCATTCATTAGCACTCAAGTTGGAGGTGACTGGACTACTAGAACAGAGTCTTATTTACTACTTTTTCATATTTTCTATTGACTTTTACACGTACAGCTTTTTACAGGTCTGTTATAACTTTTGCTTATCTTTTATAACTTATTACATATCTGTTGCAGTTTTTTATGCTATGTATGCAGTCTTACGAGTCCAGCCGTTCTACAGGTCTGTATTTTTGTTTGTACAGCTGCCCAAAAGTTTCGCGCCTGTGAAAGGGGGCATGGCTTAAAAGGAAAGTAGGTAGTGGTCTGAACCGCAGTCATACTTTATCTGATGTTTTGATTGATTTTGATTCTTTTTGATCACCAAACAGTTAACAATTGTTTTATTAATAATTTATTCTCCTTATTATAATAAAAATATTAACATACTGTATTTTTTAGGTGCAAGGTCAAAAATACAATCAGAGAGTAGTAATAATATTCAGATATTGTCAGTGGCATCTATTGACAAAATTACCGAGGATCAGCTAAATTCATTATGTAAGTTGGGATCATCGTTACATGTTCAAATTGTTATTTGTTATTTTTAGGTTTAAATCTAGGGTCGCAAAAAAACAATATAGAAATTGTAGATATGTCCGATGACGTAGAAATGAAATCTTCAGGAAGCTTAGGTAGGTCAAATAAATATTTTTTAATGTTTCTTATACATGGCGTTTCAAGGAATGGTGCATCAAATTCAAACTGTAGATTGTGGAATCCGAGAGATGATTTAGTTTTCCCCTAGTGATACCCTAACCAAGTATAAATCAAAATGAATACCTGGCCACCAGTTTTCTTGTTATAACCCGCAAAGGTTTGACGTACAATTGCTAAGTTTACTATCCGTGCACTTATTTTGATGTGTGTCCTAGAGATGTTGACGCGTTCAAATACACACTTAAGTACTTTTTCCTTACGTTAATTGACTTTCAATAAATTGTCGAATACTTTATTTAGCAACTTTATATATCTCTTAGAAGTTCGAATAATTAAAATAATTATGCGAATATTTTTGTTTTATAACGTTTACATAAATGTTGATTGTATATTATTGATTGATTGATTTAGCAGCGTGCGGTAGGCATTGCTGCCATTTCCAAGTTATACAGCTGGGCCTGCTACGTACACGCTGGGTTGGACTAAGGTCATGTTTGTTGGAGCAGCGAGAGCCACATGGCGCATGGTAAAGCAATGTGGGATGGGAGGTGTAGGTATTTGTGAGATACGTTACCGCATTGTGTCGTGAGGGAGCGTTTAAGCTCCCTTTTTTGTGATTTTAGTTCTGTACTTCTGCCTCTTCTTAGTCTTCTTGTGAAATATATGTTGTGTCGTGATATGAAGTGTTTTTGTATTTCTGCTTCTGCAAATATTTTTCTTCTGATTCCTCCATTTCTGATTCTGGTAGAGTATATATCGCTGCGATTTCTTTGTGGAATTCATTTTTCCCCTCGCTTTTCTTTCCCGGTTCCCCCCCTACGCTTTAACGCTCTTGGCCCGCTTCTCTGTCTACTAGGATGTGATCTGATCTTTCATTTCTAGATTCGGTATTCGGTCCATTTTTTTTGTGTGTAGATACCATTTCCTTGGGAGAAGCCATATGAACGTTTCCAGTCTTGCTCCGGTGATGAGTTCTAAGGGTTGCTTCCTTGTCCTTTTGGCCCCATAGTGCATTAATTCATTGTTTATTTTGCCTGTTCCAGGTGCAGTATTTCTTCTTGCTCTGCTGTGATTTCTAGCAGTTATTCCTTGGATGGTGGTTTATTGAAGGGCCTTCTTGTATTAATTTGATTCATTCATTTTTTGCTTTCTCTTTTTCCTCCAGTTTATCTCCACTGTTACCGTGTTATGCTTCTTCTCGTGTATGTGTTATAATTTCTTCTGTATCCAGCTCCTCCCCCCTCGCTTTAACTCCCCTGACTTGTTCCCCCGTTTCTGTGCCTACCAGGATGTGATCTTTCCTTCCTACGTTCTGTATTAGATCCATCATTCTTGTGTATAGATACCATTTCCTGGGAAAATCTGTGTATTTCCACTGAATTGCAAGAGATTCAATCCCTGGCGAATTATACCAATAGTAAACCACTGATCAGGTTGTCCATTTACTACCCAAGTCAACGTTTGTTTATTTAAGAAACCCCGTTTTTCTTAAGGAATAACACATTTCAACAATCCATTATTATTGCCTTGCCACAAATTTATGGTCGACCTTTTCAAGGGTTTAGATGTATAATCATTTCTCAGATTTTCTAAGAAAGTCGTTTGACTCAGCCTCTCAGCAGTTTATTAAAGTATTTATGATGCAAAAAATATGCAACACCACAAAAACACACTCTTTTTAATACAAATACAAATTATGTACGAAATTAATCACAAAATCACAGATCGCACGTCCCAAGGTATGTATTATTCCTCAACCTATCACTCACTTGACACCTTAAAATTATATCTTTTGCACTTTGTATTTAGCTAGGCTTTGGACATAAAAAAGCACTGCAATGTTTTTATGCGGCAGACACTTGTATAAACTTGGGTGGTACTTTAAAAATGAGAAGATACTTAGCTTATTTATATTCCTGTTATTTATTGCCTGGTCCTTTAAGCTTGTTTCTTTATGCATAGCACTGTACTGGTCGGGTCTGCCACTAAATAACTCTGTATTAGTTATTTTCAAATATTAATTATATTTCAATTTTGTTCTCTTGTTATGATATATCGATTTACGCGGAATTCTTTGAGCTACGAATTCAGTTTTCTCAAATTTAGCGGGCTTTTAGTCGGCGTTTTCGCGTTTTAATGGGAGCGTTTTTCAGACGCATCCGCTCGCTTGGAAAGCACAATTCGAACCTGTTTTATAACGTTTACATAAATGTTGGTTATAAAACATATGGGTTGGTTGTTCCGTTAATGTGGAATTATTATTAGGTGATATAAACGTTCTTTCAACTAATTATGCTGATCCAGTCCTATTAAAATTAGCTAAGTTGCTAAATAAAGATTTATATATATAGAACATGCATTTCTGTGCGGTGTAAATCACGTTCTTTAAAGCAAACCAACTAAACAATATCATTCACCTCATGAATTGTCTTATAGCAAAACCTGCGGCAGTCTTTATGCAACAAGAAAGGAAGATGTAGTTATATAATTGCATAACGAGTTAGTCTTTATACTAGATAAGAACTTTGTCTCTATATAATGGCTACATAATGGGTTAAAGTGTTCTACAAAATAATCGGTTTCAGGATTTATAAAATAAAAAGTTGGAATTTTTATAATTACCGCCAATAGAATTGTATTATTATCTATTTTGCAAGAGTCTCTCGTGCAACTAGAAGTTTTGTAAAAGCTGTTCTGTTTAATTGAACTTGAAAATTATTAATAATTTCTTATAAAGCCATTGTCTTTTATTAGTAATAGAATTGCTTCATAACAGTTATGTCAGTCCCATAAAGGTTGTATTATTTCAGTCACTGTATTTTTTCTAAGATGTAAGGTTTTAGATGCGGCATCAATAGAAAACTTGACATAAGAAAATTAATATTTTATTTGCACATATTAAAGTATGATACATGTAATTTTAATTACGTAATGTTTTAAACGATTAATTTATGGAAATTAGTAAAAGTTTCAGTTATAGGTATAGGAGTAAATCATTTCAGGAACATTTTTTTTCCTAAATCTTTCATAAGTTCATATACTCCGTATATACAACTGTTATAAATAAAGTACCTACATCGACAATGAAAAGGAAAATTTCTGTTTCATAAAACAATTTTTTCGAATAGTATGATTAGATTTATACAGCAGATATAAAACCAATTTACAATATAAGCACCATAACAAAACTACTTCATAACCAATGCATCAATGGGCTACTTCTGTTCGATTTTTTGCATTTTTACAAGAATTTTTTAAGATACTTTATAGAATTACTAGTGGATGCCAAATTGTTCTGTGAGTACTGTTTTTTGTAGTTTAAATAATACAATGGCTTTATAAACCTTTGCCTACTTTGTGTATATAATGGTGATATAGATAGTGAGCGAACGTTCTCAGACCTTCAATATAAAGCTTTTACTGTTATTTAATGACGATATAGATGTTCTTACAGCTATTATAAAATAATTATTCTTAGTTGGGTTAGCATCCACTTTAGCGGGCTAGAGCTCGGTTAAGGGTCTCCCCAGGAAAAAGTATTATTAATGAAATTGTTATTTTTCGGACACCCTAATCTACAGTAGAATTTAAAGCATTTTATTTTTAAACAGCCTGTGTCTAGATTAGGTGCTAGATGACTTTATGTACTAGCGATATTATTGGATGTAAATTACAACTACAATTTCAGCAATAGTGAAATGTGAACACCAAAATACTGCCAATCAAGTTGGCAGCATCTGGAGAACTTTGTTCAGATGATACCGACTTGATCGGCAAAAACTAAGGGATATATCTGTTATGGAAAGTAAATTATAATTATTTTCAGATGAACAGCTGAAATCACTTAGGAATATGGTCGAAAGTAAGTTTTGAACAAAAACTAGCCACATAAACATTTAGCGCATTGTCATTCTTTTTAGGAAAATTTCAAATTCTCATCGATGGAATGTCAGCATTAAATTCAAAAATGAACCGCCTGACGTATAATAAAGAGACCAGTGAAGAATTTTCTGCAAGCGAGAAGAAACTTTTGAACTTTATACCGTTAACTTCCAACAAGGATTTGTTGAAATTAGAGGAGACCATTGCCTCCAATAGTGATATTGAAAGAGAACTGGTAGGCATTTACAGTAGACTAAAATATATGTTATAATAATTATACAGGGTGAGCCAAAAGTCATGGATATGATGAATGGGGCTGGTAGGTAAGGTCATTTCCAATCAAAATAACCATATTTGTAGCTATCTGTTTTTTTATTGTCTAGAAAATCTAGAAGTGGAAAAAGAACTATGATTTGTTTCCGAAGGAAGCATTTTCATAAAATCTAGCTAGTGAAACGAACCTTACCCCACTCATATATTTATCTATCTCTCTTTGATTAAGACCAGACAATATACGAGTTTGATAACACAGCTCCACAAAGTAAAAAAAGCGGTCTGTTTCTGGAACTCCATTGCGTGACCGGTGTGTATTTCGACGTGCTGAATACGAAACGTTTAGCTCCTTCATCCACCATCCACCATTTATCGGCAAAAATACAAAAGTTGAAATAACTTTTGAACCATCAAATATCGGATAACCACATATATGGACATTTTGATTGCAAATGACTTCACCTATCACTCCCTTTCTCTTTATCCACGACTTTAGACTACTTTGTATATAACGCAAATTTTTAGATGATGTTTGTAAAAAAAACAGGAGGCAAATCCCATAAACAGCTAATAACTAGATCATTGAGGAGAATTTTCGCAGACGCGTTAGCGAAAGATTGTTCTTGGCTGGGGCAAAGGAACAATATCAAAATATGCGATTTAAGGACCATTTCTGTGATAAAAGGTGACTATTAGTTTGTAATTTATGAAATTTTATCTGCTGGACCAATAAAATTAGAGGAGTGGGTCTTAATAAATGCAGCTGTGTTGTTACAGATTGAAATATTTACAGATTGATAGTGATTGATAGTGTTGGTGACCCTCAAAAGTGCTCTATTGATATCTTGTACGTATCACAAATACAACCTCCAGAGACTTTGAAAATTTGGTTCTTTTATGTTTTTACCGTTGATACCTTGTATAAACGACAAGATATTTCTTACTTTTTGTTGAGTATTTTGCCCCTAAAACAAAGTTGTTGAATAGATTATTATATAATTAAAAATTAAATTAAAAGCTGTTGACGCTTCGGAAAAAAAATTACTTTCCGTTTCTGAAACTTTGAAGGCTTCTTAGTTTAGTTTGATAGTTTGTTGTATACTGCAAAAACAGATGAAAGTATATTAGAAGAAAAGCTTTAAAAAGATGCGTATTTAAATATAACTAATAAAATAATAGTAAAAAATATCTGTGTATGTAGTAATATGTGCTTATTACACTTAACGCATGTATAGAGAGTTTCTTCAGATAGAAATTACGTTCAGTAAATACTCTGCCCTCTAGAAGCATACTCTTGAAGTATCAAAAATGTTATGTCAACATGTGTAAATAATGTAAATGTCGTTGACTAGGTACATGAATTATCACTGTCGAAATAATTATTGGTAGTGTTACCGTACCACAGACAAATAATTAATGATCCAAATTTAATGAAATTTAGATGGCTGACCTGCCGTCAAGCGATCTCGTCCCACCTTCTGGCGGCTTATGTATCAGCGTATACACAGAAGTTATGTATTTTAAAGGCGAGGATTACGTATTCTTCGGAGGAGATGTAAAGCAGTCGGTCCTTTGTCCCTTGTCTATTCGGCTACTAAAAAATCACTACTGTTCTAAAAGAAAAGAGGTTCGGCAGAATTTTCAGGTTGGGTAGCTCGTCTCCTAGTGTCGGTGATAGGCCTTGGTATTGGAAATAGGCCGCTTTTAAATAAATAAGTAAAAATAAAAGTGCTATCTATCCATCTATCTGTCTATCTATTTACCTATCTATCTCTTCTCTATCTTTTCTTTTTACTTTATTTTTTCTTTTTTTCTTACGGAAGTAGAGGTAGCAAGCTACCCACATGTGCCCCCCCGACACCGGGGCGCCACACTGGTACTGCTTTCGCATTTCTTCGGGGTGGTGCCCGTTTGGGCCCGGTTGGGCTCCTTCTTTTATTATGGCCATTTCCTTACGTTCCCATTCCTCTGTAAGATCAGGGGCGATTTCCTTACGCGTTGTTTCTCTCGTCCTGCTCCATACGTCGCCTGTGCTTCATTATCGCGATGATGTACGTGGACACCGCCGACCAAGTTTTTTCGCTTTCCAGCATGCGCGTTATGAGATTTTCCTATCGGAATGTATACGCATTCCGAACTTCCTCTCGAACTCCCCTCTTTCCGCTGCCATTGCAGCTCTCTCAAAGATGGTGTACTGTGCGTTATCTGGAGCTTTCCTACAGTGAAGGCATGCAGCGCTTTCCCTCTTTCCGAACCTGGCCAGGTATTCACTGAACCAACCATGGCCGGTTAGCGCCTGGATCAGGTGATACTTATAATAATAATAATAATAATTTGCCTTCATTGAGTATTATAAATATTACAATACAATAATTTCAACAGGGCGAAGTCTAGCAGAGCTACTCCACTTAACCCTACAGTATGAAAATAAATAAAACAGAGTGAACGATTATAAACGTAAAAACGTTATGTAGCAAATTAAGTATAGATAATACAAAAAATGACGTAAATATGTGTGAAAAAAATGTATATAATTTTTCAAATTAGATTAAAAAGGACCTATCTGACTACAATGTAATAAAAAGGAAAGAAAAGAGACTTGAAAGAAAAGTTAAATAATTAAAAAATTATAGTTAAGTTATATTGCTTAAAATAATAATACATATATAATAAAACAAAGAGAGAGACCAGACAAACCTAACAAAATACATACATACATACATACATACATACATACATAGATACATACATACACACGGTTAAAATAATTTTAAAAAGTTTATGGATTTAATAAGTAAAATGATTTAACTTTTTTACGAAAACTGTTTAGAGACAAATTTTTCAAATCATCACTAAGGTTGTTATATAGCGTAGTGGCATTATAAGTAAACGATCTTGTAAACATAGTTGAATGAAAATGTGGCAACGATAATTTATTTCTATATCTAGTATCTAATTGGTGGACATTATGTCTAAAGGAAAGTTTATCCCGTAGGTAACGAGGAGAAGACGATGAACGAAAACGGACAGATGATATTTAAAAATATTATCAACATTAAGCCAACCAAGCTCTTTTATTTTTTTTTTACTTCATATGGCCATGGTTCCAGCGGCACCATCCTTCACGTTTGGAACGAATCCATACATCTATCGGCCCATCTTTTCTGCCATTTAACAAAAAGTCTTTGCGGTGCCGTTCTCTTGGCTTTGGCCTTTCTTTGTTCATCGCGAGTAGATCTCCTGTCTCTCTCGAATAAAGAAATCGATAGGCGGTGTACTTGCCAACCCCAGCGCTGCACTCTCTGACACCGTCCTGTATGCCAAAATAACCCTAAGTACACTGCGCCGATTCACGGTGGCCAACCTCCTTCTTACCGTTGCCCTTTCGACCCCGTCACCCTAGACTTCCGCTCCATATAGGATCTTGGCGTTCAGTAGCCTTCTTTTCATCTCACTGGGACCACCGATGTTAGGCATCAGGCGCAATATCGCTGCTGCTGATGTTGCTGCTTTCTCGGCAGCAATTTTCATATGCTTCTTATACCTCAAGCCTGCATCCAACTGCACCCCCAGATATTTTACAGATTTCTTTCACGGCACCATTTCGCCATCCAGAGATAGGGTAGGGGCCGGGAAGGGCATCTTATCCGTTATAAGTACCGCCTGTCTTGTGAAGAGCTAGTTCCAGCCCGTTACGGAGCCACACGCTGACACTTCGCATGCAATAGTTCATCTTAATCTCCAAGATTTGCGTTGTCCTCACCGCCGTCGTAACCATCGCCACGTCATCAGCGAACCCAATTATGCCACTTCTTTCTGGGAAAGTCAGATTTAGAAAACCATCATACATCACATTCCACAAGAGTGGCCCTAGGATCGATCCCTGCAGTACTCCTGCCATCACCTTGAATTCTTTAAGCCCTTCCACCGTATTGTAGATAAGTATTCTGTCCAACAGGTAGTCATGCACCATCTGCAACAGATATCACGATGCCCTCCTATTTGTCTATCTATCTATCTATCTATCTTTATGCAAATATCTCCATGGGCGTCGTTCAAGAGCGGAGCTGAAGTACACTACCCTTATTGGGTAATATGCCGCCGGTACGTTTGCAAAAAGTTGGAAAGCCTGGTATAACTTGTATTTTGCTCTAAAAAGCCTTTCAAGTGATAAGTTCTAGTGAATAATAACATCATTATTAAGACTATAAAGCTTGAGCGAGCGTAGAGGCGAGGAGTCGAGTTAAGCAACGTTCATTGTGATTAGTACTTAGATGAGTGAACGCCTGAGGAAACTCTCGTTCCACCTTTTAGCGGATTGCATATGGGCGTATACATAGAAGTATGCAATTTAAACGAGGATTGTATAAACAGGCGTAAACAAACCCCCTCCTTCGGTGGGGGTTTGAAGCAGTCGATTTCTTGTTTATTAGATGTTAGGCAAGTAAAAAATTCCTACTCTTCATATGAAAATAGGTTCGGCAAAATTTCCCGGTTGGAGATAGCTCGTCTCCTGGCGTCGTGATATGCCTTGAAAGCAGAAACAGACCGACATTAAATAAGTGAATAAAAATGTTAAAACATTTTAATGAAATTCCTACATTTTATCATGCTTTCCTTTCTAGAATTTGATGACGGTGTTGGATTTGTCGGCACATTATGGTGGGATTGTCAACAACTTTTCTTATGTTTGTTGGATATTTTGCCACATTTAAAAATTTTGAAGAAATAAATTTCTGCGCCAAAATTATCAGACAGAAGCTGAAATGATAATGACAAAAATTAAATCGAAGGCGGTTAACGTTTCGGAAAATATTTTTTTCCAGTTATCAAAACTTTGACTTTTAATCATGTCAAACATTTTAAAATTAGCTCACACCGAAAAAAGTATCACTTTTTTGTGCAAGTGTTGTCAACGTAAGATCATTCCAAAAGGATTACGTCTAAGAGCATCATCTAACAGCAATAAATATCTTAAAGAGAGCCAGTGCAGCAATGGTGCGGGAAAGAATCCAGTTCCATAGGCTAAATAAAACACATTGAAATTAATTTAGAAAATTACCACTACGTCGATGAGGATGACCACAACCACATGCACAACAGTGTTCTACGTACGTACAATACACTTTTTAATTCACGAAAGAATACCTACACGTTTAAACAAATTTATTATAGTGAATGTAGTTCTATAAACTACAAAATTTTCAAAATAACCCTTTAAGTGACAGAACTGTCATTAATCTGTCACATCGCGAACTCAATGTATCCGAAAAACTTGTATTAACTAAAGGTTTAAATTATGCAGTAGCACCGAAAACTATTCCTAAATTTGATATCATAACTGCAATTGAACAAGCTGCACATAAACTACCAATAGATGATGCCAATAAATACCGAATTCGTTCAAAAATGGAGTTAGAAAAACAGTATAAGACGAGGGCTAATTTAACATCAGATGAAAAACTTTCAATTACATCTCTAAGAAATGACGAAAGTATTAAAATTTAACCCGCTGATAAAGGCAATGCCACTGTAATTTCAGATACAGCTGTGTATAATACAGAGACTATGAACTTGATTAATGATGGGAATTATTCTAAGTTAAATAAAGATCCAACAAAATCTTTAGAAAACAAAATATAGGACTCTTAAACACAAAAATGAAGTTACCGATATTGACTTCACATCATAGTAAACCTCCTCATTACCAAAAACACATAAACTTCAAATTCCTTTTAGACCAATTGTGAGTTCAATTAATTTTCCATGTAGTAATCTCTCCAAATTTTTATTAAAAATCTTGAATTCTTTATCAGGTTCCTTTGAGACTTAAGTTAAAAATAGCAAACATTTTTTGGAAAAACTATATGAAAACAATTATAATAAGAATTATCTAATGGTGAGTTTTTATGTAGTATGGTAGTATGGTAACAAAATAACGCTTAAAACTGTCAGATAATAGTTATTTCAAAATGGACAGTGATGACAGTACCATTAATATTAATATTTATAAATAGTTAAAGTATATCAATTTTTGGTTTCATTAAAGAGATGATTGAAGAAAAAATATTGTACGTAACACGCCCCGAAAGTGCTTTTACTGGACTTACAAGCTTCCAGGCCTCGCCTACGGCTCGTCCTGGAATTTACTTACTCGTCCAGTAAAAGACCACTTTCGGAACTTGTTACGTAAATAACTATTTTCTAAAATCCATCAAGAATGTCTACTTTCTCGTAGCAATTTCAGATCCTAAAATACGCTATTCTAGTATCTCAGTCCGTTGTTATGCAACTATGAGGAAACAGCCCATGAAAGTGTATATTTTAATGTATGCATTTTTCTATTTTTATGTATTTTTATGTATTCATAATATTATTGTTTGCGATTTCAGAAAAAATAGCATATGTACCTCGTAGTAATAGTATATTGTGTATTTAGGTGTGAAAGCAATATATTCCCGGACGACGATGCAAATTGTTGGCCGAGGCGCTAGCCGAGGCCAACAAGCATCGAAGTCCGGGAATGTGCTTTCACACCGAAGTACACCTACTATTTTTTCTGAAATCACAATCAATATTATTATAAATTAAGGAATTTGTATTAATGCATAACATTTCTTCATTACAATCTAACTGTTTACTAATAAATGCAATTTTAATGTGAGTTGGTTTGTCCGCGTGTATTTATTTACTGTCTAAAATATACATAAAAAAACCGCACGGGAATGTTGTCCGTTGCTTGGCAACGGATCTTTTCCGGTCTGTTTTCTGATAGTTTCTTAGCAACGGACCAAAATACTGGAATTGTGCATTTCTCGATCTGAAATCGCGCCGAAAATGTAGACATTGCTGATAGATTTCAGAAAAAAGTATATTACGGGACATCGATGTTTCGACAATTTATATCATCGTCCGGGAATGTTGTGAGGGCAAAACAGATCTCCCGCACAAGTCAAATTCATTTAACCTACGCCGCTATTGGGGGTGAGCGTAGAAGCGTCTTGACTGTGATTGTAATTCGATTCTCCAGTGAAGCAAAGCTCACCGCGGTTAGTACTTGGATGGGTGAAATCCATCTTGGGAAACACAGCGATCTCGTTCCGCCTTATAACGGCTTGTATATCAGCGTATGCGTGGAAGCTATATAATTTCAAGACGAGGATTACGTAGTGGATATACCATCCTTCGAAGGGGATGTAAAGCAGGTGGTCCTTTATCTATTAAATGTTAGGGAAGTAAAAGATCCCTACTCTTCTTACGAGAAGAGGTTCGGCAAAATTTCCAGGTTGGGGGTAGCTCCTGGCGTCGGTAACAGACCCTGGTAGCGGAAATAGACCGACGTTAAATAAGAAGATAAAAAAAAATATACGCCGCTATTGAGAAACAATAGCGCAAGAGATTTTATTATAGATATTAAATGACCTTCTGCGCAACTACCACCTTTCGTTATCATTCATCTGTTTCGCAGTATGTATTTACATAGTCACGTGAGGCATTAAATGATATTTGCTTTGTTCTTAGTTACTTCGCCTCTGAGTATTAGCAACCTGTTATAAGAAAACGGACCTAAAGCGATTTTGTCAAACAAAGATGCATATATATCAAATTTTTTCATAAATTTTTGACCAGCTGGCCAGCTGATCTATAAAAACCAAATTTTCAATTGTCTCTTGAAATTGTTTTTATGATGTTCACAAAATACTTAACGATAGAGCATTCTTGCCTGTACAAAAAATGTTTTATCTACAATCAACATATAAAATAGGCCCTCTTGCTCGCATTTGATAATCTCAAAGTTGACGTTTGCCGAGGAGCTATGAATAATGTCACTTTTAAGCACGTCTCCCTTGGCAACGAGCGGCAAAGTACTGTTACGCTCGCTCGAGTGCATCTGTCCTTACACAAATTTGGTCAAATATTTTAGACAATGTATTTTTATAAAATAATAATGCACCAAAACTGTTGTTAATATAATGATGTAAGAGTAGTAATTGATTACCTAATTTATTTATAAGAAAAATACGAACTTTACAATGTTAATAAAACTGAAATAAATTGATAGAGATTGTGTTTTGTTCGTCTGTTTATTTTGATCACATATGCAAGACGTGCTCATAACATATTGATAAATACTGATTTTCAGTCAAAATTCAACTTAATTATTCCTGTTATTTAGATATTTTCAAATGATTGTGGATAAATCACGTGTGTAATTTGAGCGCAAAGAATCATTGTCACTCTCGAGTATTTGACATGCTCCGCTTCGCGTCGCGCGTCAACTTACACTGGCAAGCGACAAAGAAGCACTTTGCGCTCTTAATACACAAATAGCTATTGTCACATCATAAATTCATACACTCAAAATCATTAAATTCCTGAACATATCATTAAACAAAATAGATTTGAAGTTGAGGAGTTATGCAATAATTCTGAAAACTTGTTCACATCACGTTTAAATCTATTTTAGTCATAAATATAGCTAAATAATTGGTAAATATTTTAGATATCACTACATCCAATTTTGTGTGTGACGATAAGGAGTTCGAGGGAATTTGCGCAGAGTGGTTTCGTCAGGGAAAACAGCGATACGCAAGGCTTGCTCCAAAGGAGTGAATTACTTCGTTAACTTAATATACGCAATTCTTTCTTTGATTTAGGCAGTAGCTTAATTATAATTTTTTTATTCTGTTAGTGGTGTTAATGTTCAACAGCTCACAGCATTTTCATACAAAAGAATTTAATTAAAAAGAAAAGATCACTGTAATCAAATCCACCTGTGTAGTCCAATAAGATTGACGACTGAGTATGATAATGTTGTACCGCTCAGATATAACCTTTCATGGTGTGACCCATTATTATTTTAATTTTTGTTTTGTTTACTACCATATTATATTTGAATTATAATAAAACTAGATAGAATAATATTCACTACGTGTTTTGATTTTTAACTTCCCAATTCGACCCGTACGTGTTTCTTCAATTATTGCTCTGGAATATGGCTGAAACGATTTCCATAAAATGTTTCTTAAACTGCAAGGTATGGCTTGACGATGGCCCCACAATAGTTTCAAGCTACGACTGAGCAAAAATTCGAAACATCATTTTTTAGTTGAAAATTTGGCAAATGCGCTATTGATAAAGAGATTAATTTTGGGATAAATAATTCAAATTTCGTCGCAATTGCAATGAAATTGGTAGTTAAGTATTTTAGGACTACTTAATACCTAATCTGATGTTAAAAGTTAAGTTCATTTAAAATGGAAAATCCAATGTGGCGGCCACAATTGCAATATTTTTGCAGATTTATTTGAAATTTGATTCATGGTGATTTTAGGATTCTCTGATAACGAGCCTGATGTTATAGCTTGAAAATTAAATACGACATGTATAGTAAGTTCCTTATATAATTCAGCGATATTTTGGTTAGTGTACCGCCGGCGTTAGGTTGAGCAGTACACAGGACCAGACTTAAAATGTATTTTCAGTTTCAAACAATGAATTAAAAGATTCGAATTCTCGTTCAGTTGTAATGTTGACTACACCGTTCTTAGGTATACAGAAAATGCCGGTGTCTTTGATCTTTACCGCACCGCCAAGGACGCCGACATTTTTTACACGCTTAAGAATTGTGTAGTGAACTACTAATAACAAATAGAGAGTAATTACATAAAATACAATTAAATCCACGTTTTTATGGTAATCTTAGCCAAAAACAAAAACTGGTGTTCTTTTAAGGACATATTTTTTTTAACAGTGAATAATACGATATCTGACATCAAAACTGTAAAATAAGTATGTTTACAAAAATGTACACAAACTTCAACGATATCAGTTTTTCTTATTGCCCAGCAAGGCCAACGAGGAGGTATAAGCATATCCCTTGCCAGGATAGGATGGTGACAGGATTGTTACATAGGGAGTAAGGGGTTAAAAAAAAAGTAAACCAGCATTTTCTCAGTTAAAAATAACCAACTATTCTACAAAATAACAACGTAATTAACTTTCTTGTTAAGATAACATAATAAAATTTCTAAGTAAAAACTGAATAAAAATAAATAAATAAATAGCTAAACTCGACAACAACACAATATAAGAAAACATTAAGTTAGTAATAAAATTCGGAATTATCGTATCCTCAAACCATTCCTCAAATATATCAGATTCCATATTTTTGTAGTGATCAACGTTGCACTCTTCTATTTTTTTTCACATAATTTCAGTGCATTTTCAATTCATCACGTGGTCTACTTCCACAGTGTCGAGTGTTCTTTCACGGATTAATTAAAAACCGTTTCATTACCCTTTATTTTCATTTTATCGCGATCGTATTTTTAACAATTATTTATTTTGTAATCCTTAGTTTTACTGTTAAACAAGATAAACTATTTATTTCAATAGAAAGATTTAATAAAACTTTTCATTAAACTTTTATGACGAAGAAACAGTTAGTCCACCCCTGATAGTCCACGTTTTCTACATGGTTTATTCCAATCTTTCATCAATCAGCTAGAGCAAATTTCAACCAATTATATTCAGTGGGTTGGCCTACATTCTTGTTAGGAAATATGTATGACAATTTTTTGTGATGATAATAAAAGAAGCCGAAAACCTTTATGGCCTTTTTTGTAAATAAACTGAAAGTGTTATGCGGTCGGTACCCTTTACGGTTTTTGTGAGGTTTTTTATTTCGCTGAATTATTATGCTACTATACTTTCTTTTACGGTGTAGGAGCTAAATAAATAGACCACTAAAAAGGCTGAAACAAATTTTTAGGAAAATATAAATTGAACCCCCCTCAAAAAGTCGCCAAAATAAAATTTCACCAGTTTCGTCCAGTTAACGGAATCTTAGTACCTAATATCCATATTGAGGTTGGTGTAAAAATGAACAAATAACGAATTCAAACATATTCTTAACCGACTTTGATGTTAATAATATCGGTAGTAATAATAAGGTTCAATTAACTGGGCGACCGACTGTGAAATATTCCATAATTTTTAGGTATCTTTTACTTCACTCGCTTACCGAAGGGAAGTATTGTAATCGTGAAAAAATCACCCTTCGAGATTTCTCCAGAAAAATTTGAAATAAAATCATATAAAAAAATATTTTTAAGAAAAAGCTTTTATTTGAAAAAACTACTAAAAAGTAAAAACAATTTTTTTAAAATTCATACACCTGGAAACCAAAAGCTTTGGGGATGGTCATATAGCGCTATTGCATAGTTACTTTGCTCAATTGACCGCCCCCAAAGCTTTTCGTTTCCAGGTGTATGAATTAAAAAAAAATTTTTACTTTTTAGTAGTTTTTTCAAATAAAAGCTTTTTCTTAAAAATATGTTTTATATGATTTTATTTTTTACTTTTTAGTACTACTTATTTTACAGACACACACAAAACCCTTTATTTGCCACCGCCATCCACCCCTTCCCTCTCTCGTCTTCTCACCCCTCTAACACTACTTGCCACTTCTTCCCAGCCCTTTCCCACCTCTTCCTCCCCCTCCCCTTTGCCACCTCTTTCCACCCCATCCCCACCTGTTCCCACCACTTCCCACCACTTCCCACTTCTTCCCGCCCATTCTCCTCCCGTTTCCCACCTCTTCTCACCTCTCCCATGGCCGTTATATTGAATTTAGAATGACGTCACATAGTTTATCGTATTTTACTCGTCAAACACTTTCATTTGATACCCATATCAAGGGTGTTGTGAAGAAAAGGCGATCCGCCATCTTGGGACGTCCGCCATATTGAATTTAGAATGACGTCACATAGTTTGTAGTATTTTACTCGTCAAACCCTTTCATTTGATACCCATATCAAGGGGGTTGTGAAGAAAAAGGCGATCCGCCAGCTTGGGACGTCCGCCATATTGAATTTAGAATGACGTCACATTGTTTCTTGTATTTTACTTTCATTTGATACCCATATCAAGGGGGTTGTGACTAAAAAGCCGATCCGCCATTTTGGAACGTCCGCCATATTGGATTTAGACCGATAATGGCTATACTATGTTGCATTGTTACTGGACTTATACACGTGTGCCAAATTTCAAAGCTCTAGCTTAATTAGAACTAGTCGAAATTCAGCTTGCAAGATTTGACCTAAACAAACATACATACAAACACAAACAAACAAACAAACATTGCAAGTTAAATAAAAGCTTTTAAAAAAATACAGGGTGGCCAATCAAAAAAAAATAAAGTAAATGTGGCGGGGCACGATAATCTTTCTCATTCAGTTAACACAACTGTGGAAGAAAAATATGAAAAAAATATACAGGGTGGTCACTCAAAAGAAATGAAAAATGCGTTAATGTAAATAAGGCAATAAAAAAAAAGTATGATAAACAGAGAAGGAAGTTTTGGGTAAATATCTTTACGTATTATTTGAAATAGTACTGTGTGATGTGTTAACGTGATATATGTTATATAATATAATGTACGATGTACGGTATACGATATATGGTATATGGTTTTGATGATCTTTAATTAGTTTACTTTCTTTTCCTCTAAAAGTTTTATCTGGCGTTCCTCAAGGTTCCGTCTTAGGTACGCTATTGTTTAGTATCTATGATTCCGACATATTACATTCTGTTCAAACTGCAATGTACAAGCATATGCAGATGATACGCGTATACAATATCTTTTATATTAGAGACTCATTATTAGCTCAACATAGCTTAAACAGTGATTTACATCAAATTAAAAGGATATCCCGAGAGCACAACCTAAAGTTGAACACTAGTAAATGCAAGTTAATATTATTCGGACCTAAGAAGGATTTAGCGTCTGTTTCTAGAGAAGATTCTACCTTGTCAGGATGTAGTAAAAGATCCAGGATTAAATCTAGAAAATTTGAAGAACATTTGAAGTTTTCCGGGCGTGTGAATTATTGTACAGTAGTAGATTCTTCATTGGTCGCAATTTGAAGAAAATTGTATGTGAATCACTTGTTTTATCGCATTTTAAGTGCTGTGATGTAGGAAATAGCAATCTTATAGATACCGTAGTAAAAAGAAGAATACACACAGTGCAAAGCTCCTGTTGTCGTTGCCTATTCAGCTTAAGAAAATATGATCACATATTTTCTGCTTTAAACTGGCTGAATATGCAATTTCGGAGGAAACTGCGCTTTTTCGTTCATTGCTTGATATCTACATTAGTACCATATTTTCTGTCCCATGGGCTGTGTCAGATCCACAGTGCATAATAGGACTATTCGCTTTGGTCATATTGTATTATATTTAGAGGCACTCTACTGCTGCATTTCAAAACTCTTCCACCTACTGTTCTGCTGTTTTACAGTGCTCTCCCATCTGAATTAAAATCTCTTTTTGAAGAGCAAAAACATCCAAATTTTACTTTATTCAAAATTTATCTTATTGCTCTTATTTTAAATTTTTGCTAGACATCTACTTTTATCGATTTCCAAAGATTGATGTGGTTATTACCTTGCGTTTTGTGTTTTATAACAAATTATGATGTTTATCGGTAATTGCTTATAATTCATATATTGAGTTAAAATAAATTTAAATGGTAGATACTTATTTTAGATTGTTTAATTACTATGTATGTTTTTCAAAATAATATATTCTTTATTTATGTATATGTATGTTTCTTTGTCTTTTGGTCCTAATGGGGTGAAGTGGCAGAAAAGCGTGGGCTTAACTTCGCCCATGAAACTTTGTAATTACTTTTATGTTATTATTAAAAACAAAATCAATTTTTTTACACGTATAGGGAATTTAGATATTTCAATTACGGCAATTTTTTACAGGATTTATCTCAGGTACCTTGGGAATTAATTTATGATTTGGAAGGTGTTAATGATATGGTCACTTTTCTCAATAATAATATCCTACAATTGTTTGACGTTCATGCTCCGTTAAAAACTGTAAGAATTTCCAAGCCAAGAGCCCCTTGGATGACTAATACAATTAAACTTATGATTAAGAACAGAGACAAAGCTCTAGCAAAAGCTAAGCAAACTAGATCTAGAGACGATTGGACATATTATAAAACAATTCGTAATTATGTAACCTCAGCAATAAGACGTGAAAAAAGGGCATATCTTCGGCATATTCAAAATTCTCAAAGTAATAAAGAACTGTGGAAAACACTTCAAACTTTAGGCGTAACTAAATCTCGTGATTCTGATATACCGGCTCATCTTTCCAGCCCCGATTTAATTAATAACTTTTTTGTGGCATCAAATAATACAAATTTAAATGTTGACATGGAACTTATAAATTACTATGAAAATGAAAATTTTAAAAACGGGGCCTCATTTGAATTTCAAAACTTTACAGATGAAGATGTCTCCAAAGCAATTAATGGTATTAAGTCTAATGCGTCAGGGCATGACTGTATCTCTAAAAAAATGCTTCAAATATGCATGCCACAGTTAAATGTATATTTTACTTACTTATTTAATTGCTGCATACTACAAGGTGTATTTCCAGACTCGTGGAAAATGTCAGTAGTTAAACCATTGAAAAAAATTAGTAATCCATTAAGTCTTTCAGATCTACGACCGATAAGTCTCTTGTCTATTTTTTCTAAAGTGTTAGAACGTTTAATGCATAATCAGATTATAACCTTTGTTAAAAAACATGACATTCTTCCTGAAAATCAGTCAGGTTTTAGACCAGGGCACAGTACAACCAGTGCGCTTTTAAAAGTTACAAATGACATAATTAGTGGAATAGATAAAGGTGAAAACTCGATCTTAGTAATGTTGGATTACTCTAGGGCGTTCGATACCATTAATCACAGATTAATGTTATCAAAGCTAAAATTCTATGGGTTTGCTGAAAATGCACTTAACCTCATGCGGTCATATTTCTCCTCCAGAATGCAAAAAGTTGTTTTAAATGGTTCTGTCTCAGGCTTTGGGAGGTTGGGATCTGGTGTTCCGCAAGGATCAATTTTAGGACCGCTACTTTTTATTTTGTATACCTCCGATTTTGCTAAACAACTGAAATCTTGTCAATCTCATTTTTATGCCGATGATACCCAGATCTACCGCACCTTTAAACCTGATATGATCTTTAACGCAGAGGTAGAAATTAATGATGATATTGAACGTTTAGTGCAGTTTTCCACCAGACATTGCTTGAATATAAATGCACAAAAATCAGCAGTCATAGTATTCGGTAACAATAAAGAATTTATATATGATAATATTAATATCTTCGTAGAAGACCATAAACTGTCTTTTCAAACTACTGTTAAGAATCTAGGACTTACTATCGACGTAGATCTGAGATTTACTCCACATGTAAATAATGTATTAAAAAAAACATATTGTTCGCTAAAGCAACTATATTCAAATCGACACATTCTAAGTCAAAGACTTAAAATTTTGTTATGTGATGCACTTGTACTGTCCTGTTTTAATTACTGTGATATAGTCTACGGTCCTTGTCTGGATCAAATGACGGTAACCAGGATACAGAAAGTGCAGAATTCGTGTATTCGGTTTATTTTTAATTTAACAAGGAGGCAGCACGTTAGTGAAAAATTAAAAACATTAAATTGGCTAAATATGACGCAAAGACGACAACATCATCTAGCATCTTTTACACATAAGTTACTAGCCACTTCTACCCCTCACTACCTTTATAAACTCCTAACTCCACGATCTTTACTTCATCCAAGAAATCTGAGGTTTATTGATTTGTTGTCAATTCCCCGATATCGGCTTACTCTCTTTCGTAGATCTTTTATTTATTCGGCAGCATCTCTCTACAACTCTATCCCTACTGACATAAAGAAGCTCTCTATCCCATTGTTTAACCTCAAATATAAAAAATATATATTAAACCAGTGAATAGCTACCATCTCTCAAATAAGTGTTAAGTCTCTTGAATTTCTTATTATGTACTTAATTAAAAAAAAAATCTTTGTTTATCTAGTTTTTCTAAAAAAATTTTGGTTGTGTGTAAGAGCAGCTCTAGAGAGCTGAACTCCGCCATTGTGAAAATGCAAATAAAGACATTATTTATTTATTTATTTATTTATTTATTTCAATAAAGATGTTTATTATTATTATTATTATTATTATTATTTGCTATTGATATGTGATATGTAATATCTGATATGTTGCATACGAGGTGCCATTTGCGTTATGCAATGTGCAATGTATGTACGGAATATGAGATACGTGATATATGATATAAACATAACAACTGAAATGATAACTCTAACCAGAACTGTTCATTTTTTTAATTGAATTGTTCATTTAATGTTGCGTAATACAATTTTAATAAAAGTGTGTTTTTTTTAGGAAGGCACCCCTGCAGTAAATGTGATAAATCGTACAAAAACAGAACACACCTTCGTCGACATATTAGAAATGAATGTAACGTTTTCCCTCGGTTTCAGTGCGAAACTTGTATGCGTTATTTTAGACACAGACATTCATTACAAAGACACATGATGGCTTGTAACCCTCAGGATCTGTTTAATATTTCTCACGGAGTTGGCACCAAATTTTGTAGGAACTAAATAAAAAATAGTTGGTGTGATAAGGATATATTGATTAAGCGGATTGCACGAGAGTTGTTATTTGAATATCTATTTGATTAAAATCCGCTCGGATATAGAATAATGGATTTAAATCGGATGTATCGGATGTATCTCACCTGATCAATTTACACCCATGCCCATGCCATAGGCTTTGATCTAAAGTACATTACTTACTTAAAAAGTGAAATTTTGCACAACTTTTATGTTAAGTCTGTATGACTTAACGATATTTTTAACTGCTCTAACGAATTCAACATTTCAAGTATAACTAATGTTTCCAATTTTGTCGTATGGTCACGCCCTAAAAAGTGCTAAAACTGGAAATTGATAATATCTGAATTAAAACGGCAAATTCAATCCATTCAATTCAACAAAACAATATTTATTCACTAACAATAATAAAACAATAACAATATTACAATCTGGGACACAAATAACTTACGATGCAGCGTAGTTCTGGGAACGCTTTCAACGCGCAGCCGCTGGGCTACATTATTACTTCTTTAGTATTATTTGCCTAGTCGAGGCTCCTAGTGTTTGCTGCAAATTCCGTTGAAGCGACCCACACACATTATTTAAATGACTATGGACCCCTACCAAAGTGACGGGATTCCTTTAATTTAAACAGAATTCACAACAAGCTCACTGCGTTTTTATTAATGATGGTAATATCATTCAAAACGCACATCCCAATCATAGAATTAGGAAACCAAGAGGAATGCGACAAAATTGTATATTTTATCTACCATTCCTCTACATTATTACTTCTTTAGTATAACTAATGTTATATAGCTGATAGCAATGCGAATTGTCTGACATACAATATTTCTTCTTTTGTTACATCTGAACTTAGTTTTACCCCAAATATAAATATTTGAACTAAATCAAAGCACAGGCGGCGAACGACTAGCTGACATCTTTGTGGGAGACAGTTGTGGCCTTAACACAGATGCTTTCTGCTTGGTGGTAACGTCAGTTCGTATGCCAGTAGGAAGAGGAAAAGACAGAGCTCGGTGCTATAACACATTCGGGGAAGAGTGCGGTATGCGTCGAGGCATTATATGTGTAAACAATAAAGACAACTTATGCCTACCTCGTTTCCTCATCATCGCCAAGGCCTTCGTGGACATGGACCCAGAACAAACCAAAGTTCGTCATGACATAGGAAAACTACAGACACAGAGACCCCTGCATTTATGCACTGATACAGGAATTGTGGTCCCAGAAGTAGGTTGTGGTATTCCTGAACTGCAAGAGTTCCAACAATATTTGAAAGAATATAAGCTTGTAGTTTATAATTACGGTTCCAATTATTTCGTTGGGATTTCGTGGATTCTATTTTTAGGTAAGCCAGAGGTTGAACCAACAAATTCGCGATACATTATCAAACTAGTTTGTTTTGCGATTAAAAGGCAGCGAAACTAAAGGTCTTAAAAAGAGACAAACAAACAAACTAATCTTTAAATGCTACCATCTTAAATCGTAAAACTAACCACTGTGGAAAGATCTGATTGTACTCAGATGGACACAACATAAGGAATTAAAAAATGTAATTTAAGATACAATTTACTATTTAAATCCTTTAAGCCAAAAAATATACGATGGCAAAATCGTGAACAAAGTGGTAAAATATGTGACCTAGAAGGTCCAATTGATCATAAATAATATTTGTTATAAAAAAAATTATAATACGAAAAGTGATAAGTATTTAATCAATCTTAACAAACCAGAAAAATCATGTACGGTGTTCATAAATGATAGAATAAATAAATTTTGCAATAAATAGTAAAATTGTAGCACAAATAATTCGAAATTAACACTTCCTCACCACCTGATGATGGGCACTGTGAAGTTACGCAGCTCCTGTCAACTAACTCTCAGCACGTTGGAAGCTCGTTCATACGGTGGTGGTCTGGAATGCCTGGATAACGCTTGAGATTTAGCAAAGCGTTGGCTAGACTTGACTAACTAAACTTAACTCTGAAAGTTATGATTCTCGCAGATTTTACCATTACTGACTGTAATATTATATTTAGTGCAGATTGTTTACTGGGAGCAAATAAATAATCTGGATAGATCGAAGTAGCAATAAACACATTAGCACTCGATAAATACTGATATTCAAAACTAATACAAATAGTTGTTCAGTAGTAGTTCTAAGCACTCAGTGATTTTTCAAAATATTAAGAATAAGATCTTAAATAATGAAGAATAAGAATAAAAATCTACGGCAAAACTTCTAGCGTTTGGAAGAAAAGAAATATCTATTAGCACTTGATTGCAGAATTAAATTACAATTAAATTAAATTGCAGAAATGAAAAATATGTCTTGAGGCTAAATATTGACTAGAAAACTGTATTAAATAAATTTAATTACCTTATACTTGTATGATACACTGAGTAAAACAAGATAACAAAAGTGGCCATTCATATGCCTATTAATTATCTGACTCGAAGTGACTTTACTATACTGCTTCAGAACTGGAAATGGTTTACATTTCATTCGGTTTGTTACAAGTAAAGTCGCATCCCCACCATTTAATGCAGAATGACCATATTCCAGAAACAAAAGAAACCAAGTAATATAGTCTATGCCACCTTATATACCTCTGCATGTATATAAAATAGTATAATTCATACAATTGATATAAACATGAATTTGCGAGCGCGTCCGTGCGTATGAGAAATAGATTGGCAAGAACTGTTACAAAAAGTAAATAGACGGTTTATATATAAATGTTCAAAAGGTATAACTTAAATCTAAACACGGGGCGAGCGTAGAGGCGACTTCGGTGTAAATATCAGTCGATATTCCGTTGAAGCAACGTCGAGCGCGGTTAGTACTTGGATGGGTGACACATCTTGGGAAATACAGCGTTCTCTTCTCACCTTCTAGCGGCTTGTATATCAGTATATACGCGGAAGCAACGTAATTGCAGACGAGGATTACGTAGTGGATATACCATCCTTCGGAAGGGATGTAAAGCAGGCGGTCCCTTGTCTATTAAATGTTAGGCAAGTAAAAGATCCCTACTCTTCTTAAGGGAAGAGGTTCGGCAAAATTTCCAGGTTGGGGGTAGCTTGTCTCCTGGCGTCGGTGATAGGCCCTGGTAGCGGAAATAGGCCGACGTTAAATAGTTAAAAAAAAAAAAAATTAAACACAATATCTATTATACAATTGTCTGGACAATATCTATAACACATGGTAAATATATGTACAGTATTCACCAAAGTTGAGTGTGATTTATTATATTTTAATAAAAATGCATAAAAATCACAACGGTATGCTACATTCTATTTGAATTTTATCTATAATATTTATTTACCCTTACAGATTTAAAATGTAATATTTAAGTCTTTTAAAATAGTAAAAAATATGAAATTAATA
This sequence comes from Rutpela maculata, assembly GCA_936432065.2. Taxonomy (NCBI): domain Eukaryota; kingdom Metazoa; phylum Arthropoda; class Insecta; order Coleoptera; family Cerambycidae; genus Rutpela; species Rutpela maculata. The sequence continues at coordinate 56,510,838 of OW386286.2, read as the reverse complement.
AAATTAATATTTTCATTTTATTTTATTGTATCGTAAATTACTTGTTATTTACTTTTTTGTACTCAAAAAAAACCTTTTGCACCTGCAGTTGAAATAATTTCGGATGCAATTATTTAACTGCAGCGAGAAGTGTGGAATGCAATGAAAGAACATTTGGATTAAATATGTCCATTGCTTCGCATAAAATTTAAACAATTATTGTTGCAAAACTAAAATTTTCTGCTATTTCCGTTATCTCCGGTCCTAGTAGCCGCGTCGGAAAAAAGTACAAATATCAAAATGTTCGTAATAACATTTCAAATAGAACTGGACCTACAAATAAACTTTCTGATAATTCATTAAATTGTAAAAAATAAAAACCATAAAGAATGGGGCTTTTTATTTAATTTAAAAAATGTGGTGTAATAATGCACACATTTTAAATAAAGTAGGTAAAACCATGGCTTTACTGAACTAAAGCTTCCTGCCAAATTATAACGTAAAATATTTATTTAAGTGGCCAAAAACAATAAAATATTTTGAAATTTCATTCGCTTATTTTTTAAGTGCTTCCACTCGGGGGACAATTTTTTCTACAAACTGTTGTACATGTATTTTACAATGAAAAATCGTGCTTTCTTCGTTTAAATCTTTTTTTTTGGAATTTGTTTATAATTTTCGAAATTTTTGTTATAAGCTAGCGAATGATATAATTAAAATAACTTTGAGAATTTCTATCAAACCAAAAACGGTAAACGAATTATGAAAGTAGATGAAGAATCAGCATTTTAAAAAAAATGCTCACTTCATTTGGAGCTAAAATACGTCAGTTGTTGCGTTTCGATCACTTATAAGTAAACAAATTTTTATTTCTTCTTCAAATCTGGATTGGTTGTTCTCCAATGCTCATATTTTTGTCTCTGCTTGTTAAAGACAATCTAAAACTACTATTTTTAAAATGATATCGAATAAAGCTGCTTTGAGAACATAACGCTCGCTCTTATTTTTTTTATCTTTCTTTATTTTTCTCGGCTCCAAATGCAAATAGAGCATCATTATTATTGTTAAATGTTGGGGTTTTTATCTAACTTCATAATTCGTTTACCATTTTTGGTATTCCACGGAGTTATTTGAACTTGTTTATAGCTACAATTTCGAAAATTGTAAACAAATTAAAAAAAAAACGATTTAAATGAAGAAAACATTTTTTTTTAACACCAGATACATAGTAGTAATCTACATCTTGCAAAATAAATTGTCCCCCTACGAGTTGACACACTTAAGCAATTAACGATTGAGATTAAGAATTGAGATTGAGAAATCTTTTTTATTTTCAGCCATTTAAATAAATATTTTGCGCTAAAATGTATCACGAAGGTTTAGCTCAATAAAAGACATGGTTTCACTTACTTTCTTTTAAATGTACGCATCATTATAAAATATTTCTTAAATAATACAAAAATAACAACATTTAATAGTTTTTATGTTTTTATAATTGAACAAATTATGAGAAAGTTTATTTGCAGATCTAGTTTTATTCGACATTTTATTAGGAATATTTGTTTTTATTTTTGCGATCTGATTACTAGGACCGGAGATAAAGAAAATAGAAATTTTAGTTTTGCAACAAAATTCTAACTAAAATTGATTTTTCCAGATGTCTAATTGTTCATTTAATGTTGCATATATTATATTAATAAAATTTTGTCTATTTTCAGCAAGGTATCCCTGCAGTAAATGTGATAAATCGTACAAAAATAAAACCAACCTTCGTCGACATATGAGAAATGAGTGTGATGTTTTCCCTCGATTCCAGTGTGAAATTTGTATGCGTTATTTTAGACACAGACATTCATTACAAAGGCACATGATGGCGTGTACCTCTCAGAAATTATTGTGATGGAAACATATTGTTTGTACTAATAAAGCTAGTTGTAGTTGAGAGTTGTTATTTGAACAATCTATTTGTCTAAAATATGCTAGGACAATGCTTTTGAATGCTCATAACCAATTTATCCCAAAAAACATCTAACGATAAGTACGTATACGAAGATTCTATAGACTTTAGCATAATTTTGTTCTAACTTACATTACTTAAAAAGTGAGATGTTGCACAGCCTTTTTATATTTGAGTTTCTTTGTATTATTTATTTACCATTAAATATTTAAAATGTATAATTGAAGTTAATAAAAAATATTTTAATTTTGTTTTCCTTCTTTCTTTAGTTGCATTTTATTCACATCTTATTATATTAACACCAGATAAATAGTAGTAACCTACATCTTGCCAAAGAAATTGTCCCCCTACGAGTTGACACACTTAAACAATAAACGATTGAAAATCTTTTTCATTTTCAGTCATTTAAATAAATATATAGCTCTAAAATTTGTCACGAAGCTTTAGCTCAATAAGAAGCACGGTTTCACCTACTTTCTTTTAAATGTATGGATTATTACTATTTATTACATAATATTTCTTAGACCATACAAAAAGGACAACTTTTAATGGTATTTATGCTTTTATAGTACAGAAAGTTTATTTGTAGACATTTATTCGACATTTTATTAGGAATATTTTTGTATTTTTATTTTTGCCCGGAGATAATAAAGAAAATAGCAGAAAATTTTAGTTTTGCAATAAAAAGTCTAACTAAAATTGATTTTTTCAGATGTTTCATTGTTCATTAAATGTTACATATACAATATTAAGAAAATTTTGTCTATTTTCAGCAAGGTACCACTGCAGTAAATGTGATAAATCGTACACAAATAAGAAAAATCTTCGTCGACATGTGAGAAATGAATGTGATGTCTTCCCTCGATTCCAGTGCGAAATTTGTATGCGTTATTTTAGACACAGACATTCATTACAAAGGCACATGATGACGTGTACCTTTCAGAAATTATTGTGATGGAAATATATTGGTTTGTACTAATAAGGCTAGTTGCAGTTGAGAGTTGTTATTTGAGCTATCTATTTGTTGTTTCTTACATGACCAATTTATCCCAAAAAACATCTAACGATAAATACGTATATGAAGATGATACAGACTTTAGCAAAATTTTGTTCTAACGTACATTACTTACTTAAAAAGCGAGATTTTGCCAATCTTTTCTATATTTGAGTTTTTTATATTATTTATTTACCATTACATATTTAAAATGTAAAATTGAAGTTTCTTGAAATGATTAAAGTTATATTAATAAAAATAATATTTTAATTTTATTTTCCTTCTCTCTTTAGTTGCATTTTATTCACATCTTATTATATTTTCCTTGCATTCTATAATACTTCTTACATATGAAGAGCACGAGGGAAAAATGGTCATAGTCACGAAAACTAATTGTTACAGAATACAGAAAATAGACTCATATTTAAGACTACAGGTATAAAGTATCATTAATTTTGGCACCTTATTATTGTTAACTTATTTTTGAGTAAAATATATTATTTACAAATTTTCTAACATGCCATACTAAATATTCTAAGTGAAAAATGTAACATTAGTCCACATTTAAATCTACAAAGTCGATCACAGTCCAGGATTCTGATTAAAAAAGATCAAATATATTTCCAGAGAATACTAACCAGAGGTAAAGCACACTATTTTAAATTTTGTTATGTTGACAAGGTAAAAAGTACTATATCAAAAAATCCGCCGCAGAAAATGGTGAGTAGGGTTAGAGAGGGAATGTAGAGCTAGATAGGTTGCCTAAAAATGGACAACGCCTGCTGTGGTAGGGTGTTTTTTTTAAATTGTGTTATTTATTTTAACGTCCTGGCGAAGTTTAGCTAATGCTACTCCATCACTTAACCAGGACGGCGAGATGAGATACGGTTACCCATTCAAGTGTCGGACAAGCCCGCTATGCCTTAACTTCGCCAATCGAGGTCTCGCCACTGAAACCGGCACCGTACCTCACCTCACTCTTTATCCTAAAGGGGGCATTATGCTTTTTGATATGTGTATCCTTTATATTTAATCCACAGAAGAATAAACAATATATATTCTAGGTTATTTGTAGATTCACTGAAGAAGTCTCTTACTGTTTACTAAGGTTATCTTATTTCGAAGAATCTACTTGTTTTCACTTACAATATTCTGAACAATTTGCGCCATATAATTATGCGTCATTGTTTCGACAATATTAGTAAGACGAAGAATAATAAAGAATGCTTGAAATACAATTAAGGACATTTATTTTGTTTCATCCATTTCGAAAAATGTTACAAATCTAATTTAACGTCAACACACATATGTTTTATCTCCAAATATTGTGCCTTTTACTTCTTGTTGTACAATGTGATTAAATATAAACGTTATTTTTAGGCAAACTATTAGTAGTAAATTGTAGTAAATGTGGGAAAACATTCAAGAATTACAACTCATGGAGGGTGCATTATAAAATCGACTGCACTGTACAGCCGACATTCAAATGTGCACATTGCGATTTTATTACAAAAAGAAAATATAACCTAAAAAAACATGTGTCAAATCGTCACCAATTAGGTACATGTGAAGTTCTTGAAATCGTTAAATGATGAGTTTTCAGTATTCATCTTTACTTATTATACTTATTGTTGTAATTTTTCTAGTTACCATTGCATGGAGATATAAAATAAAATACTTTTTGTTTAAACTGGATTTTTATTTAAATGGCGCAGTTGACAATCACTCAGAAAAAATACTGAACATTGCAGAGTGCAGAGATAAAATTTACGGTTGAGTCATTTGAAAACAAATAACTTTATTCGAGCATAAGAGAAATATTTTTTAAAGAAATTTACTAATTGGAAATTGCATGGTGCAAGCTTCCACCTTTTCCCAAAATTTTTCACGACAAACGTCTATTTTGCTATCTTAAGATCAAGTAGTTAATGTGTTTTAAATCTGATAGACATTCAACAGGAGAAAGAACAATGTTAAAAAAGGGCTTTTTTGGCCCATTAAAAACAATAAAAACTCTAAAAATCCACCACCTTAATTGGTGGGGATGGATGTAAGAGTATTCAGAAGTAATCACATTATAACCTGATAATAGCCATTTGACGAGGAGTTTTAGTTTTCCTTCCACGTCCAGTGGAAGTATAGTAACGACAAAAAAGTTTTTAAAAATTTTTATTGTCCAAATAGGCTTAAAATGTCATGAAACGTCGAGATTTTAAGTTTGAGCGAAAAAAAATTTCTGTCTGTCTGTCGGTCTGTCTGTCTGTAACTTTTTTTTGTGCGCACGTTTACTCTGAAACCGTTTAAGATATTGACTTGAAATTTGGTACACATATGTACTTTAACGAGATCTAGAACTAGATTATATTTTCATCTTGTTCCGTCGAAGGGTTGGGGGTAAATTGGGGTAAATTTGGTGTAAATGGGTAAATCAAGCAGGTAAGAGTCCATGAAATTGGTATTTAGTATATACAAGAGAAGCTGAGGCCTCAAAAAAATTTTTGGCATTAGCCATTCCCATTACCACCCCCACCTCCTTATTAAAGGGGATGAAAAAAAATGTGATTTAGTGCATGTACAAGAACCAGAAACCTCAAAATATTTTTTTACTTCATCCACCCCCCACTACCACCCCCTATCACCACCCCCACCCCACTACCGATGTGGGGTATCGTTTTATGGGTTTTTGGGGTAGAGGATTTCAAATATTATATTATTAAAGTTCCATAAACAATTATTTTCACATACAAAGTTTTTTCGTTGTGAGTGACTTGGATAGAGAATCTGGATGTGGAAGTAGTGATTCCTTGGGCAGCGGTTTTTTAAAAATAAATAAATAACCGTATATTAGATATTGTAACTTACACCGTTCTTATGGGTGGTGACAGGTGAGGGAAACGAGGGGGAGGGGAGGATGAATTTAGAATTTTTGCTTCTTTTTCTACTTACCTAACGAAACTGAGTATTTTAAAAGAAATTCCTGCACTAAAGAAGAAGTTCTAATATCAATTTCAATGCCACCCCCCAAATAAGGGTTGTTTTTTACTGCCTTTCCGATGTTTTTAGCCAATTTGGATGGTAGATTCGTATTCAGCACCCCAAAATTAGTAAAAAAAAGTGATTTCCACATTCTACCACGGAGTAAAAAACAACACCTATCCCCACCAATTAAGGTGGTGGATTTTATCTTTTTAGAGTTTTTATTGGTTTTAATTGGAAAAGAAATCGCTAATCACCCAGTTTGATGTTTTTTTATCATAATAAGGAAATTTAATCAATTCAGATGAATATTTATCACCCCTAAATGTTTCTCAAACTTTTAGGATTGAAGTGCATATCACTATCCAGAAAATATTACCTGTTTTTTATATTAAAAAATTCTTTAATTATTTAAATGACTTTTGGTTGGGAAAATAAGAATCTTCACTTTATGGCACCCCAATAAGGGTCGTTTTTAATGTGTTCCCGAGATTTTCGCCAAAACGGGTAACAAATTTGTTTTCAGCACCCCAAAATTAGTAAAAAAAAATGGCTTCCACACCTTACCACGGATGGGCCAAAAAAGCCTTTTTGTACATTGTTCTTTCCTGTGAGTGAAATTGTTGGTCGGAAATGATTTTTTCTACAAACGCCACTAAAAGTAGTCTTTTCAACGTTTGTTGTCAATGTTAAAAATGCCATTTTATGACACTAGCCCTAAAAGTAAATTTATCACCGAGCGTTGTTTGTAAACAAGTCATAGAGGCAAACTCATTACCTCAATTACAGTGATTTTTTTGTATACTTTGGTCGCGAATTTCAAAACACGTACTTTGCCATTTTGTAAGTTAAATTCTTAAATATGTCGAAATTTTAAATATTCGTTTAATTCACTTTTTCAGTAACTTTAATGGTGTTTGTAGCTAAATAGTGTGACATGCCCGTTAAAACCAATTTTATTTTGTTCGAAGGGGATGAGTTACTATGGTACGCGTCGTATCCCAAACTTCCCGTCTCACAGAATAGTCACTAGTAGTTAAATAGTGAGAGAATGAACACAATTCAAGGTCAAGATGGGTATAACCATCATCAAAATGATCACTACGCTCATCATAATCATCATGATTATCGTGATCATCATGGTCATCGTTATCATGATCACTATGGTCACTATAATCATGTCTGGATAAATATTTGGTATTAATAAATAAAAGACACAATATAATAATAACTTAATTTAGTAATAATACTTTTAGTAATTAAAAAAATATTTAGGCGAACTACATCAAGCTATGTAGTTCCTTAGAGAAGTTGATGTCACTGCTCACTATAAGGTACAACTCTAACCCATCGGTTGCCAAGAGTGACCTTCGGATATATTATCCTGCAACCATTTTGTTAGCTGTTAGCTGACTATTTAACTTAATATGGAATTTATAATGTATAATGATTCTAGCAAATACTCGATATAAATATTTGAGATTTTCGCATTGTGTAAAATAAGCTTTGTAAATTGCAATATCGATCAACCAATCAATATTTTTATAATATTTAGAAATATTAATATTTTCTACAAACACTGTTAGTAGTATATTACATACCGAGGCGGAAAGTGTTTCATTGTTGTCGAGAGATGAGATAGTTGACCGAGGCGCGAAGCGGCGAGGTCAACTAATTATCGAGACAGCAGTGAAAATTTCCACCAAGGTTTGTATACTATTTTATTCACAATTATCTCCCTTAAATAACATAAAGCCAAAAATATCGTTTACTAAATTTTTAAATAGTATTGTATGTTTTTATTAAGCAGGCAATAAACAAAAAATTGTTATGTCAGACGACAAATATCAAAGTAGTGTCGCGTCGTTTGTATTTGTCCGTTGCCTCTATTTATAGAAAAGGATAATAATACCGATGGTGAAATGGGATGTACTTCGCCTGAACTCAGGAAAGTTGCCGAGCGAACAACAGAAAATTTATTGCCAGAAAAAAGTAAAAAAGACAGGTTGGCAAATGCTCACTTTCCAACACGGAAACTGGTAAGAAAGTGGTTATTTTCCAACCTGAAATGTCACTTTGCAACTTGAAATGTCATATTTCAGTTCAGTTATCGAATGAAGTAGAAATATCATACTTTTGAAATGTAAGACAATTTGATTATTTCTGTATGATTGTGAATAAAAGTATTTTTAACACTTGTTATCAATGTTAAAAATGCCATTCTGTGGCACCAGTATTAAAGGTGAGTTTACTTTTCACACCAGTCTTAAAAGTGAATTTTTTGTTTGCTTTGATTGTGAATTTCAAACAACCTGATATACTTTGACTTTTTATAGATTTAATTATTTGATGACGTGAAAATTTTACATATTCGTCTAGTTCTTCACTTTTCAGCACCTTTAGTCTACCTTTAATGGTGTTTGTAGAAAAAATAGTGCATATTAAAAGTGATTTAGTTTTCGAAGGGCAGTTTCTCTTCTTACAAAATAAAAACATCACTTTTAACATTTATAAATAGCTATTATCTGATTTTACATGTTTAGATAAATTCGGTTGTTCTTGGTCATTTTGTTGTCAAACAAATCACCATACAGAGGTCCAGGATGGTTAGAAGGTTTGCATAGTAGAGAAAGCTGATCTGCATGTCGATTGTAATCGTGCTAATTTAAATTTGTTTTCAGATTGTAATAAACGTTATTTTTTAGGAACCATAGAAGCAGTAGAGTTAAATACAGATCAAAATTATGATTTAGATCAAGTTCGTAAAAAACTTAAGTTTCCTGATGACACCAATGTTAAAAGCAAGTTTATACATGCAAGGAACAGGCAGACATTGAGCAGTTTTATTTTGAAAAGCGAGGGTGAGTATAATTTACAGAGCTTTACCGATTTAAAGCTTACATGCTATAATACTACACTAAATTTATAGACAGTTCTACCAGACTTGCTATACTCTGTTTTATGAGAACATTTACATATTCAAAGAACTTTATCAAATTGTACCTATTCCAGACCATTTATTGTATTTAGAGTTTGCAATCCCGAAATCTCGAAACCGAGAATCCCGGGATCCCGGCAATTTTTAGATACCGCAAATCCCGGGATCGTACTTGATTGAATCCCAGGATTTTCGAGATTGTAAAACAAGATGGAACAGTCTCTTAATCATCATCATGATCGGTGGCGTCTGAGCCTCTTCAAGGATTCTCCACCATTCGTCTCTATCTTGGGGTCGGTGTTTCCAATTGATCACTCTCATGTTCCTCAAGTCTTTTTCTACCTCATCTATCCATCGCAGTTTTGGTCTGCCTCTTCCTAGATTTCCATCGGGCTTTGCTCTTAATATTCATTTTGTAGGCCTTTTGTCGTTCATTCTTAGTACATACCCTGCCCATCTTAATCGTCTCAGCTTTATCGTTTTACTATATCAGCATCTTCATATAATTCATACAATTCGTGGTTGTATCTGCTTCTCTATACTTGGTTTTCTTGAATGCCAAATATTTGTAAAAATTTATAAACAAGCTTTTTAGTTCAGGAATATTACGTTTTTATTCCGACAAAATTCATAAAGATTTGAAAATTGGTGGGTATGTTGGGAATAGCATAAGGATTACTAAACCAAAAAGTTCCCATCCCTAAATAGTGTGCTTCATCCCCCAGGACGTCCTTTCTACCCCCATTTTGAGTTTTTCTAGATTATCTCGGCAACGGTGTAATTTTCGACAAAAATACCTATATACAAAATTGTTCCTTGGAAAATTCTCTATCAAAAAGGTTTTTACCACTTTTTTCCTAAAATTAATAATAACGTGGGAAATATGGCGCAAACATAAGGGTTGGTTCCGACTAGCACTCTCTACAGTACGATCTACCTTAAAGTTTAACGTTTAACGCTTAAAATAGCAGTAGGCACTAAAATTTATTTACAATTTTAATAAATATACAACTTCCACCCCCTCACCTCTATAAAAAGACCTTGTTGTACTTATTTCCACACCACCCTAGAGGTAAAGTACTTGGCGCGTTTTTTTTTAAAGTGGTATCCCCTGTAGGCCTAATCCACTAATTATCAAATGTTAATTATAAATCTTGGTCGTCTTCCACAGATTCAACATTCAAGCATGATTGTCCATGGCAATGATAACACATTGTAGAGCAACGCAAGCCTGCTCTTCTGCAACTACACCTGTATTCGCACCCTAATTTACATGAACATGAAATAAGCGTTAAAACAGATTCGGGAGCTGGTTCTTTTATAGTCATTATTGGGATTAATATACCGCCAACTTTTTTCCACCCCCAATCGGTAGCTTTGAGCGTCACGTTTTTCCATGTTTGAATTTGGTGAAAAACTCGATAACAGTGTTGCCGAGCGGCAGCAGAAGTTGGTGGAAGTTTTGACAACATAACAGTGTTGCTGGCTTTACCAACTAGTCTGTTAAAAGACATAAATCTGTATTCATCTAGACTTTTTTCTGGCGAGGTACAGTTGTATAAAGCTAAAATAAATCGCTCTCCCATGTTTGCAATTTCTTCATGAGTAGCTTCCTCATTGTTGAAAGTTTGTACAATATGTTGTAAATCACTTCTTTTATTAAATACATTGATTGCATTCACTTTCCCTTTGGAAAAAAACGCCGAGGTTGTGTCACAACCGCTGATGGCATGTACAAATAAACTGGCGGATTTGCAATTTTTTAAGAAAGTTGCAGATTGTAAATCTTGAGACCTGTAAATCCTTTTACAGGTATTACCCTGTTTTTCTTTTAAAAATTTAATGTCTTTGTCAAAGGGAGAAATTGCAATAAGAAGGACTAGCAGGTCAATATCTTGCCCTACGACAACAGCTGTATCGCAATTCTTACATTTTTCTATAACAGTTTGTATTATTAATAAATCGGCGTCATCCGCAGCAACGAACACATCTATACCTTCAGTTCTAAACCTTTTCACTCTGTAATTAAACGTTCTTTGTTAAGCAAATTACTTAGGAACTTCTGCTGAGTTTCAGAAACGACAGTATTATGTAACACCGAACATTTCGGTGATGGTAAATAGATAACGAATTATATGACTTGCGCTAATTACGGCCCTGATTTACCAACGTACTATTCGTTTGAGGAGAAATGGTCTAAAAACCTTTTTTGTAGAGAATTTCCTGTAGAACACTTTTGTACATAGGTATTTTTGTCGTAAAATGCACCATTTCATGGATAATTTTAAAAAAGCGAAAATTGGGGTGAATACTATGTCGTAGGGGATGAAGCACACAATTTAGGGGTGGGAACTTTTCGGTTTATTATTACATATGCTGTCCTGATTATTTCCACCAATTTTCAAAACTTTATGAATTTTGTCGGATATATCGCAATTTGAACCGTAATATTACTGAATTATTTATTATTATTTAGGTGTACTAAAGCGAAAAAAATAAAATTAATTGTTTTAAAATCTTGTCACGCCCGAGAAGTTCATACAGGCATTAATTTTGTTGATAGAGATTGTAAGTGCCTAAGTAAGTTTTTTTTTTCCATTCACGTGACATGCTTTTAAGAAAATTTATTTTATTTTTTTTTTTTAGCACACGTAAATAATAATAAAAGCTTGTTTTTAAAAAGTTTTTTTAACATATAATTTTTATTTATGTCTTTATTAGTTTTATATTCATTGCATCGCGTTGTCCTTACTTAAAAGTACCGAATCCCCCAGCATTTCTTAGAATGCAACGTCTGAGTGACTACACAATCCAATCAAATTATAGTTTAAAAAACTATGAAATAGACTTTTTGGTACCATGTTACTGTATTGTCACCAGAATTACACTTGTATGAAAAAATTCAGCGCAATTGGACGTCGCGTCGTTAAGTGGTTCAAAATTGACTCGCAAGATTTAACCTAAACATTTAACATACAAACAGGGCAAGTTAAATAAAAGCTTATAAATACGTTCTCCGCAACTGATACCGTTTGTACGAAAATTAAATCCCAATTCGGAGTTAATACCCTTAACGAATTGATTTTTTTTTCGCTACGGGTTTAGTCAACACTGTCAGTAATAAACATTCTGCCGATTTTTGTTCATATATTCGTGTATTCATTATGTATCTACTACTTACACTATAATTTTTTCAATTCCTAATCTCGATCCCGAAATCCCGGGATTCTCGGGAACATGTAAATTTGATCTCGAAATCCCAGGATTGTATTATGACTTCGGGATTGCAAACCCTAATTGTATTAGTATATTTATTCAAGTGGTGAAAAATTAATTGATACAAACCGTTTCTTCATCTAGTTTTACTAGCCATACCTATTTTACAATATGTTCAATACTTGTTATCATTTTTAGCTTTCCAGAAGGAAGTTATGGAATACCTGAAAAAAATTGACAAAAAATTAAATAACTACACCAGAGTTAACGCGCTATTTGAGGGCACAGATCTGGCATCATCTGTAATCGAAGAGCTACCGTTGGACCCTATTTTAAAACTACTCCCTATTAAGAATTTGGAAAGTTTTCAAGCTGTAGAGGATTTTTTGGCTGCCGATGAAGGCAATGTAATGGCAATGGTAAGAAAGTAATAAGTAACTAGAAACTACGCGAAAAGTGAAGTAGACCACCTTTAAGATAATAACCTTTTTTTTTTTTTGTGGAAGAGGGGAAATCTTTCATAAGACGATGTGCCGGATTCCTACCAACTAAAACCCCTCTACCTTCATCTCGCTTCTTCCACCGGAAACCGCTTTCGCATTACTTCAGTGGGGAGCCGGCCCTTAACTTCCTTTATCGGCTTCCTACTCCCTTCGTCTCTATTATTGTACGGACTGTTTCATACGCTTGTCGCCATGATTCCTCGGATGCGCATAAGCTTGCCATCATGTTTATGTAATTGAAGGTTGACCCAATTTGTTGGTTCCTCCTGGTCTCTTCCCAACGAGTACAAGTAAACAGGGTATGCTCTACGTCATCCACCTCGTCGCAGTAGCTGCATCTGTCTGTTTCTGCCCTTCTACGATCGTAGAGATACTTCTTAAAACACCCGTGTTGTGAGAGAGCTTGGGTTTAGTAGTAATTCACTTCTCCGTAGGGGCGATTTATCCATGTCTGAATGATGGGTATCAATTTATAAGTCCATCGTCCATACGTTCCGGTTTCCCATTTTTGTTGCCATCTTGTGAGAACGTTCTCTTTTACCACTGGCTTCCACTCCATTATATTTCTCTTCCTTTCTTGTATCAGAAATTCTATAGGTGGGACTCCCACTATGACCTCCACTGCCTCGGTTGAAATGGTGCGGTATGCACTGCCGATTCTGATAGATATCAGCCTTTGGAGTCATGCCAGCTTTGCTATTAGTTTTTTATTTCCAGTTACCGTATGCCAGACTGGTGTGGCGTACAGTATTTGAGAGTGGACCACACTTGCCATTACTCTCCTCTTCGATGCTCTTGGCCCTCCTATGTTGGGCATTAGGCTTGTCAATGCTGCGACTGTTTTTTCCACGGTCGTTCTTTTGACGTGCTCCGCGAAGGTAAGTTTGGTATCAAGCCACACTCCTAGGTATTTTATTGCCTTGCTGAGCCTGATCGAAGTATCCAGGATGGTGAAATTGATCGGCGCTATTTTTCTCTTAATGGTTAAGGAGGACTGCCTTCGATTTATCTGGTGCCAGTTTTAGTTTTCTTCCTTCCAACCACTCTGCAACTCGCTGGAGGGCAGTGTCTGCTTTGTTCATCAGTATGTTCTCGGTTTCTGCAACTACTGTCATGGCTACGTCATCCGCAAAGCCGATTAATATTACGCCCGCTGGCTGTTCCATTTTAAGAAGATCATCATACAGGACGTTCCACAGGTACTGATCCCTGAGGCACGCCACTGCTGACTTCTATGGTCTTTGTCTCGTCTTCTGCTTCCAGAATTATTTTCCTCTGAGATAGATAGGATGCTATTACCCTGACTAAGTTCTCTTCTATTCCTCTTTTTCGCAGGTTTTCCAGAATGATTTGCCATGATGCGCTGTTGAAAGCATTTTGCGCGTCTAACGTTATTACGTCACACAGTCTTCGGTGCTGATGCGCATAAGCAGCAGCTTCTCTGGCGATTTGGGTCACGTTGTTTATAGCATCTACTGTTTGTCGACCTTCCATGAAGCCGTACTGTCTCTCTGCCAGTCCACTTATGCGTACTAGTTCTTCTTTGAGCCTTATTAAGATGAGCTGTTCGTACAGTTTCCCTTCTACGTGTAAGAGGCATATGGGTCTATACGATGCCGGTTGGTCTAGCGGTTTATTTCCTTTCCTAAGTAGTACAAGCTTAGCCTGCTTCCAGTCTTCTGGAAATACTCATCTACGCGCTAGTTCGTTGTAGACTCTTAGTGCGTATTCGGGTTTACTTTGTACTACTTCCTTCAGGACTTCCACTGGGATGTAGGCTGGTCCCGGTGCTTTGTTTGGTTTTAGCTTATTGCAAGCTACATTCAATTTTTCTAATAACGGTGATATTCTAAAATCTAAGAGAATATCACCGTTCTGTCGTAATCAAAGTTTACGGGATCATGCACGGGAAAGAGGTGGTTCACCACTTCCTCCGTCATTTGCATGGACATGGGGGTCTTGGAGGAAAGCCAAGCATTTGTTTCAGCACAATCTTGTAACCATCTCCCCAGATATCAGAGTCCAGTTTGTCACGCATGCTTTTCCAGCATGCTCTTTTTGAAGCCGTGATACAATTTCGCAGCATTTTTTGCTGCTTTTGTATTCTTCCCTCAGTTGTTGATTTACTTCCGGAAGGTTCCTTCTTGCATTTCTTGTACATATCCTTTTTTTCCTCAAGCATTCTCTGCGAAGTTCGGCAATTTCGTCTGACCACCAATATAAAAGTGGCCTTCTCGAATTATACTTTAATGCCGACGTCGTTCAGTGTCTCTTGCAACTTTTGTTTGTTCAAACTTTTCATCTGCCACCCTTTGCTTTGCGTTACCCTAGCTCTTTTCTTCCTTTCATCTTTTACTTCAAATATTATATAGTTATGATCGCTGAGGATTTCCTTCTCGCTCACTTCCCATTTAGCTACTTTGGTCTTAATGTCGTCAGTAGTCAGAGTTAGGTCTAATAGATAATAACCTGCAAATCTAGATTTAAACTTGTCTGTATTTCTAAGAATATAATACGCAGGGTGTTAAACTAATCTATATAATATAGTTTATTTTAACACCCTTCTATAAAGGACCACAACCGGTACACATTTTTTTTCCATTTTAATGGCATTTGCAAGAAATCTTCTTTGCCTGACGGTTTTGGAATTGTTGGGTTCGTATACTATTCTTTTTTAAAGGTGGTGTATTTTTTAAGAGTATGTATATTTTCTGGAAAGGCAAACTTATCGTACCATATTAATCTTTTCTTTCGTTCGAATTGTGTGCAATTTTAATTCATTCAGGGTGTATACTTTCTGGAAAACAGGGAAAACCTGGAACAGTCAGGGAATTTAATTTTGGTTAGGGAAATTAGGGAAAAGCCAGGTTTATAAATTTATTAAAAAAATCAAAGAAAATTAATTAAAACTACTTATATCTAAAGTTGTTCCCATTTTGCCCCCCCCCCCCCACTCGTCAAAAAATGTTTCCCATTTCTCCTCCCCCGCTCATCAATTTTCATTTTGGAGCACAAAAGTTTCTGGAATTTTTATTTAAAGGTCCTGGACAACCTGGAAAAGTCGGAATTTCAAAATGGTATACATCCTGTTTATTTTGAAGCAGTGTCTACGAATGAAGCTTGCGAATGGTTTTTATTTTCATTTTCTATAGGGTGTTCAAGGGGACACGTGTTGAGAAATGCAACTAAACAAAAAAAATTCTCGATTTTCATAAACAATGGATAACAGCTTTCTTACATGACAGTTTTTTGGAACGGCTTTTACATTATTTGTTTTCTGATGGTGGATGTGATTTTTTATTGTTAAGTGAACGGTCAAAGGGCTCTCGGTGATAGTAGCTTTTGGAGACATTATGTGAATTTACGATATGTTATTTCTCCTGGCCACACAGGCTGAGTTATAAATGATTTTTTTCATTGGGTGCTTTGTATTCTGCATTTTGTTCAAATTTAAGTTGACAAACGTGTGATATTGAAATTATCGAGCGGCCAGAAATAAGAAAATCCTGATTCAATCTTAAAGGGTGGGAGGAAAATAAATATCAAGGTTAACTCGTTAGTGACCACTGTCTCAAATGAATACAGTTGCACCATACGAAATGAGAGTTTACTTTAAAAAACGCTGCATCCGCCCCAGCCGGTCGCGAAAAAAAGTTTTTTAATTCAATTGTAGATCGCCAACCCCCTTCCAATCTTTTGCAAATGTGTAAAAAACCGTTTTTTTTATGCGTCTAACTGGCTTTTGTCAATACATATAAATTTCATTCTTTTATCTTATGATGTAAATTTGAGGTAAAAATGGGTGTGTATGTTTAAGAACCACTAGGTACCTTCCTGGCTAAGATATGGCAACTCTATGTTGTTTAGTGCTCCATTTTTGCTACAAGATGCTTTCATTGAGACATTTTATGAGGTGGGGTTTTTGCAGCCGCTGCCCAGTCTATTACGAAAACCGCTGCCCAGATTTTCTATCCAAGTTTCTTGCAACGAAAAAAATTTGTATGTGGATATAATTGTTTATGGGTCTTTTAGTAATATAATATTTGAAATTGTCTACCCCAAAAACCCATAAAACAATATGCCACATCGGTAGTGGGGGTGGGGATGGATGAAGTAAAAACTATTTTTTTCACCCCCTTTAATAACGGGGTGGTCATGGGGGGTGGCTAGTGCCAAAATTTTTTTTGAGACCTTAGCTTATATAAATATACTAAATATCAATTTTATGGACTCTTGCTTGCTTGATTTACCTATTTACCCCTCAACCCTTCAACGGAATAAGATCAAAACATAACCTATTTCCAGATCTCGTTAAAATACATATGTGTACCAAATTTCAAAACGGTTCCAGAGCAATCGTGCGCACAAAAAAGACAGACAGACAGAAAATTATTTTTGCTCAAACTTAAAATCTCGACGTTTAATGACATTCTAAGCCTATTTGAATAATAAAAATTTCCTATACTATTCAGGGTGGACCGAATTTGATGGGATTTGGGGTTTTCTCTAAAACTATGGCAGATAGACAAAAACTAATATAGTTGTCCTGAGCTCCATTTTTGAGAAACCAACAATGGCGTATACCGCGATCTTTTTCGACTACCGAGCTACGGAGCGTTTTTACAAAATTGTCATTTTTTTATCTCCATTACCGAATCGAATCGAAAACACATTCTTAAGACACTTTTCTGTGTAGAATCCGTTGCTGATAAGAAGAAAATTATGCATGCCCCAGTTTTTGAGATATAAACATAACTTGTGTTTGGATGTGGAAGTAGTGATTCCTTGGGCGGCGGTTTTTCCCTTTACTTCTTGTACTAATATGTTGTCGATAATTCTTGTTATAATAATAATTTCGTACTAATAAGTCTGACACAAAACCCCAAAAACAGTGTTTCAGTGTCATGGATGCTATTTTTGTTGTGTTGTGAATTTCAGGCAGGAGAACTTAGTCGTAAGGGAGGAGATACAGCAAAAGAACTCATAAGAAGATTAATGGCCACCACTATCTCCAATGAACTAGGTTGTATGTTCAGTTGGGAAGGTCACAAAGGGAAGCACGTTTTCAAGAAATACCACATTGCTGATGTTTTGTTAAGTAAGTTCTGTGACAGATTCGAATATAAACACATCGAAATTAAAGTCATTTAATAGAGTCAATCCGGCATTGAAAATGGAACAACAGTGCATTTTCCGTGATTTTTTCAGGGGAGGAGGGGGTCGGTCGTGACTGTAAAACTGAGTTTTCGAGTCTGGGTGGGTTGCCATTCAGCCGCCGCACAATGTGGCGAAAATTGTTTTTCCGATTCTAGGATGGAAAAAGGGGGTCGATTTTCTAAAAAAAAAGTATTAGCAGTTTTTTTAGAAGAAAACTAGCGAGATATTCTTAATGAGCACCTTTAGAAATCCCTTTGAACAAGATTACATCGTAGTAGGTTTAAAGGTGTTTGAGATAGGGGCCGATTTTTTCAACTAAAAATAATTTTTTATCTGTCAAAGCGGCAATGACTCACTATGCCAGACTGCTTTGTAAGTATTTAAAAAAAAAACCTCGAGAGATTTTTGGCCGTTTCGACACACTTCAAAATATAAGTGCAATTAGTTCTCTTTATTTATCTTCGTAATCGTGAGTTTTGGAAAATATTTTGAAAGAGCATTTTTGTAGATAATGCAATTTTTTACAACTTTTACTAGTAACTTTTTGACGTAACTAAAATAATAAAAAGTTAAAAGCAGAAACACATGAAAATTAGCGGTGAAAAACTTTATGGTGAAAGGTGAGTTTTAATACACGAGCTGCTATGGCATTATGTACATTTCCTTCTTTTTGGTCGGATTGTGAGTTTTCTGTAGCAACATCGTCGATGAAAATCTCGAGGTCCTCGTCGACGAGAATTTCCAAGTCCTCATCGACAGGAAACTCCGTATCGACCTCCTCGTCGTTTGTCAATTCAGCGGAAAACATCGATACGCATTCGTCCTCGATTTCCTCTTCGGCAAGCAAGTTTAAAACAACCACTATATTCTCACACGTTTCATCACTGCAATTTTTGCAAATGGCAGATGCCTTCCGGCTCTCGCACGTTGCGCGGAACTTAGGTTTTCACTTCAATTTGAGATGGTCGGGAGGCGCGGGCTCCTTATTAGTGCATTGTACTGGTATGAACATTTGAACAATCGTGATATTTTTTCCATCCCCAATATTCTGGATATTTGCACCTTTACAGCTATACTCTGAAAGTGTACATGTGAGCCTCATGGATGATTAATGTGTTCTTGGCCACTGAGTTCCCGTGCTGGCTTCCGGGGAGAGCCGTTTTAACATAAAAAAGTAAACGTCGTTCTACTAAGCGCCAGGACCTCAAAATTTTTATCAACGACGTTACTACAGAAGATTCACAAATTGATTTCTCAAAAAGAAGGAAATGTGCATAATTCTGTAGCACGACTCGTGGATTAGACCTACCGGGGCTACCACGTGAATAAACGCACCCAAAACTCCTCAAGGGTGGTGTGGAAAAGAAAAGTTATCTCACTCCAAAGTTTTTCATCCCCTGACTTTTCAACTTTTTCTGCTCGTAACTTTTTTATTATTTTAGTTATGTCGAAAAGTTACTGTTAAAAGCTGTAAAGAATTGAATTATCTACAAAAACGTTCTTTTACAATATTTGCTCAAATGTACGGAGGAAGAGTTACGTAAGTAAATAAAACAACTAATTGCTCTCTTATTTTGAAGATGACGGCCGAATGACAAAACCGGGGTGCAGTAACTCAGTTTACACTCACGACCAACCCTCCTACGAAATTTTAAAAAAATTCGTCACTGTACTAATTTTCGAAATTCCTAACGAATGCGAAATGTTTTTTCTTTCGCCGAATTAATAACAAAAACAATTACGGCTATTGGCATGATTGTTTGTTAGTAGCATTAATTTCGGATTTGTTATTATTAAAGGTAGATTAAACGCTGTTTTCTAATTTAAGAAGCTGCACGTCTTAACAGCCGCACCGCAAGGGTTCAAGAGGACCAAATTATTAAATGCATTAAGTTATGGCTGGTTAAATGCAAAGAGCGTATAGTTTTGTCGTAAGTATTTTAATTTATTGTCTATATAATAAGAGGAACGATCTTGGCGTTGTATACAGGGTGCGTCACTTAAAACTCTCCACACTTGTAACTTTTATATTTTTGAAGCGATGACCATGTTGGGCACATCAAATTGTTTTTAAAGCCTTTAAACAGGCATAGAGAGTGATTAAAAAAAAATTTTTTTTGAAAAAATTATTAAGAAAGGAAACTTAATTTCTTTGAATATTTTTTTACCTCACCCTGTACATGAACTGTGTTAATGTTTTCTTATGAAGGTTTTAGTTAGCTTCAATTTGTGTTATTAAAAAAAAAATTAAATAAAAATTTTGCAATTTAATATAAATTTGTTTTTAAAAATATTTATTTCTTTTGTTTCTTGTTACTGTTTTGTTATGTTGAATATTGTTTGTGATATGTTACAAATAAAGCATAAAATTATTATTTACATTCTTTTCAAAGTTATTTTAAAAAAAAATCTATTTGGAATCGGAAAGAGTGTTTTCAATTTCTTTCTCTAACACCAAAAAGAATTTAGAATATGACGTAATAACATAAATTGTAGCTAATTGAAACCTTTATAAGAAAACATTAACGCAGTTTATGTACAGGGTGAGGTAAAAAAAAATATTCAAGGAAGTTAAGTTTTCTTTTTTAACAATTTTTTCAATTTTTTTTTAAATCACTCTGTACACATGTTTAATTGCCTTAAAAATATCTACAATTTGATGTGCCCAACATGGTCGTCGCTTAAAAGATAAGAAAGTTACAAGCCTTTAAGTAGCGCACTCTGTATATTTAACACTCAAAACAAATTATTGTCTTATGCATTTTTGATATTTGAACAATTATTTGATATCATTTTATTCCTTTTTTAGTACAAAGAAGACCGTAACTGACTAATGAATACACCGATGGACAAAAGCCATATTACTTTAATTTTTTTTATATTTGAACCGAGTTAGTTTTATTTGCTTAATATATTATATAAGTGCATGATTTGTTTGTTTTATTTACCACAAAATTAAAAGTAAAAGGAGCTATAAAAAGTAGCAAATAAAATTCACATAGTTTTGATACATACCTATATACCTACCAGAGACGGACTAGGGGGGGCTTTAGGGGCTTAAGCCCAGGGCCCCGGATATTGGGGGGGGCCCGAACGCTGAAAACGGACTTAAAAACGAAATACGATATGATTATGACTATGTACTGTACTGGTGATCTGTGACTGTATAAATAATGAATACAAAAATATATGTAAAATTTTTTGCTCTTCTCTGCTTCCGCATCGCAATCCACAGCCTCTGCGCCACTGTATGCATCTGGATTTGACCTGTCGCAATCAAGGCCCAGTGTAATGCGGCTACTCGCCACTCGTTATTATTATTATAGTTTAGTTCAGTATTTAGCCAAAACAAAGTGAAACGTGTCTTGGTGGTGCGTGATCTGTCCGAATCTCAAAAAAATGCTATTTTATGAGGTGGGAGGGGCCCCAAAGCATTAATAGCCCAGGGCCCCGCACCCGGTTAGTCCACCCCCGACACTTACTAAGGTATGAACGTAAAGTGTTCACAGTCGAACAAAAAATTAGTTGAATTTTTATTAAACAAAATAGCAGGATGGCTATTCTGTAACTTCAGTGAATGTAAGTATTTGTCGTCTATAAGAAAACCACAACGTCATGCTCGAAGATCGCGTGCGGCACGCTGGGAAGTGCAACAAATTATGAGAGAGTGTGTGAGTTGAAAAAATTAAATAATTCTTGTTGGTTAGGTTAAGCTAGGCTTGCATAAATGCGCTGGCAACTTGTATAATATCCCGAGCAAGTTCTTTATTAACTTGATTTTTTTATAAAGGCCTAATCTGCTAAAACGAAGGGGTTGGTCATGTGAAGCAATTACCATTCTTCTTGAGCATCTTCTTCAACAATCTGAACGTCTCTTAGTACTTCATTGGTAATAGATATTGGCAATATGCATCCTACTTTAATTCCTTACACTCAATGTAGCACAATACTCTACTTTTGAAAACAACTACTACTAAACGAATACCAAGCCACAAACGAAATGACAGTTCGCCAAAAAGTGAGGTTATTTTTCTCTCTCACGCGGGAATAGCTCAGTTCCCTTATAATTTATCAAGAGAGACAAGTTTCCCGCTTTTTGTCGTGATGTGAGCGCTCCTACAGTTAGGAAATACACTAGACTGGTTTTCAAGAAAACTCCACCCACTTTCTCATGAGAACGTGCTTTACATCCTACCACAGACCTATGCTTAGATTGTAACGATTTTGCCCCTTATTAGCAATTAATAGTAGACCTATAGTCGACCAAATGTGACTAATGTATGAAAGTGTGGCTTTGATATCTTGCAGTATCTTGGACAGTGTTGTATCTTAATATTCAATGAATAATATATTTATAATTATGTTTATCTTTATTGATATTGACATTTCTATTTTATGGTAACTATAACTATAACAATGATGTAGGTATACAACAGACAGTTGGGCTATCAAATTTAATAGCCGGTAGCTAGACTGTCGGTGATTATGCAGTGGCGTCCCTCCGGATAGTTTTGGATATTAAATGTACGACTTTTCATTGCTTAATACAATACGTAAAAACGAGCGGCGCTCACATACATATATAGTTCTCGTGAAGATACCCCTGTATCTTTTTTATTTGTGGCTGAATTCTTTTGAATTGACCGCGCACCATTAGCATTGCTAAAATAATTTCGGTGGAATTTTCTTCAAACTTTTGGGAATAAGTAGTTCAAGGGCTTCCGAACAAAAAATGTCATATGAAAAAATTGATTGATTTATTTATTTTTATTTTAATGCCTTATTTATATTAACGTCCTGGCGAAGTTTAGCTAATGCTACTCTACCACTTAACCAGGACAGCGAGATGAGATACGGTCACCAATTCAAGTGACGGACTCGCCCGGCGTGCTTAACTTCGCCAATCGACTGAAACCGGTTCCGTACCTCACCTCACACTAATGCCTTCCCTGGAGAATTACAGTGACTGTAAGTTAAAATCTTTGAAAAATTATGTTGCGAATATATACATAATCACATACGAATTTCGGTGGAATTTTCTTCAAACTTTGGGAATACATAATTCAAAGGCGTCCGAACAAAAAATGTTATGAAAAAATTGATTTAATAATAAGTATTCGTATGTGATTATGCATATATGCACAACATAATTTTTCAAAGATTTTTAAATTCCAGTCACTGTAATTCTGCAGGGAAGGCATTAAATCATTTTTTTCATATGACATTTTTTTGTTCGTAAGCCCTTGAACTAGCTATTTCCAAAGTTTGAAGAAAATTCTACCGAAATGATTTTTCCAATGCTAATGGTGCGGGGTCCTCTTTATCACCTACACAACTCTTTAAGACAACTTTGTTCAACACATAAATGTCGTCTGCGTCTAAAACTCCGGTCTACTACGATAAAGAGAAATTCGCAATTTTCGAGTAATCATGGTTGGCTTAGGAATATTATCCAACACATAAAGCGAACTTTTTTCAATAAATTAAAGTCGTGCACAATTGTTATTTATTAAATGAAAGTTGTAGATCATGGTACAATAAAAAGTTCTCTTTTGAACAAAACGCCTTAAGAAGTTGTATAGCTGACAAAATTTTTTGAAATAGTGTGAATGGTGTCGGTTTGCCTGCGCCTAAAAGATGTTTTATTTTTGCAAAAAATGAAAGATAATCAGTATGACTGAAAGTGGATGGTATAGAAGCATGAGGTCTATACCTGTGAATTATATAAAAACTGATTAAATACTCTGCTAGTAGTATTTACACTATCCCACGGCTTGCCGGCAGTCAGACCGATATGATCCCGTTCTACCGCGCGGCAACTTTGCGGTGGCGGGCAAACATAGCAGATTATAATTGGCCGCAGACCGCTGGCAGTAACGTTGAAAAATGACAGAAAACAACAGAAAAGTTGATTGCTCACGTAAAAACTATGAAATACTTTATTATTTGAAGAGTCCAAATGGTCTTTGTAATCCATGTTGATCTTTAAAACTGTTTTAAATAATTACTATTATTCAAACGAATACAACTATATATTTTTTTTATTGTAAAATTCTGTTGTGCCTGAATATTGTAATTTGCCAAAGAAAATAGTTTCTAATTTCATTGTTAAAGTATGGCATTTAACATTTGGCATTCTGTATGCATTCTGTGTGCCTATATTAATTAGTACATATTTTTTTAATCTTATGTTAACGACGTATGAAAATACATTCTTGTATAATGCATCAATAAATACTTACTTACTTACTTACTTACTTACTTATACGAAATTTATGATAAAAATTGTATATGGTTGTATTCCTTAGAGCAATGGGAAGTATTTGAAACTATTTTAAAGACCGCCATATCATTTATGATTTTTTAAATATTTATAATAAACCGAAAATAAACGCATATTTCCCTCTCACTCTGCAAAACCCTATCCTTGTAAAATAACACCTTAAATTTTAAACACTTTTAATTACAAAGCTCCTAAAGTTAAATGACGTCTCTTGTAAATATTTTCAATAATAAAACATTTTTTATTTTAAAAAAATTGTCGGTAAAAGTGAGAATAATTTTCGTTCTGCAGGTACTAAAAACAAAGGGAGTAAAAATCACCCAATACCTTAACATCAACAACAAAAATTTGACTATTTTAGTTTATATAGTTAATAAACTGTTGCATTTCATATTAATGACTTTGGACTACTTAACTTTTATGCCTCAATGTTTCGATCATAGCACGATGTGGTTCTCTTTTTGTTAGCAGTTGGCATCTTAGAAAGAAATATTCTTCCTAGATTATGTGACAAGAACAAGTGGAGTACCGTTGGAAGAAACTGTATCCTTTTTAAAAGTTAAAAATATTGTTAGATAAACAAATAAATAAACGCAATTAATAGTGGAGTCAAATTAAGGATGGAAAAAGATGAATAAAGAATTGTCTTTCCGCAGCGGTTTTATTGTTTTAATTTATTTTAGGCGTGACGACAGGTGTAACGAGAAGTTTTGGACTAAACCCTATCCATTGCTTCATATAAAATTTAAACAATTTATGTTGCGAAACTAAAATTTTCTGCTATTTTTTTATTATCTCTGGTTTTAGTAACTTATCGCAAAAATAGAAATACAAAATTGTTCCTAATAAAATTTCGAATACAACTAGACCTACAAATAAACTTTTTGATAATTTGTTAAATTGTAAAAAATAGGAATCGTTAAAAATTGTCATTTTTCTATAATTTAAGAGATTTAATGCATAAATTTTAAACTAAACCTTCATGCCAAATTTTAGCGCAAAATATAAAAAAGATTTCGAAATTTCAATCGCTTATTGCTTAAGTGCATGGACTCCTAGGAGGACAATTAATTTTTCAAACTGTAGCTTTTTATGAATATTTTACAATACTATTAAGAAAAGAAATGTTCATCTTCTATAAACAAACTCAAATAACTCTGTGCATTTTTTATTAAACCAAGAATGGCAAACGAATTATGGAAAAGCCAACTTTTCTTGCGTTTTCGTCGCTTGTAAAAAAAAAACACATTGATATTTCTTCTTAAAATTTGGATTGACTATTCTCCAATATTTATATTTTTATCTCAGTTAGTTGAAAACAATCCAAAAGCAAAATTGTTAAAAGCTAGTGTATACTTTTTTTATTGTATCAGTAATATTACAAATTTTACAAAACTATATAGATGGGATCAAAGCTGGGCAGAGTACCGCACTAAAGTACTCACGAGTACTTCTCAACAAGTACCGTGAAAACTTGAGTACGAGTACTTGTTTTTGAAGTACTCTAAAAAATTAGTACATTTGCAAAATTTGGAGAGTACTCTTCTAAAAATGAGTAACGAATACGAGTACTTTGAAAGATACCAAATTGAAATAGGTAATAGACAAAAAATTAGAATACCACTTACACTTTTCAACTTTAGTTACACAATAAGATCATATAAAAAATTTTGCCACCAGCTCCCTAGCTATAACATGAATCACCACAAATTTTTGATTTTTCTGTCAGTTCTTATTTTAAAAATCCGCATTTATTATTACAAACCTGAAGAACTGCGAAAGTTAACAAAGCCTAAAGCACCAACTTACCATTCCGTGATATAGTTTCACACGTCAAACGCTCACTTCTCACAGCTCCTGACTGACACTGACTGCCCTGCACACTTGTATGGAAAAAGACAAGCTGAGACTTGCCTGTGTTGCATGTCGGTACTCGTACTCGTTCCTCGTCAGTTGTGGCCGCCAAAAGTACTCGAGTACCTAATAATGTAAAGTACTTGAAAATTTCGAGTACAGAGTGCCATCCAAATAAAATTACTCGCGAGTACTTGTTACTGAGTACTTTGGGTACTCAGTACAATTACGAATACAATTTACTCGAGTACTGCCCAGCTCTGCATGGAATTAAAGTTAGTTGTTCAGTTTAGGTCGGTTTTCCCTTTCGCGACAAAAATTAAGAAAGTTAGAAAAAATTAGAAATGTGCGTTATGCTCTCAAAGCAGCTTTATTTGAAATAATTTTAAAAATCATTCGTTTACCGTTTTTGGTTTAATAGAAGATCCAAAGAGTTATTTGAATTTGTTTAAGCATAACTTTTAAAATTATAAAGAAATATAAAAGAAGGTTTAAATAAGCGATTGAAATTTCTTAATTTTTAGCCATTTAAATAAATATTTTGCGTCAAAATTTGCAAGGAAGGCATATTTCAATAAAAGGCACGGTTTCAAATACTTCCTTTAAAATGTATGCATTATTACATCATATTTCATAAAGTATGGAAAAATTCACAATTTAACAAATCATCAGAAAGTTTATTTGTAGGTTTCAATGGAATTAAATTGAATTTTATTTCGAACAATTTGGTATTTTTCCGATGCGATTAGTAGGACCGGAGGTATTAAGGAAAATAGAATATTATAATCTTGCAACATAAATTGTTTAGAAAACAAATTAAAACAATAAAATCGCCGCAACAAGACAATTCCATTCCAAAATTATTTTGACTCCGCTATAAATCAAAATGCTTCTTTTGTAAAGTAATTGCTAAACTAACTATTAATAGAAATTGGAATTATCGACAATGCGGGAATATGACTGATATGTTCTATTTTTAGATAGAAAAGTGGCTTGTAGAGCGTGCGGAAAAACATTCAAAAATATCAACAGCTTGCGAGCCCACGCATCGCTGGACTGTATGAAGACCAGTATATTCATTTGCAAATCCTGCCAGTTTACAACAAAGAGGAGATTCAATATGAAGATGCATTACGCTTCTAAACATAAGATACACGTAGAAAGTGGAACCCTTCTGAAAACGTATCTCTACAACGATGACGACGACCACAATTAGTCTTACGTGTTTCTGTACATACTTAAGATATTTTAAATATGTTTTCAGCGAATCTTCGCGATGGAAACAATGTTTTACCCATTCATATATTTATCTTTTCTATTAATACACTTTTTTAACTGTAAATATTGTTGTTCGGTGGCTTGTTTGTGGCGCTGACTGACAATCCGTTGATTTTGAGAAATAAGAATAACTCTGAAGATAAAAAGGAACAAAAATTGAAAAGTTGGCTCCTATAAAATATATATTTTAGTACATACAGTGAAATTAAACTTGAAAAGGGACCTAATTATGATGTAAATAGAAAATATAGACATGTTAATAATACTTATTCTTATGAAAAATTAATGGCTGCAGGTTCCTGTTTCAAGCCATTTTCAATATTTCATTATAAATTATAGATTTTTTCTACACCTATTTAATTATGTGACAATTATTAGCATTTTTTGGTGAAAAATCGTACCTACCATTCACTGTAGTGAATTATCGATTCATAATTCACTGTATCCGGCCAATCACAAATACAAATTCAAAAATCACTGTTTCGCTGATTCAATGATATTTTAAATCGACCGCGATCAACTTGCTTCTACGGCTGACAATCAACTCGCGTGACACTGACAAGTGTACCGCCATATTGTTTGTTTACGTTTTCGACTTCTTGTAGTCGAGAATCTAAAGCTCCGAATTCGATCATGGGATATGAACTCGCAGGTATAAAATTAAAAAAATATGGATATTATCCAGAATTTTATGCCGAATTCGATTCCAGAGGGCGCGATGTCGGCCAAGATTGCGAAATTGTAAAAAAAGTAATAATTTCGAAAAAAATTTGAAATTTAAATATTGCATTATCTTTCGTTTACATTGCATTTATGAGCTTATTTATACAGATTTTTTAATAATTCTTATATCAATCGAAAGCTTAATGTTTGTAGTTTCATACGGGTTTAATAGAGATACATTATTTTCATTATAAACAACACTATAAATTGTTTAAACAATATGTGCACTGAAAGTGTAGTGTAATTTTCGGCATCGAGGTACTTTTGTTATTATTGCAGATAGATGTGTACTTATTTGAGACGAAATACGTAGAATAGACCAATGAACATTTTTTTATTAAAACCATTTTTTAATTCGCTGAATAATTTAGGAGATATGATTTTTTAAATGTAGGGCGCGCGGCCGTAGTCATAACTTATCATAATAATAAATATAAGCGTGGCCTCGGATACGCGATTTGCAAATATACTGTGATGAGTCATGAATTTGAGGTTCAGGATAATATTAAAATTCCGAATTGGAAAATTGTCCTTGCAAATAATAACAACAAAGCTCGTTTATTGAAGTATATTTCCGAAAAATTCTACACAGATCATAGTAGTAGTATACCTCCTAACGCTTCTGTTATGACGATAGGGATGGCCGAATATAGTGCCAGTACAACGATTTCCTCCATAAAACAAAGTAAAATTGTAACAGACTTCACTTTTCAAATCACAGCGAAGCAGACAATAGAATATTTGCAATAGTTCAATACCTATCAAATTTGAATTACAAAAAGGTAATAATACAAGCTACTGATACAGACAGTTTTGTGATGGCACTATAGTATGCTACTAGAATAAACATAAATGAGTTGTGGATACATAGATTCGATCTGTATATACATATTCACTGCAAAATACAAAAACTGTCGACTACGCAGAATATATCAGAAATTTATTTGGGCAATTTTTTTCTATGTACTTACGTCTTAAGTGGTTGCGATACGGTCAGTTTTCCTTTCCGAAAAGGAAAAACTTACGTATTCAAAACATGCCTCAAATATGCCAATGATCCTAAGTTACAGTCAATATTGAACTTCCCACTCGACAGTTCATTTAATACTGCTGAATTTGAAAACTCTGCACGATATTCCTTTAAAGTCTTATATAGTAGACCGTTTTTCATTGGTAATTCGGACAATTTGCGAGCCCATTTATTTCACACTTGTAAATCGGATATTCGAAATTTGCCACCATCTGAAGACTCATTTCACCAGCACATTCTTAGCTGCCTACCAGATAATTATTTGGAAGACAGCAAATTGCGTCAATCCAGTGCTTCCCAACCCTAAAGATGTCGGTTGGGTTTCGAAGGACAATATATTATGACAAAAAGTGTCCGTCCAAATGTAACGTCTGGAAACATATTTTGTAAATGCAAACAGTTCCAAAACTGCATTGGAAACTGCAGTTGTGCTAAGGCCGGTTTGGCGTTCATAATAGGTTGTTTTTGCGAAGGCCGATGTCAAAGGTGTTAGTTTAACCTTAACTTATACTGTAGTATTATTGCATCAATACACTTAATTCTAGCATTATAACATCAATCATATGTATAACGATTTACCTATAATACTCCAATTTTAGTTATACCATATATATTATGTACAAAGAATTTACAATACATACAACCATTATTTTGTCAAGACGAAAAATATTTTAATTTCATTGTAGTTGTTAAATTAAATACAGATAATTTGTTCTGTTTGTAAGCATTATTTATGATCTGTACGAACTTTCATGTGAAAGACGTTACAAAAATGTTGCTTATACCTTAAAAAAATTAATAAAATAATGTACAGTGCCCGTCACAATAATCTTGCCAACCTACATTTTTCGAAATTCTCTACATTTCCTCCTAGTGTATATTATTAGATTTTTTTTGTTTATTTTGTTAATTATCCTCTGCTGTATAAGAATAAAATGTCAATTGTGTTATGGTAAAGGATGGCGGATTTATATAAACATAAACACACCACAGATAGTAGACAACCCCCAAATCTATAGCCAAGGCTATGCGGAAGGGGATTACACATTTGGAAAAACGCAGACATACATCCACACCCACCGGTGTTGTCAATACCGGGGCTGGGGGTCGAACCCAGAGCGCGGTAGGCAGCCGATCAGCATATTCGCCACACAATACGCCTTAACCGATTGAGCTACTGCGCCGTATATAACTGATAAATCTTTATTTGACTTGCCATAGATGGCAAAATTATTGTGACGAGCACTGTACGTAATAATAAAAACTTTTATTATAACAGCAGTGCCTCGAAATCATGTGTAAATAGCCTACAGAGACAAGACCGCGCGCGCGGTAGACCCAAACAATGCGCTTCATTTAAAAAAATCATATCTCCTAAATTATTCAGCGAATTAAAAAATTGTTTTAATAAAAAATGTTCGTTGGTCTATTCTACGTATTTCGTCTCGAATAACTACACATCTATCTGCAATAATAACAAAAGTAACTCGATGCCGAAAATTACACTACACTTTCCGAGCACATATTGTTTAAACAATTTATAGTGTTGTTTATAATGAAAATAATGTCTCTCTATTAAACCCGCATGAAACTACAAACATTAAGCTTTCGATTGATATCAGAATTATTAAAAAAATCTGTATAAATAAGCTCGTAAATGCAATGTAAACGAAAGATAATGAAATATTTAAGTCCTAAATTTTTTTCGAAATTATTATTTTTTTGCAATTTCGCAATCTTGGCCGACATCGCGCCCTCTGGAATCGGATTCCGCATAAAATTCTGGGTAATATCCACATTTTTTAAATTTTATACCAGCGAGTTCAGGGTTCGGCATTTTAGACGCGTCTTTTTGGATGCTAGATTCCTTACTATTACGAATAGGTACCCATTAATGTTATCAAATTTCAGTCTAATTTTTTTGTTTAATAGGTGTAGAAAAAGCATAGTATTACATTCGCGATTATGACCATTATTCACTCAGATGATTTGCGCCACTCGCCTACGGCTCGTGGGCTCAAACATCATCTTCGTGAATAATGGCTATCATAATCGCTCATATAATAATATACTATTTCAAATGACATTATATTAAAATGACTAAATAAATGTACCAAAGTTGATGACTCCGTAGAAGTAGTAGAGTAGTTAAATGTTATAAAAGGGAAAAAAATGAACCTTATAACTATTTAATTAAAAATCACTGATTTTGTCATGCAAATTAAATGTAATTTCATAAGAATTTTTTATTCAGCTTTATTTTTTACGCAGTACTTGTATAATTCATTAATTTTATAAATTATTAATAACTTATTATTCATTTCAAAAGATTTTGAGCGCTTGTTTATTTAATTTCTTCACCCATTTTCTAAAATTATATGAAATAAATGATACATATTGTAGTGCGCACCCCACAAGGTGTGTACTCTAGTCTGCAAGGCATCGATTT
Source organism: Rutpela maculata (assembly GCA_936432065.2). Taxonomy (NCBI): domain Eukaryota; kingdom Metazoa; phylum Arthropoda; class Insecta; order Coleoptera; family Cerambycidae; genus Rutpela; species Rutpela maculata. The sequence goes on along the minus strand of OW386286.2, from coordinate 56,479,501 downwards.
TAATTGTAGCCTTTTGAAAAGAGAAGGCTCTACTAAAATTTCTGTTGAAAATTGCCTCCGGCTCGGTGGCGCAGTGCTTAAGGTGTTAGGCTTGCGACCACGGGGTCCTGGCTAGGGCATGGATGAGTAGTGGCGTTTTTCACGTGTTGCCGAGAGGGTAGCAGTGAGCTAGACTGCGGTTGTGTGACAGACAACACGGCCTGGTCGCTCTCCTCTCCTGAGTTCGAGTCTCAGCTGCGACGCAGGCGATGGGTGTTGAGATGTTGTCTATGTGTGTGAGTGTGTCCGTCCTGGTTGAGTGGTAGAATAGCCTACGGCTAAACTCGACCAGGACATTAATATAAATAAGACGATTAAAAAAAAAATTGGTCTACACGCAAGTACGGAAACACCTTGCAGATCGCAATCATTAACGGATCCACTATATTTTCTTTAATTGCTTCGTTTACTATCTTAATAAAATCCTATTTAATGACATAATCCGTCTAGTAGTTTGATTTGCGTACGCTGGGTTGGATTTAGGTCATGCCTTTTGTCAGTAATGAGAGCCACATGATGTATGGTAGATAAGTGAGGGATGAGCAGTGTAAGTGTTTGTGGGATGCGTTGCCGCATTGTGTCGTGGTATGGGGTCTTTATGCTTATCTTTTTGTGTTTCTGCTTCTGATAATCTTCTTCTTACTCATATATCGTTGCTATTTCTTTGTGGTTTTAATTTTTTTTCCTTGCTTCTCTTTTCCAGTATGCTTGGTCTTTTCTTAGTTTGTTCATGATCTTCTCGACTATTGTTCTCTTCGCCTAACTGTAACATTTTTAGTTTGTTGCTGGTCAGTATTAGCGCTTTCTTCAGAAGATGTATTGGGTCTCTACTTTGGATATGCCTTCAGTTTTTCATTGCGTACATTTCTATCCTTTTTGTAATTGTTTTCTCTTCTAATAGTGTTGACGTTTTATGTCGCTGCTTCCATCTTGTTGTTTGTGCGAGTAGTTGGATGATGTCCCTTTCAACTCTTCTCAGACTTTTTTGTTGGCTTTTGTCCTTACCGTTTTTAACTCCATATGTCACCGTTGGCAGTATGATGGCTATGTACAACCTGTTGATCAGTTCCCGCGATGGTTTGTATATGCCGTTTTAATTCTCCTCTTTACAGTTTCTTTCCTTTTTAGTTGGTTAGTCAGATATATTCCGATATATTTCAATTTATTCGTCGTTCTTAGGAAGTTATCTCCTATTTTGTATTCATTTCCGCTAACCCGACTCTCTTTTATTAATGGATCTTGTACATTATTAGACTTTTGTTGAAGTTTATTTTCAGTCCGGATGTATCCAGATACTGTTTCATGTTTTCTAGGAAGTTGAGAATGATCTGCTCTTTAGGAGATCATCGACGTATGCTAGTACGATTGGGGTTCTCAATGTCTCTGTGTCTTCGTTAACATTTGTGTTTCTTTCATTGTGCTTTGTACTAATTTGTCTAGGACTGTGGTGGATAGTCGTGGCATAGGGCGCATCCTTGCATGTCTCCTATGTTCTTTGGTTTGGGTTCCTTCATTTCTTCGAGCCATTGTATAGCAGAGTGCTTTCTTGGAGAGGTGTCTTTATCACCTTTTTTATTAGGTTGGGCGGTACTGCTTTGTTACGTATGGTGTTGAATATGGCATCATGACTGGTAGTATCAAATGACTTCTGAAGATCTATATCGACTATGTGTTCGGACGGAATCTGTGCGTAGCATTTGGATCCTATACTGCAGTGTTATTCTTCTGTTGCCATCTCTACTGTGCGGCGAGTTGATTTTGTTTGCTGTTGTTGCAATCATCTCGTACACCTCATAAACCGTCTTTTCGCAGATCTCCAATGAACACTTCAATCTATTTCTTGTGGTGCTGTTTTGATTGTAGCGAAGCTTCAGGTCATTGATGGATGCCAGCATGGACGGGGTGAAGTAATCTATGTTGTTTTGTATATAGTCCGTTGCTTGTTTTCGCAGGTTCTTTTTTTTTTTTTCCTCTAATTTTGGCCTTACGATCTGGGCGTTTTGGCCACTCGCAGGTTCTTTATCAGTTTTATCTGAGTTATGTTTTCTCCTTCTGGCTGATGGCCCAGTCACCGTTACCAATTTCTTGTACAGTCAGTTGGTTGTCCTCGTTCCTACGTTCTGCAATATGTTCATTGTCTCTGTGTCTCTGTATTAATTAAATAGCAACTATATACATAACTGTTGCTATGCCAATATGTATCGATTTATGCAGAATTATCGACGCTTTAATTCAACACCTCTCTGTCTAAATTTAACAAGGTTTTAGCCCAACTTGTCCACACATTAGTGTGCAGACCTCTAGAGGAACCCAAGACAATCCGTCGAGAAGTTTATAAATACTTATTTATTTATCTCATTCTCAGCATCTATTGGATTAATAATTAAAAATAAAATGAAACAATTATATTTTCGTTCACTCGCCCTGACTCAAAAACAGAACAGTGAAATGGTCTCAAATCACTGTGTATCACTTCAAATATAAGAATAAGCAGGGGCCATAATTACAGGAAGAGCAAGCGGGAAACTCTTTTACCTTTCGAAAATACCAAGTATAATGAGAAGAAATGAACAAATAAAGGATGAAGGCAACTTTTTTATTTGAAACAGAAGGAGAACGCGCCTTTTAACATCGAAACGCAGCGTTGATAACAACTTATAGGTAGCAGGAATATAATCGTATAAGGATTTAATATACTAGGTCATTCATTTTTGTATTTACTAAAAAGTGTATTAATTAGTTATCAAAAATAGTGACAAATATACAAATAACGTGTAAGATAAAGTATAAAAAGAAATTCTTATATATTTACATTTAATTTAATTTGCATGATAAAATAAATATTTTTAATTAAATAGTGATAAAGTCCATTTTTTGGTTTCAAATACATTTGTTTAGTTATTGCAATCTTTTATCATTCGTGAATTTAAAAAAATATTTTTTTGTGTTAGATCTCTTATGAACAAATATGTTTCTCTCGCATTTTTGAGTCAATAATTGAAAATAGAGAACAGTTACGAAATTATTTTAGAAATCTATGAAATGAAATCTAAAAACACGCAGTCTTCCTAACAAATACCTCAATTCTTCATAATCCCACGGAAAAGTTTATTGTGACTTAGTCAGTCTACATTGTTTGGTTAGACATTTTTGGGATTTTCCCATATTTCGAGCCAGTTGCAAAAGTAGTTTGGCCTAACCTCAACAAAACAGTTTTTTTTTTAAGTTTAATCCAGAACAAAACGAAATTTTTACAAAAAAAATGACACTTTTTCATTGTTTATGCTACTAACCCGGCCAATAGAGTATTTTTTTATAAACTTCCAATTAGCATTTCTTTAAGTACGTATAAAAATATTTCATGTCTAGTTCAACAATTTTGGATTTTACACTAGCGCAGCGTGGGCTGAAAAACACGAAAATTTGAATTTGCAGATGGCCTAGATACTAATTTATTACTATGTATCTAAAACTAATTCCGGTAAATTTTTAGCCAAATCGGTGAATATCTGGCCGGGCTCCCGCGGCCTTGAAAATGAAAAAAAAGGCCAATTTTTCAATTTTTTACATTTTTTAAATTGACATTTGAATTTTTTTTTGACTCTTTATTAATGTCTAATAGAGCGGAAGCCAGGTGGCTTTTTCGGCAGCTCATCGTTTGATGAACTTCGAGATATTTTTATGGTTTAATGGATGATAACGATTCATGAAATCGACTTCTGGCGGGGCACCTCCTGTCAGTAATGTCACGAACACTGTTTAAAAATCAGTGAAATCATGTCATCGTTACAAGGCTCATTTTTTTGTATGTACACATTTTATGTTTAGAACGAATAAAATAAGATCGCCAGAAAGTGTAGGCCGTCAGGAGGCGCAGCCAGAAAGGTAATAATGATACAATACATCTGAGGCACGGTACGGAGTCAAGTTAGCCTAAAGTATTAAATTCCTGTATATTTAAGAGCCTATGGTACTTTTGTTGACACTAAGAACTTTACGGGGAGGCTATTCTATTGTTTAAGAGCTTATATTTACGTTTTAAAAAGGAGCCAGAACTTGTAACGATGAGTTTAGAATTCTGAGATGAAATATGCGAAAAAAAATCCAATTTTCTTCAAAAATCCTAAACATTTTCTTTCTGGCTAGCCTTACTGACGGGAGTTTCTTTCTGGTATTTTTTTTCTGTGTTCAAAACATTTAAATAAACATGCTCAACCTTAACGAACAACTCCGTTTTTTTACTTCTTTGACCTTTCTGGTTGCGCCCCTGATGGCCAACACATTCTGGCGATCTTATTTTATTCATTCTAAACATAAAATGTGTACACACAAAAAAAATGGCTTTGTAACGATGATATAATTTCACTGATTTTTATATCTTGAACCATGGCCAACTCGACGGGCTGACATATGCCAGAAGTCTATTTTGTCGTTATTAGCTCCCGCACCATAAACACGTGTAGCAAAAGTTTTCCGAATAATGGTATATTGTTGGCCTCGGCTAGCGCCTCGGTCAACAATTTGCATCGTCGTCCGGGAATGTGCTTTCACACCGAAGTACACATACTATTTTTTCTGAAATCACAATTAATATTATTATAAATTAAGAAATTTGTTTTAATTTCTTCATTATAATCTAACTGCTTACTAATAAGTGCAATTTTATTGCGAGTTGGTTTGTCTGCGTGTATTTATTTACTGTCTAAAATATACATAGAAAACCGTACGGGAATGTTGATCGTTGCTTGGCAACGGATTTTTCCGGTCTGTTTTCTGATAGTTAGCAACGGACTAAAATACTGGAATTGTGCATTTTTCGATCTGAAATCGCGCCGAAAATGTAGACATTGCCGATCGATTTCGAAAAAATATTTCTTAGTTCCAGAGAAATTAGAAATTTTATACAGAAAACCTTATTTTCATCGAATTCTACGTTTTAGTGACAAATTTCTAATTTCCCTGGAAGTGAAAAATATTTTATTCGGAAAACTTTTGCTACACGCGTTTAGACATAAAGTGTCAAAAAAAATGTCTGTTTAAAAAATGTTAAAAATCGAAAAATTGGCCCTTTCTTTCATTTTCAAGGCCGTAGGGGCGCCCGGCTAGATATTCACCGATTTGGCTAAAAGTTTACCCGAATTAGTTTTAGATACATAGTAATAAATTAGAAACTAGGCCATCTGCAAATTAAAATTTTCGTGTTTTTCAGCCCACCCTGTTTTACACCTAAAAATTATATTTCTTCGAAAAAAGTATAAAAAGGTCTCGTTTGCGTTTGCTGTATGTATCTGGCAAATATAACCCTCTGACGACATTTAAACAATGTTATAATAATAATTAATATGGTGAGTTATTTTATTTTATTATTCATGAGTAGCGTTCTTCATAAATTAATTTGAATTAAATTGATATTCATATATCATAATATTAATGGAATGCTTATTTATATTAACGTCCTGGTACTAAAGATGATCAAAGTGAAAGTTTAGAAAATATCCGATATTACTCATCAAAAAAGTATAGGACATTTTCACATAATTAGAAGAAGAAATAAACTTAATCTTCATTTCTTATGTTTGTTGGGTATTTTGCCACTGTAAAAATATTTTAAAAAAAACAGCAAAAACAATAAATAAATAATACTCTTTAACTCTATTCCCATTACAATATTGTACATTATAAATCACCAAAATATCGAGAACGCTCTTTATCTTCTTCTTCTCCTCCCCCCCCTCCTCCTTCTTCTTCTTCTTCTTCTTAGTTTTGCCAGAAATTTTGTGACCCATGCAGTAATTTAGATTTAGAACACGTTATTTCTATCTCTCAAGTAATTTCCACAAACATCAAAACACTTGTATACTATTACTCGACGCCAATTCGCCAACCATGTTGGCATCATGTGGAGACGATTAAATCTAAAGGCTTTTAGTTTTAATCTTCTCCAGATAAAATACAAATTAACCTTTAATGCAAATTAAATCCCCCAATCTAATTTTTTTGACAATCGAAATAATCAACTAAAATACAAATGATCTCTTAATGCAAATTAGAACCATGTTGGTGAAACGTCGAGTATTCAAGTGTTTTGGTGTTTATGGAAACTACTTCAGAAAGTTCCAGTCTCCTCCAGGACGTTATATCAAAATATGCAATACAAAACAAATTATTTTTTTCAACTTCATCCGACATTATACATTTGTTGTTGGCTATTTCGGACACATTTTTTCCCGTCTTCAGATATATTTAAATTTTTTTGTAATTTAAATCAATTTAAATGCTGCTAATAAATAAATAGTAAAATAGCATCCCATGAGTTAGGTACCTATTTAATATAAATGTTATAATATTTAGATTATTAATCCTATGTATAAAATACTCGCCTGAGTGCCTTGTATCAAAATAAAATAATTTATTAACAATGTAAAATTACTAATTTGGTAAAATGTTACGTTTATTTGTTTTTCGTTGGTTGTTCTTATTAACGGTTTTTCGATTAAGATTTAGAAATAAATTGTTTTATACGTCAGTGTTTTTATTTTTAAATCTTTATTTTAGGAGAATATGATTCAAACACACTCTGTATATTCAGGAATATTAGATTTTCAATTCAGAAAAAATAATGCGAGTTGAAAATAGTTTGCAAATTTAACAATACTAAAAATTCCTTGACTTTAAGTGTACTCGTCAGCGTTTTTCCCGTACAAGAAGGGTGTATATACCTCACATATAAAATTCACAAGACTTCTCGAAAGAAATATGTGTTTTAGTCTCGGAGATAGATAGCTACATACATGGTGCCTAGGATATAGCCTGTTGGCATTGCTGTTATGTATTTTATCTTATGTAAGTCAGACCTCCCCAGAGACAGTTTTGGCGCTAGCCGCCCCCGAAAATATTCAATTGTGGAACAGAGTATAACCCTTTGGGGCTTGGTGTTAGTTGAAGAGGGTATCTTGGCGATTAACATTCGATATATGCCAACATTTTCCTCCATGCAATTGGCAGCACTGGCGACATCAATTATGGCAAAAATTGGAACGTAGTTTAACCCTTTCTGACCAGGCGGAAAATTTTCGTTGTCAATGTTCATTACTGGAAACCATATGCCGATATTTTTTGCTTGACCAATTTCCAGATTTTTTGGCCAAAAATTGGACTTTTAGCCTAAAACGGTCTAAAACTTTTCCTTAAAAAAACGTTTTCACCTTAGACTTGTAGTTTTTGTACTAGAGAATAGTCTCTGTGTGTGCCAACATTTTTTTCTCAATATAACCCTCAAACCACCTTCAAAACCCCCAAACATTCAAATACTTTGTTATGTTCTTCTTCTTTCAGCGGGGCAACCTAAAGTCGCCGCACTCAGGCCCTGTGGCCCATTGTGCTACCGCTACGAAATTATGGAGTTTCTCCGTTTAGGCCGGATTTTAATCCAAAGGCCAGAATTCTACCTATTTCCTCCAGCACCGGAAAACCGATACCAAAGTGTTTGTGCCTCGAGTTCATAAGACTAGAGCAGGAAGTTAGGACGTGGATAGAAGTTTCTTCCTCGTCCCCGCAAAACCTGCAGTCGAGGTTGTCCACCACCCCTATAGTGTGCAAGTGTTTTCTGAAAGAGCCGTGTCCAGTCAAAAGACCTGCCACGATTTTGACATGTTTCCTGCTTAGTCGCAGGATTTGTTCTGCTCGCTTCGGCAAGGGCCCCGAGATGAAGACCTTCGCTTCCTTGAGTCCCGGGTAGGAGACCCAGAAATCAACGAACTGGGAACGAGTCCAGTTTTCTATTGACTTCTTGGCGTTTGATCTAGGATAGCCGAGGGCCGGCTTCGGGCCCAGTAGGGGCCTCTGAGAGCCCCCTCTGGTCAGAGCATCTGCCCGCTCGTTACCCTCGATGTTGCTGTGTCCAGGCACCCAGAGAAGCTCGACCCTGTTGGATGAGCCAAGTTCACTCAGTGCCTATTTGCAGTTTTGAACCAGTATTGACTTGATACGGACTGATCCAAGGGCCTTTAGGGCCGCTTGACTATCTCTACATATGTATATGTGCTTGTTGGAATATTTCCTTCGGATATTCTCCTGTACGCAGACCAAAATAGCAAAGATCTCGGTCTGGAATACCGTGGCGAATTTGCCCAGGGCATAAGATTGTTATGTTAAAAAGGATAATTTCATTAATTTCTCGGTCATTACTCGCTAAATGTGTCATTTTCTTAATCCTTTTTTGCATAATAATCGGTATTTGAATGTTTGGGGAGTGGTTTGGGGGGGTTATGGGTGACATTGAAAAAAAAATGTTGGCACTCACAGAGAGTATGGTAGAAAAACTACAAGTCTGAGAAGGTTCCAACATTTTTTTTTGAAAAGCGCCAGTTTTAGCCCGTCCGTTTTAGGCCAAGAAAATCTGGAAAATGGTCAAGCAGAAAATGTTGGCATATGGTTTTCCAGCAATCAACATTGACAACGAAAACTTTCCGGCTGGTCAGAAGGGGTTATACTACGTTCCAATTTTGGCCATAATTGGTGACGTCAATGCTGCCAATTGCACGGAGAAAAAATGTTGGCATATATCGAATGTTGATCGCCAAGATACCCTCTCCTAGACTATTTTGATACTCGTTACATAAAAAATTTGCATGTTCTTTCCATGCTAATTTTTTGTGAACATAAACACCTAGAAATTTAACGCAAGGAGTGGATACGATACTAGTTGCTCTACTATAAAATGCTTTAAACTAAAAAATTATTGTTTTTGTGTTTAATATTAATTTTTCGACAATATTGAAAAATGTATAGAGTTTAGTACACCCTAGGCAACAATGCATTAATGTCCTTGTTCTTATATTGTATTTTGTAGTGTAGTCTGCATATAGAATACATTTTGCTTGGGCAGTATTATAGGAAAAATCATTAATGAAAATGAGTAAGAGAGTTGGACCCAGAACAGAGCCTTGACGTACTCCAAATGTAATAGTTTTAAAACACAAAATTTGGACTTTGTTAATTCACAAATTGAGATCTCTCCTCAGAGTTAGAGGTGAACACCTTTTGACTGATAAAAGAAAATGTATAAAAATCCTATTTTTTTTAGTAAAATATTTGAGATACGTAGTAGCTTGGCTTAGATCTAAAAATTTGACAAAATTTGACCTTGCTGAAAACTGACTATTATTAAACAAATTATAATGTTCAGTTAGTTAGGATGAGGCTTGCTATAGGACAAGTGAAAATAATATTTTTGATATTGACTATGATGTAGAGACTTAAAAAAAATCATTAATTATCCAGAAAATATCCACTTGCTACCAATTCTCTCTTTATTTGATCATTTTTAATGATTAACACAGACATGTCTGCAAATTTTCAGCTTTACGTTATTTTTTCCGAAGTTTTAATGTCATTTCATCTAATATTCATAACCTACTAACTTATCACTTTCGAGGTATCAGTGAAACTGTTTGAAATGAAATGTATGAAAATTTTGCGGAATTTTCTCTTCCTCTAATAACAATGGAGCATTTCGTATGATAGTAAATGGCTTTTTTGTTCGTTTCTCCATCTAATTATATCGGCTTGTTGATTGATTGATTTACTAGCGTGCGGTAGGCATTGCTACCGCTCCCAGGTATACAGCTAGGCCTGTTACGTCCACGCTGGGTTGGACTAAGGTCATGCTTGTTGCCAGCAGCGAGGGCCACATCTAATTATATCGACTTGTTAATCACAAATCCAAGATGTAAATTTGACAAAATAATATGAATGTAATAATTCGTCAAGCTGGCATTTCGATTTTTAAATTAAAATGAAAAAATGAAGAACCAGGCTAAACTAATAAAAACAGGTAAGGGAATTAGACAAGGACGAAATTATATTTCGTCCATCATATCTTCTTAACTTACTTAATAAATCGGCAAACGTGAAGTTAGTTTAATATTAAGGTAAGTATTTATTGGTAGATAACAATATTCTCTAAATTAGGTATTTAAATTTAACAAACAACATCTTATACTGAACTGAATTATTACTTTCAAATCTCATTTCAGGTGCTGAATGTTTGAAATGTGGAAAAACCTTTAAAAACTACCATACAATGCGAGTCCACACTTATGGATGCGGAAGCAGCGAGTATTTTTATTGTGGTGTATGTGGCACTAAGTTTAACAGGAGGTACAATTTAAAGAGACACATGAAAGGACATAATGCTTAGCACTCGCCCGAGAATTAAGTTATCCTAATATTTGTTAATTTCACTACTCCTCTACCTGAATCGATAATTAATGTAAACGTTAGTATACGTCAATATCAAGAGTTGATCTTACATTTATTAGTAGTTAAGTAGCGCCGGCTCTAACTCACTTGCCTGAGTAGGGTGACAATGGGGGTTCTTGGTGACGTTACCCATTCCAACAGATCTATCCTGTTGACACCTCTAGCTGCTTGAACCACACGAATGAATCGTGCAGTTGAATGCTCAAAACTGTAGTTGGAGTGCCTCAGAATCAGCGCTTTTTAGTTTTTTTACCGATTTCGGCAATTTTCAAATCTTCTTTCGACAAATGCCCTCTCGAACCAGGCGAACTGTTGTTTTGTGCCGCTCTTTGCTGAAAAATGACTGAAAATTACGGAAATTAGTCAAAAAACTGCTTAAAACGCTATATTTGAACCACTCGAACTGCCGTTGTGATCGTTAAAAAACACGGTTCGTGTGGTTCAAATAGTTAGAACTGTTAACAGGTTTGTTGAGAGATCTGTTCCATTTCTGGAATAAATAAAATCTTTAAGAACTTCTGTTACTCTGACCAGTGTGGTTAGGCACTACTTAGCTACTATTGTGACAACCGTGACTGTGATAGAGTTCTTGCCATTTCTATTTTAAAAACATTTAGTTATCTGGGTTTTGTCTATTTGGTTTATCTTTCTTTGTTGATTACTGCTCTATTCTCGATTGATTCTGTGTTATAATGAATTAGCTAAGACTGTTCTAGCGGCATACCGATTCTTTAAATGAAGCTACACCAGTACTGATTATTTCTATATAATGAGTAGGAAATTGTATTACCACAGTCTTCCTCTTTAGTAATTTTTGATATCCTTTAAGTATTTATATTTCTTATGTCTGAAATAAACTGAAAGTTAATTATAAAATTAAAAAACTGGCCTTTGGTATGTAATAATTAATAATCTGAATAAATAGATATCTTTATCGCTGCATGAGAATGAGAAATATATCAAATTCATTTTGTTTGCAGGTTTATTTGTATTCAGGATTAAAGGTCGGACACCTGATCAGATATTGTTTAAATCAAAATTGTTTAAGCAAATAAAAAAAATTGTTTTCTTGTAGGATTTATTTTTACATTCGTTGATTAAATTTCAATAGAAAATATTCTGACTGTTGTAAAATCAATATTATATATATATATATATATATATATATATATATATATATATATATATATATATATATATATATATATTTATAAAGATTGGAGATACGTGAATTTTCCTATTTTAAACTTTTTTACCCACTTTTACATACCTTCTCCGTAAGTATACTCCTCTAATTCCATTGTCTTGTCGATCGTAAGTGACGCTTTATATGCCAAATATTTATTGCATTGACAACGAGTCGCTATTACTTTCCTAGGGAAATAAAGTAAATTTGGGAAAATTGTATCTTTTATAAACAAGTATTAAATGTTTTAACTTTTTTGGGAGTAAATCCAGATAACTTACTTGCTATATTTTCTATATCCGACATTATTTTCAAAAATATAATATGATTTAATTTTCCTTGACAGTAGTTGTCATTTGAATAGAAGCCTTGTCCTAGTGCACTTACTACCCTTGGTACATAAATAACTATAAATGACAATGGTTAAAAGTAAAGAATTACCGAAGTGTTTATGCATTTCATAAAAAATATCATTTCTGAATATTCTTTAAAATGTTGAAAATAGGTAAATTTATATTTTCTGGAATTTGGCCAAGGAATATGAAATGGAGGGATTAGAAAAATTAATGTTTTTACTTGTTTAAAAAATTTTATTAAACAATATCTGTCCAGATTTTCAGCTCTAGCAAGCGCTTTCATAATAATCAATGTTTCATTCTGAAATAACAATGCTTTTCACATAGAGAAGTTTGATGTCGTGGTAATATTATTAAGTTATTATTTTGACGCGTATGAAAGTGTAGGCTAATTAATTTTTTTTATACCAATAATAATTTATAATATGTACAAAAAAACAATGTTAAAATGTTTAGGCTGGTAAAATGCAACTTACAAGTTTCATAACGACTTCTTAATCTCGAAATAATTATGTTTCCTATGATAAAAGTTGTTGTCCAGTCGATAGAAATACCTCAAAAATACGTGAAGTAAGAGTACCAAAATATTTTCAAAATATTCTTATTTAATCCATTGATTGCCATTGCTCTCAGATAAAAATATGTACTATTCAATTTCTCATTTAGTGTTGCAATATGTTCCTTCCAATTCATCTGTGCCTAGATCTGCGCCCGAGTAAATCCGAGTAAATTTATTTCTTCAGTAATTTGATATTAAACTTTGCAGTTTTAATATTCGCTCGTTGTCTTTGGTTAAAGTTTATACAATATGTTTTGACAAAATTAATTTTAATTTTATTAGCCTCCCACCAATTACATACATTAATATAAGCTGTAAATTTGGTGGTGTCACAAAAAAAGAGAATTGCTAGCGAAAATAGTTGCTGATAAATTCAGTTCACAAGATGGTAGATCGTTTATGTAACGTATAAATGGAAGTGGGCTCACGACTGGTTCCTGAGGTGCCCCACGTCTTATTCTACGCCATCCTGAATACGAATACTCTGTTTCTCAGTAGATTTTCTTAAAATGATTTGCTGTTGCCTGTTCAACTTTGAAACCAATTTAATACTACATCTAAAATTTTCTATGATCATGCACCGCTACATGTTGATTTATACAGCCTACAGTAAATCAGATTTTTCGCTTTTTTATATGTAATATGAATTACTCGGTGCTTATGATGCCGCAGTTATGGTACAGTATAATTAAAGGCACCTAAAACAATACTTTAAAATCGATGTTATTGAAGATTCCATAAAAGAATTACTACCATTGAACTGATTCCTCATTAATGAGCATTTCAAAGTGTTCATTTATTATCTTTGTCTACGAATACGAATGGATCACCGCGCCGTTTGCCATTGTACAAACGAAGTGGCTTACTTATGATCTAAACATACATGGTCTATTCGTTCCTCTGAAACCCCTTAATAAGTGTGACGTCAGAGAAAGCTAGCTTAGCGGGGAGATTTCAAACGTATCACAGTCGTCACATGAACGTTCTCTGCCCGTCCCTATCTTCAAACTCAAAGTACGGCGGAATGGGGTCTGTCATAAAAGAAAACTGTGCCAAAATGACGCATGTGCAATTTGTATTTCTTCAGTAATTGTATGTCTAGATCATGGGTTTACCGTTTATCAATCAGCGTCTATTACTAAGCATACATGGTTTACTTGTTCCCCTAACCCCTCAAGACGAGTGACGTCAGAGGTAGCTAGCTTAGCAATGAGGTTTTAAAGGTATCGCAGTCGTCCCACGAATTCGCCCTTTGCCCCTCAGTATCTACAAACTCTAAGTACAGTGGAATGGTTCTGACATAAAAGAAAGCTGATAGACCATATATATTCAGATCATGAATTTACCCTTTACTAAACAGCGACTACTATTTCAACTAACAACATAGCATTATTAACACTATCTGCTGCGACTGGTAAAACGCTTAGTGTGTGCAGCAGCATGTGGCGGTCGATTCGGAAATCGACTTGACGGAAACCGCTTCATGTATTTCTAACTCTTTACACGATAATCCATCATTAATGGTCTATTATCAGTCATCGCCGTAGTCGGCCACTGTTCGAGCCTTTGCTACCGTCTACACGCTCACCATCGTGCTGACCTATAAATTGCGCAAGCGTCACTTTCGCACAGCTTTTCTCTTACATCACATCATTTCCGCCGTACTTCGACTTTGTAGATATTGATGGGCAAAAGCGAATTCGTGTGGCGACTGTGATATGTCTGAAATCTCCCCGCTAAGCGAGCTTTTCTATGACGTCATGCTATTTGACAGATTTGAGAGGAACAAGCAGGCCCTGTATGTTTGGATCATGGTGTCGGACACTATCCGTCACGTTCCTTTTATGTGTGTGCAAAAAAAGGACACAGAGGCCATCTTTGGTGATGATCTGCCATTATATGCCAGTCAACGAGAGGATTCACCTCTAATTTGAGTGCTAATGAATGGATTTTAATGAAACCTTGTACAATATGTTTGTAGTGACGTTAATAAAAAAGTGAAAAAAGATTAGAGTAGGAAATGATCGGAAAAGGTAGAAAACACCCCTTTTATTACGGGTTCCGTAACCTGTAGAATTAGGTTAAAAATGAAAGTAAAATATATTTACCTTTTTTGGCTCAATATAAGATGTTTTTTTCGAAAAATGCATATTTTTCGAGATAAGGCCACTCGAATCTTCCTAAAAGTTTGGAAGGGGGGATATAAAAGTTGAAAAAAAAATTTTAAAAAATTCAGGTGAATGTATCATCGAAATACAAAACCTTTTTTTATTTGCAACTTTTCTGTAAAGTGCGTTTTCACCGAGTTTTTCCGGAAAAACGTGAAAAACTACCCCCTTTTTTTCTTTCTTTGAAATTGTAGAGCTTTAAAAATAAGTAATCTCGTATCTCGAAAAAATATGCATTTTTCGAAAAAATTCACAAGCATAAAAACATCTTATTTTGGGTCAAAAAAGGTAAATATACTGGTTTGTTTTTTCATTGTTGACCTAATTCTACAAGTTACGGAACCCGTGATAAAAAGGTTGTTTTCTACCCCTTCTGATCATTTCCTACTCTATTTTTTTTTCAACTTTTTTGTTAATGTCATTACAAGCACATTGCATAAGGTTTCATCAAAATCAATTCATTAGCACTCAAATTAGAGATTTTGGTCATTTTAGCGCTTCGTTGACTGGACTACATTCTAAACTATTGAAACTTCTACATGATGACTGATGATGAACCATCGTATAGAGGGGCCTTTTTAGAAACAGCGCTTATAGTCATTTGACTGTCATTGATAAGTGCGAAAGGTTTTCATTTGCTTACTCTTTTCTAAGCAAAATAAGCAACAAAATCATATAATTTTACTGAGTCTAAATAATATTTAACCCGCATTTTAAATTAATATTAAATTTTTTCTCTTATTTTTTTATCAACTTTCTATTTGTACGTAAAATATTAAAGCAAGATTTTATCTATTTTACTCATCTATTTTGTAATATGACTGTTTGCAATGGTATTTTAAATATATTCAATTTAAACAGATTTTTAATTTGATTTATTTCTGTTGATCACATTAATAACTATTAAGAGAATTTCTTGACAAAACAGCACTGTTTATGGAAGGATGTAGTAACTCTTTCCTTCTTCTCTTTTCCTGTCTTTGGTTTCTTTCATATCCGGTTTAACTGTTATAAGCGGAGATGACGTCAAAATTTAAGCGCCATCTCTAGTACTCTAGTACTCAATAAAATAATAAAAGGAGAAAGAATTATATAATAGGGAGTTTGGTGATTTTTTTAATATTAAGAATTAAGTAATCGTGGAAAAGTGTGCTGGAAGATAACATAATCATCGAGACAATTATTTTTGATATGTTACGATTTAAATATGATTATTTAACTGTTACCGATTTTTTTAGAGTAACGACTGTTATTGGTGCGTCGCGTTATATGTATTTTTGCACTATCATTAATTTGATATATTTTTTGACTTAATTATGACAATAGTAGGATATATTTACAAATTTCTGATCGGTAAGTAAATTACTGATCGGAAGTGAGCCTCTGGCCATTGTCTCACAATTCTTAAAATCTCAGGAGTGAAAAAAGTTTCTTGCAACAGTATGTGGTTATTGCCGAATAGTTTAAAAAGTAACGTCACTGTAGCAGCCTCTGGTCACTGTCATCAGTTCTTAAAATCTTCGAAAATGATTAGAGGCTGCTGCAAGAGGTCTTCAGTTTTAATGATCTTAAGAACTGTGACGACAATCACCAGGAGCTGTTGTAGTAACGTCACTTCTTAAGCAATGACTAGAGGCTCCTGCAAAAAGTCTTCAGATCTTGTACAATCATGAAAATGACCAGAGGCTACCACAGTGATGTCCCCTCTTGGCTCTTTGGCAATGACCAGAAGTTGCTGCAAGAAGTCTTCAACTCTTCTGCAATGATGACAGTGACCAGATTCTGCTACAGTGATGTCACCGCTTAAATTCTTTGGCAATAAACAGAGTCTGCTGCGAATTTTCATCTCTTAAATTTGTAAGAACTGTGACTACAATGATCAAAGATTGCTGCAGCGGTATCACCTCTTAAGCTATTCGACAATGACCAGAGGGTAGCGTTGGAGGTTCGTAAACAAACAGTCAGCTTTGTGTTGGCAATTGGAACGAATTTTTAATTATATCCCATAACTGTGACGGCGACAATTACTCCACATGAGCTGTATCTCTGAATCGCGTAAGTCAGAAACGTGATATTGCAGTGAGGAAATAAGGAGACGTATTCGACGGTTTTCAAAAAGAGACCCTCCCCCAAACGGGTGAACAGCGAGAGGGATGTTTTTAAGCACGAAATTTGACACATACCCACCCATGTGCTCTATTGTCGATTAAAATAATTATTTTTTTCGATGGGAAGACGACTTCCTTAAATGCAATGAATGTGCAGTGGGTTAGTATCTTAATGTTCTTAATTCCACGCAGACGAAGTCGCGGGCATGAGCTAGTTGTAAATCTAATTTTTCCACGACTATATTATGTAGTGGTAATTGCAGCTCGTCAAGTTTTGCAGAATGTTCTTTTTGCAAATTATTTCGTAAACTATTGATTAAACATTAAAATGTCAAATAGCAATCTTCAATTTTCTACAATTTTTGTAAGACTAATAGTTTAGCTATAACTAAATATTTTGAAAAAACTACTTTTTATAACTTTATAAGAGAGAGAATTTACAAGTTTCCAATTGCATTTATATCCGATCAAAAGTTAACGAGATATTTTAAAGAAACTACAAATTCCATATTTGGATTTAATCGCATTGCAAGAAAGGGTTTTTTGACTAACGATTTTTCCCTTACTGTCAATTATGCTTTTTATATATTTTACAATAGCGTCTTTTGCATACATTAATTAAGTTGTTTTTGTCTGTACCTAATTAATCTTATATACATTTTAATTCGCTCTACTGCGAAAGGAGTTTGTGTTCAACTTTCAATTGTTTGTAATCTGAACTGGCCTCGTCTCGTCCAACCTTTCAATGCAACCGTGGATGTCTGGCTGGCACTGATGCGTAGGCTGGGGAGGAAATTTTTATTTATTATTTAATCTGAAATAAAGTTTATTTGATTTGATTTGATTTGGGTTTAATGATAAAGTAGAACTTCGTGTTGTAGATCAACAATCCTAAAGTTTTATATTTGAGGTAAACTAACAACTTTGGTACAATATTTCTTTCTTTGCATGCAAAATACTGTGAGATGCAGAATTATATTGCCATACAGAGTAGAGGTAATTTTCTAAGTATCTGATATGAACACCTTTCCATTTAATTATTTTTTTTTTAGTTTAAGCTAAATAACTGTGATATATTTATATTTCAGTTACTCCCTTAAGAATGTGTAAAAGATGCGGTAAAACCTACAAGCACAATTCATCCTTGTATAATCACATCAGATACGAATGCGGAAAGGAACCAACTTTCGAGTGCCCACATTGTCATTACCGATGCAAAAGAAAAACACAACTGAAACAGCATATTAATCGACACAACAAATATCAAAATATGTATAGGGGAAATTGTTAATGCATTTTTTACTGTTATTTTTTTATTTTAGAAGTTATACACGGTATCCCGAAATGTCGGTTACAAATTTATGGTGCAGCTTGTACAGGGTTATTCATTATATTTAGGCCCCTGTTTATTTTCGTTATTATTGGAGATAGAAAAAAAAGTTTCATACGACAGTTGTAGGGCTGTAACTGAAGCACAGTGGCGTGCAGAAATAAGCAATTTTTAAATGGAACACCCTGTATATTGTTGAATTTTTAAATTATTTTTTTTTCTGATTTCAAAAATATGACATATGATAGTCTTATCTTTAACGGTTTCCAAGTTATTGAACATTGAAAATCGTATTTAAGCTCTTTGTTATACGAAAGTAAATTACAATTATTAAAGTAGTCTATGAAAATGACAAGTATTCTGTTATTATATGAAACGCTGACAGATTTAATAACAGAATACTTGCCATTTTCATATACTACTTTAATAATTGTAATTTCCCTTCATACAACAAAGAGCTTATATACGATTTTCAATGTTCAATAACTTGAAAACGGTTAAAGATAGGACTATCATATGTCATATTTTTGAAATCAGAAAAAAATAATAATTCAAAAATTCAACAATATACAGGGTGTTCCATTTAAAAATTGCTTTAATTTCTGCGCGCCACTGTGCTTCCATTAACTTATTAAAGAGGTGCAGTTACAGCCTAACAACTTTCGTTCGAAACTTTTTTTTCCATCTCCAATAATGAGATAATAAAGGGTGCTCTAAATATAATGAATAACCCTGTACAGTGTACCTGTAAAAATATGAAAGTAAGTTCATATGATAAACATATATAAGCTAGGCATATTAGGATTCTCAGAGGAAAGTTTTGCTGTAGTTTTTATTTTCTCAC
Source organism: Rutpela maculata (assembly GCA_936432065.2). Taxonomy (NCBI): domain Eukaryota; kingdom Metazoa; phylum Arthropoda; class Insecta; order Coleoptera; family Cerambycidae; genus Rutpela; species Rutpela maculata. The sequence continues at coordinate 56,460,648 of OW386286.2, read as the reverse complement.
CCTATATGTATTTTGGGTCGCTGAACACGAATTTGAAGTGTGCAGGCAAAATTTGGCCTGGAACTTTGTTTTTTTGGCACTTTTTGCCCAAACTTTGGCACTTTTCTCAGTTTTTGGCCTATATCTCAGAAAGGAAGCGTTTTTTCGACAAGCCCATTCCATACAAAATTAAAGTAAACAAAATTCCCTGTATTTTTCATATATCACTTTTTTTGTAAGACTAACCATTCCACCGCTAGAGCGCGCCAAAAAAACATATTCCCGGACCCAGTATACCTTACATGAATAATGAATATAGGGAAAGTAGATGGAAGACAAACGAATGAAATGCAGTTATTACTAAAGTAGTTATGTACAGTGTATTATAGTCAGTAGTATAATATATACTCATATCATTATAATGATAAATGTTGCGAATGACGAATGTCGCTGCTGTCATAAGTTGGACTGCCTTAATCATCTGGAACAAACAGGAGATGTTATTTTATGAATTTATTGATAGACAAGGTGAGTAGTAATCTGCACATGTTTACTGTTGAAGATACTGTTGTACATACCTTCGTTTTTCAAGGAACTGTCACATCCTCTTCAGTCCGTTCATCTATTCTCCTTATTTTTTCAGGTGGTGGCTGTAATGAACAAAAGATATGAGTCAGCTTGTACATTCATATTAACTACTCAGACAGGTACATTTATGCTCCAAGTGTGTGATTGAAGTTTTTGGGGAAGGAAATGTTACATACTTTCGTCCTCCTTGTCCACATTTTCTTCGATGGTCTCAACAACCGGGGAGAAGATGAAGCCCAGTTCGTCCTGTACTTCGACCAATGGTCCGTCCTCAAGGGTATTTGTAGATCTGTCTCGATTGTCACATCCTCACAGTTGATGCACAGATTGGTGCAATCCTGCTTTTTTGCAGCTACATTTTTTTGCGCAGGTCTTCACCCATCTGCACAAGACGCAGCAGTTCGGGAGGAGCAGAGGCTTGTAGAGAGGTGATCGGTTCCAGGCAATTTGTTGTTCGTTTTTTTCTCCTAGACATTGCTGCACTTCGTGATACACCCTAAAACTGTGCTGTGTGGCTGCAGCAGCTGATGGTGGTAGTGCAGCTATTTTTATGAGGTCTTGAAAGCTGCCTTCTTATAATTGATGTACCTCAGACGGTTTATCGACGGTTCAGTCCTTCCTGTGTAGCCGTACACGTTGACCAGAAATCTCTCCCCTGCTGCTGCAATGCTTTCTGGAGTTGCCTCAGGGTATTTGAACACACTTAGAACATCGGCAAGGTGGGGGTTTTTGGTAAGAGTTTTCACAAACTTCAATTTCCCTTGGTTGTAAGGAGCTGAAGTCGTATCACACCCACTCATTGCGTGAAGAAACATGATATGTTCTTTAATGATTTTGTTTTGCAGAGCGTGCACAGGAGAGTAGGTGGTTGGAGGAACGTTTCCTTTTCCTGGTTTCAGGAAGAATACGTTTTCTCGCTGGCAAGGACCCGTGAGGATGACAAACAGGTCGATGTCCTCTCCAACCACCACCACAGTCTCAGTACGTTCAGCCAAAGACAGGGCTTCGTTCGCAATGACGATGTCGGCATCTTCTGTGGCCTGTCTCCATGTCATTCTTTGAGAGTGTAACTTGGCTGTGATCATGGAAATCAATCTTCTTTTGTTGTTCGTATTGGCCAGGAATTTTTCTTTCTTTATGGTCGGTATCATGTTCTCATCGAAGAGAATGTCAGCGGAAATCATTTTCAACCGTTCAACACTTTTTGTTCCTTCCTTTCCTGAGATTTAGGCCAGAAACTGAAAAAAGTGCCAAAATTTGGGCAAAAAGTGCCACAAAAACAAAGTTCCGGGCCAAATTTTTGCCTGCAAACATCAAATTCATGTTCAGTGATCCAAAAAACATAGTGGGTGAGAAAATCAAAGCTATAGCAAAACTTTCCTCTGAACCCCCATTTTTTTCCTAATATGCCTATTATTAATATCTGCAAATGTTGCTTGCTAAGAGAGGGAACTTCGAAGATGTAGCCCTAGACTAGGTTTTTATGTAATATCTCAGAAACCCTTTGTGCTACAGTGATGAGATTTGATACGTTATTAAATATCAATAAAGGCTATTATTTTATGGTATTGATCACATTAAAATTCACTCAGTGGCGTAGGGATTTTTTTTGTTCCGTTTTTGTTTTTTAAATTTTGGTTCCGGAATATGGTTCCCTAATAAAATTTACATAAAAAGGCCCCATTTGTTAAACACCGTGGTACGTACCGTTTTTTATAAAGCTGGTTAAAATAGTTGTTTTAGGATCATTTTGTGGTTCGATTTCAATTAGGTAATAATCTAATTTCTTCAATTGTTTTAGATTTTTTCAGAATTAAGATTCTTCTTTATGCACTTGAACTGTTTGTATCGTCAAATTATGAAAGATTAGTTTAAATTACAGCCAGAATTTAGATTATTAATTGAAATCGATCCTCGCAATGACTCCACAACTGTTTTAAATCAGTTTTTACAAAAAACGGTTGATCCTACGTTGTTAAACAAAGATCTTTTTTGTATAAAGATCAACGAACCATATTAGTCTATGTAATGAAGGAAAAAAATAGCGTAAATATTCCGTGCAAAGACGATATCTCCCCCCCCCCCGTTTTCGAGGGTGCTGAACACGATGGAAGTGATGGGAGAAGTTTTTGATCACCGGAACCCCCTGAAACGGCCAAAAACCACCCCTTTTATGGGAATCCCTTTATGTTTTCATGTATAAACGGGTCTATAATTCTTTGAATAAACAACATCTTACTTACCCAATCATCGCCTCAGCGATAACTGGTGGATGAGGGATGAGGGTAAGTTTCCGTCCATTATATTGAGGAGAGTCGAAGATGAAGGTGAATATTTTTATCGTGATCAACGCCTGCGAAAACGGGGGAGGGCGTATTGACGATTCAAAGTGTAATTAATGAATTTTACACCCCTTGGAAGGGTTGAAGCAACCCCCGAGGCGCTACCACCTTCTCTTCCGTGAAAAATGAAAGGATATGCACAGGAATAACGATCATGAGTCGAAAAACATGTAAATCTTGGATAGCATGCTTTTTGGTGAGTGAGGTGTGGTTTCTGCCCGTTTGAGGGATGAAGAGGGGTTGGAGCTGAAAATGATTTTCCACCTCTCGGGAGGATTTAATCAACCACCTAGGCCTGCTGTCTGGATTCCACTTACTCTATAACCCCCTTCCATGTTATTTCAAGTGTAACCCGTCGATAAATCTCTCCCCAGACCCGTTTATATATGAAAACATAAGAGTGATGGTTTTTGGCCGTTTCAGGGCGGCAGTCAAAAACTTCTCCCACCACTTCCATCGTGTTCAGCACCCTCGAAAACAGGGGAGGAAGGTCGTCTTTGCACGAAATATTTACAAAGAAAAACTCGCCATAGACTATATTGCGGTACCAAAATCAAAAAAGCTGAAAAATTTTGGATTACAAAGAGATCGTCCCCTTTCCCTACGTCCACGAATGGATTTCAATTTTGCAAATACCACGAAGTAAAAGCTCCTATTGATGCTTAATAGCATACCGCATCTCATCGCTGCAGCACAAAGGGTCTCTCAATTATTAAAAAAAACCTACTCCCCCTTAGGAAGCATTTGCCGACATATATTAAATGAACTTTCTTTCATATTTTTGCATGTAGAATCTGCGCCAGGATTTTGTAACCCGTATTTTAGGACACCCTGTATGTGCGTAATTAATTTAGTATTAACAGGTGAATCCCAATTATAATCAAATGGTTGATATATTTCATTCAAGATATTTTTGCATTATTGTTGGTTATGTATAACGTGTCCAGTACTGCTTGGAAATACCCCCACTATCCTACAGAATATCAAGGGGACGCACAGTGGGGCTAAAACCAGGTAAAATTGACAAAAATTCCGACATTTGGCAAATAGACGGCAAATGAGCTCAGGTTTAAAAATGGGTAGGTGTAATAATTATATCAAAAAAAATTACGAAACTTTGCATTTTTGTTAACTTCGGCATGCTAATAATGGGAAAAATATTTTTAGAAATCAGATTTATGAAATGGCCGTTTTATAATATTATAAAAAAATGGTCAGTAATTTCTAAAAAGTTATTAAGGTAAATTTATTAAAATTATGTAAGTTTATGAAATAAATATTTTATAGATGAAAGTACGGTAAACGTATTTAATTAAAAATGAAAATCTAACTAGTCTACCCGTATGGTAAATATTAACCTATATTTATATTGACGCAAACATGCACAAAATTTGATTAAAGAGTTTTGGAAACGATCAGTTTTATTATCAAAATAAGTTAAAATATTTGCCTGGAAGGTAGCTATCATCGTACGCATGTGCAACGATAATTGAAATGTTTGTGTACTCGTTTAGCATTTAAGAGTTTCTTTTAAGGGTTTCCATGACAAAAATAATTCACAGAAGGACTAAAGTATAAATTATAATAACTTGAAGCACGCTCTACAATGAAAAAACAAATAAAGTTTCGAATGGTGTGGCGAGGAGCGGCGTCCGTGTCTTTTTTTAAAGCGAATATAATGCAGAGGACTTTAAACTATAGTCTTCTAAAGAAATATAACACTTATCGCCATTTTTTACTTTTTGCAAAATTGATCTGGTTTTGGCTCCACTGTGGGGCGTTTAAATGTCTCGTAAAGTCTAAGCTTTTTGAAATGGAAATTATTAAAATCTAAAATTTTACTATTCATATTTTTATCCTTCCCTTTGTTTAATTTTTTATCACAAAATGTTCTAAACAAGAGATTTTAGTCAGTGATTTGGCTACAATCTGATTTTTCGAACAAGCTTTTTTCTTTAATAATACATGGAATATGGCCGATTTATTTGTCCAGAACCACAACGAATAGATGTCTATTTCGAATGCAGATTTAGTTACCCGCTATCAATTTCTCGAAAACAAGCTATATCGAACTCTAATGCAAAAAGATCATAAATGGTTAATATTCCCGATGTTTTGTAAAAAGCAAATAAAAAAATCCTATAAAAATATATAGCCTCTCATTTCATATTCTTATATTTTGCATGGATTAGATTTGGTAAGTGAATTACTGATTCTAGCAGCATGATTATAAAAACAAGTGACTTCAAATATATACATCCGATTGATGGTGAAATAACACCAACTTTTTTTATTTTAAATATATCATTCATTATAATAGATAGGTACACATGATATAAAAGGAAAGCAGATATGAATGGAGTGGATATATCTTTGGTGTTTTTGTCGTTTAAATCACTATCAAAGTCGATGATATCGGTTTTTATGTAGTACAGCTTTGTGAGAATGCTAAATCTAATTCTTCGAACACATCAAGCTTTTTATCGTCCTCTTCTATGAAAAGAGAAGTGTTGTGGCATATAATTCCACTACAGTTTTAAAAAAAAATTGGTGCATTTTAATCTTTCCTCTCTACAGCCACAAGATGAACAAATAGCCATATTATAAACCATATATTAGAGCTATATTATAACCCAAGATCTTGGTGGGAGTAGTGAAGCATTGGTTACTTGATTGGTTATCTTTAAATACATCTCTATTTTAGTAATGACATGAAAGAAGATTGTTTTAAACAATGAATATGTCTACATAATCATCAGTATCATCAAACGAAGTAATTTTTGATGAGTAAATGCATTTTTTCGGTTTAGAAGAAAGCAGATTGGAAACAAGTTCCAAAATCTATTGATCTTTTAAAAAATTTCCACCCTTTCCCAAATACCATATAAAACCATTTACCTGAATTTGCAGTTTAAAAATAAGATTTACGGTTGACGCACATACAAACTGATTCAAAGAAGCGGAAGCGGCTGCACTTTCCCACGAAATGCTTGCGCAAATTTAGTAAATGACCAGGGTCGTTACCGCTGAGCTGTGCGATGCAGGCCTTCGTTCCGCAGGTGCTAGAACTTATATTTAAAGATCCACCGTCGCGGAACTCGGAAAATGAACAGATAGATGAACTGTGATTTATCGTTGAAATCAATAACGTCTACATTCGAATGGAATAAAAAAAATATTATGTTAAAAAATAAGAAAATCTGTGTGCCAAAAGGTCACCAAACATCATCCGATCTGTACCAAAACCTTTCGGCTCATATAAGGTACCAGCATTGGGCCAAATTTGGCGCTATCGTATCCACACACATACATACAGACATCTTTTGAAAATCACTTTCCTATTCTTGGGACCTCTTATCTCAATTTTAGATTTTGGACCAATTGCAGTAACCTTCTCATATTTATGGCGTGAATACTGAAATGGAGGTGGCAAGAAAAAAACGAGGAAATAATCTTGCAACACTAAATGTTCTACAACATCGCTTTCTTGGACAAACAAGATAAACCATTTACATAATTCTGTATTTGTGTAAGAAAATGTGACTACGGACAATAGTCTACTCACAATTCATATAACGTTTTTTTTTTAGGAATTCATCATTGCAGATGTGGTAAAACCTACAAACACAGACAATCATTAAGAAATCATATAATAAGAAACACAGACTGTGGAAATCATGGAAAAATTTATATGTACTAAAGTATAATTTAAGTATTTTTATGTAATTTATGTATTTGCATGTAATAAATATAAATAATGTTTGTAAATCTTATATGGAAGTAAGAAACAAAAACGAGAATAACCAATCCAGACCAAGCATATCACTCGTCTTTCTCGAACACCTAATTGTGAGATTAAAATTGTCAGTAATCACAAATTTCTACGTAGATGTAGAAATTTGTGTTATTATATTGACAATATTCTCTTCATATCATATTTTATCTAGAAATTAATCATTCTAGATGTGGTAAAATTTACGAACGCCGATTATAATAACGAAATTATATAATAACAATACTTCCCCTCGGTAAGGAAAGGAAGTAACGACTCATGGAAAACTGTAATAATTTAATTATTTTGTATGATCGTAAATATATTATTGAACTCCGTAAATACATTTTACTATATTGACGTTCCTAAATATTTTGAAAAAATTAAGTCAAATGTGAGTCTACGTACTTGTTCGTCTGCATTCACGTTTCAAATTCTTATTATGACACAAAATGGTGGTGTCATCGGCAAACAGTTTTTCAATATATTGATAGTTTACAATTCATTAATATACAGCAAAAGAGAACTGGGCTAAGAACAGACCCTTGTGGAACTCCACAACTTATCTTACTTTATCAGAGTATTTCCCTGAAGATTGTATCATTTGATTGATTAATGAGTCCACGCAAATAAGGTACCTTCGAATCTATAACACTGAAATTTTTGCAACCATATTTCATGGTTTATACAGTAGAATGATTTCGATGAATCACTAATTACAGCTGCTGCATCAACCACCTCATCATTTCATTTACTTCTCTTCTAAAACGGCAACAATAGCGTCGCTGATAATTTTATTAGTTTTAAACTCAAACTGGTTTATTATTTAGTATTTTGTGAAATTGGACGTTCTTATTTTCCAGTATTTTTCGGAAGCGTATACTTACTTATTTAATTAACATATATTTCTTAATAATTTCATTTCAGTTTTGTCTTAGGTGTAACCTCTTTATATTAGGATGGTTCAAAACCGATTTCTATTTACTGGTTTGGCTTAGAAGTAAATATAATTAATAATTTGATAACATAATTTTATACCTACTCAAAGAAAAGTAAGAAAGGTCAAGTGTTAATTTACAATTTAAATACTGCTCTTTTTGTTAAAATAGCGTTTCTTAATTTTCTAACGTTGTCATTTCCATAGCATGATTGCGTGTTATAGTCCTGTTCTTAATAAAAATTTAATATGCAACTAAACTTTTTAGTGGGAGGACACGTATGTGACCGCTGTAATAGGCGGTATTCCAAGAGATCTACATTAATACGACATGCGAAATACGAATGTGGAAAACAGCGTGCATTTAAGTGCATTTACTGTCCCATGGCTACGAGGCAAAAATATGACATAAAGTTGCACGTGAGCAGAAAACACCCCGAAAAATTTAAGGAATTTGATTCTCTATACGCTAACTTATATAACTTTTAATATTTATTAGACAGACAGAAGCAATATTAACTAACACAAGCAAGAAAGTAGCAGCCTGTCTAGTACACTTGGTGAAGTCAGCGTGAACATCTATATATGTAAATTGTGTGTGAAATTTTACATAATGATTGTATAAAATATATTGTGCACTTAAATCAATACTACCTAGATAGTATAGCCTTAGTAGCAGGTGAATTTGTAGAAGGACTCACCAGCCTCATCTAACGGACAGTGGCACTATTATTTTATTAAGGGCGCCAGCCGCACTTCCGCCCTTTGACTTCTGGTGGCGAATTCCGACTCTCAGTCGGGGGTGTCGCTATGGGGAGTGGAGGGAGGGACGCCCTCCCCAATATCGTGGCCGAGTTGGGAAATTCAAGCTCAAGTTGAGAGAATTCGGGAAAAATTTCACTCCTTCCGCTCATTAATTTCTATTTTCGAAGGAAATTTGTTTTATTGTGGTCCGAGTTGGGAAATTCAGGTTGGGAGAATTCGAGAAAAATTTCACCCCCTCGCTCATCAATTTTCATTTTGGAGAAATTTTTTTTGGGAATTATTAACTTCCCCCTGCCCAAAAAAAACCCTAGCGACACTTCTGCTCTCAGTGGGTTCAGTCAAGTTGTAAAAGACGACCTAGGACCGAGGTCCTGTAATAAACGACAAAGATACAAGTTCATACCTACTGTGGATTACTAATTGCTCCCTCCAAAGTCTCCAACTTCTTACGATGCGCTGATCTTATCTCTAACCACTGATTTTATTGATCGAACACTCCTTAATATCCTAATAACTTTTTTAGAGTTCCTCCCTTCAGCTTCTATAATCTCATCGATGTTCTGAATATCAGACTTGTGAGCTCTATGAAGGTCCCTTTAATTCAGTTGCCGACTTAACACGCAAAGGCTCCCGAGAGGTTAAACTTAAACTTAATCATTTAATTAAAAACATGCAAGGATTCAACCATTGTTGTATTGAGTGAATTCAAGTTACAGTATATGTGTGTGCAAGAACCATCTAATAATATATATAAGTATCTGCCTACCAAAGATGGCAATGGCAGACGCCTCTTTTAGAGGACGTGTATCTTAACCACCATACAGTGAAGAGTATATATTAGCAATCGTCCTGGCATAAAAGATTCACAACTTTCTGGAATAATACGAGTGTACTTTGACTTGGACTGACGGTAAAATATTCCTACTAAAAATTGTTAGAGTTTCAATATTGATTATATCATTCACAAGAACTGTCAACTGACAGGTGTTTTAAGGCAATATATAAGTTATACGAGGCTTCCCCGCTTTCTTGCGAAAACGTACTAACGGCATATAACCTAATAAGGATGGAGTACCTCGGCTTCGATTCCGAGCCACTCTTATGGAGATATCCGCATGAATACATTCATGAGCTAATCGGCTTCCACTATTTCGCTAAAATTCAAAGTTTGCCTTCCGGCGTGAAGCTGTTTTTCTGATGGTTCCCCGGTGCTCTTGTCCCGTGGTCACGGTATAGGGATGTATTCTGTCTTTAAGAGAAAATCGTCCTTGGAAATTTTAGTCTTTCTTGTCTAAAAATTCTATTTTGAAGGTACACGCCTTTGGCATTTTTCTCGTTTAAACATGTAATATTTTGCCAACTTTAAAATTTTCAATTTTAGATCGATTCTCCGAGATTCTCCTTTTGGTGAATCTTTTTATGTGCAGTCGATTTTCTTTATGTATATGTATCTAACACATTACCAATTCAAATATGGTCGATGGTCAGTTCATGTGGTTGGATTCTTGCCATGTTTGGTATGGCTAGATCTACTTGTCTACCTCCTTAGGTGGTAAAACTAACATTTGCCAATATGTTAAATTGATAACAACAGATTTATGATCAATGAATCATCTAACACTTTACATATTTTTGAAGAAAATATTTCTAGAGACGAGACGTAGCACATTTTGTCAGTGTCCTTTACACTAATTTTTGTATGGCTGTGTTATCGATATCTGTCCGCATAGGTAGTTAGTATATGTACTTCACATACCCTAATTACGCTGGCAGACGAAACTTCCGGTCAGCGTGCGCGGAAATAAATTTTTTTTTATTAGTTACCACATTAGGCGCAAAATGTTTGTTTTGGCGTGTACAGTACTGTACTGTAGTGGCAGACATTTCTGTCGGTCGATTTTTAAGCAATTTGCCATCAAAGTGGTGAAAAAAGGCCACCGATTATTTTTCCATAAATACAATTTGACGAAGAAAATTTGTTTGTCTTAAATTAAAGAAGAAAGTTTTAGACAAGAGTCCGTACTTCTTCTTCGTCGTCTTCTTCATCTCTTTCTTTTTCTTGTTCACAAAAAAACTGACACAGGTTTTGTGACCCATGCATTATTTTAATTTCTCTTTGCTGTATGATACGTCTAGCAACATTACGCCATCTATCGCGGTTGCTTATTAAACTTCAACAAAGCTTTCCCATACGTTCCTTATATAATCAATAAGGGCTCTCTTGTTTGCTACCTCATACTCGCCAGTCCTTAACGTGTTTGGATAGTTTCCATTTGTATGATCTACAATCGTAATTTTCATTTTGTTGTAATTTACGTTTAAACCGTACTCAAACCTTGTTGCTTGAAGATCCAAGCAGGTGTGTGAGCTCATTATTACTTAATGCAAGGTAATATCTGCAAATCCCAAGTTAGAAATATTGCTTCCGCTTGTAGCTATTTCACTCTGCCAGTCCTTAAACTGCATTTATCTAAAGTTAAAAAAGACGTTAGCTAGTTTTGAAATAAAGATAATTTTTTAAAACATCCACCACTTTTAATATCATTATTTTTTTTTTCGATTCAATACCTGACGGTAATAGATAAAATCTCAGTTTTAATTTAAGCACAACATCTGGGAAAATCAAACGATAACCGAAAAGTTACGAGCAAAATTGAGGTGTATATTGTATATTACCCTCCACCTCCACCTAGCACAAATAGGTAAATTATTATTATTACTGTTTTCCTTCTTTCTCCAGACTATGGCCTTCCTCAAAGCCCTGTTTATGGACAGAGAAGTTGTATTACCAGTACTGTTTAATATTCTTTAATTGAGCGATGTAAGATATCTATTGTACTGTGTTAAAAAAATAAAAATTGCGTTCATGTAATAAAAAAATTAATTGCTAATGTTTTTAGATGACGAATTCCGGTGCACAAAATGTAACAAGCAATATCAATATAGGAGCACCCTTCGACGCCATTTAAAATATGAATGCGAAAAACAAGGTTCGGAGGTCTGTCCATTTTGCAAAAAGATATTTAAACATCGCCATAATTTACAAAATCATGTCTTAATTGTGCATAATAAAGACAAAGTCCTTAAATTGGCACCCTTTTTGTAAGATAGTGGTATTTCTATAATAAGAATCATGGTTATTATGCTGTAAATATTATTTTGAAAGAAATGCTTCAAAACGTTTGAAATGTTTGCTTACCACCTTTCTAGGTCACTTGAATAATCCTGGACGAACTAGTAGATAGCGATTTGTTAGAGTAAGGAAACGGTACCTTCGAGCAAAGAATATTTTTCTAGGATTCCGCAAGCAACAGAAAATTAGTCTGATGAAAAGTCGAAAAAGACAAACTATCTACGAAAATTTCAAATCTCTTAGTATAGTTAGTATGTATAAAATCCCTATGTGGAGGTCGACAGTAACCCGACGTCACCGAGCTTTTGAGGTGACGGGGTCAATTTTTAAAATATCCCGACTTCTATTAAGGCCATTTTAAAGGGCTTAAAGTTTTGTATGTTTTAGTACTATTAATTTCTTTTCTAGAAGTGCACGCGGTTTTTCACATTTTTCTCCATATGAGACTAATTCCTACGAGAAAATTGTTCCATATGAAAATTGTGCTTTGATACTTTACATTAATGGTACGCTTACTGTACAATATAATCGGTATGAAATGCAGCATGATCAGGTAAAAAGGTACGCTATCTCCTTTCCCATGGGACACTTGCCCCCTTCAGGTAGTGATTTTCTCATATTTTAATCAATGGATTGCTACCTGTCGGTGCCAGCAGTCGAATTTACGTTGGAGGGGAAACATTCTGTCTTACTTTGTACAAAGAAAGCGAAGCACAAGAAAAGCAACTAGAAAATCGAAAACAAACCTTCCATCACTTCCACCGACATCGAATGCGGCCCGATAACACACTTTTAGGACGTACTTTCAGGTGCAAACTTGGCTTGGAAACTTTAACGATCCGGAGAAATGGGGATGGACCGGGAAAAATTGTGGGCTAGAACCGAAAACCATTAGAGGAAAAGTTGCACCCGACGAAAAGCTTGTAAATGCAAGGGAAATTGCGGAACAGGTTGTGCAAAGTTGGAATAAAATGCTCCGTTATATGTCAAAACTGCAGTGGTGACAACATTACAGAATTCCCGAAAATCAATGTGCAGGACAGCATCGTCAACTAATCCTACAAAGAGAATGAATAAACATCTATCGATCGACAATGATAGTGGATTAGGCCTATCGGGGAAACCACGTTAAGAAAAACGCGCCTAGGGAGGTATGGAAAAGAGTTCCGCAGCCACGTGTTGATATCCCGACTTTGCGGTGCGTTGTGTTGTAGTGCAAAGTATTATTCGAAAATAAAGATTAAAAAAGCAAACTGTAGTTTTTTCCTACTCCACAATTTTCATGTGAAACAATTTTCTCGGAGGAAAATGCGAAAATCCACGTGCCGTACACTCACTTCAAACTTTCTCTCGAAATAAACAAAAAACTATCAGTTCAAAAAAAAAATTAATAGTACATAAAGCATAGGAAATTTTACGCCCTTTAAAACGCCGAATTTTTTTCATGTAGCCTCAACAGAAGCTGAAGGTTTTTCTGCAAGCTGGTGGCAAACCCCGGTTACTCAACGCATCGACAATTCACCAATACATTCACCAATGACCCCCCCATCCCCCATCAGGCCCCAAAAACTGACTGGAGTATTTGCATTCTTTTGGTAACATAGTTCTGGTTATAGTAGAAATTAAGAAACTTTAAAATTGACTCTATACATTCAAACAGAAATAAATATCTAATTAAAATATCATTTTTTGTTAACCAGAAGCAACACAGTGCATTCTCATTATTGTTTACTCTCGTGTTTGATAATTCGTTGGTTGATAATTTTGTCATAAACATTCTTTCTCTTATTCAGCACATATTGGCAGACGTTTTGTGATCCCTGAATTACTTCAGTTGGCCTCTGTTTATGTATAACAGCACCACATGTCGTGGTTGTCTGTTAGGCGCACAGCCTCCCCTTTCCCTGCACTATCAACCGTTTTATATTGTCCTCTCTCCTATTGATGCGACCAAAAAATTAAAGGAGTTGGGAGAATACAATGCTGGAGAGTCGCTTTTGAGGGAGGATTTCTTGGAGATTGGAGCTATTAGTGCAATAGGCTGTTCAGGCAATGACGGCTTTATCGCTGGGCACAACGGGGAAAGCATACAGGGTGACCAAATTTCAGGATCTGTACTCGCTCCTGAGATTTTCCTGCTGGCATACCACACTGCAGACCGCAGCAATATTAATTTTATGGATACAGATGACATAACCAATGGTTTTGCTTACCTTTTAAGTCACTTTATTTTTATTATCATTTTATTTTCTTTCTCTTTATTTTCAATAAATAGCAGTCATATAAAAAAATCATTTTGTATACTGCTCACCTCTACTTTTTGGTGTTCCTATAAAATATGCGAAAACGAATTTTTAGTAAGTATTTTCGTTTTCTGGGAAACATTTTTGTAGGTGGTATAGTTGTACGTATTTTTAAAGATTAGGGACGACATTTCAAAATAGTACCTGAGGTGGCAAGAATGTAAAAACCGCTGCTGTGTCCAGGAAATTCGCATCAAATATCTCCAAATCCATATCTCGAAAACATTAAATACGCCGTCTGTTTTCCGTCTTCTCTAACGATCCATGTCTCAGAGGCTTATTGATTTTTAATAAAAAAAAAAAAAATAATGAATAAAGATTTTAATATTATTTCCTAAACCCTCCCTTGGGAAAAGTTCTATGTAGTGCAATTGCAAGATTGTAATTTTTTATAAAATTGTTTTCTCTAATACAACATAAAATCTGTATTGTTTGGTAGGAACTACAAATTACAACTTGCATACTATATATTGATATTTGCAATCCAATATCAAAAATACTAAATATGGATAGTTTTACTATTTGTCACTGAAAATTTAAATACAAAATAACAAAACATACTAAAATTTTAGTTGGAATTCGATGGCCTTGTAACCAGTGTGGAAAAACATACAAGTACAAAACTCATTTGCAAAGACATCAAAGATATGAATGTGGCAAAGAACCGTCTATGAAATGTCCTTATTGCTCTTACAAAACATTTAGAAAGGATTCTCTACAATATCATCTGGCTTCTAGGAAGCATATACAACAACGGAAAAGATGAAGAAATATTGCTTGTCCTCTTTGATTGTTAATAATTTAAGTTTCATTTAAACTAATTTTTTTAAACTAATACTTGTATCAGTTAAGTTTGATGTTTGAATAAAATTTATTTCAATAACAACAAAAATTTTATTCTGAAATTTCCTCTGTCCAACCGCTAGATGGAGCCTATCACTTTTGTTACATCTCGTCATGTGTCAAGAGTCATACGAGTGTCTCGTTCCGGTCATTCCAGGCCTACCTTGCACTGTCGAGAGCCAACAGCTTGAAACGGCAGCCTGCAAGTGGTGTGGAGTGGCTCGCACGATCGCTCCGTCGAGTAGGAATAACTCTTTCGACTGGTGTTTGTTGCAATCGAAACTTTAGCGTTTTATGACAATACATAGGTATTGCTCGGCGGGGCATTAATCCGGAGAATAGCTGTTGGTTGCAGTCGGGTTTTTTTTCCTTATATATTTAAGGAAATGTATATAGGCGTTCGACATCATATTGCACTAGTAAATTGTTATTAGTATTATTCGTGTTAATTTAAAAATCTTTGATTTCTGCTTACACAATTATTGAAAATATTGTTTCGGGTATTCAGCAGATAACTTTCAAAGAAACCGTTCGCTCCTTCCATATGCTGATCAAGCTAGTATATCAACAAAATATATCCCCTACGATATATCTTATCAACTTCTTTAACACAATTTTACATTCTAAGGGCAAAATCTAAACAATTGATTAAAGGAGATTATAACAATTATATTAAAAATGTTGAATCCGACATATCTAGTGATAAGAACATATTTTGGAAATTTATTTCAAATAAAAAGAAACGTGACAATAATATTCCAGTTGGTATGCTTTACAGTGATGAGGCTGTTTATGGGCAATCTGAAATTTGTACCCTATTTTCTGATTATTTTAGTAGTGTATACAGTAATTATGATAATGATACTTTACCTAGCAATTTTTTTACTAATGCACAGTCCTATCATGATTATATTAGTACATCAGAGATAAAGAGTTCTATCGATTCACTGAACACAAAAAAAGGACCGGGTCCAGTTGGTTTATCTCCTTATTTCATTAAACAATACAAAGAAAGTTTATGTATTCCTTTGAAAATTATTTTTAATATGTCCTTAAAAAGAGGCTATTTTCCGGACAAGTGGAAAATGGCATTTGTGATACCATTTCACAAAGGTGGTGCAAATAATTATGTAACAAATTATCACCCTATCAGTAAATTGAGTATATTTGCCAAAATGTTAGAGTTATTTGTACATAATATTATTCTAAGTGAAGTTAAGAATTTAATTATAAACGAACAACATAGGTTTTTTCTTAAACGTTCTATTGAAAGTAATTTGATCTGTTATTCGGAATACATAGGTCATGCTATGGATAATCGCACGCAGGTTGACGCCGTGTATACTGACTTCAGTAAGGCATTTGATAGAATTAACCACTCAAAACTAATGTTATCGTTAGCTGAGGTTGGTATACGGGGCGACGTCCTGCGCTGGATTTATTCTATATTTCTAATAGAACACAAATAGTTACCGTTTTTGGACATAAGTCTGATCCTTTTAATGTACCTTCTGGCGTTCCTCAAGGAAGCCACCTTGGGCAGCTCCTCTTTCATGTCTGTGTTAATGATATAAATAAATGCTTCATGTTTTCCAATTTTTTAATATATTCTGATGATTTAATGTTATTTCTTGCAATAAATTCAATTGAGGATTGCGGCAAGATTAAAAGTGATTTAAACAGACTAAGTGCTTATTGTACACAAAAAGATATCATTGTTAACATTGAAAATGTTGCTCAATAACTTTTACAAAGAATCGTAATGTTATAAATTGTAATTATAATATAAATGGCGAAAACCTCAAGACAGTTAATGAAGTGAGACACTTAGGTGTTATATTAGATAATAAATTATCTTTTCAACCACATATAGATAAGATGATCAATGCGGCTAACAGAATGCTGGGATTTATTATCAGAAATTCTATCATTTGTACACCCCAACTAAGAATTTTAGAAATAATAATTTATTTATGCAGCCTTTTAGTCGCACAGACTTGAGCCTTAATTTACCTTTGTGTCGCATAGTAAGACATTTTAGTAATTATTGTGCTGAAATAGACATATTTGGAACAAGGTTCCTTTCTCTAAAAAACCGCCCACTCATACGGAAAATTTGACATCTGTTAACTTACTTTTGACACTGGACAATAACATTATTTGCTAACATGCAGTGTTATTATTTCAATAATGTTGATAAAAATCATTAATGTATAAATGATTGACAGAATTTGGCAGCTGTCAACTGTCAAAATATTATAACTTACTAATGAAAAAATACTTCTCATACTGCAGAATTCATAATATCAGTAGTCCTTACGCTTAGGTCAACTAAAGGACCTTCTTACTGTTTCACTCGCGGTATTGATAAAGTTGTGACAGCTGTCAATTTATCATAATAATGCTATTTGCACACAAAAAAATTATACAGCAGATTTAGTATTGTCAGTTGTGTGCCTACTAACGTCGTAAATAACCATTGGCAGCTTATCGCAACTGTCAAACTGTCAAAATAATTTTACTGACTTATGAAATATTTTATAAATATACAGCATAATTAGTAGCTTCTATTGCCCCTGAGCTTTGGTCAGTGAGCGATTATGCATGTGCCTACTAACGTCATCAATCGCCATTGGCAGCATCTGTCAAATAATGTTACAGAGGATAAAATGTATTTTTATTCAGCAGAATTAACGCCTATTGGCCCTAGTCTTTGGTCACAAAGGGTCACGTATGTGCCTATCAAGGTTGCCAGTAGCTATCTTTAGCATTATGATAGTTGTTTTTTTCTGCAAATATGATTATTAAAATAGTTGACAGCTGTCATAATGTTGCCAATGCCATGAGTGAAACAGTAAGAAAGTACATACAGGGCCTTTAGTTGACAGATGCGTAGGGCGTATTGATACTATGAATTCTGCTGTATTGGAAATATTTTTTCATTAGTAAATTATATTATTTTGCCAGTTGACAGCTGCCAAATTCTGTCATATTTTAATGATTTTTATTAACATTATTGAAATAATAAAACTGCATGTTAGCAAAACATCCAATGTCAAAAGTAATTATTGATAGTTGACAGATGTCAAATACCCCGTTTGAGAGGTTTAAAAATCAGTATTGGCATTTGACAGTTATGAAAATAGCATACTAAATAACTTGCATAAGTGGAAGAAATAATATTATTATGTACCATGTGCTGATATTAGACAATATTCGATTACTAGATAGTTATCGATAGTTAAAAAGTACCAATTTGGCCATGTTCCCATCATTTTCGATAAATTTGAATGCCATAATCGAGTTCAGCGACCAAAAATTAGTCGAAAAACACTGTTTATGCATTTTTGACAGATTGGCAAAAATGCCATATTTAACATTGTTCGTTCACTCACAGTATGCAAATAATTATAATGTTGGTTTCACTCACAAAAATAATGGTATTTCTCGGGTAGATTCTCATCTTTGAAACATTCTTAAAACCGCTTTACTCCTGTAAGCAAAACAATATATTTTTTTAAACCATTCTGAAGATTAAAACATGTATCAAATTATATATATTTTTTATACATGAAAATAGAGCGCTTGTCACATGAGATGTGCGCCAATATAATCCAAATGTAATAAAAAATCTGATATCCCATAATTTTAGATGAAAATCGATATTCTTGTAATCAATGTAAAAAAACCTACAAACATCAAACCAATCTAGTAAGACACCAAAGGAATGAATGTGGAAAGGAACCATCCTTGAAATGTGTCTATTGTTCGTACAGAACCTTTCGAAAAGAGTCGCTTCAATATCATTTGACTTCTAGGAAGCATTTACATCTACACCAGAAGTGAAATGTTTTTTGTGTTATTACATTGTGTAATATTTTTTTTTTTTTTATAATGGCTAAGTGCAGTCAGCTACTGATATTTTTAATAACGAAAATATACATAGCCAACAGGATACTTTTTCATTTCAGTTTCTATCCAAGTTCTGTACAATACCTTACTTTTAATTGTATTGTGGAAGTCGTTATTTTGCGATGGTTAATCATGTTGATATAAGGAAAACACTCTAAGGGCGAGTTGTACCAAACTTCCCTAACCCGGTGTATTAAAATTTAAGAAGCGACATTCTCCTCGCCGCCTTTGATGTTTCTTCAATCAAATTTTGTGACCTTCACCATCTTTGTAGGTATTTCCTTCAATTCATTTATTGTTTTAACCTAATATTCTGTGACATATATCAAACAATTCAACAATATTTTTCAATAAATGAACTACCGGAAATACCTACAAGAAGATGGCGTCAATGAAATTTGAACGGGAAGCTTAAGTGTCGCTTCTGATAATTCTCTCTGTGGAATAAGTGCAAGACTGCGCGGGCGAGTTGTACCAACACGGGGTTTGTCCTAACCCTGCAATATCGCGTTGTACCAATAGACCATTTTAGGTTCCGTGGTTTTGGCTATTTTGCTTGAGGGACAACCAAACGCAGTTTGCGTGGTTTTATATATCTTTTTCTAGTTTTTCTTGAGAAACTGTGTGTGTTTTCGTAATAATGTCATGTAGTGAATATTATTCAACCCTTATGGGTTGTAAAGTGTCGCTATGATGAGAAAATCAAAATAATAGACAATATTGACCCATACATCCTTGGAATGGAGACCTTTCTGCAGATTTGTCTATTTTACCTTGTGTATCCGTAATCGATATGGTAAATTACTTAGTGTTGACTCACAGCTTCTACACAGACCAGCAGTTAAAGGCGTACAAATCTTTACAACCATATTATGAGGCTGGATTTGTGGAAGAATTTTGTACAAGAAAGATAAACTCAAATGTATTAATTGTTATGGGCAAGGCAAGTTTACATGTCAATAACTAAGTGCTAGATTGATAAGCATGTTATATTATATGTATGTAGTATTCAATAGACTCTACCAGAAAGTGATTTCTTTACCTTTTAAGCTTTTTTTTACATTCAAAATAAACCTTATCTCACAATCGCACCTTATCGCACAAAAGGATGGCATTTTATTTTTATTTCACGTTTAAAATTGAGATTACTTCTTTGTTTATAATGAAATAAAAAGTTTGGTAGTCCCTCAGGCAATATGGTCGACTTATCGTGACGTCATCGTAAAATGGTCTATACGCTAACCTTGAATTTTAAGGTTATCGGGCGGACTTAACCCCGTAAAACTTAAATTAGGTCATGGGGTGGTTTAAGGCGGGTTAGTAAAAATGTCATTTTAAATTTTGACATTTCTGTCTTGAGTATACAGTGTACATTGTAATGGAGAACAATCCGAGCCAGTTCTTAATATATTCGACAGATTGCACCATGCGTACTCGGTTTAGTCATTCTGAACTTGTCATATAATGTAACCTGTAAATAAATGTCCTGCTGTGTTGGAACCAGGGTGTATTAAATAGGTGGTCCGACTAAGGCACTTTCCTATGATAATAATGGCTTCATAAGTGCATGCTTCCTATTTAATTTAGTAGATGGCGCGAGCTTTAGCGTCCTACAAAAACCTGTATATAGGTACATGAATTTGCTTTGCTGCATATAGGGTTGCATATATTCACAACTGAACAGCAATTTCAGTTATGTAAAGAAACAAATATTGACCAGTTTCAAATTTATATAGGTATGGTAAGAAAATAAAACTTATGTAAAATATACAAATTTATTTGTAACAACAGTACTGTGCATAATGGTTGCAATATTATAAGAACAAGATTTACATAATATGTTTACAAATAGTTCCTTTCTCCAAAATTACTCAGCATTCTCTATGCCTCCAACATAAGTTGACTTTAATTGCACATCAGAATGAACACTTTGATAATAATATTTGTACTTGGTCCACCTACGCAAGCGTTGTAGATTCAATTTTCAGAAAAATATGCTGCAAATTCTTCTAGAGTGATCGGTTCACTGATTGATGTTAACCTAATATCCTTACGCAAAAAATAACCTCTATTGTAGGACCAAACATGAGACCAAACCCAACCTGAAAATAGAAATTATACAAATAATTACCTACTTGAAAAACTAAATTATCATTTGCAAACAAATACTATCTAAAAAGCACTTACCGTCTTAAAACATGTAATTCATTTTTCATGCTGTTCTGCCTTATGTAAACACTAAGCTTCTACTTTCAATACATTTATGAATACCCCAATTCTTATTTGGTAATTTGACGTCACATTCTTCAGACAAAATTTTTTCTAGTAAGTGTAAATACAAACTCTCAGAAATAAGGATAAATTATACTATCGTGAACATCACTCATATTTAATAACTTCTTAATTTTCTTAGTGACATTTTTTGAAGAACAAGCATCTAATTTGCTTGGAAGTGCACCTTTCTTCAATCTTTTTCTTTAAAACTGCCGCTAAAAGCTTAAAATATATTTAAAAAGACGTTTTTATACCTATAGGTTATGTTACAAATATCTATGTAAATTTAAAACTTACAGTGTATATAACAACTCCATTTTCAGACTGTGAAGTAAAACCACTTTTTATACTGCTGGAGCAAAAATGTTTTTCACAAATATGTGGCTTTTTATTTCAAGTAGGTACTTTGTAAACTTCACATTTCTATCTCTTCAGTATTTTTTGGCACTAAGTGATAATTTTTGGTCTTTACAGTCATAAGCATAAGTACACAAATAGGCACTCCATATTTTCTAACCATGTCTTATGAAAATATAGCTGACTTTTTCATATTTAGCGCTAGCGTATTGAATGTATTTCTTCGAGGAATTTGTTGTCAAATGTCACTGATATTTTGTTTGACTACAAGATTTTTCACTCAGATAAACAAAGAAATATATGGATAAATAATACTTTCCGTCTCCGCGTAAGGCATATCACATATTCATTGTTTACATGTCTATCGAGGCGTTCATTGGTTCTCTTCCGAAGGACGTTGATCGTTGTTTACATTTTCTTGTGCCGCCATATTGTTTTATTGCTTTTAACGCCGTTTTTATCCAGTTATAAACAATTTTGTGTTGATTTTGCAGTTTAATCACGTTTTATACGGTTCAAAAATGACTATGGATTGTTTAATTTACTAAAAGACCTACAAAAGGGAGTAATCTCGTTCGTTTTATACGCAAGCATTGTTGTGTACATAGTCGTAGGTTAGGGTTATAGTTAGGTTTATTGTCTTATTGTTTTGTTGATCTAGCAGTAAATAATTTTTCCTTCTGCCTCTCTCGTCTTTACACTCAAGTAAAAAACGTAAAAAGACAGTTGTGTGATTATCAGATAGATAGATAGATTAATAGATTTAGATTTATTTCTCTAAATTTAAATGTTACATAAGAATTATTTAAATTTGGTACGAGTATTTCAAACTTTACAGAATGTTTACATTGTTACATAATAATAGACTGTATTAACTTTTCAAAATAATAATGCACTGGGTTCGATCACCAGCTTTAAAATTGGCAACGTTGATATGTAATGGATGTATATCTGCATTTTTCTAAATGTGTAACCCCCTTCTGAACAGTCTTGACTTTGAAATTGTTGGGGTTGCCTGATATATGTGGTACGTTATGTTGTTATTCCGTAGACTCCCAGAAAATATTATGCTTAGAAAAAAGTGACTCGCTGTCCTACAGGTAACTGACCAAAATTTGAGCATTTACAATTACGTATGCTTTAATCGTTTCAAGTTTGATGACTTTTATGTAACCCGGACAGGAAAAAGATGTTTAAGAAAAATGTTTGTTTCCTAGTAGTTTTACCAAGAGACTCATTTCACTTCCGTTATCGTATCAAGGGTGTCTCATATAATTTGCTTTTTAATACTAACAAGAGTCGAGTCGAGGCTACTCTCTGCTTTATCTTTGCTTTTACTGGAATTAATTCAGAATCGATACCTACAGACCCGACGAGAGAGGAGAGGTGCGGGGGTGATGCCCCCGGGCTTGTCTAGTGGGCCCGGAAATTTTAAAATTTTTTGAGAGTCCATATTTTCTCTCCACGGCCCTGCCAAGATACCGATATAAATTAAATTTACTAAGTTAGAAAATTAACTGCAATTTATTATATTTTTTAAAAGCCATATCAGATTGAAATAATTTGATGCGTTGTATCGAAAACAGATTTGATAAAGAATCTGTTATCTTTATCGTAACTATATTCAACAATATTAAAATTAAACACTGGAGGTAATGGTGCTGGAGCTAAGTGGCTTTTTCGGGCACTCATCGTTACAAGCATTTTCTATGCGCTGATTAATTCTATCGAACTTGACAAAATAGACTTCTGGCTTATGTCAGCCCGTCGAGTTGGCCATGGTTCAAGATATAAAAATCAGTGAAATTATATCATCGTTACAAAGCCAAGTTTTTTTGTGTGTACACATTTTATATTTAGAATGAATAAAATAGGATTGCCAGAAAGTGTGGGCCATCAGGGGCGCAACCAGAAAGGTCAAAGAGGTAAAAAAACGAAGTTATATAACATCATCGTTACAAACTTTTTTAAGGTTGAACATATTTTATGTTTTGAACACAGAAAAAAATTTCCAGAAAGAAAATGTTTAGGATTTTTGAAGAAAATTGGTTTTTTTTTCCGCATATTTCATCTCAGAACTCTAAACTCATCGTTACAAGTTCTGGCTCCTTTTTAAAACGTAAATAAGCTCCTTCAACAATAGAATAGCCTCCCCATAAACAAAGTGAACAAAAGTACCATAGGCTCTTAAATATACAGGAATTTAACACTTTCGGCTAACTTGACTCCGTACCGTATCTCACATGTATTGTATCATTATTACCTTTCTGGCTGCGCCTCCTGACGGCTCACACTTTCTGGCGATCATATTTTATTCATTCTAAACATAAAATGTGTACACACAAGCCTTGTAACGATGACATGATTTCACTGATTTTTAAACAGTGTTCGTGACGCTCCTGACAGGAGGTGCCTCCTCAGAAGTCGATTTTATGAATTGTTCAATCAATTGTTCATCAACCATTAAACCATAAAAATATCTCAAAGTTCATAAAGCGATGAGCTGCCGAAAAAGCCACTTAACTCCCGCTCTATAAGGTAGTGCATTATGTAGAGTATATTTGTTTACAATATAGAGATTTAAAAGTAATATGATGTTATTTTTGTTTTATGTATATGGTACGGGTAGCGTATGACCAGATTCATTATACAGTATCGGAAAGTCTTGGATTAGGCATGCAAACAGAGCTGCCTACGCACATGTGGTGAGGAAAGCAGGTGGCACGAGTAGGATGTGTTATACGATAAAAAAAATAGCCTAGTTGTTTCGCTCTCGCTTGCTCTTATTGTCATACCTAATCAAACGCTGGCCGGTACTGTTGAGTGATAAGTATGTAAACTTTTAGATGAATATGTTATACTGTAATATGAAAAAATACTAGTTGGTTTCATTTATATGCTAACATACAGATAGATGTTTTTATTTTCTTGACTGTTGATATCAAATTAACTTGATGCAGTTATATCCTGGGTTATCGGTCTTTATAAGAAAATTACTCTTTTCTTACGTTTCGGTTTATTTAACCATCGTCAGAGAACTACAATTAAGTGAAGACCAATATTTTTTTAAATGCTATTTTGTATACACATACAATTTAAATCCATGTGTATAAAAAATAGCATTTAAAAAAATATTTGTCTTCATTTAATTGTAATTCACTGACGATGGTTGAATAAACCGAAATGTAGCAAAAATAATAATTTTATTATAAAGACCGCATAACTCCAGGATATACCTATATCAAGTTACTTTTATATCCTAACCAAAAGTTAATTTTTTTTTACTCAGAAAATGTAGAGTAACTTATCGTTTAAGAACCATTTAACTTTGAGAATTGACAGTTCAATACTTTAATTTCTCTTCAATAACACATTTTGTAAAAATTCTAACCAAACAGTACTCTTTTTGTCTCAATAGAGTCGTATTATTGTCAGATATAGTATTAAGTAATAGTCGAGAACATTAATCGATTATTTTAAAAATTTTAACCCCCTTATCTGCCTACGCCTCTGATTAGGCGACTCCATAAACATAAACATTCCTCTCCACTCTGCCCCTTTGAAGGTTATCCTCCCTACACACAACTTCTGTGTACTTCAAATGAGATTATTTATCCATATTTCTTTGTTTATCTGAGATTTTTCATGAAAGGCCGGGAATGTATGCAACACTGTATGCACCTGTGTACAGAACCTGAAAAATTATCTTTATATGCGTAAATAACGACAGACGCTATTGCTCCTGCCATCTATTACATTATGTACAAAGTAAGCACTTATGAAGCCACTCAACGGGTCCTTGTCGCACCACCTATTTAATACACCCTGGTTGGAACACTTTGGTACACAGCAATGTTTTCATGTTAAACGTTTTTCTAATTAATTTTGTTCGTATTGACATTGGACATAACCTAACAGCGCGAACAACCCACATACCTAGAAAGGCATGTGAAACAACCGAGTACGGCTGCTGCACTCTGGCGGAAATAATGAAACTATCTGTTCCCCATTACATAATAATGGTTTTATCAGCCCCTATTTCTTCCTCTTAACTCAAAATTATATATATATATATATATATATATATATATATATATATATATATATATATATATATATATATATATATATATATATATATATATATATATATATATATATATATATATATATATAAAACTGGCGGATGTCCAATTCTGGCATCTTTGTATAATATAACTGATGGTTAAGTTATTGGTTTTTGTATATTATCCTTAAATTTTTTTTTTTTAATTTTTTCTAGACTATTAGGGTTAGTTTTTAATAACCCTCCCCACCCTATTATGCCATATCGCAATTGAGATTCAATTAAAGCAAGATAAGTTGTTCTAAGTTGATCAATATTTAGTATATCTATAAAGCGTACTTCTTAATTTACTAACCAATTTATTTATATGAATATCTCACTTGAAATGAGAATTTATATAAATGCCAAGATATTTCACATGAGTGTTAGATAATATCGATATTGATTGATTTTTGTTCAGTAGTACATTCAGTTCGTTGTAATTTGGTAATGTAGACTTATAACAGGAAAGAGGAATAAACAGTTAACGTTTAGAGTTAAACCAGTCAATTAGGTAGTTGATTTAATATATAATTTAATGTAATTTAGCCCTTCTTGTTGGAGGCGAAGCAATAATACATTCAATTCCTCTATTTTCTTCATCTTCAACGATATCATAACAACAATATTGAATCATTATAGTTATTTTTTTAAGTTAAAAATATAACAGTAGCATTGTTCTTTCGTCTGTAGCTCTTAAACGAAGAAATTTCTGGGAAAAAGTCAAGGATAATAAAATGTTCAACATCAATTTTCTCAACTTTTTTATCTCTTTTTCTTGATATATTTTCGAACAATGCTCCCTTTACGAGTTATATAAAAATGGACGATTTTTGAATTTTAAAGTGTGTTGCCCCACCTGTCACGCGTCAGGATAATTGGCATTTGTTTCTGGACATCACATACTATACTCTAAGAAAAAAAAATTGCGGGTAAACGACATTTCGCACAAAAAAGCTATTCCGACTGGCCTATTAAAACATAGGAAGAAAACACATCAGAGTTTGACTGATACGACAAAACCTCCGATTATGTTAAGCATCTGATTTAAGTTTAGACAGGACCATACCTTGTTGGTGCTAAAAGTGTGAGCAACAATTTTTGTCTAGAGTATATTTTTGCTAAAATTTTTAGATCAAGATTTACAAAAATTTAATAAGGGTGTTAGAAAAATTTCACTTAATTTAAAATATCACGGAAACTATAAAATTTTCGACATGTACTCTAATAAACTTTTCTATTTTTCTTTAAATTACGAATTTTTTATGGCAGGACAAATCTGACACCTCAAAGGGTTACCGAGTTACAGGCAATTGAATATTTCACACTTTGTATAGGGATGTAGGGTAGGGTGTGGGGGTATCTGGGTTGACCTATCTCCTATCAGGTGAGATAGGTTCTTTGCCTCCTCCATTCCAAGCCCACGACCCTCGAAATTTGAACATAGGCTTTACAATTAACATTAAATTTGTAAGTTGTCAGACATGTTTTGATCCTTTGGTCGAAGATTATTTGTTTGCTGTTATCAAATGAAATATTGGTTAATATTTAACACTAAAATGTTGTAGGAATTTTTATTTGTCACAGTTAAAACTAAATGTGACATTAAAATACTTTTCACCATTTAATCTAAATAAATATCAACTGACGTTTTAAAATTTTAGATGGAACTCGATGGTCTTGTAATCAATGTATACGATCCTACAAATACAAAGGTGATCTGCAAAGGCATCAAAGACTTGTATGTGGCAAAGAGCCTTCATTAAAATGTCCTTATTGTGAGTACAAAACCTTTCGAAAAGACGCTCTGCGGCATCATATGGTATCTAGGATACATAGTCAATTCCAAATGTGAAATATTTCTGGTGTTACAATGTAGATAAATAGTATAGTTATTTTCTAAATTTTTTTACTGATAATAAAACATTTGAAACAAAATCGATATTTTACACTTTTTTTCTAGCATAATTTGATATTTATATTATAAGAGAAATACAAGCATTAAAACTGATATTTTATTAGATATATTTATTCATATTTAAGAGAGCATGTATTATTTCTTCAACTCTGCTAATTACTATAAGTAGATTAGTAGTTCCGATACTGGTTCATTTACCTGAGTAGAATGAAAATTGAAGTTTTTAGTGACGTCATGACTGTCGGTACCGGGGGGGGGGCGTGTGTTCAGGGGATCGTTCTAGATTCTAGGATCTAAGCCTTAGTATTGTGGAAGTGGAAGAGGAAGCAAAGAGTCTTAGGACCAATCTCAAATATTTGATATAGGATTACAGCTAAAAGGATGGAGAGTGCATAACAGCATATATTTTTCCCTTATGATAAGATCAGCTGTTCCAATGGTACGAGCAGTTTGAGTTTTTTGCGAAAGATATGTCCTGCTTACATCAGTGAAAAAACTGCAATTACTTCTCGAACAGATTTTCCTTTCTAATATAGTCCATGTATTATGAATATGAAGAAACTGACATGGGAATATTTTAGTTGGAAGGCGATGGGCTTACAGTCGGCCTAGAAAAACCTACTAGAGCAAATAAGGCCTTTCCCAAAAATCTGCCTCAATATTATTTGACTTCTATTAACGATGTACTCCTAGGGCAGAAGTGAAATGTTTCCATGTTTTGCATTGTTTTTTTCTTTTAATAACTAAAGCCAGCTACTGAAATTTTTAGTAATAATAATTTATTTATACAAGAGATCATTCACATAATATAACATATGACAGAATAGCATCTGAAGTGCTACAATGTAAACGAATAAATAGACAAATATAAAATATACAGCTTGTAGATGCATACATCGGTCCATCAAATTCAAATTAAATTTTACAACATAAAATTATAACTAAATATAAATTTTACAAAATATCATATCATTAAAGTACTCGTTGACAGAGTAGTAAGCTTTAGTTTCCAGTAATTTTGTTGGTATTACAACGAACAAAAGTTAATTTACTATTATTCAGGATGAGCTTGTTTTCGGTAAACCAATTGTGAACGCTGCTTAATTGCTCATCTGCTTTTAAAACTACGTCACTGTTTCACTGAAGTTGTTGACGTAAATTTTGTAAAAAAGTGGTCCGAGCGCAGACCCTTGTGGCGCACCTAGTGTAAGTTCCATTTGCCTGGATTTGATATCACATATCTGTACATAGTATGTTCTGCCACGCAAATAACTCCAGAACCATTTTTACGGTACATCCCGAACGTCATAGCTATCTAATTTTTGTAAGAGTAAGTTATGATCAACTAGTTCAAAGGCTTTACTAACATTTAGCAATATCCTTATACACTTCTTTTTATTATCTAGGTTGTCATGTAATCTGTCTAGATTCTGATTACAGTTCTAGTAGTACAATGGCCTCTCTGAAAACCAAATTGATTATTATTAAGTTTATTTCATTTATGGATCCCGCCAAATCCTTATGGAAATTGAATTTCGGCGAATTTGGCTGAAACATTGTGAAAAGATAGTCTAGGGGATGCTGATCAAAAGTTCTCAAGGTCCAAACCCTCAAAATTTAGTCTGCGACCTGCACGGGACAGGGAAGGTCAACAGATACGTCCGTCTGTTGACCTTCCCTGTCCCATGGAGGTCGCAGACTAGATTTTGGAGAACTGAACATGAGAACTTTTGATTACCTTTACACAAAGTTTCAGTCAAATTCGCCGAAACCGCATTTTTCAAACACTTTGGAGAATGAATTTAAAATACTGAAAATTAAAATATGCTTACAAGATATTTATTTAATTTCACGTTCCAAAAATAATTAACTGACCTTATGCCTAACTAATTTTCTTCCTACGATGTTTCTATATTCTGTTGTCTAAGTTTGTGATATTGTGTATAAAAAGCTTTGCTTTTTGGCCGATGGTATATTTTTTGTTATTATAAATTAAATGTGGGATAAAATTCAACCCTAAAAGGTGGTAGGAATATTTATCGCAATATAAACTAAATGTCAGACCAAAAAGGCTTTTAATCACTAAGTCAATAGATATCAACTGATATTCTAAAATTTTAGATGGACTTCGATGGTCTTGTAACCAATGTAACAAATCCTACAAATACAAAACTGATCTGCAAAGACACCAAAGACTTGTATGTGGCAAGGAGCCTACATTGAAATGTCCTTATTGTGAGTACAAAACTTTTCGAAAGGACTCTCTGCGGGATCATTTGATTTCCAGGAGACATCATCAATTCCTAACATGAAATATTTCTATTTCAATGCATTGTATATACTGTACAGTTCAGTTATTTTCTACATGTCTAGTTCTGACAATAAAAAATAGATAGAAAGTCAGTTTTTTTTCTGGACGAAGAATTCTTTCTCAATCTACTAAATTCAACAACGACTGCAGATGTGATTTTGTCGTAAAGATGATCAAAATATTAATACAAAAGCTATGTTTGGACAAAAAATAATTTCTTGCAGATAACGGCAAAGTTTACTCTGAATGAAAAAACGGAAAAGTGATATAGGATAAAAGCTACTACAAAATTGATTGTGAATTCGTATTTAGAATGTTCAAATTGGTGTAATGAGTTTTGTATTTATTTATTATCAGTTATATAGCTCCGTCAATGTGATAAATGGACAATGGATACGAAATAGATACCAATCATACCCATACTATTACTCCAATATCCATACAAATTTTATACATTTCTATACAAATGGAAGTGTTATTTGAAGAATGAAAATGATTTTTGCCACGAAGATTTTAATTTATTTATTGTAGCTTTGTACCTTAAAACTTAAATTGAAATAGGTATTGTGCTTAGAAGAAATAAATTGATTTTGAGGTGAATGTTTTTGCACGAAACATTTCTAGATCGATCATTTGTAAATAGTTTCGTTTCAGAACTCTATTTTCTGACAGAACTTGATATAATCTCATTAGAAAAATACAAACATTAGAAATTAATATTTAATATTTTTGACAAGTGTTTCTAATTACAAGAAAAAGCTGCTTTTTAATGTTTCTAATTAGAATTATTTACAAGATGTTTCACAAGGAATCGACCACAAATTCAGTTCAATATATTTCAAGTGTTTGCTGATATGATTGCTATAAACAGTATAATGGTGCCGTAACTGTTTCAATTGCTTGAAATATTTTGTTAGGATTTAGACTGTTTAATTGTTGTTTCTCTCTTTGCGTTTTTCTTGCGATTTGTACCTTTTAAATCTTTTCTTAATGAAAATAGAGCAAAGACAATAAAGTTATATGAAACTAAATATTATTGTGATAACACTAATATTCGAAAATTTTAGTTGGAGTTCGATGGGCTTGTGACCAATGTACAAAATCGTACAAATACAAATATCACCTGCAAAGACACCAAAAATTTGAATGTGGTAAATTGCCTAGGTTTAAGTGCTTCTTTTGCCCCTACCAATCGACTAGGAAAGACACTCTCCGACTTCATATGACATCCAAGAAACATCATCAACCGTAGATAGGCATGATGTAGATTTCGTTAGTTTTATTAATAAAATATGAGCTACTGATACCGGTTTATTTTTTATTTATTGATATGATAGCCCATTCCATAGTGTAATACGTATAATACTATTTAAGAACTTCCTTCATATTTAGAAAATACCTAGAAAGCTTTTTAAGATCCTTATAAGTCGATGGATGTCGGGAGTGGGATGCTATAAAAACCTCCAGGAAGGAATCCAAATTATTTTGTTATCGCATTTATTTTTTCTAAACGGATTTAAGCAAACACCAGACCGATAGGAAGATACAATTAATCTGAAACTAAAATTAGAGTGGCGCACAGTATACCCACCTCTCTAAGGCTGATATAAAAAAGACATATCCATACAAAATTTACATAGATAATCAGAAAAGAATTAAAAGAAAATAGATTAATAATTTAAAAAACTACAAAAACACGCTTTTATAAATACTGCACTAAAAGGCAAAAAAAAATCATCGAACCTGTTCTCTCTGTCTCCCCCGTAAGGGCCTTAGAGTAAGTAATGCAGCGGCCGCCCATTCAAATTGAATCATCAACCTATCACGGGAGTAGAACAAAGCAAACTATATATCAAAATATTAGTAATAACTTATTACATCATAAAATGCATGTTATCCAATCTATAAGTTGGTATAAGGGGTAGTTACAGCTCAAAAAGTAATTTTTTTAAAAACATGTGTTTTTACTCACCATTTTTACTCTAATGCGATGAAACCCATAAAACCCATAAAACGATACCCCACATCGGTAGTGGGGTGGGAGTGGTGATAGGGGGGGTGGATGAAGTAAAAAAATATTTTGAGGTTTTTGGTCTAAATCGCAATTTTTTTTCATCCCCTTTAATAAGGAGGTGGGGGTGGTAATGGGGGTAGCTAATGCCAAACATTTTTTTGAGACCTTAGCTTCTCTTGTATATACTAAATACCAACCCTTCGACGGAACAAGATGAAAATATAATCTAGTTCTAGATCTCGTTAAAGTACATATGTGTACCAAATTTCAAGTCAATATCTTAAACGGTTCCAGAGTAAACGTGCGCACAAAAAAAAGTTACAAACAGACAGACAGAAATTTTTTTTTCGCTCAAACTTAAAATCTCGACTTTTCATGACATTTTAAGCCTATTTGGACAATAAAAATTTTTTTAAATTTTTTTGTCTACTATACTTCCACTGGACGTGGAACTAAAAATATATAATTAATTATATCAACATTTGATTTACATCACATCTCGTGCAATAATAATAATTCTTAAGAAAATGCTTTATAATAAATTTGTTTTCATTCATTACTTTTTTCAAAATAGTCTAAAATGATTTTTTTCTAAATTGGGTGTGTGCCAAGCCAATTGATGGTTTCCTGTTTCATTATTGATCAATAACGGCTGGGATTATCAAATTCATTCGTACATCATCATCAGTCATCATATTATGTTACATTTTACATTACAAGCACAATAAGCATACTTACCAAATTCATGTAAAAATGATACCTTTATTATTTATCATATTATTATCTACATTCTGATCTAGTCAGAAGTACAAAATGGTGTACCCTCCTACCCTCTACCTAAAAGCATGATGTGAGATGTGATAGTGATAAATTGTCTCTTTCCTTAAAAAATAATTCTCCACCAAGGTGAAAATCAGAATAGTATTCAGTATTACAGTGTGTCCCCGGACGGACCTAACATTTATCACAGTCTTTCTTATTTTGCATTTTCATTCTGCATTTTTAGAGAAAAAGTCACTCTTCATAAAATGTTTTGCTTACTCTGAAAAGTCTTTAGCTATAGTAAGAATTTCAAAATAACGTAGAGGATTGTTAATAAATAAGGAAACGTGAATTTGTGCCAAAAGTAAAGTATAAGTATTTTGTTACTGGAAAAATTTGTTTCTAATGTCAACAAAAGGTCAGTCAGATATGAAATTTGAACGTCGCGTCGTATCTCAAAGTTGATATTTTTGTCAAAATTATGATGAAAATAATTTAAAAAATAAATAAAAAAAATGATAAATAAAAAAATACATAATTTTTCTATTGATGTTTTTTTATCATGTTATGGACTTTAGTTCAATTTAATTATTGTAATCATAATTTTGACAAAAATATCAACTTTGAGATATGACGTTGAAATTTCGTATCTGAACTTTCATTGGTACTAGAAAACAACTTTTTCCTGTAACATGTTTCCTCTCAGAATACTCTCAATTTCTTTCTAGGTTGTTTCTGTTGACCTTTTTTATAAATAACACATAAATTCAATGAAATTCTAGCCTCAATCAATAGATACTCCATAATTTTTAAAAAGTGCTTAGTGTTTATTGTTCCTGAATTTAAAGCACTTTTAACAGTGCTCAGTGCTCGAAAAATAAGCACTTTTTTGAGTGCTTAGTGCTTAGTGCTCGCGAGCACTTTTCAGTAGTACTCGTCCAGCTCTGCAAAAGAGTAAATTATTTTCATGTATTATTTAAATAAACAGTGCTGTGTTGTTTATTATTGCCTACTCTAACATTTGACCATTTTAGGTGAAAATCGATGGCCTTGTAACCAGTGTGGCAGGACCTACAAATACAAAACTGATCTGCAGAGACACCAAAAGTTTGAATGTGGCAAGGAACCAACATTTAAATGTCCTTTTTGTAATTACAAATCCTTTAGAAAGGATACTCTCAAATATCATTTGGCTTCCAAGAAACACTTCCGAGAATTTCAAATGTGACCTGTATTTTGTTCTGTTATTTATATAGTTTTAATATTTTCCCACTATTGGCAATATAGCGTTGGTTGAAGATGTTTGTATTTTTAATTACCCTTTACCCTTTGTTTAACGTTCATTCTTTTATTTATTTTGTTATTTTAATATTTTCCCAACCAATTCATGTCACATCACAGTGGGCTGAAATCACAAAAAAGTGACAAGAAATCTGACAATGCTTTTATTGGCTCATAAATTACGCACGTATTTCCAAAAAAAAAAAAATAATTTTAAAAATTCAAGGGTTTTGAGGGGTTTTGAAGTAGTGTTTTTTGAAAAGGTGGAAATTTATGTGTTTTTTCACATGCAGTTAGTTTATTTAAAATAACTTAAAAAATGCGAAAAAAAAATTATGAAAAAAATTCAAGCGCAGGGGTAGGTATTTACGGGGTTGCTAATCTAGCAAAATTGAAATTTATGCGTTTTTTTTTTCGATTCACTTTTTTTAAATGGCATAAAATATGATTAAAATAATTTAAAAAAAGACAAGGATGGGTTTTTAAGATGTGGTTATTTGAAAAAATTACCAATACTGTATTTTTTCGCTATTGATTTATTCAAAATAAGCTAGAACAAGAGAACGATATAAATAATTATTCTCTTTGTTTTTATACAAATTGATCGACTAATGCCACATCATTTTGACTGTCATCTGTAGCAGTTTCCTCGGCTTCTGATGTAACAGAGAAGCGGATATGGAGAAGGAGGTTCTCCTGACAACAGCTATAGTGAGGGTTTTTCAATAAGTCTAATACCTCGGGAGAAATAGAGGAGCTTGTTTTTGAGAATTTCATATAAAATATCAAGGAATTGTCTTCTTGTCAATATGTTCATTTTCTTAATTCTGAAAAGAAAATAAGAGCTAGAAGCAATACTCTTCTAGCTCTACACACAGAAACAGTCTAAAAAGTTTTATATTTTCTAAACAGGTTGTCAAAATATTATAAAATATTAATAATATTGTAACACAATAGTGGTGTTATTGAAAGTGGCAATACAATATATTTTATTCAATGATTGAAGTCCATGACTTCGCCATGGTGTACCGTATTAACTACACATAAAAGTAGACAATTTTCTGTACCTCGTAAATGCACTTGGTCGCGCATAATATTTTTGTGTGTGTTTATGAGATTAGCATAGTGTTTTTTGAATATTTTTTCTGCTCAAAGTTGGTTAATTTTACAAAAACTTTTTAAAAACAGTGTAACAATTCAAGTTGTGGGGCTCCCAGCAAACGGAATCAAACACTCACTTTACTCCAAAACTAGGTTTTATTAATAATATATATGGCAAATAAAACTAAAAAATATAGTTCAAATAAACAAATACTACTCAACAACAATTGTATAAATACATAAACTTAACAATAAAAACAAATATTAACAATTTACCTGATACCAGGTAAGGGCCAAATTACTGTTGAGCAATAAGCTCCGAAAGACCCAAGGGTTATTAAAACTGACTAACAATAACACAGGTCTACAAAAAAAAGTCTTGGCCTAAGATTTTCATCTAACTTTTCTGAGCGCTGAAAAAATTCTACCGCGGCAGTTATTCTCTGCCACCTCTAAAAAGGACAAAAAAAGATCATGTCTTAAGGTTCTGATCTAACTTTCCTGAAGTATTTTGACGCGCTGAAGCCGATTTTGTACAAAAAAGAAATTCTATCGTGTCAGTTTCCGTCTATCACCTTCTTTTACCCCCCCCCCCCCCCCAAAAAGCAAAAATAAAGTATTGCTTGTCTTAAGGTTCTCATCTAACTATTCTGGAGTATCCTAACGCGTTGAAGCCAATTTCGGGGAAAAATGTTCCTACCGCGCCAGTTACTCCCTACCACCCCTTTTATCCCCCAGGTTCTGATCTAACTTTCCTGAAGTATTTTGACGCGCAGAAGCCGATTTTGTACAAGAAAATTCTATCATGCCAGTTTCCCTCTACCACCTTCTTTTATCCCCCCCCCCCCCCCAAAAAAAAGGCAAAAATAAAGTATTGCTTGTTTTAACTTTTCTGAAGTATATTGACGCGCTGAAGCCAATTTTGGACAAAACATTTTTTTCTATCGTGCCAGATTTCCTCTACCACCCACCCCTGTTATCCCCTAAAGAAGGGCAAAAAAAGGTTTTGCTTTAAGGTTCTCATCGAACATTTTTGAAGTATTTTGACGTGTTGAAATCAATTTTGGACAAAAAACTGTTCAGGGGTTGAAGGGGATGGGTGGTACAGGCAAACTGACCCGATAGAATTTTTTTGTATCCAAAATTGGCTAGATCAGGACCTTAGGAGTAGCAGTGCTTTATTTTTATCTTTTTGGGGGATAAAAGAAGATGGTAGAGGGAAACTGACACGATAAATTTTTTGGTGCAAAATCGGCTTCAGCGTGTCAAAAGGAAAGTTAGATCATAACCTTAGGACAAGATCTTTTTTTGCCCTTTCCAAGAGATAAAGAGGTGGTAGAGAATAACTGACGCGGTAGAAATTTTTTTTTCCCAAAATTGGCTTCAGCGCGTCAAGATACTTCAGAACCTTAGGACAAGACCTTTTTTTTGTAGACCTGTGTAATTTGTGGAAAAAACTACAAATAAACAATAATAAACATAAAAAATAAGGTAGTCATGTTTGGGAGACCATGAAAGGGTCCCATGTGAGTTTATTTTGAAAAGAAATTATTATTTATTCGTATTTTCTGGATAATTCTGAAGAGGGGACTTACGTGCGATTTTTATTTTACTGCACTTTCACGATTACATCGTAAAACGAAAAAATATATTTTTCATCTAAAAAAAATGCACGGGAAATTTATAGTCTTGGAGGCACGTGTTGTTATTAACCGGTTTTTCTCAGATTTGAAGGAAATCATTTTTTACTACTTTGAAAAAATTTAAGGGAATGAGACAAAAAAATTAAACTTGCATTTATAGCGCTATAAAAATGTCCAGAAATATAACCTCAGATTTATATATAAGTGAAAATGCCCCGCGTCCTCTCCTACCCTTTGATTTTAATTTGAAATTGGCAACCCCGAGGAACTAACATCCCCCCTTAACACTTGATTTTCAGTACTATCCTGTTCTGCTAAAAACTTATTTATATAAGAAACAACGTGATCATTCTACTCATTTTTATTTTAGTTTTTAATAGATTCCCGAGACCTTTAAACCTAGACCACTTTTTGGAACGCATTCCCACTGTGGAGTTGGTGAGCAGCAGGTCTGCGAGAAAAATGTGTAGATGGTGTCAATTAAAGGATTCTAGAAGATATACTCGCTATCACTGCCCAAAGTGTCCAGGAATTCCAGGATTGTGTGTTTATCCTTGTTTTAAGGAATTCCATGAACAGGAAAATAATAACTAACCAAGTTGTGAATAGATGTTTTATTTTACTCATATGTACTTTTTTGACATTAGATTTTAATTGTATTGTTTTCTTTCTTAAAATTATGGAATTTTAAAGTTAATCGAATGGGTATTTTAAAGACCTTATTATTGCGAATAGTTTTGGTTATGAGGAAATATCGTCTACTGGATTAGTATAATCGAGCCCAGAAACATTAAAACTGGTGTATCTCCCTTGGAAGAAATCAAGACATGCCGGATGTTAATTCCATGTTTTCAAATTTGTTAGTTATTGGAAGAACATTTGATAATTGGAAAGAATATGACGGCTATACTAAAAAATATGTATCCAGTTGATCGGCGATTAAAATTTTACGATAATTAACTAGTTTTAATGGAAAAATGTTCTTAAAATTAGGCTTGAAATGTTTCAAAAACTGTATAACGGTTCCGTAAATGGTTCCAATATATCAAGAGATGTGCGTCACTCTAATACTAACGTCACATTTTTATTTTGTTTACATGATGTCAATGTTATTACATATAAATGAGGTCAGAATATTACTACGTGCACCGTTTGATATATTGGAATTACTTCAACAGAGTCTATCAGTCTTTTCATTAAGTGCATTCTTTGCGGGAACACCCTGTATATAAGATTAAATTCATTTTTAAGGTACAGATTTCATTAGCGTATTTATGGGTCTTTATATAAGTTGTTAGTTTTCAATTTTTCTTTATTACTATTGTATTGTTTTACTAGTTGTTAGAGATGGTACCTTGTGGCAATAATAACACAGGCACAAAAAAAAAGGTCATGTATTTTTTTACCGACTTATCATTTATATGTATTTTGGGACACTGAAACCGAATCCAAGGTCAGAATTGTCAGATGTCGTCAATATTTTCATGTAAGCTCAAAAAACAGCTTTGAACAGGGTAAAAAGTAAATCGAAATATTAAACGAGTTGACCCATGTTTCTATACGTATATTGAGGCGCTGAAACCGAGTCCGAGGTCAGAATTTTCTTATCATGTCAGGATTTTGACATAACCTCAAAAAATACCTCATGAAAACACCTTACATGAAAATATTGACGACATGTAACAACTCTGACCTCGGATTCGGTTTCAGCGGCCCAAAATACGTATAAAACATCGTTTAATCCGTCATTTTACTTTTCACCCGTTTCAGGCTTGTTCTAAGATGTTTTTTGAGCTTGCATGAAAAAATTGATGACATGTGGCAATTCTGACCTCGCATTCGGTTTCAGTGCTCTGAAATACACATAGATATGATAGTCGGTAAAAAAGTACATGACCTTTTTTTTTGTGTGCCGCCTGTGTAATTACTTCCATATCCATGTAGTGGAGGGAAAGTATAGTAACGCAAAAAAAATGTTGTTGATCATGTGGGCTTATAATGTCAGAAAACGCCGAGATTTTAAGTAATTTCCGTCTGTGGGTCTATATCTGTCTGTCGGTTTTTTTGTTGTTTTTTTGTTTTGTGCGCACGATTACTCTGGAACTGTTTATGATATTGTCTTGAAATTTGGTACACGTTCCATATGTATTATAA
Source organism: Rutpela maculata (assembly GCA_936432065.2). Lineage (NCBI taxonomy): Eukaryota > Metazoa > Arthropoda > Insecta > Coleoptera > Cerambycidae > Rutpela > Rutpela maculata. The sequence goes on along the minus strand of OW386286.2, from coordinate 56,422,154 downwards.
TGAGATCTGGAACTAGATTATCTCTTCATCTAATTCCGTTGAAGGGTTGGGGGTTGGTGTTGGGTAAATGGGTAAACCAAACAAGCGTAATTGGGATATAGTGTATGTACGAGAAGCTAAGGCCCAATTTTTTTGTTGGCATCAACCACCTCCACCCCCATTACTACCCCCGTTATTAAATGGCTAAAAAAATAAAAGTTGTGATTTATTACGTGTACAAGAACCAAAGGCCTCAATTTTCTTTTTGCATCTGGATGTGGAAGTAGTGATTCCTTAGGCAGCGGTTTTTTATTTTTATGCTGTTTTTTATCTTGTTTTGTCAAGAACCACAATAAGTTTATGTGTTCGGCTGATTTCCTAAGTACATATATTGAAAAAGCAAAAAGCAAAACCATTACTGTTGATTAAGAATTCACTTGTGATTGTATTGTATGTATGAGTCAAAAGTATAAAAAAATCCGGAGAAATATAAAAAACATTACCCAAAGCATCATCTTTGATATAATGGGCTTAATTAAAAAATGTTTATCCATTATATTTGGCCTAGAAATATGCTCTTAAAATCTATACTTTAAAAATGGTCAAATGCTGTGAAAAATACACGATATTTTGTTCAAAAATTATTTTTTTTTATTTCTTGTGTGTTAACTGCTATACACACTTGGCTATATCATTTACAAACTATAAAATATTTTTGTATAAATTGGTGATGGTGTAAATGACATTAGAACTAACAATTAAAACATAGATGTAAGTTCGAGAAACAATTTATACAATGTAATCAGTTTAAAGTAGTCGGAAAACTCTCCTTCAAAATCATCATATATTGGGAAAGTAAGAAATAAAATCAGGAAAATACTGAATGTAGAAAAATGGTATACTTAATTATAATTTCGTTGTCAAAAAATGGATGTTATTAATTGTTCTGTAATGATAAAAATATATGCCATATTTTGTTAGTTCGTCTCACGTTCCATTCAATTTTTATTTGTAGTCCAGTCAACGAAAGAGTTGTAGAGGACATGGAGGAAGGGAGAATTTTCCTCTTCAGGAATGTGTTGGGAGGTAAACATACTAAAACTCCCCGCCCCTAACCCCGCTGCTTCAGGGGGGGAGGGGGTGGAAAGGTTCCTTTTTTCGATTCTTATAACTCTGAAACGATGCGTCGTATGGAAAAAGGTAATCTATGCAAAATTAAACATAAATTTCCATAAATTAAATTTCCTACAAGAATGTTTATATTCATTTTCTTCCTATGTGTTATAGTTTACGAGATATTCTCCAGCCAAAATAGATAATAAATAAATTAATTAGGTACCTTGAATATTTCTATCAAAACGGTTTACCGTGGTCTGCTAATAAATCAGTCACAAAACAATCTTTATTTTACAACGCCCGACGTATTTACTAACGTAATATTTTGTCTTAACTACCCTCAACACATTCCTGAGGAGGAAAATTCTCTCCCCCATGTCCTCTACAATCCCCTTTTGGGCATTCATTGACTGGGCTATTGTTGAATAATTGATGGATAGTGATGTTAACAAAATTAATATGTACAAAAATTTTATTCAGGTAGCATGGCATGCTTGTAGAAAATTTCCAGTTTCTTGCGTCATCTGGCAGTGATACAATTTCCAAGAATAAAAAAACACATGGCTAATTAAAAATGCAAAATCACAGTATTATTCAAGGGCGTGGATAAGGGGCGAAGGGGTAAGGGAGTAAATACTCAGGGCTAGAACATTAAATAGTTTTTTTCCATGCATTTTTCTCGATTAAAATTTTGAGAGTAAGATATTTTTTTTGCATTTTACGCTCCCCGTTCATCAATTTTGAGATGAGGACAAACATTTTCTCACGTATTACCCCCACCTCCCACAAATAATATATTTACGCCCTTGATATTATTTCTATCACAGTAAAGTCATCTTAAAATGTACTTATTTACAAGGGTCAAGTAATAAAATTACAACCAGGTTTCACCAAAATTCAAGTACTTAATGTTTTTAATTGTTAATGAGGAGAAGTTGTTATATGTGAATTGTTAAAGAATCCTCAATACTATGACTGACGAAACTTTAAGGCAATTTTCCACAGCTTTACATTTTTAGAGTCTATAAAATTGTTATTATTAATACAATGAGTAAACATCCGTGATTTTATTATTGTTTAAAATTGAATTTTTGTGTTATTTTACCCTCTTATCAATGCTCCTACCTCTCTGAACAATACAAACTGCCTCTCAGTTACTATAGGGTGGTTCAATTTTAAACAATAATAAAAAAGAGGGGATGTCTACTCATTGTATTAATAATAACCGTTTCATAGACTCTAAAAATGTAAAGCTAATCCATGCAGAAATAATAGGGAAACGTTTAGAAATGATCCTTGTACCACCAATGACCCATTTAAATTTATTTAATACCCCTATAATAGATTGAATAGTATTATTCATGCCCGGTCTTTTAACCTGTAATTTTTTGAATTTAGTAGCTTTATAAATAAATATAATAATTTTGTTCTATAGCTTTAGTAATTACTCTTGAGAAAGGCCTAATAAGTCGAAATATTTAGAGTTAGGGTATCAATACATTTATATTGAAAGCGGTTTTTTCTTAAATTAGAATTATTTACAAAATGTTTCACAAGGAACCGACCACAAATTCAGTTCAATGTACATTTTTTTCTTTACTGTGGAAAATCATCTAGATGAAAGTCATGTGCTATATATATGCTACTGATAATAAATAAACGATTTGTTTTGTTTTATATTTTTTATTTTATTTTTTGTTTATATTTAGTTCTTTTATAATATACATTTATTTTGGTTTTGTTCTTTTATTTTCTTTTTTTACATTTTGCTTAACAAATTTCAGGTTATATCATCTTTTCTCCAAGGGAGTACAATTGTCCAAATTGTCATAAAATTTACGCGAAGAAGTCGACACTTGCCCGGCATATTAAATATGAGTGTGGGAAATTACCGCGGTTTGGATGTGCCAAATGCGCATATAGAGGCTACCAGAAGACCCATGTGGAAAGACACCTTTCTAGAAAACACGATATACAGACTAAATACGAAATTAAGACAAGTATTATTACTTTTAATTTTAATTAAGTTTAGTTTAGTTTCTAGTTTTGAATGTGGGGTATCGAGATTTTGGTCCTAGGGAAAATAGGTGCTGATTTTAAATTTATAAGCGATTAATTTGAATTTAACGGACATATGAGTTTTATTTTCGTTTTCGTTATAATAATAGCCCGACAAAGATGTATTTGGTTATTTTTGTTATAGACTTTGTTATTGTTTTTACAAATTTTATTTGACAAAGAGATAAATATAATGCCGTTGAAGTAGTTTCCACAAACACCAAAACACTTGACCACTATGCTCGAATATTATTACTTAATACTTGTTTAACCAACTTTGTTGGCATCGTCGTCTAGGACATTTTCCAGCTGCTTTTAAAGTATTTCACGTAGTACCAATACTCAAAAGGACTGTATAGATAACTTTCGACATATCTCTGTTATCCCCAATTTAGGAAAAAAAAATGAAATTTTTGTTAAAATTAGATTCAATCCCTATCTTGAAACTAATGACCTGTTATATTCATGTCACTTTCATAAAAAACGCTCTACCATTCAGGCAGTATCTAAAATCCTGGGTGATATAGTCGAAGACCATGACAAGATCGCGTTACGGTTATAACGTTATGCGTCATTAGCAAAGCCTTCAACTGTGTCAGTCACTATTTGCTTGTGGGGAAGCTACAACATTATGGTATAAGAGTTCTGCCCTTATTACTTGTAAAATCCTTCCTTAAATACAGGAGGCAATGTGTTTTTTGTTAAGAATACCCAATCTGATCCGGAATTAATTGTCCACGGCGTGCCTCAAGGGTAGGTACTTAGGCCGCTGTTATTCATTATTTATATTAATGACGTATTTTATTATCTTTCTCCTGATAAATGTTTTATTTACAGGCGATGCAATCTGCATTATTCTGATGTAAATAGACACAGTCTCGGTCTACACTTAAACAATTCAGAACTTAAATCTTAAAACTTGATTTACAGCTAATAATTTTTTTTTAATCGCCTTATTTTAGATTAATGTCCTGGCGGAGTTTAGCCGTAGGCTATTCTACCACTCAACCAGGATGGACGGACACACATAGACAACATCACAACACCCATTCCCTGCGACATTGCCATCTGCCGCAGCTGAGACTCGAACTCAGGAGAGGAGAGCGACTAGACCGTGTTGTTTCTCACACAACCGCAGTCTAGCCCACTGCTACCATCTCGGCAACACGTGAAAAATGCCACTACACATCCATACCCTAGCCAGGATTCGAACCTGGGACCCCGTGGTCGCACGCCTAACAATTTCTTTCATTTACATTTCTTTATTGAACTTTATATGTTACATGTCATTTGGAGAATTATATCTAATGGCATTATCTCAAATAGTATGTAAATACATCATTATGTTTTTTGAACAGGCGTAACAAACGCGCGTCGGCGTGATGCGCCCAAACAATGGCAGGTGGTAGCCGGGAGATATTGCTCTCATAATTCTTTATTATTTAAATGCAATATGCATATTTTCATAAGTTAATATGCATTAACTTAGTCATGCCGCAGCTTAAGGTAATAGGAGAATATAAGATTCAAGAGGTATACAGATGTGTGTCTATAACGCAGGAAAAGAAAGACCTAAAAAACCTGCTTGAAATAATTGCTTGTCGTCAAAGTGTAAAATAGAGTTTTTATAGCAAACTGATAGGTTTTTATGGCAAAATTTATATCTTCATTGAGATACGACTTAAGAGGATATGGCTTGGTCCGAGAAACTTTTAATTTTATGTTATCCTAATACAGGATTCCTCAAAGGGGGTGTATTGCGGGGTTAGGAAGGTGCTGGGAAAGGATTTTTTGTGGGGTATCCCCGGACTATTGCCTCCTGAGGTTATATATCTCCAATTTTTGGTGTAGAAGTTTATGGGTATGGGATGGATTGTCGTAACTTCTCAGGTCGGCAATACTCCGGGTAAGTTCCGAAACATGGATTTTGTGCATGAAAAATTTCTGGGAGACCTCTCTGACGTGATCGATAACCATAGGCATTGAAGTAATCCTATGGAGGTGCTCAATCGTCGTATATCTAGGTGAGTTGGTCAGCAGACGGAGTATCTTGTTCTGTGTAACTTGTATCCTGCCCAGCTGCGTGTTGGAGGCCCCATTCCAGGCCACGCAGCCATAGAGCAGGATAGGTCTAATGATGGTTTTATATAATGCTAACTTATTTTTTGTAGTTAATTTACTCCGCCTGTTCACCAAGGGATACAGACGGCTGAGCGCCCCATAGGCTAGATTTATTGCCCGCGTAATGTGTGGCCCAAAGCACAGTCTTTTGTCTAAAGAGACTCCCAGAAACTTTATTGTGTTGTGCTCAGCAACTTCCTGCCCACCGATTTTTAGCTTAGTAATTGTTTTTATGTTTGTGACTTTCCTATTAAAAGTAATTGATTCCGTTTTGTTAGGGTTTATTTTGATTTTCCATTTCTCGTAATAGGCTGTTAGTTTATTTAAGTGGTAGCGGATTTTTTGGGTGGCGGTTTGGGCATAGAAGCTGCTGGCATAGATGGTTACGTCATCAGCGTAAAGGAGTAGTGAGGTATTAGGGTAGGAGGGAATGTCGGAGGTAAATAGGTTGTAGAGGATGGGTGAAAGAGAGGACCCTTGAGGAACTCCTGCGGAGAGCCTAGTCTTGTTGGATAACGAGTTATTTACCCGTACCAGGATGTACCTGTCTGACAAGAAGGAGCTTATCAGCATTGTAATATACTTGGGGAAGTGATGTATGACGTCCATTTTGTAGATGAGTCCATTCCTCCACGTGGAATCAAACGCTTTTTCTATGTCAACCAGCAGGACGACGTTACACTGTTTTTTATTAAAACTGTGCAACGTGTCCTGCACTAGTTTGCAAATAGCATGCGTTGTGGTATGTCCTTGTCTAAAGCCGAACTGCTGAGTAGGTAGTAGGTGTTTTTTCCCCACGAACCTATTTAGGTGTCCCAGAATCACTTTTTCGGCCAATTTTGAGAGGGTGTTAAGAAGGGAGATTGGCCGATAACTCCCTGGTTTGTGGGGTTCCTTGTTCGGCTTTAGAATAGGAATTACAATGGCAATTTTCCACTTGGAGGGAAAATATTGCAGTTTAATAGTTGCATTAATTATATAAGTGATTTGTACTATCGCTTTTTTGGGGAGGTTTTTGAGGACGATGTTAGGGATTGTATCAATCCCCGGAGCTTTGTTGTTTGGGGAGTACTTGATAAATTTTTGAACCTCAGAGGGGGTGGTAAGGAGTTTAGGGAGTTTATTGGAAGGGATAGGGTATCTAGGACGCAGGTTACGAACGTGAGCCGTAACCTGCTCTTGGAAAGGGGTAGAATTAGGGGGGGTGGTATTTGTGCTCTGCAAATAATCAGCGATGACGTCAGCTTTTTCGACGTCTAGGCTGTGTGTTTGGCCGTTACTGATAAGGGTAGGGATTTGCGGGAATTTTTTGTTGAATAGTTTTGAGATTTTCCATAGTGAATTGTCTTTAGTGGTAAGTCTTTTAATTTTATTATTCCATGAATCTTCTCTATGTTTACTAAGTTGGTTATTAATGTTCGCCTGCAAATCCTTAACTCTGTCTCTGTCTATTGGCCTTCGAAATCTTTGCCATTTTCTTTTTACTCTGTTTTTGAAACGTATGAGATCGACAATCTCACGAGGGATGATTTCTTCTCTTGGTTTTTGAGAAATTAATTTAGCTGTGCGATTTCTTGCATTTGTAATCATTCTCGTGAGGCGGTCGACCTCGTCGTCAAGTTGCTCAGTGGTATTAATATTGTTGTTAATCTCAAGTTGTTGGTTAATAATTTGACGAAATTTTGGCCAGTTTGCATTTTTATAGTTAAAAATTTGTCTTCTGACGTCATCAATCTGAGTATCTGCAAGTTCCATGTGTATAGGATTATGGTCTGAGGATAGGAGGGGTAGGGAAAAGGGTTGAATAGGGTGAGGGTAGTTTTTATTTAAAACAATATCTATAGTCGTCGGTGAAGTTCGATTCAGGGGGAAATGCGTCGGTGTCCCTGAAGCTATAACTGCAATATTTTCCCTCATTGTGTAGTCATTTATTGTGTTGCCATTCCTATTACTTCGTCGGTTGTTCCACGTGGGGTGTTTGGCGTTCAAATCCCCAAGTATAATTACCCTAGTACGAGTAAATAACTGATCCAAATGTGCGTCAGTTATTCTGTTTGCTGGAGGGTTGTAAGCACATGTTAATACTGTACCGTCGTTAAGCTTAATAGAGCAGTTCTCTATAGGAATATTAATAGCGGGAAGGGGAAGGTGTGGTATGCCTCTTTTTACGAGGACAGCCACTCCTCCCTTTCGTCTACCTATTCTATCGTTCCTATGTATAACATAGTTTGAAATGTTTAATTTATTTAGCTGTTTTAAAAAAGTTTCCGTGACGAAAGCGATATCAATATTTTCGTTATATAGATAATTGATATATTCTATTTTCTTGCTCATTAGTCCGTTCGCATTCCATAATGAAATTTTAAACATGACGTAATCTATATTTGGGGAGGATGTTAGTTGTAAAGTCCTGCATTATAGATAACACGTCCATATCTGTATTAGCTTTTTCAAGTAAATTATTTAGATGACTAATTGCTTTAATTGTTTCTTTGATGTTTATTAGAGTATTTAATTTATTAGTGACTGTTATCAATTGAGAGAAATCTCCCGACGTACCTACCGTAAGCGCGGGATCTTCTGTGTTCGCTGGTGTAGGACGTCCTTTCGTCTGAGTAGGCTCCCCTCTACTGGGTTGGGTACTATTGCTTGGGCCTGCCTCGACGCTGTCGTCTGTGATGGCGGGGACTGACCTTTTGCGAGCTCGCTCCTCCCACACATTTCTTGTCGGGACTTGGGCGGGTTTATATTGTGGTATAGAATCTCCTCGCTTTTCTGCGTTCTTGTTCATAATGTTTATCTTAGCCTGATAAACTGCACAATTTATGTTTGATGCAGTGTGATCTTGTCCACAATTAGCGCATTTGGGAGGTATGTTAGGTGCTTTGGTGCATTCACGCGTCCAATGGTCCCCTGCACATTTTACGCATTTTGGATCTCGGTGGCAGTTGCTTGTCGCATGCCCCCATAATTGGCATCTGCGACATTGCGATATTTGTCTCTCGTTTTTTCTGCGCTCCCACTCTATTTTTGTGTACATTAAAAATTTTATTCTCTGCTGCAGTTCTCGGAGAGTGACATTGTTATCCGTGACAATGAGGTAAAGAGGAGAGAATTTAGTTTTCATTTTGAAAATATTCCTGACAGGTAGGTCATGGTTATCCTCGAGTTCTTCTTGTATGTCTTCAAGCTTAGGGTCGCCCTGCAAGCCTCTCAATACGAATGCATGTGTTTTTTCGTCTTTTGATGTGTAGGTGTGGAATTTTACATCGACTTGGTGGATAAGTTTACTTTTGTAAGATTTATATTCTTCTACGTCAGAGATATATAGTAAAATTGATTTAGGAGCATATTTTAGGTAGAATCCTTTTTTAATATGCAATTTTAGTTCTTTAGTCATATCCTGATGCGACTTGATGGAACCTTGCAGTACAATTGGTGGATTTTTGTATTGTACTTCATTTGTTTTCTTTTGTGTATTCTTGGGTTTTGCGCCTGTGTTTTGAGTAGTAGTGATAGTTTTTTCTTTTATTTGGGCTGCTACGGTGTTTAATACAGAAAATTGGTTTTGAATGGGAATAATTCCAGCCACTGAGGGTCGTATGAATTGCGCTATTTTGGTAGATTTTCTGGGTGTAACAAAGTCTTGTGAGATGTCCGTTTCCATTGGTATTTGAGTAGGGGTAGTGGGTCTAGGTTTTGGGGGTTGGTTGATCTTGATTTTCTGTTTGCCAAAAGCAATAACGTTATCTTCAATTGTAATTTGGCCATCCCTGATGAGTTCGGCTATTAGTTTTTCAGAAGCCTGCTGCTGCGCTAATTTCGCCCTTTGTTCAAGAAGGGGAGACTTTATAGACATATCTTTCGGCAGTTCTAAGTTTATCTTTTTTGGGGATTTTTCTTGGTTAGTGCTTTTGTATGTTTTTGTTGACATCATTTCTATGTTAATATCAGGGGGGATATTAGGCTCTGGGGGGGGCGGTATATCCTTATCTGCGTCTTCTTTGTCCATTACTAGTGATACAAGTTGTTCGTAGGATGCGTTTACGGATTCCTGATATGCGTCTTTTTGGGATTGGTAAAAACGCTGCTTTATTTGTTCCTCGTGTATTTTCTTAGCAACGGCCGGCACTGGAGGTGAAAGTTGCTCGTAGGTGCTACGAAATTCCGGGAATTGTTGAGATTGTTCAAATTCTTTCACGAGGTTTGGTATGTGTTTCTTGTCCAGTTTTTTAGCAAATTGGGATAAACTTGGTTGTTGGTTTTGCCACTTTGAATGCTTACTTTTCCTTATTCTAATTGATTGTACGTCAATAATTCTGTCCTGCTTTGATTTCTTGGATGCCTGGAGGTTGTCCTCGTCTTCCTCTTCTGTTTCGGATAACACAAATTTTTGTGTTTGAGGGTCTGGTGATAACAATGTGTCTGTCTCACTTTGTGTTGTAACTTTGTTAGTGTCTATTTCACTTTTGCTTAAAATTAGATTTGTGTCTCTGTCACTTACTGTCTTATTACTAATTATATTTGTGTCCCTGTCACTACTGCTTGATGCACTAATGCACTGTTTATTCACTTTCCTATCAGCCTTTTTCGAGGATGAACGTTCGTGTGTATCTTTCTTTTTAAGTTTGCGTAAATCACTAGGATTTCTTTGTTGATCATTACACTTTTTCAGGTAAAAATTAGAGGGAAGCTTCTCTGCGTTGTCTTCCTTCGCCGACATTCGCTTTGAAACTCACGCCTAACACCTTAAGCGCTGCGCCACCGAGCCGGTGGCCATAGAAAGAACTCAGCGTTTAACCTTTTCTACTAACAGTAATAGATTTACAGGGATTCTGTTACTTTACTGGGGATTACTCTCGATGGTAATTTGAACTAGTCAAATCACATCGAGGAATTGTGCTCAAAATTATCAATACAAATATTTGCTTCGTCAACTTAAGAAAGGCATTACTTTTGAAACTCTAATTAGTTCTTACCATTCTCTTTTTCATCTGCATTTATCGTATGGCATATTCTTATGGGGAATGCATTAATAATTTTTAGATTACAGAAACAAGCATTAAGAATACTACCCATTTGCCGCATTGATCATTGCCAGCAAATTAAAAAAAAATACAGTCCATGCCATTGTCATCCCTTAATATCTATCATCAGTTAAATGAAATACATTCTTCAAAAACTGCTTTCAATTTAAACTTCGATTTTGATAACTATAGTACTAGGTCTGGAGATGACATTAAGCCATCTAGATATAGACTTGCAAAATCTTAAGAAGCTCTCTGAATGTCCATCTTTATAATCATTTACCAGCAAACATTTAACAGATTAATGGAATTCTTTTTAAAAGAGGTATAAATCTACATTCTTGATCCTTGATTTTATTCTGTAATGTAGTGTAGCATTCCAGTGTAGTGTTTAAATGTTTTGGTGTTTGTGGAAATTATTGTAAGTATCGCAATAAACTGTACAAGTACTAAACGTCTACTAATAAGCACCCAGGTGCATACCGCCATATAGTGGGAGCAATGGATTTTTGAAATGATGTCATCATCCTATTTTGCTTGAATCAATTTGTTAAAGGATATCAAGGATTTCGTACCATAGGCGAAGCAAAGTTATTATTAAAATGATAATTTATAATATTATTAATAATGATTAATAATAATAAATTGGACTAGACTAGACATAAAGAATCAGATTGGCATTGGTATTAGACTCAATTAGAACAAAAAAAAAAACAGATTTCTAGCTTGCGAATTCAGGTATAATGAATTAATTGCGTTGCGAAGAGCAAACAATTCGTGCGCCACTGACGATTGACTAACGAGACCGATTCGCTTCTATGTAGTTTAGACGTACGCGTTACCATTACTCTCAAATCTAATGTGCAGGACGAGCGTGCGTAAGTTGTAGACTGTGGAAGACATCCTTATGACCATTCCAGGAAGTTCGATTGTAAGGAATAATATGCCAATATACAAACGAAAGTCTTTGATTGCTACCTGCATTAGTGACGTCATGTCAGTTCAAAGATTCATTACTCCAACTAAAAGTTGGACAAATAATTGATTTAATTACAAAAATGAAGATTCCTTTTTAACGTTAAGTTAAAAACATATTTGACTTAGAATTCAGCAGTACGTCATTTTGACGTATTTATTCTCTATCAAAATTACTTTTCTACCACTAAAGGGTGCAGAGGAAAATATATCAAAGTCAATTTTTGTGGAAAAATTGGGTAAAAGCGTCATCCTGTGGCATACCACCCATGATTTCGGTCGGATATTCGAAACAACGCTCACAGTCATTGTAACGAAATTAAATAGAAATGATAGGAAAAGGTTCGTTCCTACAGATCATAATCCTACACACGATATTTCCTACACATAATATCCGACCAAAAATTTTCTACACACGACATATGATGGATGCTCGTTTCTTACGCATAAAAAACCTGCACATTTAATATACATCAACACTTTGTTAGGCTTATAGGTCCTACACAAGACTCAAAATATCCTACACACGAGATTTAGAATATTCCCGTTTTCTACAAATCAACCAACAAGGTCATCGATGTAGGGCACATTTTTTAACAGTTATTACAATGTACCAATAAATAAGAAAAAAATTTGTTATTTTTTCATCCATAATAATCAAAAAGGAATTATACTTACCCTCGTCCTTCTTGATATGACAAGTTCTTTTTATACGTTCGAACTTTTAGAGACAAACAATGCCAAAATTTAGCACATTCACTATGAAATGTAAATCGCATAGCAAACATTATTTTGTAATTTTAGGACAAACATAAACATAATTTAGGAGCTATCCCTTATTCTGAATCATGGCCTGTCGCATATCCCATATCGCTGAGAACATTTACTTTGGAAGCCCATATTATTTTTCTCTTTAATACCGTTAATTATGATATCCTTCCTTTTCTTCTGCATCAAGTTTTTTTTTTTGGGGGGGGGGGACATAATTACATTTTATCTCTGTATATAAAATGTAAAATCTTGTGTAGGACATTAGAATGCGTGAAGATGCGTGAAGGAAACGAACCGTCGAAGGAAAATGTGAAGAGTATTATGTGTAGAAAATTTCCCTTTTGGAAACATAATGAGTAGGAAATAAAATTCAGACACATACGATGTGTAGGAAAGTCTAGCACGAGTACACCTGATGCGTAGAAAACGGAATTCTAGTAAATTTCGTGTGTAAAATATTTCGAGGCATGACAACTTGTTGGTGCTTAATACCAGAAACGTGGAGCTTTTCGTGTGTAGGACATGAGATCCATCATATTTAGTGTGTAAAAAATGTTGTATCGGATATTATGTGTACTTCACTTAATATTTTGTAGGTCTCAAATTATACGCAGCATAAGAGTCCAGGGGGGTTCCATACAAAGGCGATCACAGTCCACCAATCTAAATTTGTTTTTTTCAAGACTATAAAATTTAATCTCGTTTTTCTCTGTAAAAATAAATGTTAAAAATGACTTACCTTTGTTTACAATTTTGAAATTTTACAATACTAAGAATACAGTTTGCTCCTTTACTTTGGAACATTCAAAGATCCTGGACTGTGATCAATTTGGTAAACCTAAATATGAAGAAATGTTTAATTTTTCACTTAGAATTTACTATACACGTTAGAAACATTTATAAGTAACATATTTTGCATCAAAGTGAGTTAATGATAATAAGGTACAAATTTTATTGACACTTTATACCTGTAGTCTTAAATGTTAGTCTGTAAACTTTGTTTCCTGTAATCTGTAACAATTAGGTTTTGTGACTATGACAATTTTTCCCCTGTGCTCTACAACTGTGATTAGCAGTTGTCTTTTAGCGATTTAAAAACATGCTATATATTTTTTTTAGGTGGCTCTCCGTAATTATGAGATATTTAAAAAGAATTATTAGAAACAAATGTGTGTCTGTGTTGACGTTACGATATACTTTTAGTCTTTAGCGACTCTTGCGATAGAACATTCATGACATAACGAGGATAAGAGTTGCTGGACATTTTATTTAGAATGCTTTTCTGTTTTAAAATATTTCTTTGCCTTCTTATTTCTTCTATAACCGAATAATTTGTGAAATATTAACCAAAATATAACAATGCGTTAATATAGACATCGGAGATATGGCTATTCTGCAATTTCAGTGAAAGTGGGCATTTGTTGAGAGGAGAGAGGGCTTATGTCACGTTCCCTTCTCGGGGGATGCAAAAACTCTATTCTCGACAGTGATTGTGTGTTGATGTGATGTGATCTTTCCATTGTTGCCGGCATTTGCTCCCACATTTAAACCGACAGGAGAGCCATAACATCACGGTTTAATATCGCGTGCGTTGCGGTATGGTATGAAATGCAATAAATTCGTCATGTCAAAATGATGTGCATGTAATACTGAAAAATGACTGAAATGAAATAATTCGTGTTGGGAAGACACAATGACATAAAAAGTCTGCTCCAACTCAATGAACAAGACCCAGAAGCATCTTTTAATCGAATGTATCAAGAAACAACTACATATTATAAGTGGACCTTGTATAAATGGGGCGACAACTTGTATAATATCTCAAGAAAGTCGTTTGTTGGCTTGATTTTTTTTTTAAAGGCCCTATCTGCTAACCCGAAAGGACTGGTCATGTGAAGAAGTTGGTGTTCTTCTTGAGCATCTTTTTCAGTATTCTCAAGGTCTCGAATCTTATTGGCAAAACAAATATCGGCAATATCATATCATCCTTTCATTCCTGCACTAAATGTAGCACAAGATTTGACCTTTAAAAATACAAATTACCAAACATACCAAGAAACAAGCATAATGACAATTTGTCAAAGATTCTTTCTCACTTCCCCCATAATTTACCAAGGAAATCAAATTTACCGATTTTTGTAGCGATGTGATCGCACCTATGCGGTGCGGTGGTTTGAAAATACGGTATTTTGGTTTTTAAGAACTCTGTCTAGTTTCTCATGACAGTGTGCTTTCACATGAATACAGAATTGCAGTCCAGATGGAAACACAATCGTCGTCTCGAAAATCATTTTTTTGATATGGATGGATCTCAAAACCGGTAATTCCGTTGGAATCTCGAAATATAAACTTTTTTTATTACCTCTTCCTATAAGACTATATAAACGAGTTTGTTTCCATCTGGATAAGTAAGAGTTTGGTAAAACCGATCCGTATTAAAAAAAAGACATGTCACTAGGTGGGATTTGAATATGGGACCGCTAGCTAATATTCAACTCTTCTTATTGTTTTAAGCTTGTACACAACAGATCTAATTCTGGCAACATTGAGGCGATTTCAGCAAACCAAATTTTAAGACATTTTATCTCGAATAAAACTTCAAGGGGCAACCATCGCAAAGAAGGATAAACGAATTGCGCCTTGTTTATCTCTAATTCTCTGAATAAAATATTTTCATGACTCGGAAAATTTTCGTCTTAGATAGATATTATTAAAAACTATTTTTGCTCAAGATTTAATTCTTTAATTTGTTTTTATATTTGTGATATTTCCAAAGGGGTTTTGTCAAATTAACCGCCAAGTACTTATTTCTATCATGCTTCTGTCGAATATCCCAAGATCAGTTTAAAAATGACAAATAACTGATTTAAATTAAATACCTATAGTCCAATCAATAAATGCCCAAAAGGGGATTGTAGAGAACATTTTGGAGGGGAGAATTTTTCTCTTCAGGGATGTGTTGGGGGTAGTCAGGAGGTAAACATACTAGAAATCCCCGCCCCTGGCACCGCCGCTTCAGGGGGGAGGGGGGTGGAAAGGTTCCTTTTTTCAATTCTTCGCTTATAACTCGGAAACGATGCGTCGTTTGGGAAAAGGTAATCTATGCAAAATTAAACGTAATTAAATTTTCCACAAGAATGTTTATATTCATTTTCTTCTTATGTGTTATAGTTTAAGAGATGTTCGCCAGCGAAAATCGATATTTAATTAAAAAAAATCAATTATGTACCTTGTATATTTCTATCAAAGCAGTTTACCGTGGTCTGCTAATAAATCACAGTCAAAAAGCAATCTTTATTTTACAACACTGGATATATTTACTAACGTAATATTTTGTCGAAATCTATACATTTCCTTAAATATACAGTGTGACTCATTTAAAATGAAGATACCCTTATAACTTTTTCATTTTGTTTCCGATTTGAATCAAATTTTACTCAAGTATAGAACAAATTAGGATCTACTTATGACCACAAAATCATTCACCTGCTATAAAGGCAAAGCCACCTGCGGTACCAAAATATGCTGAAAAAAATAAAACATTTTGAATGTTAGAAATTCTAAAAAATGCATAAGCTCATCTGGCAAAGGGGGTCCTCAGTTTCCGCAATTTGTGGTGGCTACGTAAAATTCATCGTTCCTAAGATTAAAAATCAATATGATTTTTAATCTTTTTCCTCATATTTTGGTACCGCAGGTAGCTTTGCCTTTATAGCAGGTGACTGATTTTCTGGTCATAAGTAGATCCTAATTTGTTCTATACTTTAGTAAAATTTGATTCAAATCGGAAACAACATGAAAAAGTTTTAAGGGTATCTTCGTTTTAAGTGAGTCACACTGTATATTTAAGGAAATGTCTAGATTTCGACAAAATATTACGTTAGTAAATACGTCGAGTGTTGTAAAATAAAGATTGTTTTGTGACTGTGATCTATTAGCAGACCACGGTAAACCGCTTTAATAGAAATATTCAAGGTACATAGTTGATTTTTTTTTATTAATTATCGATTTTCGCTGGCGAACATCTCGTAAACTATAATACATAGGAAGAAAATGAATATAAACATTCTTGTGGAAAATTTAATTACGTTTAATTTTGCATAGATTACCTTTTCCCATACGACGCATCGTTTCCGAGTTATAAGCGAAGAATCGAAAAAAGCAACCTTTCCACCCCTCTCCCCCTGAAGCGGCTGGGCTAGGGGCGGAGACTTTTAGTATGTTTACCTCCTGACTACCCCCAACACATTCCTGAAGAGAAAAATTCTCCCCTCCAAAATGTTCTCTACAACTCTTTCATTGACTGGACTACTACAAAAATCTCATTTAACTAAAATCTTGACACTCTAGATAAGTCTCTCTATTTCAGTTTAATTACATTTTTAACACCCGACACAAAAAGGAGGTGTTTGACGCGTATGTTTGTATTGTGACGTAGTTTCATCCAGTCGCCTAGCGCATAAACGAGTGGAAGCGTCACTTTGACGCCGAGATCTACTTCGGTATCACTCGGGCGCCACCTTTACAATTTTTACGTGGGGCAAAGGTCCCACATTAGCCTCCTCACGCAGCCTGTTGCAGTAGGGCTGGGATAAACTCAGTGAAGAAACGGAAATGTCCAGGGGTCAAGATTTGAGATTAGATTTTCAGGCACATTCAAACAGTAAAACTCAAAAATCGGTAAATAACGTTTATTAAAACATGATAAAATCAATAACAGTAGTAAAAAAAATGTTCAGGTACTCAAATACTTATAAGGAGTTTATCACAGATAAAACTTATGATATTTTATTTTACAATAGGTAAAACATCGCGAATAACTTAAAAAAAAACTGACTAATCAAGCGGACTAACTAATCAAACGGGCTAGCTAATCAAGCTGACTAACCAATCAAGCTGAGAGAAGATACATTAATCGGGATGTTGCAAATGTTAAGGTTGCTATTAAACGGGTTTGTTACTAGTAGCAAGCGGGCAATCCACAGGATGCTAAGCAGTATGCAAAGTAACAACAGGCAGTATATACAATATATATATATATATATATATATATATATATATATATATATATATATATATATATATATATATATATATATATATATATATATATATATATATATATATATATATATATATATATATATATATATATATATATATATATATATATATATATATATATATATAATAGCATAAAAGTTAGAACAGGCAGTGCTAGAATTCGAGGTGGTAGCAAGGCAATTATTTACAGCAATATAGGCATGCACGAAATAATAATCAGGAAGTACAGCTAAAGAACACGGCTTTGTTCTTTTACTTCCGATCTGGCGGTTTGCCTGCGGTTTTCGGTGTGGCAAACGCCTGGCGGGAGTTGCGCTGCCTTTATTAGCCAAACGCAAATTTGTCAGAGCGATTAATTGTCAGGTATTATTTTATAACAAATTTTTATAACTTCTTCAGAATACAGTATTTCGTTTTTAATTTATATCAACACGACGTGGTTGAATTAAAGCAGGTAGAAAAACAGATTCTAAACACGGTAAATTATCAAGCATTTTTTTATCTCGTTGAATAGAAAAACACGGTACAAGCTAAAATAATCTGGTAAAAAAACGGTTTACCGTTACTCTCTCAAAAATGTCTACTCTGTTTCTTTTTCTTGGTTCGGTCCTAAGAAAATTTACTGGAACATAACTGTTTTGGACAAAATCTCGAGAATGTATCAGTCTGTCTCTATAACACGCCGACGTTAACAAAAATTATAAGCACTATGTACAGTATCTCGATAAATCGGAAATTGACAATCGCATTTTATTCATTTTAATCGAAATTACTTGAAACTAGCAGTTGAATGCACTTAATCATGTCGGAAAATCTTAATCGTTGGATGTACGGGATCTCTGACAAATTGGCTACGGAGGTACCCACTTAATAAAATTAGTGCACCTTACCTCAACAAGAGCCGATACGAGAATGACCAAAATGCCTTTCCACTAACTTCGATATTCCCGAAATTTATTACGGCCAGCGACACTGGTGACAATTTTGTAAATTATATTGATATGTCGCGCTATCTTCTCACGGCGAGATTTAATACAGTTTACATGAGATAGGATTCTACAACGCGGTTCTTTACTTTGGGAGTTCCTCAGTTGCACGGATGAGGGTGAGGAAAATTCATTCAATTAATTAAAACAAGCAAATTTTTCAAGTAAACGGGACAAGCAACGAAGGGTAGGGTTAATTTACTGCATTTTATCATTAAAAAAAACACGTTACAGTATGTCTGTATGTGTGTCTCTTTGTAGCTTCATATCTATTCAACCGGGATTCGTTTTTGATGCGGTTTTCTTTATTTGAAAGAGTATTTTGTCGAGGAGGTTTCTAGAAAGGTTTCAACTCGGTGGCTTTCAGAGAGCTGCACATTATTAATAAATAATTAATTATTGTTATATTGGATAATCGCAAATTTAGTGATTTAAATTAAAAACTCAGCTTTCTATTTAACTTTCCTTATGTTTAAAACCTGCGTCAAAAATCTTGTATTCTTACATATTGTGACAAATGAACTCGTATACGATATATATTATTTCAGTTAGGTAAAATTGAAATATTAAGTTTTTTTATATTATCACAATAATACTTGATACTGCAAATTTTTCTTGTAGTATATTTTCTACGACTGTCAATGAAAATAGACTTTTTCAGCTATTGCCCAGTCGACGAAGATATTTACCCACAAATAGCTGCAAACTGTGTGAACTTTTTTTTAATGAGTTCGTGAAAGTATGTAGAATAATATCCTGAAAAGTTTACATTTCGCTCGGGTGCAGAACATAAAAAAAGTGAAAAAAAAATTTTTCTCATCCATTTTTTCAAAATTTTGAAATTAAATCAAGCTAGAAAAAAATTAAAAATACAGATGGATAGATCACGTATTTATGAACAAAAAATGTCCTAACAAAATTTATCGTTAAATCCACGGTTTTCCAGGAAAAAAAATAGTAAAGCGTAACGTTATAACTCGGAGCAAGATCCATGCGTGCACGCGCTTGAATACGCATGACTGTGACACCGGCGCACTAAATCAGAATTTGTTCAATCTATATGAGTGTTGGTTCATTTAAAAGATGGAAATTGTAGCTTTCTGACGCTTTTTTGTTTCAAACAATACAAGCAAAGGATGGATGGGAAAAATATGCTTTTATATATTATTACGCCCGAACTCAATCGTCGCAATAAAAAATATAGAAAAAATAAAAGCTCTTCAAAAAAATTCTTTCTCCATTGAGAACTGTTAAAAAGTATGTACACTCATGATTATTATGGTTTATTAAGTTGTAGTAATGTGGATTAAAAAAACAGTACATCTCAAATCATTTTAATTTAATTGCTTGATGATTTTCTTGATAAATATATTGGAGGCTATAACTTGCCGAAAAATTGACCCGTTGGAAAAAAAAAATCACTATTTCGGAAAAAATGTATACTTTTCGAATGTTCAAACACAAATTCGTTTACTTTTATGCATTTTTTCGAAAATATGATTAATCATATCATGATAAGAAATTGCGATTGTCACGATCTTATCCTTATAACTATGAAAATATCTTTGATTGTTTTGAATATAAATTCTGGAACTTTTCCAATACATTAACAAATGTATAAGGAATTCAATGGATATAGCTGAAATGTGGATAGGTGTATCTGTAATGAATACAATACAGTAAAGGCACGTAAAAATTCATGCGAGCGATTCAGCGGCAGTAAGTGTTGCCTGTGTATGCGTTCATAATTATATATTATTTTCCCTCCAGACTCACTATTTATCCTCTTAATCACTAAGAAAAATGTTGGAAATGTATAATCAGAAAGAGAAACTTACTTGTTAGAACTGCTAAGAGTTTTTAGAGGTTCCGTAGTATGCATTTAACCGTGCGCTTGGCCGAGCAGAGTAACAAAGTTACTTCACTATTTTTTTCCGGGAAAACCTTGGCTTTAGCGATAAATTTTATTAGGACATTTTTTGTTCAGAAACACGTGATCTACCCACCTGTATTTTTTGTTTTTTTCTAGCCTGACTTGATTTAAAAATTTTGAAAAATTTGATAAAACAAATTTTTTTTTCACTTTTTTTGTTCTGCATCCGAGCGGAATGTAAACTTTTCAGGATATTATTCTATACACTTTCACGAACCCATTAAAGGAAAAAATTATTCAGTTTGCAACTTTTTGTGGGTTTCACTATAAAATGATCTCTGTCGTCTGAGCTACTATTATCTGAGAGCTGAAAGTTGACATTTGCAGCTTGCAGCTAGCGAGAGAGGTGAATCACTTTTCCGTGTGCGGAATGTGAGTATTTTCCGCTGGGCCCCATTTTAACTTCAAAAACGAATTGCTATAGATTTAATAATAAAACAGGAAGAAAAATTATTGTCCTTTTGCCAATTTTGGTGCAGTCGTAGCAGGAATGGTGTGTATATTCCTAGCGGAGCCTTATCGCTTTTGTATGATTACAGCGATATTCATGCTCAAGTGGAAATAGAGCAATTTCCGTTCTTAATATAGAAATAACTATTATGTTTATATTTTAATACTACTTATTGTACATAGAACATGGAAATAGGACCAAGTAAAGTTAATTTAGCCTCTCTCTAAGTAGATACTCTAATTTGTTACCTATTCTCTCATTTCCCCGATCGAATTAATTCGAATAATCAAACTAGAACAATGTTAATTTATGTTTAGATAGTAATATATGAAATTGTGCAAAATCGGGATGATACGGCAAAGTTTCTTTTGTACCATACCGATAATTTTTTTTGGCATGTCCAATTAGTGGTGTATGAAGTTATAAAAATAATTTCACATTATTTTGTAAGAATGATTTCAAACAAGTCTTCCATTATTAGATTTGAAATATTTTTTATAAGGAAATGTGCTGTTCCCAGTAGTAATTAGTTTATTGTCTACATCAATATAGTTTTACTTTTAGTACTAATTATTGCAAGTTGATTTTTGTAAGACGCGATTGATCTTTTAACTGGTTTCGAAATAGGGTAGGTATGTGGTATTACCCTTAGTCATTCCAGTGTCAGTAAGTAATTCGCAATATTCGCAATATTGGCTTTGATTTATTAATAAATCATTAGCTCAGCGCCACGTGGAAGTTGATGTGTTCAGTAAGTAGGTAATTATTATTTAATTTAACATTTCGTATACAGTAATGCGAGAACGGTCGATATCTTCTCGACAGTTTAAAATATGAAAAAATGTCTTAGAACAAAATTGTAGGAGATCAAGAATACCATATTAAAAAATTATTTTAAAATCTACAGGGTGTTTCACAGAGCGGTGGCAAGCGAATTTTTTAAATGCAACGTCCAACATTTTTCTATATATTTGTATTTGACTCTTAATTTCTTATCCAGGCATATAGTTTTGGACTTAACACTGCGGCGTTGCTACGTTATTACACTTTTTCTGAAAAAAAAAAAATGCATTTGCAGCAATCACAAGTAAAGTCTTCAAGAAAACGTATTTTCACAAAAACCGTTGTTTTACTTTGATTGTTAGTCAACACCATGTACTAATTTTCAGGCCTCTCAGAGTTGAACCAAATTATACAGGGTATTATCCACGATGATTCAAACTTGTACATTTTTAAATGAAACGAAAAATATTTTTTGATTTTTTGAAGTTATTATACACAACATTTAAATACAGTTACCAGAAAAACTGACCCAGACAAGTCAAATCAGGTGCCCAGACAATTGACGTAATGATGAGAAGCAAAATGTCTATTCTTCTTGCTTAGGTTTTCACAAAAATGATAAATTTAGTTTTTGTAAGTCCATCTTTTCTGGAAATATCGACTGACGTTAATTTGACCATAACTATTGATCATTCGTTTTCTGCTTGCAAAAATTTACTTTTTAAAAAAGTTTCCTCTTATCCGAGGAAGAATCGTAAATATAACAGTTTTATCTACGAATGAGCATTATTTAATCTTAAACACATTCTGTGAACATAATTTATAAAGCTGCAAGCGTGAGATAGTACTGTACCTAGAGGTAAAAAATACTTCAAATTTTGGAATAATCTCATATGTAATGATAATTTTTCTGTATGGGTTATTATTGTAGTAAAAGGTATCGTCTTCAGTTTCTGTATGGCCCGGATACTTGCTCTTAACCTCAAAGGGTGAAAACCACTCCTAAATTTGAATATTGAATATTTGAAAAAGTGTTACTAATTTATTTTTGAAAAGTAGGATAGTTATGTTTATGGGATCGCTGATTACGAATCTGAAGTCAAAATTAAAAAAATCATAATGGCGGCTCTAATGTGGCGGATGGATTTTTTTTCTAAAACAAGTGTTTTAAACGTACAAAATAAATTGAGCATCTAGGTAATCGTGTATGTTAACGAAAAACAGCATTTTTGAAACAAAAATTAATTATTGAACAATTACAATAACAAAATCTCAAAATGACATTTTGATTTAAACAAATGTGAAAACGCACATTGAATTGGCCATAACTTCTTTATTTTTGATGATGTAGAAACTATCAAAATCATCATTTTAAATATTGATTAATTTACTTTTATTTTGTTTCTTAGAATTTTTTTTATGGAAGTGTCACAGTTACTAAGTTAGTCAACATTTTAAACCAAATACATCATCCTAAAAATGAGCGGATGCCATCTATAAAATTGAATATCTCCGAAACTATCAACCCTACATAAATATATATAAAAAAAAATAAATTCATTTTGAGTTTATAAGCTTCATTTTTGATGTCCACTGTATTTTCTCTAATATTTATTGAGATATTTGCAGAGAAACAAAAATGTTACGTTTTTTTTAAAAATTTTTACAGTTTAAAATGCAATTTTTTTGTAAACAAGCGCTGTAAGCGAACGAAAAAATTTGGGCCTGTAGATCATACTATTAACGAAAAACAGTATATTTTTAATTACTGACTACTTACATAAACAACGACGTTTTTACTAAAAACTGGGGTAGTTGTTTTTATAAACGCCGGGTACCGGGTATAACCTGAAATTTACACAACATGTACCGAGTATCATTAAGCCGGGTACCGGGTGCCGGGTATTGACGGGGTATCGGGTATTTACCGAGTACCGGGTATTCACCAAGGAATTGTATCATGTGAAAAGGGACATAACCTGACTTTATTCGTCAAATCGGCAGTTGACAGGTTTGACACATTGCCGGTGATTAGTGATAACTAGTTTTAATTAATTTCTGACATTACAAATAATATTAAATAATAAACAATGAGATTTAAAGAGAGAAGTGTAGTTTGGGATTATTACGAACTATCTGAAGATGACAACACTAAGGCAACATATCTTTTATGTAAGAGAATAAAAAAATGACATTTATTTCTTTAGTAGCCGGTACCCTGCCGGGTACTGTTTTGTTATACGGCGAAACCGGGTTTCCTTTAAAAAGGGCCGGGTACCCGGGATACCGGGTATTCCCGGTGCATCCCTATTAATAACATTTGAAAAAGCACATTGTTTCTGTCATAACTTCTTTCTTTTTTATGCTACAGAAATAAAAAAAATCATTTAATAGTCTTCCGTTTTGGTTGTGAGCGCTTTTGACGTAAGTGCTGTAGTTTCTGAGATATTTAACATTTAAACCGAATACTTCGTCTTATAGACGTTCGGGCGCCACCTTTATACTTCTAGATCTCCGAAACCATGAACTACAGAAATTAGAAAAAAAATGAGATTCTTCCTCAGTTTAGTAGGTTTCCTTTTTGTATCTAGCATGTCGCTCAATGATTGACGAATATTGTTTTGAAATACCATTTTTTAAGCTAAAATCCCAATTTTCAAGTCGTTATAACTTAAAGACTATCAATTTTTATGAAAAGTTGCATAGTTCTTAAAATTTTATTACTTATTTTTTTTTCAGCTCCAATGTTTTTATTTTTTTCTTAGTTGCCATCCCCTGAAAATGGGTGGCATCCACCCCCCACATAATATAGACATTTTTCTTTGATGCATTTAGTATTAAGTTGCCAAAAATGAACGAAATCCGTTTCATATGACATTATTCCGAAGTTGAAACCTCTAGTTACTGTACTAAGAACCAAGTTTTTGTTATTAGTTTTTGATCGAGTGAAAACAGTTCTGAAATTAAAGGAAAACCATAGTTATTTTTTCAATGTTGTTATATAAAAATATATTTTGAGTTGTGTATATATTTTATCATCGAATCTAAGAACAAATATTAGTTGTTGATATCGAAACAGAGGTGCTGATAATGTTGTTTATTAGAAGAAATAGTAATTATTCGTTACTATTTTTGTGGTAGCTATGTAAAAACTTTTAATATTTGAAATAGTCATGAAATGTTTGACTTTAGTATAGTTTTAATTAATTACTGAAATCAATATATTTTTTATATGTATACTTTTATAGTTATTTTTCCTTACCCAGCAATAAATGTACTATATTTAATAATGATGTTAATAGCGTTGTTAGGTTATTCATATATTTATATAATTTTATACCACGTGGTTTGGGTTCCTTTATATTTTCATAGTATTTGCAACTGATAATGGTCCTAAAAAATATGTAAAAAATATTATTTACATTTCATATTAGAATTAGGAACATTTTAAACATTTAAATTCGGTGTATTCACAAATTTTAAAACCTCATTTACCCTGAAGGTAATACTTAATTAGGTATGATTAAAAACACTTAAATTTTCACAACCAGTCGAGTAGTATAAAAAAGAAGCATTTTTAAAGCAGGGGTATCGATAAGCTAAGAAAATTGACCCCAATATGACAAAAAATTTTACTATATTTTTTTTATATATTTCTCATTATTTTAGTAAAATAGAGGACGCTAACTTAACGCTACAATAAATTAAAAATAAAAATAACTACGTTTTCTTCACGAGAAAAATCGACGAACTGAGGTCGAAATGGCTTTTTTTGGAAAATTGTACCCTTTTTATACTATATCGAGTTTTTTTAGACATGAGCGCATTTTTTAGCAGTTTAATTTTTGTATTTTTATATTTGTTGACGTCTAAAGAACAACATGTAAAAAATTCACGATGCTAAAAAAATGCGCTCATGTCTAAAAAAACTCGATATAGTAAAAAAGGGTACAATTTTCCAAAGAAAGCCATTTTGACCTCAGTTTGTCGATTTTTCTCACGAAGAAAACGTAGTCATTTTTACTTTTAATTTATTGTAGCGTTAAGGTAGTGTCCTGTATTTTACTAAAATAATGAGAAATATAAAAAAAATATAGTTAAATTTTTTGCCATATATTGGGGTCAATTTTCTTAGCTTATCCTTTGAATTAAAATTTTACTAAATCACATCAACGTTGATAGCTTCATCGGTCGCATTGATGGTGAACAATTAACCTCAAAAATACATATTCTTTAAATTTCCGATTACGATGTGGCTATTATTAAAATTTCCGCATGGTTCCCCTACTTTCAACTGAAATCTTGTTCAATGTAATGTTTATGAAGTTTTAAATACTTTGTCCTAATAAAATAAGACGCTTTTTGTAGGTTGGAAATCCAACTTATCATTAGCAGCGCATTTTTATTTATCAACAAGATTGAGACATCATTTCCATGAATTTTTAAAGGTTCGCGTGGAGCCCGTATGGCTCCAAGCGAAACGTGAGAATAAAAGCGTTAAAAATGAGAATAAAATCTCAAAATTTGAGGTTATGTTAGTTATATCAATGCAACCGATGACGTCACCGTCAATCACAGCACGTTTTGTTTGCTCATTCAATTATTCAAATTTTATTTAGTTGTTGAAATTTTAAATTGATAAATGAATTGACACGAATATAGATAATTGAAGAGAAAAGCACAGAAACAGAAAACTCCAATAACGTACTATTTTCAAAGAGATAGTAGCCGGTGGAAAATTAAATGGGGCGTTACAAATACTTAGCAACTACTAATAATTTTCACTGCTGTTTATATTAACTGTCAATTTGACGTAACAAACTTCCAAGTCTTGTGAAAAATATGTGGTTAATTTAAACAAATTTGAAATCAGAAATAGAATAATAAAGCAGGTATGGTAAACTTTTTCCGTAATATTTTTTATAGAAATAAGTATTCTCCATCATTTGAATTACTTGAAATATACACAAAGATCTTATTTTTTCTATTTCTTTTACATTTGAGAAATTTAAATTTTATAGAGGGCAAAAAGATATATACCTGTTGTTGGGAAAAAGCGGTATTTTCTTAGTTCAAGAGCACTACTTTTAAATAATTTTTGCTTTTTCTTAAAATTTGATTATCTCTCGACCAGTAATAAACTCTATACTGTACCTGGGACGGACCCGACCGTTCTATGGGTACTATGGGACTTTTAAAATTGGCGTGAAATTTTGCAATTATTGTGAGAATATATTGAAACTAAACTATATAGTTAACCAGTAGTGATACATAATCTTTAGCAAAATGTATATTTACGAGTGTAGTAGGACAATTTTTAAATAAATGTATATTTTTTCGTATCGATGGTCATTTTGTAGTAAACACGACTTTTACTTTAGCATTATTTATTAAATTTAAATTTGAATATTGTAAAAATATCAATCGAAATCAGAGTTTATTTTAATTCTATTTATATCTAAGTTCTATAGCAATCGAAAAATATGTGCAAAGGCGAATATATGCTTCAATTGACAGTGTAATTATTTTTTGAGATTGTATATAATTTTATGAAAATTGTTATTTGTTATAGAAGTTGAAATAGTTTTCACTAGCGCCAGAAAGCGAATTTCGTCCACCAAGATGTCAACATCTGGAGATGAAGATTTAATCATATCCACATGATGCCCATCTTGGTCGACGAAATGCACATCGAATGTAATGTTAATGTTTTGGACTGCGAAAATTATTTCGTCTTATCCAGGATTATTTGTTATACATAAAAACCTTTTTTATAAATATACTTTTTTAATTATCTAGTGTTTTTTTAATTTAATATATGACATGAGACATAATTATTAATTTTACTTATATTTTAATAGGCAAACATATAAAATGTTAGTCTTCACAGGTCACCGTCATAGGACATGGATTGGAGTACCTTACCCATTGTGGGGTGTTCTTTTTTTTTCGGGTTAAAAAGTTATTGACAATAATAGCAATAAAATATGGGGACTTTATGCTTTTTCAATATCTTGAAAACTGATAGAGATAGGGCAAAACACTATACGTATTTCTTTTGGTAGAATATAAAATTCTTGCTTAGTTTGCAAGATATTGACGAAATAGCATAAAAAGTTCAATTACTTTGTTGCTATTCTTGTTAATATCTTTCTAACCTGGAAATACTTCACAGTGAATATAGTACTCTAAAACAGAAAAGACATGTTTTATTACGGCGACTTGTAAAGATATAATAAGATATAATAAATCCAACGAGTATCTGAGGGACATTATCCCTCAGATACTCGGATTTATTTAATGGACTGTACATTGGAAAATCATATAGCAGATGTGTGACCAAAACTCTTAGTGATCATTTCGACTTACATAATTTTTTAACTGAGTTGATCTAAATTTAATAAAAATATATTTGGTTGGCATGACTGTTGTTCTTTTTTAATTTTATTTATTTCAAAACATGGCTTTTTATACATTTTTGTGACTAATATGTCTTCTCAATACACTGATTAGTTTCTACTGTTGGCTCCTTGTGAAGTATTATTCCTTATTTTAAACATAGAGAAAATTTGCATTTCGATGCTATAAAAATGTTTTATTAAAACTGTACACGAGTTTCGGCTTTTTATGCTTGAGCTAGAGTTTTAATAATACATTTTGAAGCATAAAGGCAAATTGTCTCTGTATTTAAAACAATATGTTCTCTATTTCCTATACTAAATAATCGACAGGTTTGACCTATGGAGGACGAGCTACATAAAAAAATCCTACAATTTCAATTATTTGATATGTTATTAAAATATATTCTTTAAAAATTTGTAGGACATGCAGAAAGTTATTTAGTTGAGGAGCCTTTTTATTTTACTCGGAAACTATTGCACTTACAAGAAAACATTCTCAAACGAAAATACTGACATTTAGACAGAAAATATCACATAAGTGCTCCGTCCCGTAAGACGTACAACTCGTAAGTTTTTCACTAAAATATCTTAAGGATGTTCTGTTGTCTTGCTGATAAGTTTTTAATGTCTCCAGTACTAATGTTTTTTTTATTTTTTAGGACCCTCAAAGTTTCAATGTCCAAACTGCTTCAGAAGATACAAGTTTAAATGCAGTCTAAACAAACATTTAAAATTTGAGTGTAATAAAAAGGCACAATTTAACTGTGTCGTTGAAAGCTGTAACTATTCTAGTAAACGTAAAGACACCTTAAGATCACATTATAATTATAAACACAAAAATCTTAATTTAGACGTTTAAAATAATAATAAAATGTATATGTAGAATGTTTCTTTTAAATCTCTCCTGTTTTGCCAAGACCAGCACGCGCTAATCCAAGTAGACGGAGAGCCGGCCGTCGAATATCCTATGAATAAGATACACGAAAAACTTTTTGTGAGTAATTAGTACTACCACAGTCCTAAAGGGAGCCACTTTTTATACGAGCTAATTTTGCCCGCGTCATGGACTTTTGACCTCACTTCCGTTTACGATTTTTAATGTTTTCTTAAGTCATCAATAGTCCCTTGGGGTAAAGCCTTTACCCCACCGGACCGCAAGACATGTACCCCCCGTTTTCGAGGGTGGGGAACACGATGGTCACAATATTTTCCGACCTAGCGTCCAACCGCTACCCCTAAATCTAAAAAACCACCCCCTTTTCCTATTTTCCGGTGCTACGCTTGCGAGGGCTTGCCAGATCTGGTTTTTCTTGGTCAGATTAAATAAAATAAGTAAATATTGACCACAGGTGACCTAACTCACTCCCGGGGGTTGAAACTACCCTCACCCCCCAATAACTAAATGCTACGAAAACAGCGAAAATCAGCTGGAAAACGGTATACTCCCGTTTTCGAGGGCGAGGAATACGACGGTGATAATATTTCCCGACCTACCCTTCACCCACTACCCCTAAACCCGATTTTCCGGTGCTACGCTTGCGAGAGCCTGTCGTATCGTTTTTTTTTTTTGGTCAGTTAGAATAAAATAGTTAAATATTTCTCACAGGTGACCTAACCAACCCCGGGGGTTGAAACTACCCTCACCCCCAATAACTAAATGCCACGGAAATAACGAAAATCAGCTGGAAAGCAGTATACCCCCGTTTTCGAAGGCGGGGAATACGATGGTGACAATATTTCCCGACCTACCCTTTACCCACTACCCCGAAATCGAAAAAAACCCATCCCCTTTTGCGATTTTTGTTCTTGTACACACACTAAATCACAATTCATTTTTTTTTCACTCCTGTGGTCAATATTTATTTATTTTATTCAAATTGACCAAAAAAAAAACCCGATCCAACCAGCCCTCGCAAGCGTAGCATAGAGAAATCGGAAAAAGGGGTGGTTTTTTCGATTTGGGGGTAGCAATTGGATTCTAGGTAGAAAGATATTGTCACCATCGTATTCCCTGCCTTCGAAAACGGGGGTATACTGCTTTCCAGCTGATTTTCATTGTTTTTGTGGCATTTAGTTATTGGGGATGAGGGTAGATTCAACCCCCGGGGGTGGGTTAGGTCACTTGTCGTAAATATTTAACTATTTTATTCTAACTGACCAAAAAAAAAATGATACGATAGGCCCCCCAAGCCTAGCACCGAAAAATTGGAAAAGGGGGTGGTATTCAGGTTTAGGGGTAGTGGGTAAAGGGTAGGTTGGGAAATATTATCACCATCGTACTCCTCGCCCTCAAAAACGGGAGTATACCACCATTTTCCAGCTGATTTTTTCGTGGGATTTAGTTATTGGGGGTGGGGGTAGTTTCAACCCCCCGGGGTGGATTAGATCATCTGTGGTTTACTTATTTTATTCAATCTGACCAAGAAAAATCAGCAGACCTGGCAAGCCCTCGCAAGCGTAGCACCGAAAAATTAGAAAAAGTGGTGGTTTTTTCGATTTAGGGGTAGCGGTTGAACACTAGGTCGGAAAATATTGTCACCATCGTGTTCCGCGCCCTCGAAAACGGGGGGGTACATGTCTTGCGGTCTGGTGGGGAAAAAGCTTTACCCCAAGGGACTATTGATGACTTAAGAAAACATTAAAAATCTAAACCGGAAGTGAGTTCAAAAATCCATGACGCGGGCAAAATTAGCTCGTATAAAAGGTGGCTCCCTTTAAGTCTGTGGTAGTACTAATCACTCACAAAAAGTTTTTCATGTATCTTATTCATAGGATATTCGTCGGCCGGCTCTCCGGCTAAAGGCATAACTTGGACGTCAAGCAATATAACACAAAGTTTAAAGAAAATGATGTTCACCATAAATATGGTAAAACGGCCATAGACGGCTCGCAACGAATTTACTTACGTCATACTATCCAAAAAATTTGACCGCAGATACCACTAAAGGCAGCTTATCTAATATGAAATTCAACAGTCCGTCAGTTCATATCGGTTACAGAAAAAAGTTACCAGCTGCGAAAAATTCGGTTCAGTCACACTCACTTACTAATAATTCTCAAAACTTGAATTTTGTCCGATATAAATCGTTATATTACTGAATAGAGTGAGATCCCAGAGCCGCCAGACCTACGTCATTTTAGCAAAGCTAATATTTTGACAACGAATAGTGTAATATCTAGTTAAGAACGTATGCGTATTTGCTAGCTTGAAAGCGGGGCGCTTTTGCAGGAAACAAGTACAAAAGGTATATAAAAATTTTTCTCTCCTACGTTAAAGTATGATAGCTGATTTATTTTTCAAGTGACAGGCTAACGACATGGTGTAAGCGTCAACCTCCGAATCTTAAGGTCCGACGTTCAATGCGCACGTAAACGAGACTGTACGTAGGGTCTACTTCATGTCCAGGAGTCTGTATCCGCTCCACCAACAAGAAATTATTGTATACGATGGTGATCAGGCCGGCCATCACATACGCGGCGCCGGTGTGGTGCAGCATCCCGGCCACGACAATGAATAAATTTAATGCGCCTCATTTCAGATTCCGCTAGGTACACCTCCCTCAGAGATCTCTACGCACGTTGCCACGACATAACCCCACTAGCGGACTTCGTCCGGGAAACTTCCCAAAAATTCTACCAATTCAAACTGGGCGAAAGTCCGCTAACCCGAAACATTACACGAATCAGACAGCATAATGTCATACTTTTCGACCTGAAACACCCATTACCATACCAGGCGTTGCCTATCTTTCGGCAACCTCCCTAGCCACATCTTTCCTACATCACAACTTCCATTTCACCATCCTTTACCCTTCACCACCTTTTACCTCTCACTACCTTCTATTCCCTTTATTCACCTCATTTTTGTTATTTTGTTAGTTTTTGTTCTTTTGTCCATTTTTGTCCCCTTCTAAATCTCCTCTCGATCAATAACTTCTTGAAAATCAAAACCTTTTAAATCACAGCTTCCTCTCCATCCTACCTTTCCGAAGGCAGGTAGACCATCGGACGAAGGTTGTCATTAACTCGAACGGGTTTTTTCGTTGAGTTTTTTCCGTGTCAACAACCATAATTTCTTAAAAACAGTGCGCGTGTGCTGGTGCGCACGCCCTAACCAAAGTTTTAATCCTAGCTTTAGGTAGTTATAAGTGTTTTTAAACTAGTCTTAGTTATTAATACCAATTGTCAGGCTTAAGTTTTCCCACATATTAAACAGGAGGCCTAACCCCCACCACTTTATTTAATGTTTAAGCCGAAAGCCGACCCCTCTTCATCCGACCGCCCATCTACCACGTTGTTGCGCGACGTGGTGGTGTGGTCGGCTCTGAATCGGGGCTCGGTCTAGGCGCATCTATGTACACTTAATAATTAATAAACTTGTATTGAATTGAATTGAAAATTGAATATTAATGTCCGAGGTTCGATCCCTGAGCGTTCTCAGCTTTTTTTTTCAACAAATATTAACTCAAGGTGGCGTTTACCAAGAAAGAGATAACCGATAGGAAAATATTTATTTTTTTGGTAAGTTTTTTCCTTAGTACGTATATTTGAAAAAAAAAAACTGAGAACGCTCAGGGATCGAACCTCGGACCTTAAGCTTCGGAGGTTGACGTAAGCGTCAAGCACCATGTGTAAGCACCATGTCGTTAGCGTGTCACTTGAAAAATAAATCAGCTGTCATACTTTAACGTAGGTGAGAAAATTTTTATGTACCTTTTCTACCTGTTTTCTGCAAAAGCGCCCCGCTTTCAAGCTAGCAAATACGCATACGTTCTTAACTAGATATTACACTATTCGTTGTCAAAATATTAGCTTTGCTAAAATGACGTAGGTCTGGCGGCTCTGGGATCTCACTCTATTCAGTAATATAACGATTTATATCGGACAAAATTCAAGTTTTGAAAATTGGCAGAAATGTTAGCATAAGAATTAATAAACCGAAAAGTTCCCACTCCAGAAACCATTGTGCTTCATTCCATAGGACGTCGTTTCCACCCCCATTATTAATAATTCTTTAATTGATTTACCTACTCCTTCTAATATTTCTACACTCTGAAATTTTGGATCTTTGAGGTTTGCTAGATTATCTCGGGAACGGTGCACTTTTTGATAAAGATACCTATATACAAAATTATTCCTTATAAGATTCTCTATCAAAAACATCTACAATTTTTTTCATAAAATTAATAGTACCTGGAAAATAAGGCGCACACATAAGGGTTGGTTCCATTTAACACAATAAATTGTAATCTTTACTATAATCTACTTTAAAGTTCAATGCTTAACACAAAAGCAGTAGCTATTAAACTCCACTTAAAATTATAATAAATGTAGCGCTTCCACCCTCTCACCCCTAAAAAATATCGCATTTTTAAAGAAGCGAGAATATTGCATATTGTATTTGTTGCCACGCCACCCCGAGGTAAAGTAATTGCCCCTTTTTTTACGTGGTGTCCCCTATATACCTAATCCACTAATTATCAGAGGGTTACTTGCGTTAATTAATCTTCGTCGTCTTCCATAGATTCGACATTCATGCATGCTTGTCCGTGGCAATGGTGGAGCAACGTATGCCTGCTCTTCGGCAATTGCAGCTGTTTTCGCACCCTATTTTGCATGAACATGAAATTAGTGTTAAAATATATTCGGTTCTTTTGCTGTCATAGTTGGAGTTAATATACCGCCGACTTTTTTCCATCCCCAATCGGTAGCGTCTAGCGTAATGTTTTTCCATGTTTGAATTTGGTAAAAAACGCGATATTAGTAACAAGCAGCAGCTGAAGTTGGTGGTAGTTTTGATAACATTACAGTATTGTTCGCTTTACCAACGAGTTTGTTAAAAGTCAGGATTCTGTATACATCTAGACTTTTTTTTGCGGAGGTGGAGTTGTATAAAGCTAATTCAAATCGCTCTCCTACGTCTGCAATTTCTTCATGACTAGGTTTTTCATTATTAAAAGTTTGCACGATGTCTTGTAAGTCATCTTTTTTATTAAACACATTGATTGCATTAACCTTTTTTTTTGGAAAAAAAACGCTGAGGTTGGGTCGCAAATAATATTGTTTCTTTACAGTTTTTTAAAAAAGTTGAGGAATGTAAATCTCGTGAACTGTAAATCCTTTTGCTGGTGTTCGTTTTAAAAATTTAATGTCTTTGTCGGAGGGAGAAAGAGCAATAAGAGAGACTAGCAGGTCAATATCATGCCATTAATTCTCCTTTTTTGACCATATTACGCGGTGAAGCAAGTATCCTCTGTCAATCACATACTCACTATTTTCGAAAATATGGTCTCGTTCTGGAACAGTATTAATAATAACTCCTACTCTTCTTAAGGGAAAATTTCCAGGTTGGGGGTAGCTCGTCTCCTGGCGTCGGTGATAGGCCCTGGTAGCGGAAATAGGCCGACGTTAAATAAATAAATAAATAAAAAATATATATATATAAAGTTGCCTGACACGAATGAATTGTGCAAATAGTTCTTTAAAAGTTGCGATATTTTTTAAGGGTGAGTGGGTGGAAGCGCTACATTTATTATAATTTTAAGTGGAGTTTAGTACCTACTGCTTTTGCGTCAAGCATTGAACTTTAAAGTAGGTTACAGTAAAGAATACAATTTATTGTGTTAACTGGAACTAACCCTTATATGTGCGCCTTATTTCCCACGGTACTATTAATTTTATGAAAAAATTGTAGATTCGTTTTTGAGAGAGAATTTTATAACGAATAATTTTGTATATAGGTTTTTCAATCAAAAAGTGATCCGTTCCCAAGATAATCTAGAAAACCTCAAAATGGGGGTGGAAACGACGTCCTAGGGAATGAAGCACACTATTTAGAGGTGGGAACTTATGCTATCCTTAACATTTCTACCAGTTTTCAAAACTTTATGAATTTTGTCCGATATATTATAATATTAACTATTATATTTCTGAACTATACGTCATAATCTACAAAAACAAGGGAAGGTGGAAATTATAGCTCATAATGCCAGAACTTATAAAGCACAAGTCTGCCAAAAGTTTGCAGTAATAGAAAGTTCGATTAAATTCAAAATTAAAAATTTTCACATCCGCTTACGGCATGTTCGGCAAAACAAATTTAAATAAGAATACAAAGGTGTTAGGCTTGAAATCCACCAGTCTGCCAAACCCTCATTTTCATAAAACTCTTAACATACTACCCTTAAAATGTTAAATCAATTGTTTAGCTTACTTCCGTCATTTTCTGCAAGAAAAATAAAAAAATTTTAACCAAAAAAATCTTGTTTCCAACTTTTGCTCATCTTACAATAGACGTCGGTACAGGTCGAACTGAGTTTGTTGGAGAGGGCTTTGCATCGGCAAAGTATGGTCAGTCATCCACGGACTGGTCTCAAGCTTCTTGTCTGACGGAAGAGTGATTAGTGCTAGGTGACGCATGAGATTTGTCATCTTCCACAGATGCTTATCCTGGATGCTAATGAAAGACGTCAATATTTTTACACCTCCTCCTCCTCCTTTAAGGACCGTTATTATTTTGTTTGTTCTAGAAATAACTTTAAAGGGTCCTTCATACCAAGGGGATAAGGTTGGTTTAAATCTCTTTCCGAATGAAAACAAACTTACAATCTTTAATGTCAGGACTGACAAATGTATGTCGCAAATGAATTTAGGATTTGTGAATTGTAAGTTATTAAAATAGTTTTGTAATTTGTTATTAAATAATATCAGAATGTGATTTAATAAAATATTCACCAGGAAGACGTAAAGTTTGGCCATAAACAAGTTCTGCAGACGAACAAAGTAAATCATCTTTAGGTATTGCCCGTAAACCTAATAAAATAATTGGTAATTCATCAAACCAATGAACTGAGTTAGCTCTGGCGATTAATGCCATTGCTTTCTGGGTGATATGAAGTTGTATGAATTCGATGAAAACCTAAAAATTTTGAAAATTCACGAAAAGATTTGATTCGAACTGAACTCCTTGATCAGTTGTGACACGTAGTGGAATGCCAAAGCGACAGATATAATTTTGAAATAAAGTTTTAGCAACAGTTTCTGCAGTAATGTCTGATAAAGGATAAGCTTCTGACCAACGAATGAATTCAGTTCAATAACTGTTAGTATGTATGTATGTTCAATAACTGTTAGTATGTAAGAAAAACCATGTGAAGGTGGCAATGGTCCAAAAAGATCAATATGGATATGCTCAGACTTACCCTTGGGGACTTTCACATTACCAGTTTGAGTTTTTGTATGCTTATTTATTTTAGAAGTTTGACAATTTAAGCAAGTTTTGGTCCACAAGGTGCAATCGGTGTTCGTGACCAGAAATAGTTAGAATTGATAAGATTTTTGGTAGCACGAATACCAGCATGAGTTAATTTATGAAAAATATCAAAAACTGCGCGTCGTCATGATTTTGGTAAAAATGGTCGACATTTAGAAGAAAAAACATCGCACCAAATTTCATGATCTTAGCAATATCGATTTTTTGTAAACAGTATTTGACTTTAAAATTGACATTTGACTGATTGGTTAATATAATGGTAAGCTCACAATCGGTGGACTGAGCGTCTTTCAACAATTGTAGATTGAAATTGGTTGAGTTTATTTGAGAAATAGAATTAGGTGACAAAAGATCATGCTGTTCGAGTAATGAAAGATCATTTAAACGCGACAAGGTATCCGCAATGATGTTTTCTCTACTGTAAACATGACGCATGTCATTTGTGAATTGTGCAATATACTCCAAGTGTCGTATTTGACGAGGAGTCTTTTCTGCACTAGTAAAGAGTGCTTTTGTTAATGGCTTATGGTCTGTGAAACAAATAAAAGAACGACCTTCTAAAATATGTTTAAAATGTTTGATTGATATATATATAAAAATAGCAATTCCTTGTCAAAAGTTGAGTACATTTTCTGAGAATCATTTAATTTGCGAGAGAAAAATGCTAAAGTCTCCAACTCTTTGTTCTAAAACAGCAGCCATGGATACATTTGAGCAATACACAATAGTGTAAGCGTTACATCATTGTTGTAGTTAGGATGATTTACCAAAGCGTATTAGCTTTTAAGAAACTATCAGTACAATTGGTTGGCCAGGAGTCTATAACTTTAACTTTATTACGAGCTAACTCAGTACTGAAGGAATGTAAAGGGATTAAAATGTTGGCAAAGTTAGGAACAAAACGATGATAATAATTAATCACACCTATAAATCGTTGTAGTTGTTTGAGAGTTGTAGGTTTTGGGAAATTATTAATAACGTTAATGCGGTCATTGGTAGGTGAAATACCGTTAGCGGAAACATGGTGTCCAAGGAAATCTAGAGAACTTTTACCAAAAACACATTTTGACGATTTAATATTAATCCCGTAAGTGCCAAGTTATTCAAAAACTTGACGTAAATGCAATAAATGTTCATGCAATCAAAATATCGTCTAAATATATAAAAATGTAAGGTAAGCCAATAAGAACTTCATTCATGAAACGTTGGAATGTGTGCAGCATTACGCAATCCGAATTCAGCGTCGGGGTCACCAATTTATGGAGATAATCCATAAATAAACATTAAAATTTCAACTTGTAAAAGTAAATATATTAACGATAAATATAACATTTGATCATAAAAATAATTTGTTATTGTATTCTGTTTTTTGTTATTATTTGTTATGTATAGTAACAAAGTTTTTTAAAATATGTAGGTAAGTACGCTACATGCAGGTTTGCTGCATAATTGCCAGGCAATTAGGCACGTGCTGACGGCATTGCGACTGGGAACATAACGAAAAAATGTGCGTGAGCACATCTCTACGGGTAGTAGAATATTAGAAAACTAGCATATTTATTAACATTTTTGTTTATTTTTAGGGCCTATGTTTGAATGCTCAACATGCCGTAGAAGATACAAATTCAAAGGCAATTTAACAAGACACTTGAAACTTGAGTGCAACAAATCTCCACAGTTTAAGTGTACCCAATGCGATTATATTACTAAACATAAAGATTCCTTAAAATCTCACTTTATATGCAGACATATGCAGACATAAATTGCTACCTCTATAAGTGCATATGAATTTCTAAATATTTTTTTATTTTTTAATTATGTTTTATGCATGATTCGGTAAATATTAAAAGGTTTTAATGAAATTATAATATTTGCAAATTTTGGAAATTTTAAGAAAAAAGTTCCAGAAAAAAATGCAAATTAATTCTATTGGAACATGTGTCATTTATGAGCAATTCAATAAATTATGAAGAATATAACCTCACACTTATTCAGCCTTACTCAAAATCAATTAATTGATAGAAATTGACCTCTTTACGAATTCTAGACATTTTTAAGTGTTAAAACTCGCACGATGATTGATCCTTATTTGCTTAAGGCACCGAACTAATAACTTAAAATAATAAAAAGGTGCAAAAAAGTAAAGAACCGTAAATTTTCGGTGAAATTTTAATCGTATTGAACAACACTTCAACCTCATTTTGTTAAAAATAAAAAAAATGCATCAAGAACATAATTGCCATACCAACTGCTGATGCTGGATGGAAACTTTTGCCATACTGGAAACAAGAACATAACACATTCAATCAAATGTAAGTGTTTGGATAATATTATATCCTTCAATTTGTGCCAGCTTATATACAATAAATTATATCATATTAATGGTAATTATATCATATTAATGGTAATATATACAAGGTGTTTAGTAAAGCGATGCCGGACCCTGAACGGGAAGGTACAGGGGGTAATAGGGTCATTTAGTGATATGGCAGTTTCCTACTTTTTCTTCCTCATTTTAAGGTATAACAAACCAATAACCTCAGAAAAAAATGTCAGCTCAATTGAATCAATAGCCACAGAGATATTCGCATTTGAATAGAAACACGCTCGGCCGGTCAACAGTCCGTAGAGTGACGTCACTTGGCGTGCGCCGATACCTATATTAGAGCAGCGATTTCGTAAGTCTATCGTGTCGTTTTTTTTTTTTTTGGCCTAGAACCAGGTCAAACATGTTAGGTTCCTTTGAGTATGTCACCGGGCATATGAAATCATATTTTACATTTTTTTGTGGTCTCGAACTTTTTAAATCAATAAAAAGTGAAAAAAATTTATTTTTAAATAAAATTGTTTTTTTTGTTTCCACCGCGCCATATCTTTAAACCTATTAAAGGTACCGAAATTTGTTTTGTGTCAAATTAAAGCACACACTGTAGAGCTTTTACCAATATAAACGGTTTGGTCACAATTCGCACTTTCATTTCTCTAAAAATCAGATGGATAATGTTAATAAAAAGGGAACCAAGCAAAAACTAGTTTTGAGATAATTAACATTTAAGTATCAGTATGAAGCTTTGTGAACGTCATGGTGCTCTTTATAGAAAATTAGCAATTTGGCGCTTGGTTCCTTTTTGATTAACATTATCCAGATAAACTAAAAATATATATTTTATGTATTGAAATCTTCATCAATCGATAAACTTTTTTATTTTTGAAAATATTTACATACATTCAGCGAAGAAAATAAAGCCTAATAATCACAAAAGTTTTTGAAACAATATATTACTTCCACATCCAGTGGAAGTATAGTAACGACAAAAAAAATTTTTAAAATTTTTATTGTTTAAATAGGCTTAGAATGTCACGAAACGTCGAGATTTTAAGTTTGAACGAAAAAAAATTTTCTGTCTGTCGGTCTGTCTGTAACTTTTTTTTGTGCGCACGTTTACTCTGGAACCGTTTGAGATATTGACTTGAAATTTGGTACACACATGTACTTTAACGAGATCTAGAACTAGATTATATTTTCATCTTGTTGGGGGGTAAATTGGGGTAAATTTGGGGAAAATAGGTAAATCAAGCAGGTAAGGGTCCATAAAATTGGTATTTAGTATATACAAGAGAAGCTGAGGTCTCAAAAAAAATTTTGGCATTAACCACCCCCATTATCACCCCCACCCCATTATTAAAGGGGATGAAAAAAAAAATGTGATTTAGGGTGTGTACAAGAACCAGAAACCTCAAAATGTTTTTTACTTCATCCACCCCCACTACCACCCCCTATCACCACCCCCACCCCGCTACCGATGTGGGGTCTCGTTTTATGGGTTTTTGGGGTAGAGGATTTCAAATATTATATTATTAAAGTTCCCTAAACAATTATTTCCACATACAAAATTTTTTCGTTGTGAGTGACTTAGATAAAAAATC
This sequence comes from Rutpela maculata, assembly GCA_936432065.2. NCBI lineage: Eukaryota > Metazoa > Arthropoda > Insecta > Coleoptera > Cerambycidae > Rutpela > Rutpela maculata. The sequence continues at coordinate 56,382,290 of OW386286.2, read as the reverse complement.
TGGATGTGGAAGTAGTGATTCCTTGGGCAGCGGTTTTTTTCCTAAAATGTACCGTGTGGCAACAGCAATTTTTTTTATCAGCGCTAAATGCGACATTGGGACGCAATTAATACACCTCGCATGCAGGGTTGGTCAGATTAGTCGCGTAGAAGTGGCGGTTGTCGAAAATCATTAAGTATTCATTGTTCGGATAAAAATTGTGACAATCGAAAATGTGCTTGTTTTAAGGAAGGCCTAAAATGTTGCAACGAGTGCAAATGTCGTTCCTGTAACAACATTATTAAAGATTTCGAGGCAGATATGAACGAATTACATAAACTACATACTACATATTTATCTATCCAACTAGAAAATTTATTTCAACAATAAAACTCATTTTATGCGTACGTTTTTACTTTCATTCGTTTAAAAATGTCTAATAAACTTACTAATTAGGTGGGTAGTTAGTAACACTGATTGATATTTATAGATTAGGTATTTATATCTACCTACCTGTCTTTTTATTATTAAAAGGAGACTATTTTATATTTATTGTACAATTTCTTAATATTAACAACATATGATCAATACTACTGTACAATATATGAAATATTAAACAATAATATTGATCCCCTAGATGCTTTTGATCACTACTGGTCTTGTATCTATTGATATAAGTTAAACTACTACATACACCCCGACCGGGACCGTCAGATCGTTGCAGTCGGCAGGCTTGCTACAGCCGAGCGCGCAAGAATATGTCTTTGGACCGTTAAACAAAATCGCTGACTCAATACTATGAACGGGACATGAAAAATTTTTATCCTAAAAACTTTTTTCAACTATTAGCTTCAATTTCATTAAAAATATATTTTTTTGAGTTTTTCCGAAATAAAAAAGTTCTCCACCACCAAAAAATGTAAAAAATGATTTCGTGTACACGATTATCTTACTAAAGAATCCCACTAAGTCTGGTTAGGTTCTACGCCGGTTTTTTTCTCGAAAACTAAGCGGCTTTATTTCCAGATTTTACTCTACTAACTTGCATTCACAGCCGTGTTCACTGGGCTGACGTCACAACTCGACTACATGGTCATCCCGAGCGTTTTTAAGCGCGCCGACTTTAATAATTTTACTTCCACATCCAGTGGAAGTATAGTAACGACAAAAAAAAATTTAAAAATTTTTATTGTTCAAATAGGCTTAGAATGTCATGAAACGTTGAGATTTCAAGTTTAAGCGAAAAAAAAATTTCTGTCTGTCGGTCTGTAACTTTTTTTGTGCGCACGTTTACTCTGGAACCGTTTGAGATATTGACTTGAAACTTGGTACACATATGTACTTTAACGAGATCTAGAACTAGATTATATTTTCATCTTATTCCGTCGAAGGGTTAGGGGGTAAATTGGGGTAAATTTGGAGTAAATAGGTAAATCAAGCAGGTAAGAGTTCATAAAATTGATATTTGGTATAGACAAGAGAAGCTAAGGTCTCAAAAAAAATTTTGGCATTAGCCACCCCCACCTCATTATTAAAGGGGATGAAAAAAAAATGTGATTTAGTGTATGTACAGGAACCAGAAACCTCAAAATATTTTTTTTACTTCATCCACCCCCCATTACCACCCCCCTATCACCACCCCCACCCCACTACCGATGTGGGGTATCGTTTTATGGGTTTTTGGGGTAGAGGATTTCAAATATTATATTATTAAAGTTCCATAAACAATTATTTCCAGATACAAAATTTTTTCGTTGTCAGACTTGGATAGAAAATCCGGATGTGGAAGTAGTGATTCCTTGGGCAGCGGTTTTTTTATACATGAAGGCGGCGTCAGTAAATTATAATTTTTGGCATACTTACTATACTCACCAAGCTCTTTCAGAATATGTAATAATAAAAAATTGTTAAATGAGCCTATTTGGCATATACAGGGAGAACTATTAATAATAGGTCATAGATTCTTTGGACCAAAATATGAGGTTATAACTAAACATGCTTTAGTAAATTGTTGCTGTGGAAAAAGATACAGGGTGTCAAAATTGTAATTTTTTTTCTTTTTTTGCAATTTCTCAACCCTCTTGACTGATATTCTCCCAATTTGGTAAGGAAACATTTTTTAAGCTAAGAAACAATAATTTATGTATTACATCACGCTAGCCCATGGAGGGCGCCTCATGAGCTATACCCGATGAATATTTTTACTTTTTTTTTTACGAAACGTAGTGGCACTTTTGACTAGAAAATCTCATGCAAAAGTCATTTCTACGTAAAAAATGTACACTTGATAGAACTTGATAATTTCAACCATTTTCAAGAAAACTGCCACATAGATCTCAAAAATTCTTTGAAAAAAAAACTCAATTTTAAAAGGACTAATTGTATTTATTGAAAAATTACTCGTTCTAATGCAACAAACAAAATATACTAAGACTAATCTGGTAATCTGACTAGACTACTTTTTGGTATTTAAGTCGACAAAAAAAAGTGAAATATTAAAATAAAATATAAATACCTACCTACCTACATATAAATATTAAATAAAACAAAACAAAAGGAACTCGTTACATTGGTTAAATTAATTATAGTTTAGAATCATCTCTAAAAAAATGTACTGGTAAAATCCCTAGTTTTTTAAATTTCGAAGGTTGATTCTCTAAAACGACGTTCTTTTTTCTTTAAAAACTCCGCGACTGCTGGTCTTGGATCAAAAATAGCTGTTTTAGCTCCGTTCAATGACACTAAGCGGCGATTATTCATTGTGTCTTCATTCAGTGAAATTCTTCCTGGAGTTTTTATTTTGTTGAAATGAGAAATAGTCCTCTCAGTAGTCATTGAATGGGGGCTTATTAGCAACAACGAGACTAATAACAAAGTACCTGGTGCCAACAATAAGTTTTCTTAATTTATTAGCATGTCTGGTGCCTTCATCGGGAGTATCAATTTCCTGAATTTCCTGAATCAAAGGCCAGCAATCATATACAGTGTGATGTGATGAGTATAGGTATTTGATGCTGCGATCAAAGTATCAGATTAGCCAGAAAAGTATGGCTTTTTGGAATAAATGGATACGCAGTAAAAAATCACTCAAAGATGCTCTTAACCATTGTGGAGGGTGCTGCAAACCAAATTCGATTCGGTCAAGTATAAATAAGGGCAACCCTAGTCAGCACACTAAGATCACCTTTCATGACCACTTTTTCACTAGTAATTTAAGAGGCGGCAAGATTTCATATTTCGAAATACAAATTAAAAAAATGCTGCCCAAGGAATCACTACTTACACATCTAGATTTTCTATCCAAATCTCTCTCTAATTTGAGTGCTAATGAATGGGTTTTGATGAAACCTTGTGCAATGTGTTTGTAATGATGTTAATAAGAAAGTTGAAAAAAAAAGATTAGAATAGGAAATGAAAAGGAATGGAAAAAAAATGAAAAAAAACTGTACTTCCACTGGACGTGGAAGTAGAAATATCGAATTAAAAGAAAAAGTCTAAGTAAATTTTTTCTATCAATATACTGTGCCCATAATATGTAATATTATCACCGCCAAATTGGGGGTTGCTGCTATAAGGGGGTGGCGTGCGCCATTTCCCCACTACTCTGGGCCTTCTAGAGCATGTGCCTAGCATTAACTACCATTTTCCAATGTTTTATTTTGTGTCGTATGCGTTTTCATGTGAGGGCAAAAACCCTTATTCTTAATTTTGTCCTTTGTCTTCGAAATTTCGTTTTTGTTTTTAAAAAGATTATTTTCCAATCAATAAACATTATTGTAGGTAATATGCGCAAAATTCGCAATTTTTTCAATTTCAAGTGGCTTGCGGCATCTCAAACACTAAAGTTAGAACCGTCATATTTTTAACAGTTAATTAACAGATGAAATGATTTCGCCACTATTAGAAATCGCATATCCAAATTTGGTTTTTATTATATTTTTTAAATTTGTAAAATTTTCAAGCGGCTTGCAGCACCTCAAGGACTAAAGATAGAAGCATCACATGTTTAACAGTTAACTAACATACGAAATAGTGAATTTTTGCCAGTACTAGAAATCGCTCATCCAAATTTCACTTTTTCCATCCCTACTACTGTACAGGTATGGCAGTTGAATTTTCTTGTCCTCCAACATTTAAATAGCAAGCTTGTGAGTTTTTCCAGATGTGTACGATTACACACTTTTTTATATTATAGGCTCCCAATATATTAGCCACATTGATTGTATCGTTGTGTACAGTATGTATTAATATTTTTATTTATTTTTAGGACCTAAGTTTGAATGTACAAGCTGCTCGAGGACGTACAGGTCCAAAGGCAATTTAACAAGACACCTAAAGTACGAGTGCAATAAACCTCCACAGTTTAAATGCAGCGAATGCAATTATTCTAGTAAATACAAAGATACCTTAAAATCGCACATTATTTGCAAACATAGGCAGTACCGTCCTCTAGAGTAATAATAAAGTGTATAAGTATATATTTAGTATATCGTTTATTTTTATTTTCTAATTATTATTTTTTATCCATGGTTAAAAAAAATAACGCAATAGAAAATATTTGACACTATTTGATAATATGTCTAATGCATTGCAAAATACATGGGAAAATACTGGTCATTTTAGACAAAAATATGGCTTCTAATCTAACAAAATATATCCTTCATTTTTTTCTAAATCGATTTATTTTGGTGTTTTAAAGAAAATATTAAAAATCGACGAGATCACTACGGTATAAAAAATTATTCAAGGTCAAAGTTCACAAAAACGTTTTTTTTGCGAATATCGCGCTTTCTATGGCTCGGAGGCCAATGGAGGTTATTATGAAAATGAAAGATAATGAAATTCCGCACAAAAATGATATCTTCCATTTTTTATGTACAACGAACGGTTTAGGCATTGTACGTAAAAAATAAATAAAATATTTTTTGTTCAAAAGGACCCCGCAATAATCTTATGGAAATTGGGTTTCGATCAAATCGTCTGAATTTTGGATATGTTTTAGGTTTCGTCATCCCAAGCAAAAGTCTCAATGGGCACAAAGCTCGAAAATCAATACTTTGGCTGCTACTGAGCTTGAAAGCTCCAAAGCTCCACCACAGATTTATTTATTCGTGCAGTCTTTATAGATTTTTAAATAACTTATTTTTTCGATTTTAATGTCATGTTTATGTTTTTGAGGTTGCTGAATTCAAATCCGATGTCAAATTGTCCAAATTGACACTTGACAGTTGTCAATTAGCTGTCAAAGTGCCTTAACAAAGTGCAAATCTTATTTTTATGTTATGAGTTTATGCTGTTTAGGTAACTCAGTTCATGTACGATGTGAATACAATAATTCGACAATTGGCAGCTGTCAACAGGCTGTCCGCTAGCTGTCAAAGTGCAATAACAAAGTGCAAATCTTCCTCCGCGATAGGAATGTGACGGTTTTTCCAAATCTTGGTTTGAAGTAGACACCTGTAAGATTGATTTTTGCAATATAATATGGTCACGTTTATAAGTACATACCTTGAAACGTGTTGCAACAACGCGTCTTCAGGCGGAGGAAGTTCTGCTGCAGATTTCTTGGTTTTCATCGTCATGTTATAACGAAGCTCGTCCAAGCTTGTGCAATTCTTTTGCTTGTACAATTTTTGTACAAAATTTCTCACAGCGTCAATAGCTTCGTTTGTTGGCAGCACTTCAAAAAATTGTAAACTTTCGAATATTTCAGGTGTTTTTATTAAAGTGTCAAATACTGTTTTCTTGCCAATTTTATAAAATGAACTCGTTGAATCTGAACCTGTCAAAGCATGTACTGATCAAGTCAAGACACAGCACTGCACTGGTTGCGAATAATATGTCAGTTGAATTATACACCTGAGTACTCGTCGACAATAACCGAGTAATGCAGGTTATTTCAATAACCTGATAACCGGTTATTTTTCACTCGAGTGATCCCATTACTAGTCCGTAGTCGATAATTCGCTCTCTCTCGCACTCCCAGTGAGGAGAACAGCTCGCCAGACACGACGTTATAAAAATGCCTCTAAAAACTTTATTTTTGAAACGCGACCATATGTTATGGGAGAGCATATATTGGTATTGCTTCAATTCAACCAAACATGGTAAAAAAATTGAAATCCATATCGTGAAAAAAAAAGTTAAGCACAACTGAATTCGGAACTTTCTCAATTCTGCCGTGTTCCGCTCGGAAAAAAAAATAACTACGACTAAAATTGAAGGTGCTTTCTACATTAAAAATTATATACTCGTTCCATACCCAATAGTACATCAGTGAAACAAAAATTAGTAATTTACGTTACTTGGCTATGGAGAAAAAAAAACATCAGTTTGCGGAGGAGGCCCGTACGAAAATAGACATTTTCAAGATTCAGTCGCTCATATTTTTTTTCAGTACCACCCAAAATTTTCGTAAAGAGAGATTCTGATGCTTTAAACATTTCTGAACAAGATGGTTTTTATCCCATATCTTTCTACTCCGAAAATATTTTTAATGAGCTACGACGTTCTATCCGTTCCACTATTTTGCTTGGGATGACGAAACCTAAAACATATCCAAAATTCAGACGATTTTCCATAAGATTATTGCGGGGTCCTTTGATCATCTTTCATTTTCATATAGTCGGGGAGCTCTCCCTAGCTGTACGTGCATCTCCCCCGCCCGATCCTTGGGGACAATGTTTTTCATAAAGATTAAAGCATAAGGAACAATTTAAGACATGTCCTTAAAAAACTGGCTGTACTTTCAAAATGGCGGCCATATGTTAAAAAAAACTGTTGCCAATGTTGTTTTTGTCATTTAACACAAAAACTAAAAAAGATGGACAAAAAGCAACGTGCATAAAATTTTCTACAATTTTGTTCCTATACAATATTTTGATAGGAGTTACCATTTTCCAGATAAATGAGCCCAAAATTAAGAAAACATGGAAATTCATATATCGGTAAATCACTTAGAGGAAATAACTGTGACAATTATTGTAAGGCGTATAATATAACTCTATATTATTAACATAAAATAAAATATAATAAACTGAAAAAAATTAATAAGAATAATAATATTATAATTTGCAGACATTTATCTCGAAAACGGTAACAATGGTATCTGGAAAATGGTAACTCCTATCCAAAATTGTAGAAAATTTAATGCACTTTGTTTTTGTGCAGAAAGTTTTTCTCCATCTTGTTTAGTTTTTGTGTGACAAAAACAATATTTGCATTTTTTTTTAACGGACGCCATTTTGAAAGTACAGCCAGTTTTTTTTAGGACATGTCTTAAATTGTTCCTTAGGCTTTAATCTTTATGAAAAACATTGTTCCCAAGGATCGGGAACAGTTAAGGTGGGCTTTCGTAGTATTACGTTTTGTATTGAATTTTATTTTTATTTTAAGAGCTGAATCATTTTTCTGGAAAATGGTAACTCCTATCCAAATATTGTATAGGAACAAAATTGTATGCACTTTGTTTTTTGTGCAGAAAGTTTTTCTTCATCTTTTTTAATTTTTGTGTTAAATGACAAAAACCATATTTGTAAATTTTTTTTTAAACGGACGCCATTTTGAAAGTGCAGCCAATTTTTGGAGGGGGGGGGGGGGTTGCACGTACACTTAGAGTGGACTCCCGTAGTAATAATAATATAATATAATAGTTAATAGAAAAAAAATCCAATCAAAATTACAATAAAAATTTGTATAATGTGCTTACACATTATACACAAATTTTGAACGAAAAATATTTTATTCATTTTTTACGGACAATGCCTAAACCGTTCGTTGTACATAAAAAATGGAAGAGATCATTTTTGTGCGGAATTTCATTATCTTTCATTTTCATAATAACCTTAATTGGCCTCAGAGCCATAGAAAACGCGATATTCGCAAAAACCGTTTTTTGTGAACTTTGACCTTGAATAATTTTTTATGCCGTAGTGATCCCGTTGTCGATTTTTTATATTTTCTTTAAAACACCAAAATAAATCGATTTAGAAAAAACAAATGAAGGAAATATTTTGTTAGATCAGAAAAGTCTAATTTCACTAAATACAAATAAAACTTTCATAAAACTGTTTTATAGTGTCGGTACCGAACTTTCTTAAGGTTTGCAGAAATATTTATATAATTATTTTGTAATGGTTCCAATAAGCTTTATAAAATGTCACCTACTGAAGTATTTTATAAGATGGTTCCAATTTTATGTTTATTATTGCAGTAAAAACTTTTTGACAGTATCCCTGAGAGTAATGCTGTTTTATAAAATTTGTGGCAGAAACGTTTCCGCAGCTTTTATAAAATACAGAATTGCTAGTTGGGTTGTGTTTAAAAACATTTAAAAAGTTATATTATAATTTTGATATAATTTATAACAATATTCTTGAATTGTTCTATACGAATCTGCGAAGCCATAATTCCTAGCAGGACCTTACCTTCCTCCCCCCCCCCCCCCTCTATAATTTGTGAAGATTACATAGTATACTAACATAATTCTTTCAGAAGCTTTGACAAGATTTACTTGCTCGAGTTGTGGAAGAAGTTATAAGTTTAAAGGAGGTTTAACAAAACATTTGAAATATGACTGTAACAGGGATCCGCAGTTTCATTGCGATATTGCTAACTGCACTTATACCTGCAAACGGAAAGACCATTTAAAGTCTCATTACAGGCATAAACACGGTCTACTTTGAATTGTTCAGGAAAATACAGTGCAATAGTGTATTTATTTTGTTAAATAATATTAATATAATATTGAAAAGAAAATGTTTTAATACCAAATTGTACACCCAAATAAAGTTTTGATATAAGTAAACGCTCTTTTTCTTCATATGAAAGCACTGCAGTTGATAGATTCGACTTTTACTTGGTGAAAATTCATGTCACATGAGATACGCGCAACGTCACAAATAGCAGGATTGGAGCAGGTAAACGAGGGACGCTCGACCCAACATTTCTACGCCCATGCAAAACCAGTTTCTTTTATGCCCAAAGATTAGGTACATATAGTACTAATACATTTATGTATCTCTATTTTCTAGAACTGTAAGATTTTAAATTGTTTACGTAAGTCACTCGGACTATATAAAAAAAAAACACCTATGTTGTTGAACTGTTGTTTTATACGAGTCTGCGAAAATATAATTTCTAACATGACCTTACTTTTTCTCCTCTATAATTTGTGAAGATTTCATAATATACTAACATAATTCTTTTAGGACCTTTGCATAGATTTACTTGTCCAAGTTGTCGAAGAAGGTATAAGTTTAAAGGCAGTTTAACAAAGCATCTGAAATATGAATGTAACAGGGTTCCACAGTTTCATTGCTGCATTGCTAACTGCAGTTATTCCTGCAAACGGAAAGACCATTTAAAGTCTCATCACAGGCATAAACACGGTCTACTTTGAATTGTTCATGAAAATACAGTACAATAGTTAGTTATTTACTGATTGTGTATTTATTTTGTTCTAGGAAAACAGTAATATTTTTGTTTGTTATAGCGTGTTCCACATGTAATTCAGCGATATAAAAAAGCTCGCAAAAGAGCGTAAAGGACACTGACCGCCTTTGATTAATGTACCGCCCGCCGGTCCACGTTGACTTCATAGTTATTCCAACCTATCATAATTTCGGTAGGGAAATTTCAACCAATTATATTCAGTGGGAGTGGCCTACATTGTTGTTGGGAAATATGTGACCATTTTTTTGTGATGATAATAAAAGCAGCCAAACACTTTTATGGCCTTTTATGTAAATAGGCTGAAATTGATACATGGTCGGTACCCTTTAAGTTTTTTTGCAAGCTTTTCTATATCGCTGGATTATCTATGGACCAAACTATAAAAAAAGTGTATTCAGTACGTTGCAGTTTTCACAGTGTAATAATTATTGAAAATTAGTTGCTAAAAGAAAATGTTTTGATACCAAATTGAAATTATACACCTAAATAGAGTTATTAATTATATTCAGTAAATGCTATTTTTGTTCGTATAAATATATTGTAGTTGATAGATTCAACTTTTACTTGATGAAAATTCATGTGACATGAGATACGCGCAGCGCTACAAATACCAGGAATGGAACATGTAAACGAGAGACCCTTGCCCCAACATTTTTGCGCTCATTCGAAACCAGTTTCGTTTATGCCAAAAACTGTTTTGCTAAATTATTTACGTAAGTCACTCGAACTATATGAAAAAAAAAAACACCTATTTCTTGAATTGTTGTTCTATACGAGCCTGCGAAACTCTAATTTCTAGCACGACCTTATATTTTTCCACATTATAATTTGTGAAGATTACATAATATACTAACATAATTCTTTCAGAATCTTTGCTACGATTTAATTGCCCGAGTTGTCGAAGAAGGTATAAGTTTAAAGGCAGTTTAACAAAACATTTGAAGTATGAATGTAACAAAGTTCCACAGTTTCATTGCTACATTGCTAACTGCAGTTATTCCTGCAAACGGAAAGGCCATTTAAAGTCTCATCAAATGCATAAACACGGTCTACTTTGAATTCTTGTGTATTTATTTCGTTTTAGGGAAACAGTAATATTTTTGTTTGTCAAAAAAAGTGTTTTCAGTATGTTGCAGTTTTTACAGTGTAATAAAGATTGAAAATTAGTTGCTAAAAGAAAATGTTTTAATTCTAAATTATACACCTAAATAGAGTTATTAATTTTATGCAGTAAATGCTATTTTTGTTCATATAAAAATATTATAGTTGACAAATTTGACTTTTATATTTTACTTAGTGAAAATTCATGAGATACGCGCAGCGCCACAAATAGCAGGAATGGGACAGGTAAACGAGGGATGCTTGCCCCAACATTTTTGCACCCATTCAAAACCAGTTTCGTCTATGCCAAAAAATGTAGGTACAAAATGCTTATATACCTATTTATCATTTTCGTTGTTCTATACGAATCTGCAAAACCCCATTTTCTAGCACGACCTTACCTTTTTCCCCCTCTATAATTTGTAACGATTACATAATATACTAACATAATTCTTTCAGAACCTTTGCTACGATTTAATTGCCCGAGTTGTCGAAGAAAGTATAAGTTTAAAGGCAGTTTAACAAAGCATTTGAAATATGAATGTAACAAAGTTCCACAGCTTCATTGCTACATTGCTAACTGCAGTTATTCCTGCAAACTGAAAGGCCATTTAAAGTCTCATCACAGACATAAACATGGCCTACTTTGAATTGTTCATGAAAATACAATGCAATAGTTAATTCCTTGCTAATTGTGTATTTATTTTGTTCAGTAATATTTTTGTTTGATAAAAAAATGTATTTAGTCTGTTGCAGTTTTTACTATGTAATAAATATTGATAATTACTTGTTAAAAGAAAATGTTTTAATACTAGATTAGACACCCAAATTGAGTTATTGATGATATTCAATTAATACTATTTTTGTTCATATAAAAACATTGTGGTTGATAAATTACTTGTGAAAATTCATGCCCCATGAGATACGCGCAGCGCAAGAAATAGCAGAATTGAAGCAGGTAAATGGGGGACGCTCTCCCCAATATTTATGCACCCATTCAATATCAATATCACTTTCTTTTATGCCCAAAGATTTAGATATAAAGTGCTTATTATTTTCAATTCGCGCATTTTTAACTACATTCTGATAAAATATGAAACCTTTAATAAAATGTGATAATACCAGCGAAAAGTGTACTTCCTATATCTTCTGTCCTGTTTTGTTTAATCATAGCTTATTGACATATTCCCTTGCAATATATAAAATAATACTCGACAATTTAATTTGGGTAATCACTCTGCTTTAAAATGTAGTCCAGTAAGTCCGAAACTACAATCACAATTAGAAAAGTAAAAGTGATATTTAACAAAAAATGTATTTGTTAATTTTACAAGCTTTTATTTATTTAACTTGCTTTGTAAGTTAGTTAGTTAGTATGTTTAGGAGGATTCGTGTAAATCAGTTTTGAACCACTTAACGATGTTTAGTTGAGCTGAAATTTTGCATACACGTGTAGTTCTGGTGACAATACAATGATATGTTGCCAAAAGTGTGTTTTTTAGTTTTAACACTATAATTTGATCGAATAGAGTATTCACTCAGACGTTGTATTCTAAGAAATGGCGAAGGATCCGGTTTTATGTAAGGGCGACGCAATGAATATAAAATAATAATTAAGACTTAACTAAAAATTTACAAGTAAAATTAAAGTTAAAATAAACTTTTTAAAAATAAGATTTTATTGTTATTTAGGTGTACTAAAACTAAAAGAATTAAAATAAAAAAAATTAATTGTCTTAAAAGCTTGTCGCGTGAATAGAAATAATAAAAAAAATACTTACTTAGGTACTTGTCAATTCTATGTCAAACAAAATTAATGCCTTTATGAACTTTTCGCCCGCGACATGCTTTTAAGAAAACTAATTTTTTTTATTTATATTTGTTTAATAGGAATTATCGTCACATACATACATAGAGGCGGACCGACATACAGGGTGATTCTTTTAAGGCGGCCATTAGAATATTTCCCACTTGCAGATGAGATAGAGATTTGAGATTTGGTACCCTACCATAGTCGACCATTGCGGGTCCGAAAATAATAATTTCAAGGTGGCGGCACTTCCCGAAATACCGGAAGTCGATACCAACTTGCTTATTTTAAATGGAACACCCTATATATTTTGGACTTTTCGAAATGATCAAAAATTCTGAGTCAAAACATGTGAACACCCTATACCTAAACCGAGCAGTTTCGGAGATATTTGATATTTTATAAAAAATTTGACAGGTGCAACGGTTTGCAAGAACCATTATAACTTTCTTCGTGTAGGAGATCCTTATTTGCTCTTTGGTACGTAGAAAGAACACAAGATGAGCTACTCTCTACAAAACAAATAGATTCCAAAATAGTATACCAAGTGTTTTAATTTTCACGTTACATTTTGTTAAATTCAAACCTCAAAAACTTTTTTATTTCAAATGGAACACCCTGTATTTTTTTACATCAAATTATGTTAAATTAAATTCCCTTTTTTCTAGTATGCATTGTAGGGGTTAAAGTTACAACTTTTCGAAATATTGGCGATTTTCTTAAATGTCCAAAAATTTTTAATAAAAATTGCCATCAACTTACCCATGATTAGAAACAATCATTAATGTCAGGCATTATTTTATGTTAAAAAGCACCAGCACGTTTAAATTACACCCGCGAAGACTTTTAGGTTTGTTTATTATTTATGGAGGATGTGATAAAGTAACACATTTGCTACTCGATACCCACAAGAACAGAAACCATCCACCATCCACTGTAAACCACATATTGGATAATTTTAGAATATTTGGCTGTGTCAAATAGCACGTGCTAATTTTTTTTATGGCAATCGATGTAGAATAAAATTTGAGGTGGACTTATATCAGCATGTCCTATATCTACACATGTACTTTGAATTTTTCGCAAGTTTTTGTTGAAAATTATAATTCATCCAAAAAAAGTAGAAGCCTATGAAACAATTGAAACAATAAAGTGGGTATCGATTAGCAAATGTGTTACATGTTCTTGGTATTTTATCACATTCTCCATAAATAATAAACAAATCTAAAAGTCTTCGTGGGTGTAATTTAAACGTGCTGGCATTTTTTAACAAAAGAGAATGACTGACATTAATGATTGTTTCTAATCATGGGTAAGTTGATGGCAATTTTTACTAAAAATTCTTGGACATTTAAGAAAATCGCCAATATTTCGAAAAGTTGTAACTTTAACCTACAATGCTTATACTAGGAAAAAGGGAATTTAATTTAACATAATTTGATGTAAAAAATACAGGGTGTTCCATTTGAAATAAAAAAGTTTTTGAGGTTTGAATTTGACAAAATGTAACGAAAAAAATAAAACACTTGGTATACTATTTTGGAATCTATTTTTTTTGTAAAGAGTAGCTCATGTTGTGTTCTTTCTACGTACCAAACAGCAAATAAAGATCTCCTACACGAAGAAAGTTATAATGGTTCTTGCAAACCGTTGCACCTGTCAAATTTTTTATAAAATGTCAAATATCTCCGAAACTGCTCGGTTTAGGTATAGGGTGTGCTACATGTTTTGACTCAGAATTTTATGATCATTTCGAAAAGTCGAAAATATATACGGTGTTCTATTTAAAATAAGTAAGTTGGTATCGACTTCCGGTATTTCCGGAAGTGCTGCCATCTTGAGATTATTATTTTCGGACCCATAATGGTCGACTATGGTAGGGTACCAAATCTCAAATCTCTATCTCATCTGCAAGTGTGAAATATTCTAATGGCCGCCTTAAAAGAATCACCCTGTATAGATACATATTTTTTAGATATTTGAAATCTAGGTATTATGAAACGAACTTCGACGTACTAGCCCGGGCGGCAGCGACCTTTTGGAGCTAGTCATTTCATTAAGGCTGATTTTTATTTATATAATAGTCTATTACGTACACATACACGAAACGGCGGACAGCTGCTCAAGTAAGAGTGGTGGTAGGTGCTGGAGCGCCTCCCATGCGTAAAAAATTTATTGAAATACAAACATACCATTAAAGTTGAAATTTTGTATGTTGTTTAATAATGTTAAAAAGTGATAAAAAAATCATAGTCAGCTGTTAAAATGGCGGTGGATAATACGTCCGCTGCTCATATAAACATGTTGATTAAAAGTTTGAATTTTAGTAATTTCATCAAGGTTCAAATTTTGGTATATAACAATATGTATAATGTATTTGACGAAAAATTGAGTCAGCTGATGGTGAGAGGGGGGAAGGTTATCAGCTGACGCCATAAACAATGTAGTTTGGTGCTAGGGCAGCGCGCAGGCCATATGTATTGAGCATCGCGTATTGTTTTCGTAACAGAAGCTGACTGCTTTTCCCTTATGACAAACCCAGCTGATTATTATTTTTATTCAATGTATTTAATACTGTATTATATACTTGAATAACATTTTTTTTTCCTATTTAATTAATAGAAAACTTTCACGCTTAAAAATATCTTGAATTAGATAAGTTAAAATAACGAGAGAAAACACATTATTTAAAAATTAATGAGAGGGAACTTTTACTTCCTTCACTTTAATACAATTTATATGAGACTTTCAATGTCGCTATCTTCCTCTTCGTCATCGGAATCGAACGCCTCTATCCCCTTCTCTATCCCTTCTTCATTATCTATAAATAAAATAGGACATATATGAAAAATTGAAGCGTTAGTTAATTAATATTATATAGTTATTTATAAAATGCACAAATTCTAGTACTAAAGCAAAAACAAATGATTTCTTTTGAAATTGAAGAACAAATTTTGTATCATAATTTACCTATTTTTTTTTTTTAGTTTTATAAAATACAAATATTGTATAAAAATTATTATTAAGTACTTAAAATTAACATAAAATAATAGTATTTTAATACCTTCACCTATCTTCAATCGGATCCAGTGTAATTTCAGAAATGGTTAATGTCAGTTGTTCTCCTTCGAACCATTTGAAAAAATATATTTTTTCTTTTTTTCCCAACCATATTTATCCGGAACATTACTTGGAATTTTGCAAAAGCATGTGCCCAAAGATTCTCGATATAAAATGTGCGTTAAAAATGCTGTTGCAATTTGGACTGGCAAGGTGGTAATAACGATCCGTCGATATTGTTTTTTGGCAGCCAAAATACGTCATCGTTTTCCATAATTTGGTATATTTTCATGAAAGTCGTCAAACGTGCTTTATTAATTTCAGTAATTACTTTGAAGCCATATATACGGAAAATCTGTCAGTTTTTGTTGTATGTTTTAATTTCAATATTTTTTTTACGCGTGGGTGGCGTTCTCGTAGCTTCCCCCACCGCGGGTGCGCCAGCTGACCGCCGTTTCGTGTATGTACATATGTACAAGCAATAAACTACTACATATATGAAAATAAGCCTTAATGGCATGAGTCCCAAAAATGTCTCCCGGTGTATACTTACATGTTTGTTTAGCGACAAATATTATAAATTCGTATCCGATTGTCATAGTTAAGAACGACCCCCTTGTAAGTTTTAATAACATATTTTGATATGTTTCCAACACGTTTCCTGTTTTAGGTAAAAGAATTTACATTTGTCCAAACTGCAGAAAAATCTACGGACACAGACAGTCGCTGCACAGACACAAGAAATTTGAGTGTGGAAAACCACCATTGTTTAAATGTGGCATGGCAGGATGTTACTTTCAATCTAAAATTAAGCATAATCTTACACAACATATGGCTAGACATTTTGCAATTTTGAAAGATCAGCGAGTCAAATCTCGAGACGGCGGAGTACCTGTAAAAAGAGCCTCGCCTCCTGATTTTTTTACGGACCACTGAAGGAAATATTGTGTCCGTGAAGTTGGCCGCTTCAAATGAGATTTCTTATATTTCTTCCTTACCATCGTTTAGTAACTATTTGTAACTTATATACCAAAATTTTTAACTCATTCCATTAGAGAAATATTTTTGATGTTAACTTCCCGGTAACTGCACAACTATTATAGTAGAGGTTCAGAATTCGAAAAAGTCGTTTAGAAACGTGTCCCATGGAACATTGAAAGGTAAAAATGTACTGATTGCGCTATTATATAGTACTTGATATGTATATACACCCCCTAAATTCGTCTGGCGATATCGGTGTCCAAACAACCCCAGGGGTGAAAAACCGAAAAAAACGGAAAATTAGATTTTTGCTTTATCTTTCTAGCAGTTTTTTAATTTTTGATGAATTATCCATAATAACAAAGTTGTGGCTATTTATATGCAAAGGAACTATATTGTTTAAAGCGTAAAATATTTCCTAAAACCTTGCGTGGCTCTCTTATTATGCGAATATTTATTTTGTTATTTTGGCAAATTCGTTCCACTCGTGATTGTGGACAGACCAACTAAAATTTTAAAAATTTAATAAGAATAAAAGTTGTAGCGTATACTATCAAGATTCAATTAATTTTTTCAGTTTTGAATTTCGATCATAAATAAGCGAGTTATGAATTAAAAAGTTAGTTGTTGTCAAACTTATGCCACAACCCCAGCCGCATCTATCTACTTCAACCGTTTCCCGTCGCATTCTAAGATGCCTCCCGCCCGTCACGCGGCCCGCGGAGCGGGCGAATGCATATTTATAATAGGTACTGGCATGTTAGTCAGGAATCAGGAATCAGGAGCCACTAATTCGATCATAGGGTGTGCACTCGAAGATATAGTTTTAAAAAAAATAATACATTATCCGAAATGACCTTGCGGATCTGAATCCAGAGGGCGCCATTCTGTCCGCGATTGCAAAAAAGCGTAAAAATTTTTTTTCTGAAAATTTTTGTGTCACTGAAAATTGATTAATTTTATGTTCCCACCGCATTTACAGGATTATTTTTTAACATTTCTTAATGATTCTCAAACCAACGGAAAGCTTATTCTTTCTAGATTCAGGTGCTGCTAAATAATTCTCAAAATTGTTGGTAACAATTTCAGCAATTTTAAAAATTTTCAATTTTACTTGTGGTTGGGATTTGAAAAATAATGTACTTGTTAGGGGGGGTTAGAATACATAATAGATTGCTACTGTGAGGGTAAATGTATTAGCTGTTAATTTAGTTTAAGTATAATGGATGTATATTTTATTATTATTATTATTTTTGTATTGTTATTTCTCAAGTACAAAAAGTAAATTTAAGTTCATTTAATTAGCTGTACGGTTTTTTGTCTCTAATCAATATTTTAAGTTAAAATATAATAATTTTTGGTTCTCTAGTAAACTAATCTTTAAATACCTTCGTTTTTTTTTTCATAATGACAAATGATAATATTTACGTATAAGTAATACGCATTGTAAATTTTTTGCAATCACAGTATATTGTCAGCAAGTTACCGATCGGCCACAGCACGCGGACGTGTAAGCCAAAACGATAGCAGAAATAACGGAGCGCTGTACAAAAATAGTCCTATCTTTTAAAACGATAAAACAATGCAGATAATTCTTTCACTAAAAACTGCTCCATTCTATTCCGCAGATTTCATATCATAGAATTATGCAACTATCTATAATAGTTTTTAAAATGTCTCGATGCTGAAATTTACCGTGTACTCTTCAGGCATCCTTTGTTTAAACAATTTCTGTAGCATTTGTTAACAAAAATTTCGAAAATTATTTGACAGCATCAGAATCTAGAAAGAATAAGCTTTCCATTAGTTTGAAAATTATTAAGAAATATTAAAAAATAACCCTGTAAATGAGGTGGGAATATAAAATTAATCAATTTTTAGTGATACAAAAATTTTCGGAAAATATTTTTTTACGCTTTTTTGCAATCGCGGACAGAATGGCGCCCTCTGGATTTAGATGCGCAAGGTCATTGCAGATAATGTACATATTTTACTTCCACGTCCAGTGGAAGTATAGTAACGACAAAAAAAATTTTAAAAATTTTTATTGTTCAAATAGGCTTAGAAAGTTACGAAACGTCGAGATTTTAAGCGAAAAAAAAATTTCTGTCTGTCGGTCTGTCGGTCTGTCTGTAACTTTTTTTGTGCGCACGTTTACTCTGGAACCGTTTGAGATATTGACTTGAAATTTGGTACACGTATGTACTTTAACGAGATCTAGAACTAGATTATATTTTCATCTTGTTCCATCGAAGGGTTGTGGGGTAAATTGGGGTAAATTTGGGGAAAATAGGTAAATCAAGCAGGTAAGAGCCCAGAAAATTGGTATTTAGTATATACAAGAGAAGGTGAGGTCTCAAAAAAAAATTTGGCATTAGCCACCCCCATTACCACCCCCACCCCATTATTAAAGGGGATGAAAAAAAATTGTGATTTAGGGTGTGTACAAGAACCAGAAACCTCAAAATGTTTTTTTACTTCATCCACCCCCACTACCACCCCCTATCACCACCCCCACCCCGCTGCCAATGAGGGGTATCGTTTTATGGGTTTTTGGGGTAGAGGATTTCAAATATTATATTATTAAAGTTCCATAAATAATTATTTCCACATACAAAATTTTTTCGTTGTGAGTGACTTAGATAAAAAATCTGGATGTGGAAGTAGTGATTCCTTGGGCAGCGGTTTTTTCAATACTATATCTTCGAGTGCACACCCTGACATTTTAGGAGCGTCTTTTGAGAAGCTTGATTCCCGACTATGTAGAAAATTGTTAATTACATCTTTTTAGTGTTTTTTTGATTAAGTACTCTTATATATTTATGCAATTATTGTAAAATATGGAGTCTTCATGTAGCAATATGGATTAAACGACAAATGTTTGTAAATCAAATTGTACAATTTAATAATTTGTAACTAAACTGGTAAATTATGTGAAAGTACTACTGACTAAAACTGTTTAAAAATAATAATTTTAGTAAACAATGAGGAGCGTGTAACATTATTATGGATATTAAAAACTCAAAGGGAAAGTGCATAAAACATTTTACTCTGTTTTCACAAGCAAAAAAATATTTATCTTTTAAATAATGGGAAAGGGAAAAAATTAAGGAATTGTTGTAAAGCAGATAATACTGCCGTAAATCGATACAACTAAATTTTTTAAAATAAATATCATTTCAGGATGTGCAATAGGTAGTTTAAATTTATACCATAGAAAAAATAGGTTCGATTTTTTCTGTCTTACCGCCAGATATATTCGAAAATTAACTGTTCCTCTTCAAATTTAACCCCCATAAGACTCTTTTATAGGTCCTCAAGTCCACAAATAGAGTATCGCGAATTCCCTGGTTGACTGGTGGAGTAGCTATGTTAAACTCCGCCAGGACTTAATATAAATAAAATTATTATTATTATTTTTGACGTACACTATACACTATGTTCTAATGTTTATGATATTGTTCAAACAATTATAATTTATTTACCAATTTTATTTTGCTATAAATTTAATGTATATCAAAATATAATTGTTTAAACAATTTTAAATGCTTAAAAATGTTAAGAAAAACTCAAACACTAATTAATAATATAATATAATAGGTTGTACAAAAAAATCACAAATAAACAAAAATAAAAATCAAAAGTACGCGATACTCTATGTTTGCCCTTACGGTCATTTCTAGGACCCTATAAAAGGGTCTTATGGAGGTTCATTTATGGAAATAAAATAGATGGTCTCGGAGGCACGTGTTCAGCCGATTTTGCTCTAATTTCTTTCTTTTCACTACAAATTTGAATTACCCGCCCCCTATTGCACATCTTGAAATCAAATATTAGAGAAAATTCACTAATCTTTGCTGAAATTACATTTATTTAAAAAATATACTCGAATTACGGTATTTTTGTCTGGTTTACAATAATTCCGTAATTTGTTCCCGCTGGTTCTGATTTCAGTCTCTCTAATATAATATAATAATATCCACCTTCCTATTATTTCAAAGAGAAATATTTTTTTGCTTGTGAGAGTTTTATGCCACATTACCTTTGAGTTTTCAATGGCAAATATTTTGCACAGTCCACATTGTTTACTAAAATTATTATTTCTGAACAGTTTTAGTCAGTAGTACTTTCACATAATTTACCAGTTTAGTTACAAATTCTTAAATTATACAATTTGATTTACAAACATTTGTCGTTTAATCCGTATTGTTAGATGAAGACTCCATATTTTACAATAATTGTATAAATATATAAGAGTACTTAATAAAAAAAACACTAAAAAGATGTAATTAACAATTTTCTACATGCCAGTGCCTATTATAAATATGCATTCGCGCGTGAGTATATAGAGCTCCGCGGGCCGCGTGACGGGCGGGAGGCATCTTAGAATGCGACGGGAAACGGTTGAAGTAGAGATAGATGACTAGGGTTGTGGCATAATTTTGACAACAACTAACTATTTAATTCATAACTCGCTTATTTATGATCGAAATTTAAAACTGAAAAAAGTAATCGAATCTTGATAGTATACGCTACAACTTTTATTCTTATTAAATTTTTAAAATTTTAGTTGGTCTGTCCACAATCACGAGTGGAACGAATTTGCCAAAATAACAAAATAAATATTCGGATAATAAGAGAGCCACGCAAGGTTTTAGGAAATATTTTACGCTTTAAACAATACAGTTCTTTTGCATATAAATAGCCATAACTTTGTTATTATGGATAATTCATCAAAAATTAAAAAAATTGCTAAAAAGATGAAGCAAATATCTAATTTTCTGCTTTTTCCGGTTTTTCACCCCTGGAGGTTGTTTGGACACCGATATCGCCAGACGAATTTAGAGGGTGTATATACACGTCAAGTATTATATAATGGCCTAATCAGCACATTTTTACCTTTCATGTTCCACGGAAGTCAACAAAGATCTTGATTTCAACTCTACTATTAATGTTTTTGGTTTACACCTGACTGGTGACTGTCATTTAGTAATTAATTTGTAACTATTGCATATGTATATCTACAGTGTCATAAGTGCTGGAAACGTAAACAGGACACTTCGATTCATCAAAAGTCTTTAATCAGATTTACATTTTTTTTGTGCCCCAAAAATTAAATGATCATCTAGTCGCGTCAATATAGAAAAGTTAAAAATTGATGTGTTTTCTGGCAAAGGACCAATTGGAATAATTTTTTTTGCAAATTGTTTATTGAGAACTAGGTCTAAAGAACATTGGTAAAAAAAAAGAAACAGACCACTGGAACTTTTCTATTAATAAACTAGCAATTTCAAGCACTACACAAATTAACTAAATTTGTTAATTTGCTATGTCGGAAAGTATTTGAGAAAACCGACTGAAAATGTATACTCGAGGGTTTTCGAGGTCGCTCTTATACGATTTTGAAGTGAAAGTTGGAAAATTCAAGATTGGCGGCTTTGAAGTATAAAAACGCGATATATTTTTTAATATTATTTAATAATTTTTTAAGGCAATTGTTATTGTTTTAATTTAATACATAATTTTTAAAATTGAAAATAATGGTCTTAAGATAGTAAATATTTAGTACACAATTTAAACTTTGTTTACATGCATTTTACGTGGAAATTAAAGAAGTAAAAAGTGTCTACACAGTTATAAAAATTGTTTACTTAAAAGATATATAAAAATATAAATTTAATTAAACACCATTATTTAAAATATTTTTTTTCACTTTCATTTGAGTTGTTTATAAATGAAAATATTGCTCGTCTTGTTCTTCATCTTCATTTCTTTCTTCTTCTTGAACATCGTCGATTTCATTATCGCAAAATAATGTATTCAACATATTATTGAGGTAAATCTCATCTCTTCCTATCGAAAAGTTTGGTACTAATATTAAGGAGGAACTAAGGATGGTGTCTTTACCGTATGTAAATCCCGGGATCAAGAAAGCGCGCTGCATTTAAAATTTGTATGCCCTTTGAACTAATTAACAGTAAAATTAATTCAGTAATGGGTAAGTAAATTACATCTTTTTAAAATATTTTTACTAAAAAAATGTTGAAAAATTTACCCGAATATTTTAAAAAATGGTTACTTTATTTAAATATACTAAAGTTAACCCCCAATTGGGGTGAAGAAGAGTTACTCATAAATCATATATTTAGGTGCTAAATGGCATTCTAAATGCCTTTTTATTCTTGTAATTTTTCTCAAAAATGTAAACTTCAGCCAGAGAATCTCATTTTTATACTTCATAGCCGCCATTTTGGGTCAGCCATCTTGAATTTTCCAATTTTCAAAATTGTAATCAGCGACCTCAAAATCTCATTTCCCATTTTCAGTCGGTTAGCAAGTTAACGAGTCTAATTAAATTGTTTAGTGCTTAAAATTGTTTGTTTATTAATAACAAAATAGAGCAGCGAAGAAGAGGTAAAATTGTGTCGTTTTTTTTTATAAGCTTAGAACAAGATCAGACACAGTGGGTATTACCGACAACATCATTTTACACATAAAAACACGAAATACGACATTTTTTGGTGTCACAGATATTATTTAAAAAAACGTGCAAAATTTAATTTTTTTTTTTTAAATTATGTTCTTTTGTACATCTATTGCCATATCTTAAAAATGAATTGAGCTATCGATGTGAACTTTTTTTGTTATAAAACACACACTTAAGCGCTTCTTTCTGTACATAGGATTGCTAATAGAAAAAAATGTGAACATGCCAAAAACGTAGATGACCCTCAAAGTTTAGAGAATACACCATCAAATTTTCACTAAGCGAGGAACTTTTTTGTTTTTGAAAATTTTGTGTAACATGCTATGAAGAAAATGAAGTCAATAGACTAAAAAAGTTTTTAGAAAAAAAATATTTTCATTATTAGCAATAGTTTACTAGTTACGAATTTTTTAATATGGAGGAATTGTCGAAGCGTACGCGCGCGGCACTTAAGAATAATAATGATTATGTATTGCGTGTAACGGAACTTTTCATTATTATTTTTTTATGTTTAGGACTGTTTTATCACGTTTTGAGATCTGAAAGGATAACTTATTTTTTCCAGTGGCGCATTAAGGACTAAGGTTGAAGGCAAAAAGGAATTAAAATTCTTAAATAGAGTACCTGGGATAAAAATGCATTGCATTGGGATCTCGGAAACGGTAAAAAATAATATTATAGTAAATGGAAAAAAAAGTTGCGCAACTAGGGGGCTAATAAAATTCCATAAACTGAATTTTAGGAAAAGTAATAATTTTGGAGTGTTTTGATAAAAAGTAAACTATTGAGTTTTCCTTTTTTTTGCGTTATTATTGGAGCTAAATAGAAAAGACAGTTTCTTAAAGCACTTTTTTTTGAACGTGGCCATCTTAATATTTGTATCCGACATTTCCTGTGTCAGAGTCCCTATCCGAAACTCCCATGCATTGCATTTTTACCCTAGATCCACACAATAATTGCGTAAACGAGTTATTTTCGCCTAAATTAGGTAACAAAAAAGAAAAAATACCCTAAATTAAGTCTCTTTTAATATCCGCAGCCCTAATTATAGAAATCCTGTTTCCATGGCTTGTGCACGAGTTTATCGTTCTCCTCTATTACCACGCCATATAAAATCCACTCCATTTTACAATGAAACTTAGATTGCTTTTTTATCTTAAATATTTTTTTAGCAGATAATCCACGCACAATTCGCACAATGGCCATACGTTCTACAATATAATACAAGTGGTAATAAGGGAAAGAATATCGTTACACATTTTACTTCCACATCCAGTGTAAGTATAGTATCGACAAAAATATTTTTGAAAATTTTTATTGTCCAAATAGGCTTAGAATGTCATGAAACGTCGAGATTTTAAGTTTCAGCAAAAAGAAATTCTGTCTGTCGGTCTGTCTGTAACTTTTTTGTGCGCACGATTATTCCGGAACCGTTTAAGATATTGACTTGAAATTTGGTACACGTACCTATGTATTTTAACGAGATCTGGAACCAGATTATTCCGTTAAAGGGTTGGGGGGTAAATGGGGGTAAATAGGCAAATCAAGCAAGTATAAGAGTCCATAAAATTGGTATTTAGTATATATAAGAGAAGTTAAGGTCTCAAAATTTTTTTGGCATTAACCACCCCATTACCAACCCCCACTCTATTATTCAAGGGGGCGAAAAAAATAAAATTGTCATTTATTGTGTGTACAAGAACCAAAATTCCAAAAAATCAATTTTTTTATTTTATCCACCACTACTACCACCCCCGTTCCACCACCCTCAGCCCCACTACCGATGTGGCATATTGTTTTACAGGTTTTTGGGGTAGACGATTTCAAATATTTTATTATTAAAGTTCCATAAACAATTATTTCCACATTCAAATTTTCTTCGTTGTGAGAGACTTGGATAGAAGATCTGGATGTGGAAGTAGTGATTCCTTGGGCAGCCGTTTTATAATTTGACCTTCGACGAAAACGAATAACGTTGATCGTACACCGCCCTCAAGCGCGGATCTAGAAATTTCAATAATTTTTTTCTCGTCTGTGGCGCATGGGACCCATATGAAATATGGGAAATAACATCTCGAGAAGCACTTCTCTAACGACCTCTAAAAATTTTGAAAAAGCAGTTTGCGAAAAATTTTTTCAAAATTCGATTACCCCCCTCAGGTCTAGGGACTCCTGTTTAAAATTATTTTTTTTTGTCATATGCATTTTACTTTTCATAAAAATACAGCAACACGTTTTGAAGTTTATGAAAATATTTTCATTACTAACTGAGATACAACGAATTGAAACTTTGTGATTTGTTAAATTGTAAATCAGAAAATTTCAATTCGTTGTATCTCAGTTAGTATTGAAAATATTTTCATAAACTTCAAAACATATTGTACTTTTATGAAAAGTAAAATGCATATGACAAAAAAAAATAATTTTAAACAGGAGTCCCTAGACCTGGGGGGTAACCGAATTTTGAAAAAAATTTTCGCAAACTGCTTTTTCAACATTTTTTAGGGAAGGATAGAGAAGTGCTTCTCGAGAAGTAATTTCCCATGTTTCGTATGGGTCCCATGCGCCACAGACGAGAAAAAAATTATTGAAATTTCTAGATCCGCGCTTGACCGCCCTGAGACTAGTTTTAGTCGATGCGGGCGTATCAATACTCAATTTCTGAAATTCACGCTCTCCAAAAAAATCACTGTACCTAAACTATCAAAGACACAATAAGAATTATGCTATCAAAAACTTTTTTGGTCTTTTGGCTTTATTTTCTTCGCAGCATGTTATACAAAATTTCCAAAAACAAAAAAGTTTGTAGCTTAGTGAAAATTTGCCTGCGGATTTTCTGAACTTTCAAGGTTATCTAAGTTTTTAACGTGCTTAAAAATGTTTTAATTAACAATACTATACACAGATAGAAGCGCTTAAGTGTGTGTTTTATAACAAAAAAAAGTTCATGTGGATATCTCCATTCGTTTTTGAGATATGGCATTAGATGTTCAAAAAAACATGATTAAAAAAAAAACAACAAAATTTCACACCTTTTTAAAAATAACAATGTCCGTGACCACTAAAAAATGTCGTATTTCATGATTTCTAATGAACATCGATCTACTTAACGAAATGGTATATGTCTCAGTTTGTTCTAAGATTAAAAAAAAACTCGAGGAGGAAGCGACTTTCCCCTGTTTTTACCACTAAAATGAAAAAAGTCCCAGCGGCCTGTTTTGTCTTTTTACCAATGTTCCTTAGACTTCAATAAACAATTTGCAAATTAGGCCGATTAATCCTTTGCCAGAAAACTTCTCAGAAAATATCTATCTTGGCGCGAAAATAAATGAGCAAAGGAGAAGTCATAAATTATAATTTAAGGGTTACAAATAATTACAATTTAGTTACTAAATGAGGGTTAAGTGTAAGCTAAAGCATTAATAGTTCCCGAGAAATTTACACTAAAAATATATTTTTTAATGAATTACAAATTTCGATATATATATGTTGCAAAAAGTTACAAATAAGGTACTAAATGATAATAAAGGGAAAATAAAAAGTCTCATTTGAGGCGGCCAACTTCATGGACCCAAGTATTATGTATTGAGTTTTATTTGAATTAGCCCCCCTTTATTTGCTTAATTACAGAGATTATAATTTATTCTACAATATTCTTTCTCTCTTTTTTGAATATTGTCACCAAATTGCCTTAACGCCTTATATACACAGGGTGTTAAAAAATATGTTATTTTAAGAAATGATCTGTGCAGTTACATACAGTTAAATATATTTTTTATTCTGTTATCACATATGTGTAATAATTAACAATAGGCCAGTCGCAAGTCAAAAAAATTTCAGAAATTCTAAAAGAATTCAAACTGAAAGTTTCTTGATGTCAATTAGTTTATTTGATTGTAAGTAAGAAGTGCCTCCCACCCCCCCTAACGGGGGGTAGGAGGCACAAAAATTTTTTCGCGATTTCCAGCTTTGCCGTTAAATTTACGATAAAAATGTCTCTGCGCAAAATTAAAGCTTATAAAATTCTCTACAAAATAAGTTTTATACAATTTCATTGCCAGATGCACATTTTTACCAGTGATTAGCATCCAAAGTTGAGCTTCAAACTTTAGATCTTATATATCGATTTTATTTTTTTGTTTGATATATAACCTATATGTAGATCCCATTTGATTTGTGAATCAATAACTATTCCTAAATATTTCACGTGTCTGGTAGAAGCTATGTGAAGTGTTCATCAATTGTAAGTTCTTCTCCTAATATTATTTTGCCTCCCCAAATTATACCAAATTGTTAAATTTTGGAGGCCGATCACAGACTATTGCAACACTTTTCAGATATTAGAATTCTTTACTTTGAAGCGAACTTCTGCGCACGTATTCGTTTTATGACAAATATTAGAAATTCGTATGCAGTGGTAATAGTCTTCTAAGTTTTAACAACACAATTTATTATGCATCTAACACGTTCTCTGTTTTAGGTAAAAAAATTTACACTTGTAAGAATTGCAGAAAATTCTACAGGCACAATCAGTCGCTGCACAGACATAGGAAATTCGAGTGTGGGAAACCACCATTGTTTAAATGTGGCGTAACAGGATGTTACTTTCAATCTAAAATTAAGTATAATCTTAAGCAGCATATGGCTAGGCATTTCTCAAAGGATAATCTTTGAAAGTGCATTGAGCCAAATCGCCACGCAGACTTCAACATGGCGGGGTTTCCGTGAAAAGAACCCCATCGCTTGATTTTCCTACGAACCAAAGAAGGAAATATTTTATGTATAGTTGAAAAATTCTTTATAGTGATAAAGTTTCTGACGTACTGCGGGGAGAAACGAATAAATAGAGCGGGAAACAGATGTCCCAATGTCGGTCATTGGATGTCGGCATCTTGCGTAGCGGTAGGAGTGACTTAACAGTCTAACGGTTTTGACTTCAGGACCGCAGTCGGCTCATATGTTTGTACAGTAAGTAGCATGAGGCAGTATAATTCAATAATTACTTTTACATTTCTTTATTTGGTAATATGGCTTGGGTCCCATGACTCAATACTAAGATATGGCCAATCTAAATTTCACAAGCCACGGCTGACAAATACCTACAATGAAAAAGTAAACGAGCGAAACAATACAGTTAAATCCGGCTCTGCGTTCTGCACTCCTTGCCTCTCGACAACACCGCCTACTCACATCACTATTCCGATTATTTCAACTATACATGCCTAGTTAGATATGAATTAACCCCCCTTTTATTTTGCTAAAAAGTACAACATATTTTAACGATATTGCAATAAATGCAATAATAGTCTAAGCGTTGTGCCGTGTTAACTATAGAAACATGAATTCATTTTAATCCAACAGTCATGCATGTAACGCTTATGGTTAGCTGACACTTTGGCCCGGATCTGTTTAAAGAGGGCAACTTCCGGTTAAAAAAATTTTTTCGTCTTATGATAGAAAAACGAAATTGATGCAATTCGATAGACGTTGCGATTTCTCCTATCGAAAAACATTAGTGTGGCACCCCCCTTCCCCCTGCCCTCTTCCCCACGCCTTTTTGTAATTGCGTATTCCTAAAACGGTTGATCTCCATTAACGATTACAACGTTGAAACAAGTATCAAGCGAAAGTTGAAAAAATTGGCTTGGGGTTGACGATCTACAATTGAATTACTTTTTTCGCGACTGTTTGCAGTGTTTTTGCGCCACATGAAATCGGAGTTTACGTTAAAAAAAATATTTTCAACGCAATGCAAGCTTTCGTTTAGCACTTGTTTCCATTTTCTAATCGTTAACGGAAGTCAACCGTTTTAGGAGAACGTAGTCCAAAGGGGTTGGCGTGGGTGGTCGAGAGGATTGAGGATGTTTTTCGGTAGAAAAAATCGACCTTTGTCGAATGACATCAGTTTCGTCTTTCTATCACAACGCGAAAAAAATATTTTTAATGGACCGGAAGTTATCAATTTTAAACAGACTCGAGCAAAAATATCAGCAAACCATGGACGTACATGCATTCTGTAAACGAACTTCGGTTTAAAATGAAATCTGATCACGTGTTTCACGCCGTCAACGCTACTATAACTGCTATTATTAATTTTAATTTCGTTTTATTTTTAGCGACTTGCAAATAATGATTCCGTTGATAATATTTTGTAAATAGATAAAATTCATGATTTTTTTTGTTTTTTTTTTTTGCTTATTCTGTCGCAATTCTTTAATATAAAGTAAATGTAACTGTTGCACATTTTTTGTACCAGAATAAAAAATTATGTCTCAATCTATATAAATGTACAGAGCGTGCCAACTGAAGAATTAATACTTTCATTATATCTTGCACCCTTCATGTGTAATGGTAATTTGCAGACAGTATTCAAAAGGTGGAGAAAAATACTGTAGACTTTTTAGTCACATACAACGTGATCTACCATGACATGCGGAAAATTTAACAGGAGGTGGTCCCCACCGAAAGGAGTTAAAAAAATGAAAAATTTTAAAAAACGACCAAATGAATTACCTTATTTTTTTATAGAAATGCGGCCGCCAATGACTTTAACCAATCTGACGTAACGCGGTACAACCATACCACTTTATCAGACTTGGGATTGACACTATTGACAGCAAAGCTGGAGAGGGTAGAAGTGACTTTTTGGTTTTAATCAAATCACACTACAAAAACAGCGAAATAAATTGAAATAAATCGAAAAGACATAGACCTTATGTTAGTGAACTCTGCAACGACAAGTAAATATAAGAGATATTTACTTAAACCCGTCAATAACACGCCGTGTCCTGATTGTCCGACCGAAAGCAAAAAACGCGGCACTTTGAGCGCACCCGTCGCCTTCACTTTTTATGCCAGTTAAGGAAATGTAAACATCTCCAATATGTTCTTTCACAATAGTCCGGTCAAGTTAGCCCTAAATTCCCAAGAAGCTGAAAATTTACATGAACGTTAGGGATACCATTATAATGAAGTTGTGAAAAGTCCCCCCATTGATCCCGTGTGTGCAAAAAATTTTATGCGAGGCCAAAATTCGCAAAAATGAGTTTTTTGGATCTTTTAGCGAAACGGTTAGTTTTATGATGAAAATAGCTTAGACAAAAATTGTAGATCTTTCAATTCTCTACAAAAATGGTCCTTACACTTTTTTTTCTAAAATTCACCTTTTTTGAGAAAAAGCCATTCTAAAGTTATATTCTCCATAATATGCACACGTTTCCACGCCACCTATGAGGTAGTGTACTTGGCGCGTCTTTTTTAATGTGGTTTCCCGGTAGGTCTACTCCACGGTCTTTTTATTGGAGTTTAATATAATGTTAGGTCTTCTTATTCAACTTCTTCTTCTTCTTATCTTCCTCCACCTTCTTCTTCTTCTTCATCTTCATCTTCCTGAGTTGACGTAAATTGTTCAAACAGCGATACATCAGTTGTTTCGTCGTTGATGTAAGGATCATCTTCTGTTGGAGATTCATTATTTGAACACGACTGGCCTTGACAGCTGGTGCATGCTGGTGAACAAAGTAAGCCTACTTCTTTGCAGTCGCAGTTGCAAAAAATAGTATTAAGGAGCTTTTCTGGTGCCGCGCCGGTGGAAATAGAATGTGGATTGGTTCCAATACATTATTAATTAGCTTCCAACCCCATTCTTCTGGGTCCAGCTGATTACCAAGCCACACTTGAACCTGGTAATATACTCGATAAAAATGTTGATGAGCAGAAGCCGAGGTTGGAGGAAGGCAAGCTAATTGAACCCTTTTTTTTATTACGTGTATGTTTTGCAAAAGATACGTAACGTAACTTATCTATGGAAGTAATTTTTTTTGGAGCTCCATATACAGAAAGAAGAAAGCGAATTCCGTTGGTGATTAGAGTTTCTGGAGCAGAGTTCATATCTTCAAAAGCTTTTGCACATGTAATTAAATCTTGTTTTTCAAACAATTTGAAAACTGTTGTTTTGCTCCTCCGGAACATTGCTGATGTTGTATCACAGCCAGTCATAGCATGTAAAAATAGAATATAATTTTTACATTTAGGATAAGCCGATAAACTCATATTTGAAAATATTTCCGATGGTTGTTGAGCCTTGCCTGGTATTTTCAATTGGAGTTCGAGCGGTAAGTAATACCAACAGATCAACGTCTTCATCAACAACAACATTGACATCAGTTGGATTGAATTGATTTATTGCAGTTTCTATAATGAGTACATCAGCGTCATTGTCAGCTTGCTTGACTAAAGTATGTTCAGTGGTAAATTTTTCTTTTAGCATTGTAATCAACCGAGACTTATTATGGATGTTTGACAGAAATTGTTGTTGACTAGTTGGGACTGTCATAAATTGGTCAAAGAGAATATCAGAAGATGCCGATGTTTTTGCCACACGGCGACGTTGTTCTGCGGCTTTAATATTTTTTGTAGAATCGGTATAACCATCAAATACTACGGTTACTCTTTGACCAAAATATCTGCGTATATACTGAACATATTTATCTGAGATGTTGCTGAATGTGTCTTCTCGATCCCAGACCAGACGGTGCAACAAATATCCTCCATCGATAGTATATGTAACATTTACGTTGTCAATATCAATGTTTACTTTTTTTAAAACAATCATAAATGGCTGATTTTTGTGATTTTCGCATTTCAAGCTCATCGAATAAGGACAACGGGTAGGGAGCCAATTCATATTCAAAACATTTTTCAATTTTACCCTCAAATGCCGTAGTCATAATCATGCGCTGAAATAATATAACACAGTGTCAACAGCTACCTTTTCATCATGAACTTTTATATTACTACTCATAGCTAAAATTATAATGTGAAAAAGATTACTTAATTTTTAAGATCTTTAAATACACCTATTTCATTTACGTTTTAAGGTTTTTTAGACTTTTCAAATTAGAAAAAAATCATGTATGTAACACGTTTCGAAAGACAATCTTGTGTAACTCGTTTTTATTTTGCGGGATCTCGCTTCGCTCGTCCCTCAAATTCACTCGTTACACAAAATAACGTCTTTCGTAACTGGTTACATAAATAGCTATTACTTATATTATACGTCCATAATGTACAATGTACATTACATAGGCAGTGTAGTCATGCATATTATGGAGAATATAACTTTAGAATGGCTTTTTCTCAAAAAAGGTGAATTTTAGGGAAAAAAAGACCATTTTTGTAGAGAATTGAAATATCTACAATTTTTGTCTAAGCTATTTTTATCATATAACCGTTTCGCTAAAAAATTCAAAAAACCCATTTTTGCGAACTTTGGCCTCGCATAAAATTTTTTGCACACACGGGATCAATGGGGACTTTTCACAACTTCATTTCAGCTTTCAGACTTTCAGCTTCTTGGGAATTTATGCAAGGGTGAATGTCTATTTTGACTGGAGTACAAGTAAGTTCGTCGCCCTATTACTGCCTAGTCAATTACAGTAGTGTATCTTCGCAAATTTACTAATAATTTAATATATTAAATTACCTCAGAACACTGTAAAATTTTGCAGGGCTTTCCCACATTGAAGACTAGTACACCATTTTATTTTCCGCATATCATGGTAAATCTTATATATTAAGTTAAGAAAATAAAGAAAAACTTTTACATTATTATCAACATTGTTGGAATAATTTATATTTGTATAGTATATATTTGTTTTAACGTTCATGAATTTTATATTGCCTAATTATATTTTTTATAACAAAATAATTTTTGATTGACATCATTGAAAAAAACAGTTCTTCTATTGTTGTTTTTATGGTCAACATATTTGAGATGTATGATTTTACAATGTTTGGTTAGTTTTGACATAAGTTTATTAATAAATAAATTATAGTGCTTATAGTTCAATTAAAATAGAAGATGAAACTAATTGTCATACGAATCTTCTTCTGGTTGGCTATTTATTCGCGACACGACTGCTTCTTAATAGTCTTTTATAAGAGAAGAAAGATGCATCTTCTATTTACACTTTTTTCGAAAATATGGTTCAAGAATTCATCGATTATAGTAAATTTTCCTATTGTTTCTAAATTAATCATACGCGCCATATTGCACTCCACGATTATCAATAGCTGCCAGATTTCATGTCAAAAATCTGAACTCAGTGTACACTGCACAAAAATAATTTTGCCAGTGGAATACATGAAACTGCCAAAGTGCGTTTTTCTTTCTCAATGGAATATAAAAGTTGAACTCAGTTTCATAGAGAACAGTCACTGGAAAACGCTAATAGTTTTAGAGATATTTAAGTAGGAAATTTTCGAATTTTCTATTATTATTATGGTTATCCTGAAGTAAGCCAGCATCTAAGTAATTATAGATATGACCTAGTAGTAAACCATAAAATGCCATAAAGATCCCATGGTTCATGCAATACAATTATAAATCATGCAGGGTCTTTTTTCCAGTTTCATTTTCTACTTTAATTGGTCTCTAATAAAATAACAAATAATATATTGTTTTATTGGGACTAAAAGTGATATTTTTGTGACGAGTCTGTAGATATACAGGCGAGTCACAACAAGTGGCTTTTACTCCGAATAAAACATGCTATTTTTGTCTTTAAACGTCGATTAGCATTATAAAAAAAAATTAAGTTAAAAAATCTCGAATTTCCCCACCAAAAACGCATTGTGTTAATATCGCATGGCCGATGTATTAAAAAATACGCGATGCTATGGATATTACTTTTCCTGCCACTCACAGCGTCAGAAATAGTTATTTATGTACCAAGGCTTGTAAGTGTATTTTACAGGTGGAGAACACAATGCAAACCGAAGCCCGTAGAGCTAAGGTTCGCAATGTTCGAGATCTGCAAATACACGATACAAGCCGAGGTGCATACGACGTTTTTCGCACTACTAGCAATATTACAATTTTTAGGAAAATTCATTCAAAATTATTATATTTCAAGATTTGTCGAACTCATTTATTAGTTGGTTTAGTTAGACTCTAATTGCACTTCATAATAATTTCCGCCATTCAAGTTATTTACGTGAGTTTTTGCAATAAAAATATGGATTATGATGAAAGTATAGACATTCAGGAGACAGTCAAAAATGCGTGTGCTTCGTTGGTGTCAGAATTTCATTATTATTTAATTTCCTTATTACTTCACTTTTTTGCCCTAGGGCATAAAAGTAAATTTTGTGCTTTTTTGCCTATGGGCTGTAAGTGACACTTTCATAACACTGACAGACGTCAAAAAATGACACTTACAGAGCTAGTAGTACGAAAAAGTACTTTTCGTCATACCTCTCTCGTAAGTAATAATAATAATAATAATAATAGTTTATTATCCATAAAGCCATTGGAGTCGTCATTTAAAAGATACATTTTATAATTCTGGGGATGCATATTATATACATTCTATATATCTCAAAACTTATAATAAAATAATAAAACCACACAATCAAAAAATTGAGTATACGATAGTATACTGGGTCAATACACATACAATTAATATATATTAAAATAATACACAAGTACAGTTTGACTAAGTGGTAAAATTAATGTATTCATGGACATTGTAGAAGCAATTCTGTTGCAGGAAGCCTTTTAATTTAAATTTAAAGCTATTAAAGTTGGTAGTATCGGTTATTTGCTTTGGCAACTTGTTGTACAGAGAGATGCCAGAATAAGTAGGTGATCTTTCGTAGAGAGTCGTACTATGGGGACAGTTTTTAAGCAGATGCCCGTGTCTAGTGGGATAACGATGTTGTTCAGAAGTACTTGTAAGAGTAGCTAAATTTTTCTTTATGTGTAGGATTGTTTTATAGATATATAAGCAGGGTACAGTCATTATTTTATATTTGACAAAAAATTGACGACATGATTCCCTGCCGCGAATATTGAACATTAGTCTGATTATTCTTTTTTGCATGATAAGGACTCGACTTGCACCGTGTGTTTTCCCCCATAGTACGATATTATATGAAATATGTGAATAACAGAGGCTGAAATAGGTGCTGATTAAGGTTTGTTCGTCAAAACCGTCTTTTAAATTTAAAATAGCAAAGTAAGAAGACCTAAGCTTGTTACACAAGTTGTCAATACATGTGTTCCAGGAGAGGTCTGAGTCAATTACTGTGCCTAAATATTTGACGCTGTCAGAAAGAGGGATGTAAACATTATTGATTACGATATTTATATTTGTTATAGGACGTCTGTTATAGAAATGTACACATACAGTTTTTTCAGAATTTAGCAAGAGCCTTTTTGACTGGCACCACGTTATGAAATCTCTCATAATCATATTAATTTGTTGCTGTGCTTCTGTAGGGTTAGGTGCAGTCACCAATATAGCCGTATCGTCGGCAAACATTATAATTTCGCCCCAAGTGATGTTTGAAGAAAAACAGATTTTTATAAACAATAATCAAAAATGCAAAAAAATAAAACATGAGTTCAAAAAATACATAACACTATTGAATTGAACTGTCCAATGTATTTTTTCAACCACAATCGTTTAAAAATTATCATCACTCTGAGAACTCTAGGTAATCTGGGTTTGTTTGAGTTATCCTTCCTCTCTTATCTTCTCTAGATTTGCCTGTTATTTGTTTAGTTACAGATTTGTAATTTAGCCACACTTGTATTATGGTTTTTTATAGATATTATTTGATAGTTGATTTTTAGGTCTCTATCGATACTCATGTCCTGTTTGTGGGAAGTCATATAAAAACAACAAAAGTTTAGTGCGTCACGCCAAATACGAATGCCAAAAGGAACCTGCCTTGCAGTGCTCAATGTGCAACTACAAAGCTAAATATAAGACTGCCATGAAAAAACATATTAAATCGGTGCATTTAAAACCAGGAAATGATACACTGGAGAGTTGTGCAGATTCTTCCATGTATTCGAGTTATAACTTTTCTTAGTTTCTATACTTTTTTATACAGGGTATCCCACTCCAAACTTCCGGAACCATTCTCTCGATAACTAAAGCAGATATTTGAACTCCGTAAGAGGTATTCGTCGAGCAGAATTTCAAGCATAGCGCGCTTATTTAAGAATAATTTTTTTTCGAAGTAGAAAGATATGGGACCTATACCAACTGATAGAGAAATAAATAATTTATAACATTCTCAGTTGACGACCTTTTCCCTTGGTCAAGACCAAATTTGTGAGCATTTAATTTCAGAGATCACAATTTTTTTATACCGCGCGCCTACTGGTAGAAAAACAAATTACTCAGAAACTACTGCATTTAGGTGAATGATTCTAGATTTGATTGATAGAGTTTAATTCATATAATAATTCTACATTGGAAAAGTGTCGTAATTCGACTTATTGTATTTTGAAAAAATATATATATTTTGCAATAATTAAAAAAAATGCTAATGTATTGCTTCACACAGATATAACTTGTTACGAGATATTGATTTCAATTTTTGTTAATACCAACCTCTTCCCTGATGTTTAAGGAACATTTTCTGTCGTATAACATATTGTCGCATTTTACAAATAAGGGCTATAGAGATATTCGAACACGCGCGTGTCGCATTAGTTAAGTAGCGTATAGCAAATGGGATAAAGATAAATTCTCCATTAAATGGTTCAATTTGAATCGTAACATTACGGCATTCTTTGCACCTGCAGCCCCAATGTACATTTTAGAGTTTCTCGAAGACATGGACATTTTAGCAAATTGCAGTTTTTATCTCGGTAGGAAATATTTAACATATCTCTCATTTCGTCAGGTACTGGTGCTTTTGTGCAGAGAACTGGTTGGATACCTTCTTTTTGTGATTCCCATCTAAAATGAAAAATATGACACTTCTCAATATTAAGTTTGTGACTGCTACACCGTATTTAGCTCTGTAATAAACACCTGAAAAATCTAAATATTTATTTAATATAAAATAAGTAAAAATAAAACTGAACCAACCTGAGCACATGCTACCTGAAAGCATGTTCTGTTAGAGGAAGTTCTGCTGACCATTTTACCGACTGTAATTTTATTAGTTTCCTGAGATTATCCAGACTCTAACATTGCAGTGTTAATACAATTTCATAACAGAATTTCTAGGCATTCGCAGCACATCTTGTAGATATGATTGATGGAAAGCTGAAGAATTCCTAATATCTTCGTTTATATTCCCAGCAACATTGAATGCAGGTTGCAGAATGCAGTTGAATGCAGATTTATCACAACCAGTTAATAAATGTATAGCAGGCAAACAAGAATATAAATCTGACCTTAGTTTCAATAATATAGAAGTTGTATGAACGTATCTTAGTTTATTAGTCGTCTGATTGGAATGGCCCGTTTGAATATAAATGGCTTTATCTCGAAATAATTCAGAGAATATTGCAACATAATACAAAGCTATAACGAGAACATCAGTAACATCTGACTGTGGAAAAGATCTCGGAAAACTAATGACATTACAGTCGTTAAAAATGGAATTTCCTTCAACAGATGATGCTTTCAGGCAGTATGTGCTCAGGTTGATTCAATTTTAATTATTTTATATTAAATGAGTATTTCGATTTTCATGTGTTTATTACAGAGCATATGGTGCAGCATAGCCATACACGCAATATTAAGAAGTTTGATAGAAGGGAATTACATGAAGAAGGTATCCGACCACCTGGCGAAATGGGAGATATGTTATATATCCTGCTGAGGTAAAAACTGCATTTCGGTAAAATGTCCATGTCTTCGAGAAAATCTAAAATCTACATCGGCCTGCAGGTGCAAAGAATGCCGTAATGTTACAATTCAAATTGAACCAATTAATGAAGAACTTGATTTTGGAACATTTAATTCTTTTATGATCAAAATTAACGATTAAATATTTTAAAATAATTCATGCATTGATAATTAAAACTTAATTTTTTCTTAAGTGTGTTTTATTTCATAACAGCAGGTAGGCACCACAATAATAATAATCCATCAGTTTATTGTATTATGTCAGTCCCTCCTTTTTCGACGGGCTAGTTACCATATTTGTCGATCTTTAACCCACTCGCAATGCGCTACTTGACTAATGCGACACGGGCGTGTTCAAGTATCTCTATTTGTGAAACGTGAGAATATGTTATATGACAGAAAATGTTCCTTAATCATCAGGGAAGATGTTGATATAAAAAAAATTTGAAATCAATATCGTGAAATCAAGAGTTATGCCTGTGTGAAAGCAATACATTAGAATTTTTATCAACTATTGCAAAACATATATTGTTATATCAAAAGGTAATAAGTGGAATTACGGCACGTTTCTAATGTAGAATTATTATATGGAATAAACTCTATCAATCATATCATCACCTAAGTGCAGTAGTAATGTGTTTTTTTTACTTTTAGGCGCACGGTATAAAAAAATGTGATCTCTGAAATTAAATGCTCATAAATTTGCTCTCTACCAAGGGAAAAGGTCGTCAATCGGCAATATAATACATTATTTATTTCTCTATCAGATGATCTAGGTCCCATATCTTTATATTCCGAAACATTTTTTTTTGAAAGATTTCATTCATTTTATTCATTTCCGCTCCACAAATGACTTCAGTTTTGAGTAAAGATGGTCATTTTGCAAATTGAGGTAGAGATGGCGTAACAATATTTGAATATAATTTCTTTATATATAAAAATATAACTAACTTTTTTTAAAATAAATTTTAGACGATAAATCCGTTGGGACATTTTTCATAATCAATTAGACTGATTTAGATAGTAATGAATCAAAATTTCAAAACATAAAACATAAATGTTTAATTTTTTGAAGTTATGCAAAGGTGGCTGCAACTGCTACTTGGAAATTAAAGATTTTGACATTTGTGTTTATTGTGTGTTGTCTAATTTCTGTGTTATGTTTATGTTGAATATTTTGGCTGAGTTTTCTACTGTAAATTGTATACATAATACGGTTACATTTGAAAAAAAAAAAAATGCGATTTTTGTTACTTAAAAAATTATATTGAAGTTCAGACCTCTCGAAAACCAATGAATTTTAGAAAATTGTTTGTATTATAAAAGTTGTTTAGAATGTGATGCCCCATCATATGCACCTCTTTTAAAGGGGGATTGAATAATTTTTTAGCATCGCAACACCATCTATACCTCAATTTATAAAATGACCATTTTATTACCATTTTTACTCAAAACTGAAGAATAAGTACTTTTACAGAATTCAAATATTTCTTTTATAGAGAAAATTGCCTCGAAAGTTTTAAGTGGGATACACTGTATAGTGACAAATTCATTGAAGTAAAGAAAAAAAACAATTTAATCATCTCGGGGCTGTGGAATGAGTGTGAATATATTTAAATTATGTTTGGAAACTTTCTACACGTCTAAATGTTATTAGAGGCCTTATCTTAATTTTTCTGTTTCTCTTTTAAAAATAATGTCCTTGAAATCTACAAAATACATTCATCCGCTATTTTACTAGAAATCGCCTGTAACTTTTCAGTAAAAGGAACAGTTAGAGGATGTTTTTAAGAAGTGATATGAATAAGAATAAAAATATAAAAACAATGTATTTTGCTAACGTTTCGGAAACCGTATCTGTTTTCTTTCTCAAGCTTTATTACAAAATCTATTATGTGCTCTGGATATTAAATACGCAGCTTTAAAAATATATTTATATTCAGTATCCACAGCAACTAAAGATCTTCCAGGAACCTCACAGTGGTGGATCAAGTGGAATCAAATCAAAACCATTTTGGAAACAAAAAATTAAATATAAAAATCTTTCCAAAGTTGCCATAACATGACGATTTTGTTTCAAGGTGTTGTGAAGACGAATTTATTTCTTTAGATAAAAAGATGCCATTTTCTTTGCCAGAACTCGACAGAGTGAAAATATCAGTAGCACTCATATGGTCCAGAGTTGACAGTTATGTTACAATCAAATCGGTAAAACGTAAAATGTTCCTATATAGTTTGCCCTATAAAGATATCTAACTAAAACTTATTTGTTGTTGATAAACAAATCCGAAAATATAGAAAATTCTAAAATACAAAAACAAAAAATACGTGCCGTTGCAATTCGTTTAATTATACTCTTTTTTGTTACTGGGCAAACATATTCTCAGAAAATTTGCCAATAATATTCTAAGCTTTGGTGATATTATAACGATAAAGTTGGATACAACTAAACATAATTTAAATGCATCCAGTAATGCTCTATCTATCAGTTTAGTAAAATACTTGCAAAACAATAATTAAACACTTTCAGTTGAAACAATTTCAGAACATATATTTATTTCTGTTAATTGATGTGATATTATCGACAGATATAAAATTTAGGGTAAAAAGTGGAGAAAGAAAGAAACATTTATTGAAAAATATTTCATCGTTTATGGTAAATATGTAATATTTCGTTGTCATTATAAATTATTAACACATTGGTTCTATTAGTTTTTTTGAATAATTTGGGTAAAATTTAAGTTTTATTTTGTTATGTATGTGTTCTCTGAAAACTCAATTGATATGAAGTACTGTTATATCATATGAAGCATGCCTTGTTGATAGATATTATATTTTTTAAATGCAAATAAATATTAAATAAAAAAAATAAACTCAAGTCCGCAGTTAATTACCATCCTCTACATTCCCATGGAATTCTTGCAACTCGAGTGCAGTGAATATTTTAGAAAGACACACTATAATTGTGTATGCTAGAAACAACTCCTTTTCACGGGTGGACTAACCGGGTGCGGGGCCCTAGGCATTTAATGCTTTGGGGCCCTTCCCATCTCATAAGATAACATTTTTTGAGATCAGGTCAGATCACTCACCTTTCACTTTGTTTTGGCTAAATACTGAACTAAACTATAATAATAGCGAGTAGCCGCATTACAGTGACGCAAAGATTGTGGATTGCGATTTGGAAGCAGACAAGCGCAAAAAATGTTATATATACTTTTATACTTATTATTTATACCGTTAATGAGATCATCAGTACAGAGCATAGTCATAATTATATAGTATTTGGTTTTTAAGTCCGTTTTCAGCGTTCGGTGCCCCCTTCAGTATCCGAGGCCCTGGGCTTAAGCCCCCAAAGTCCCGTCCCTTTAGTCCGCCCCTGCTCCTTTTTCCTACAAAACAGATCTTTGACTAGGACAATGGCGAAAGAAGCTCACCTTAGATGTTGTGTGGTCATATTAGAAGAAGGTCGCTCTTGTACTACTGCGAAATTTGAGAATTGCACTTAACACTAATGCACTGTGTTTTTTTTACCGACTTCAAAACTTTTTAAAATGGAGGAGGTTTTCAATTCTACTATATGTTTTTTTTATGTTTCGTAATTACTCTGGTGTAGCATAAGCGCTTAGATAGAGAAAAAATTGAAAAAAAGTTTTTTTATGTTACCAAATTCAAATTTGGTGAATTGCGAAAGTGATTTGAATTGAAAACTTAGTTTCTTATTTAACAATAATATTTTTGTATGGTTCGGCGATGTCAAGGTACGTCCATTACATAGTGAGCGAAAAACTGAACAATATTGACGTTTCGTTGGAATTGGATTAAAATTGGTGGGTAGGTATTTTCGAGGTAAATGGTAATACGCACATTTTTCAGTCATAACTTCTTTATTTCTTATGCTACAGGAACGAATAAAAAATAATTTGAAAGTGCAATTAATTGTTTTTAATCTCATTTCTTAGCATGCGTGACGTAGGTGTCACAGTTTCTGAGATATTTAACATTTAAACTGCATTTTTCGTCTTATAAACGTTCGGACGCCATTTGCAAACTTTCATACCTCCGAAACTATTAAATCTATGTAAATAAACAAACAAGCGAAATACATTATCAGTTTATGAGCTTTATTTTTGGTCTCTACCCATTTTTCAATAAAACTAATATTTATCGAGATATTTGGAAAAGGAAAAAAAAAATACGTTACATCGAAAATACCTTTATAGTTTAAACTGTATTTTTTTTTCTAAAGCAAGTGTTGTATACAAACCAAAAAATTTGACCATCTACATGATGCTATATATTAATGAGAAACAGTGTTTGAAATTCCTTTTTTTTTAATTACTGGCTAATTACAGTAACAAAATGGCGACGTTGTCATTAGAAAAATGTGTAGATGCACATCGCTTTGGTCATAACTTCTTTATTTTTTATGCTACAGAAATAAATAAAAAAACAGTTGAAAGCTTAATTAATAACCTATTACTCTACCTATTAGCATCCGTGACGTAGGTGTCACAGTTTCTGAGATATTTAACTCTCACTAAATAATTATCTTATGAACTCTTGGATGCCAAATGTAAACTTAAATATCTTCGAAATTATTAATCCTACATCAATGAACAAAAAATTTAATTAATTCCCAGTTTGTATTTTCTGTAATTGGTCTGTAACATTTTTTCGATAAAATAATACTTTTCGAGATACTTGACGAAAGCCGTTTGGAAATATCTTTTTTTTTTTTAAGCTATAATCGCAATTTTGAAGTCGTTATAACTTAAAAACTATCAATTTATGTGAAAAATTGCATAGAACCTTTTCTTCTTAAAATTTGATTCTACTTCAGCTCCAATAAATATATATTTTTTTAAGTGCCACCCCCTGAGAGGGGGTGGCACCCACCCCCTATAAATTAGCAAGCCCCCGCACAATATAGAAACTTTTCTGTGAAGCATTTACTATTATACTGCCAAAAATGAACGAAATCCGTTCAATATGACATTATTCCGAAGTTTTGCATATTTTTTACCTTTAGCTACTGTACTATTTATGTAATGGCGATTATCTTGAGAACTACAGAGAAGGTTTCAGAAATACATATATATTTTGAATATAGAGGGTGTCCCACTTAAAACACTAAGTGACATTTTCTCGATAACGAAAGGAGATATTTGAATTTAATCCTGAAAAATATATTCTCTAGAATATATAAATGACTGTAGTTTTAAGCAAAGCCGGTCATTTTACAAACTGACGTATAGCTGGCGCTTAAATGCAATGAAATCGTTCTATCCCACGAACCTTGAAATAAAATGCATGTGATGGGTCATTACATTCTAAGCAACTTTTATAATACGAACAATTTTCGAAAAATCACTGGCTTTCAAGATATTTGTACTTTAATATAAATTTTGTAAATATATAAATCACCATATATATATTTTTAAATTTAGATAATAAGTTGTTTGTGATATTTTTATAGGGTATCATACTGATTTAGACAGTAATGAAACACATTTATTTCAAAACATAATAGTAAACATTAATTACTTAAGTTTTTCAAGTAAAACAAAGGTGACTGCTACTACTATTTGGTAATTAAAATTTTTGATATTTCTCTTTATTGTGTATTGTCTATTTTCTGTTATGCTTATGTTTTATATTCCACTGAATTTTATGATGTAAATTATGGACATATGGTTAAAATTAAAAAAAAAAAATTGTTACTTAAAATATTATATTGAAGTTTATATATCTCGAAAACCAGAGATTTTTCGAAAAATTTTGATATTAGAAAAGTTGCTTAGACAGTAACACCCCATTACATTACATGCACCTCTTTTAAATGTGCTTAGGATAGAGTAATTTCTTTACATCGCAACGCCATCTACACTTCAATTTACTCAAAACTTAAGTCATTTGATACCTTATAAAGAAATCGAATATTTCTTTTAGTTATCGAGAAAATGGCCCCGGGTGTTTTAAATCAGACACCCTGTATATACACTGTTGTCCATATGTAGCAAATAAATTCATTTTCAACGTTATTAATAATATTTATGTGAAATTCCTAAACAGGTCAATATTTTATTCTAAAATTACATTTGTATCGCAGAATTTTCACTGCCTACTTCTACCCCCTTCGAATGACACAGCCCCTAATTATTTAAATTAGAAGGAGGTGCTTGTGTTACCTTATTGAAAACTACTTTGATTCTCGGTTCAGCAACGTCAATTTTTTCGATTTCGTTCACTGGTTATCGAGAAACTTAATTCAGTAAGAATCTTTGGCTTACAAGGGACCCCCTAGCTGACCTTATGTAAAAGTAGTTTCAGTCAAATGTCATAAAACTGGAGTATGTTGTATTTCAGAACCATGCTGATTAAAAGTCTCAACGGGCCCAGTCCCCTAAAGTTAAGGGTTTCCAAGATATTTAAGTATAAAATTTGAAAAATGCAGCTGGCAAGGGCAGCATGTTCGTAGCCGATGCTATTCTTGTGATAGCATAGTATGGGCCCGAGTTTTAAGGCATATTCCTAATGAGCATGAAGATAAAATTCAAATTCTAATTTGTTTTAGGAGAATATAAATCTTCATCTGGCTGAATACAATAACAATTCTCGGATATGCTTGAATTTTAATCGTCTTGCTGACGGTGATATTGTGGCCTTGCA
Source organism: Rutpela maculata (assembly GCA_936432065.2). Classification (NCBI taxonomy): domain Eukaryota; kingdom Metazoa; phylum Arthropoda; class Insecta; order Coleoptera; family Cerambycidae; genus Rutpela; species Rutpela maculata. The sequence continues at coordinate 56,338,087 of OW386286.2, read as the reverse complement.
ACACGACGAAGACTGTCTTTACCCAAATGTTTTAAACCAAACTTCTAGCAGTACATACATTATATGTAATGCTGCTGAAAATGATCATATACAAATATTATATACTTGGTGAAAACATGCTGCCTTTGCCAGCTGCATTTTTCAAAATTCATACTTATATTTCCTGGAAACACTTAACTTTAGGGGGTTGGGCCCATTGTGACTTTTAATCAGCATGGTTGGAAGTACAAAATACTCCATACTCTTTATGACATTAGACTGAAATCACTTTTACATAAGGTCAGATAAAGGGTCCTTTCGAAATAATTTATATTTCTATTGGTTACTGCGTTACACCACTCTCTAAAACCACCATTTAAAACCACTCACAATTTCATGGGTAACCAGCATTCTAAAATGTAGTTGTTTTTAGGTAATTACTGTTGCGGAATTTGTGGAAAGGGATACAAAGTAGCCAGGTCGCTGTGGAGGCACCAAAAGTACGAATGCCAAAAGGAACCAGCATTTAGATGTATTGTATGTCCTTACAGGGCCAAGCACAAAGCGAGTGTGACAAAGCACATAGCTAATGTACATACCGACTTAAATATCGAGATCCCTTAATTCTAGATTTGGAAAATAAAGTAATTAACTAATGGATAACAGTATTTTATACATGTTGTGTCGATACTAAGAGGAGGTACGCTCTCGCGCAGCATTTTCCTTAACTCAGTCTCCGCTGATGACGTCAGATAGTGGTGTGTCCACATAATTTATTTGAACCTTACCAAATCTCGCGAAACGAAATTCTTTAACATAATACAATTAAAGTTTAAGAAATCCTTTGAGATGTTACAGATTGGCTATCAGAAAATATTTCAAACCGTATTTCAAGATTTCATGTTTGAAACGATATTGTGGTTCTCGTCCCATAATGCGTTGATGATTGGTCTTAGCTGGGGAAATTGGCCGACGTTAAATAACTGATTAAAAAATATACCGTGTTTGGAAAAGAGGAAGAGTAATAAAGGTTTATTATAGATGCTAATCCTCTAATAGCTAGGGAGCTGGTGGCAATACGGGTATATGATTTCATTGTAATTAACAGTAATATGGAATTAAGGTATTGATATAATAAACCGATTAGAGCAGCTATCGAGCTTGGTTGCTGCTGATTTTTTAAATAGACTTCGTCATCTGAAAGTTCAGAATCTGAGCTCCCACAAGGTATTTCTCTTGTTTTGAATTCAGAAACTGCTACCTTTTTACTATAAAATGTTTTAGTGGCAATTGCATCCATGATTCTAAAAACTAAGAAATATAGTCATTACATGATATGTTACTAATATTCGCAATGTTCCCAAATGGGAACACAAATAGTAAGTGTAAAATCAAGGTAAATATATTTTATTATGAAAATATTATTTACTGACAACGGCTAGCTATCCTTGACAATGACGAAAATAATTTTTGTGGTAATATATACCTGTTTTTTCAATAAAGAATGCCACAATTTCAATACGCAAGAAAATATAACCTCAAAATGTCAGATGATTTCGGATTTACTGCCAATTATAGTTTCTGTAGTATACGTGGCGACCTCTACATTAGAGTAGCTGAACAAGATATGATCCCAAAGAGGAACAATATGCATAAAAAGTTAAATACAGCATTGGGGACTTTGTAGGAAATATTTAATTTTTGTGTTCCCGATTGGACTCTTTATGCAATAGAGAGATATTATTTTACTGGTTCAGGCATTGCTATAAAATTGTTGATGTATCAAAAATATAAATAAGAAAATGGTTGGCTGAAATCCAAGACTCTGATTTTTTTTATAAAACTAATTGTTAATTTGCAAAAAAAGCGCTATTAAGTCATTTCATTGTAGTTCGCATTGGTTTTAATTTGTTAGTTTTTATATCCATAAGTAGAGAAAAACATTGGCTGACATGTACGTTGCTGATTTTCAGAAATATTCCCAATTTACACCAAAAAATGTCAAAGTAAGAAAATGGTCCAATCAGTGGGGGATTTTGCCCTGCAAAAGGTGGAGTAGTAATAATTTTGATATATGTTGAGTCAAGGCCTTGATAAAAAAATGTAAGTTTTCGACCTGGGGGGAGGGGGCGAGCCGCCACCTTGAAGGTGCAAGAAATATGTTTTTCAAAATAATTCGGCAATTTGATCCTACGAGAAAAATGTTCAAGATAAAATTGAAGAGGACAAAATTTCCCAAATATATACATTTTTATTGTAACTCTAATGTTTAAAGAGATACAACGTCAGAAAAATGGATTTTAGAAGAAACTTTTATTTTTATTAAACGTACATTTATAACACAACATATTACGGGACACCCTGCATACACATACAAGCAAAGGAAAAAGAAAATAATTGTAAAAAACATTACAATATTTCTTGGGACTACTTAACGATAAAATCTTTGTAATAAAATTAAATTACAAATTTAAAAAAACCCCACACAAAAATATCGACTAAATAACTAAAAATTATTAAATAATTTTCATTCCATATAAGAACTCTTATGATTTATTTAAATCCAGCTTACATTTTCTTAATGTCCTCGAGATTTGCTTTCTTATACGCATGAATATATCGGGAGATGCTGTTTTGAATATAACTATTTAGTATTTCGTCTTTACAGCAGTCCCCGACATATTCATGCGTATAAGAAAGCAAATCTCGAGGACATCTTTTTGGGTCGGGGGTTAAAAAATTGAGAATTTAAAAAAAAAACCCGATCAGTGTATTTAATCGTACCAGTTTCATATGACCGAATCAAAATGAGACCGAAATCATATTCGGCTACCATAATTGTCTGCACATTTTCAATTTTACTTCAATCGGACAATTTCTAGAGAAGTTCAACATGGAAAATTCAAGATGGCGACAAATCATCAAAATCTAATATGGCCTAAAACCTTCTAGACAAAATACTCTTTCAAATACGCGTCAAACTTATAACACCTCTCTTTTTGGGTCGGGGGTTAAAAATTAACTAACTTCAAACTTTTGGTTATTTTTTGGTGGTGCGTTAATTTCTTGGAGAAATGTATATTCATTGCGTCGTTCCTATCCGATATAAAACTTATAGTTTAAACCGAATCCTTCACCATTTCTTAGAATGCAACGTATGAGCGAATACACTATACGATCAAATTATAGTGTTAAAACTAAAAAATTTTGTCCGCCATTTTGGGGCGTATTTTATTTTCGTATTCTTCTCAGCAAACCCTTTCATTTGATACCCATATCATGGGGGTGCATAAAAAATATCTGGTCCTCCATATTGGATTTGGAATGACGTCACTTAGCTAACCATGCATTGTCATCTAAACTAAACGTGTATGCAAAATTTCAGCTCAAACGGTTGGGGATAAATGTTTTAAAATTCAGTTGCGTCTGCCATATTGAATTTAGTGTGACGTTATTTTATTTTCGTATTCTTTTCAGCAAACTCTTTCATTTGATACCCATATCATGGGGGTGCATAAAAAATAACTGGTCCCATCTTTGGGAGTCCGCCATATTGGATTTGGAATGACGTCACTTAGCTAACCATGCATTGTCATCCAAACTAAATGTGTATGCAAAATTTCAGCTCAATCGGTTGGAGATAACTATTTTAAAATTCAGTTGCAAGATTTGACCCACAAGAACAAGGCAAGTTAAATAAAAGTTTGTAATCAAGATGGCGACCAAATATCAAAATCTAATATGGCAAAAACCTTCTCGACAAAATACTCTTTCAAATAAAAAAAAGTGCATCAAAATCGGATCACCCGCTGAAGAGATATGAAGCCACAGACAGACAGGCAGACATACAAACATACGCGTCAAACTTATAACATCTCTCTTTTGGGGTCGGGGGTTAAAAATAACACAGGCCGACAAAAAAGGGGCTGTTATTTTGATCTTATGCTATGTATTTTGACATACTGAAACGGATTCTGATATTAAAAAAAAAATCTACCGCATCAGTTTTTGTCTACCATCCCTTTCATTCCCTAAAAAGGAAAAAAAGTCTAGTCCTAGGGTTCTGATTTAACTTTCTGAAGTATTTTGATGTGCTGAAGCTAATTTTGGGCAAAAAATTCTGGCAAATTCTGTCGTGTCAGTTTCCCATTGCCACCCCTAGGAGATAAAAGGGGGTTGTAGAAGGTAACTAAAATTGGCTTCAGCGCGTCAAAATACTTCAGAAAAGTTAGATCAAAACCTTAGAACAAGACTTTTTTTGCCCTTTTTAGGGCTAGGGTGGTAGACAAAACTGATGCGGTATTTTTTTTTTAATATCAAAATCGGTTTCAGCATGTCAAATAACATGGGATAAGATGGCTCTGATCAAAAGAAGAGCCCCCACGTTTGTCGGCCTGTGTAATTATTAAGAAACGTCAGCCAATTAAAAATCAGTATAGCAGATTTCAGTCACTATTTTACTTCCACATCCAGTGGAAGTATAGTAACGACAAAAAAATTTTTAAAAATTTTTATTGTTCAAATAGGCTTAGAATGTCACGAAACGTCGAGATTTTAAGTTTGAGCGAAAAAAAATTTTCTGTCTGTCGGTCTGTCTGTTTGTAACTTTTTTGTACGCACGATTACGCTGGAACCGTTCGAGATATTGACTTGAAATTTGGTACACATATGTACTTTAACGAGATCTAGAACTAGATTATATTTTCATCTTGTTCCGTCGAAGGGTTGGGGGTAAATTGGGGTAAATTGGGGAAAATAGGTAAATCAAGCAGGTAAGAGTCCATAAAATTGGTATTTGGTATATACAAGAGAAGCTGAGGTCTCAAAAAAAATTTTGGCATTAGCCACCCTCATTACCACCCCCACCCCATTATTAAAGGGGATGAAAAAAAATTGTGATTTAGGGTGTGTACAAGAACCTCGAAATGTTTTTTTTACTTCATCCACCCCCACTACCACCCCCTATCACCACCCCCACCCCGCTACCGATGTGGGGTATCATTTTATGGGTTTTTGGGGTAGAAGGTTTCAAATATTATATTATTAATGTTCCATAAACAATTATTTCCACATACAAAATTTTTTCGTTGTGAGTGACTTAGATAAAAAATCTGGATGTGGAAGTAGTGATTCCTTGGGCAGCGGTTTTTTTATGTTCTTTACAAACAAACAAAGCTTCCTGCAAAGTGGCTGTCAAAATAATATAAGAAAGTTTTTTTTAACCCGCTTGTGAAAAGTCACCCCCGTTAAACGCAGCAGTACACAGGTACCTGAAGTTTTGTTTTATTGTTTCTTATCACTTTGCGAAACTTTTGATATAAGGTACACCGACAGTAAAATCACTTAATTTTTAGTGTATCATAAATTAATAAAAAAATTTAAAAATTAAATTGCAAAAAAACGCAGACAGATTTCAGCCGACTGTATTTATATCAACGTCATATTGACAAGCAACCTTTACAAGTGGCTGATGCAATAAAATCGTATAGGAGCGTTTTCTTTATTGCATTTTTAATTAACTGTTAATTAAAAAATCAGCAACGCCGTAATGACTGAAATGGTTTTTCCGGCTTTTTATTGTGACGTCTTTACGCTTTCAACTTCAGTCAGAGAATAAGTAGTCAGCTTTAAATTGGTATTCCGTGTGCAACTTTGTGAAGCAATATCATGTTATACATCAAAATTTTCGGAAAAATATGTAGATTATGAATCTCGATGGGGCGTAGCTCTCAGGGCTGGCCGAAGGGAGAAAACTACCCTTAAACAACCCCTATATAAAAATAAATGTTACGATAAAAAATAGCTGAAAATATTTTCTAAAATGTATTTATTTGCTTGAATCTCAATGGGGCGTTCCTCTGAAGGGAGAAAATTACCCTAAACAACCCCTATATAAAAATAAATGCTACGATAACAAAAATTGCTGAAAATATTTTTTATATATTTATTACATATTTGTACAGTTTTAACAAAACAAAATTATGTTAAAATATACAGCTTTTTTGCATTTTATAAATGGATTGAATCATTACTCGTCGTCGGAATCGCTGTCCAGTGCATCGTCAGAGTCAGTATAATATGATTTTTCTGCATCTGTTCTAATGTTTGAACAAAATTCTGGATCAGCCTCGCATTCACATATTTCCGTGCAACGTATTTTTTGGGTTGAACATTTGCATTTTTGAGCGCAATTATTTTTTTTACAAGAACATTTTATAAGATTCAGTATTTCTTCAGGTGCGCAAGGAAGAGTGCACATAATGGGTTCAAATTCTCCATTGTCCAATTTCCAACCGTAATCCGTTGGTGGTGGTTTTGGATGAGCCTGTGTATCCCGATTCCATTCAGTACACTGGTAGTGGCGTCTTTGTATTGCCGGTTTTAACGCTGCTTGAGTGGGGGGGCATATTATCAGTAGAAACTTGCCTCTGTGCAAACAACCACCATCTTAATTCTGCTAGACTTTTAAAACATTTTTTGGGTGCTGAATATAAAGAACAGATAAAAGCCTCGATCTGCTCAAAATCAGAGTCACTTAGTGTTTCGTTTTTACCTAAAGAAGCCAATGCCTAAAGCGTAGATGGAGTCCCTTCCAAAAACTTTTTCGAAAAACTAATTTTAGCTTTACCCTTAAAACCTCCTGTAACATCTGATCCTGAATGGGCATGAAGACCTGGAAGTGCTTCAGCTTTTAGTGGCCCAAGGGCACCGTAAATTGGTTGCAAAGGTATTTTACGACCGCTAGAACCAGTACAAATGAACATGGTAGGTAATAAAGGAGCTCGCCTTACAGCCAGTACCAAAACATGTGTATCTGGCGAAAAAATTCTTAATATGTTTGCTCCCCTTTTAGATGCATCTAAAGAATGGAAAATTACTCTGGTATCGGCCTCTTCGTGAGAACTCTTTAAATGATTCATATCGCCGCATATCACAGTACAAAACATTGTATCCTTGTAAGAGCAAACGATGTTTTTATTACGCATATTTCCTGATGCAATAAGATTTTCTGAAAAATACTGGGTTATATCTTCCTTGGTTGAGGTGTGAGACAAAGGCTTTTTAATGGTTGTACTCTTTATATTAGTTTTTTCGTCAACATGGTAACGTATAGGGTCTGTACCATTTTGCCTTCTGATTCTTTCTGAGGACTTAAGGGAGCCAATAATATAAGTATAAAAAATAACGTGTATTTCAGAATATAAAGCACATTTTTTTAACAGTTTATTTGAAAACTTCTCAGATAAGTCAGAAAGATAGACGCAATCTTTTAGCAGAAGCATCTGTACTTCTGCCATACCATCAATAACTGCAATGCTGAAAACAGAATCCGAATTGTTTTTATCCACAAAAATTGGTTCCTTGCTTCCAATTTCGTCTAGAAGATGCATTAATTTACTTTTTCTCTGTAGATGAATCATGGAACCGTCCTGGTGAAAAAGTGATCGTGGTATTGCGGTAAGTTCGAAATTACCAATTATATCTTTTAAATTTAAATCGGGACGACTTCTGTAAATCAAGACACACCTAGAAAACATATTATTGTCTTGCCTTAGTTGCATGACACCTGTTTTTGTATTAACCGTGGTTCTTTTTAACATGGATTTATTTAAACTTAAAACAGAAGATTTGAAAGGATCCCAGAAATTGGTTGTTTTATTTTTAATCCTGTTTTCAACAAAGTCGTTTTCGATTTTTTCACCTATGTCTCAAGAAATGCAATTTTTTAATTATATATTTCACCCCCGCCGGCGGGGGTGGGACTTCCTAATATTAGTTTTTTAGTAAAACACATTATTTTTTATTATTTTAAGTAATCTTGGGTCAATTTAATCAAAAAATGCAATTTTTTAATTATATATTTCACCCCCGCCGGCGGGGGTGGGACTTCCTAACATTAATTTTGTAGTAAAACACATTATTTTTTTATTATTTTAAGTAAGCTTGGGTCAATTTAATCAAAAAATGCAATTTTTTAATTATATATTTAAAAGGATAGTATAGGGGTGGTTTTCACCCCTCTGCCACCTTTGTGAGATGCGCCCCATACAAATTCGTAATCTACACATTTTTCCGAAAATTTTGATGTATCGCATAATATTGCTTCACTAATTTGCACACGGGACCTAATATTTGTACAATTTAAAACTGACTAAAGATCATATAAAAATTTCTGCCATCAGCTCCTAGCTATAAAGACGTGGTCGGGATACTTTTATATATTCCTTTAGTTTGTATCAATTATTTATATTTTTAGAGAAAGGTTATTGGAAATACCTCCACTTTAAACGTAAAAGAGGCGGAGCGTCGGAATAACGGCTTTTCAAATAGCCATCCTCATCAAAATATCGTCTTACATAGACACTGATGAAAATCGTCGCCAGCTCTTAGACTATGATATATTGTAATTATTTAGATAACTTAAAGTTTAATAAGAAATAATAAATGACAACTGAAATACTGATTAAGTGGCTACAGCGAACTTGGTTGGGAAACGTTCATCGAATGACGTCATGGGCTGACCCGATTTAAGCTAGAACTCGTATCGAGTGTATTTCCTCTTTAGCTATAGTATAATAACATGATGTTGTATATTGAAAGTATGTATTGAACAATTTTGTGGTTGATAATAGAAATATAGTTGAAAATTATTATTGAATTTGCTTTGTATAATAAGCTATTTAGTCGAGTCAATGAAGCCTAAAAATCGTCAAAACCTCTTAATTCTCAGCAACAGCTCCGATTTTGATCATTCTTTTTTTAAATGTTTGTTTTTTAATATTATTCAAAATCAGAAACATCCCAAGTGGCGCAAATAATTATTTATATTGTTTAAACAATACTAACAATATTTACAAAAAAAAATATATTTAAAAAATTTTTTTCGTATTTAGAAAACATTGAGTTGTTTTTATTGAAAATTTAAGTTCAAAAATGTTTCTCACAGTCAGGGTTAATAATTAGTTAGATTGTTTAAACAATAATAACAACTTTTACACGAGAAATCTATTTGTTTGTGTTTTTTTCTCGATATTCATGAAAAAGTTAATTTAGTCCAGTGTTTGAAGGTTTTTCGTTCAGAATTCTTTCGGATAAAACCGATTGACGTGAAATTTGGACTGTAATTATTAGGAAATGGCTCAAGGAACCAAAGTTATTTAGTGCCAATATGTAGTTCTACCCTGGGCGTGGATCCCACCCCTTCTCGAGGGTGGAAATTATTATGTTCAAAGTAACTGCAGAAATCGATAGAGGAATTAATTCTAAGCTTCTCCTTTAGTCTTTGAATTATTGTGAAAAAACGAAAATTTTTTAAGAAATTTCAAAAATCATTTCAAATTTGAATCAAACTTTTTTCCAAATATAGGCATCCTAAACCGGTCAAACTTCTAGAACATATTTTTAGTACTTACAAAGTAAATTGTAAATGGATTACGTTCAGTTTCAATTCTTGCGGTGAAGCCATTGGTTTCATTGCTGATTTTTTCTCCGAAAAAAAGAAACAACCATTTTATTTTCATCATAATTCCGTTAGTTTTTAAGCTAACGACTTTTACCAAAGTTCAGTTTAAAGGTCTTTTCAAATACTTTTAAAAATATCTTATATGTTTTCCTCCAAAAATATTCGGTGTTTCCGTTATTTAACGTTGAAAGGATCGAATTCAGTTTTCGGCGAACAAAAATTCGAAAGTCGAAAGTCGAACCTTCAACGAGCTATAACTCGGTTCGTATTGCATCTACAGAAATTTAAAAAAAATTCAATCGATTTGTTATTTTATAGGCTTTATTTTTGCTTATAATAAATTTTTTGGTAAAACTTGAAGTTTTCGAGTTATTAATGAAGAATCGTTCTAAGACATGCATTTTTTTAGATGAAAAATCAATATTTTCAATCACTGATAACTCAAAAACTCATTGAAAAAACTTCATAGAACATTTTTTGCTTAGAATGTATTCCTCTATCGGAGCTCTTGCTGAGAATTAAGAAGTGAAAAAGCTTCATTGGCCCGACTAATTGGCATCTACATTCTTTTATATGAAATGATATTTTTTTATGTCTGGGGTCTATGTAGAGAGTGAACATGTAAATATTTTGTTGCAGAATCGATAATTGCTAGTGTGGACATGTATCAATTTTCGAAAAAAATCCATAAATAACTATTTTTTGACTTTTTAGCTAGTGTTCACTAGATAAAAATGTTAAAATAGAAGAATAAAAAATTATTATTTTTTCAATTTTACCTCCAAATCTACACCAGTGACTTTTTGAGTTAAGCTCGAGTGACTTCTGACAATAGGTAATACCACACAAACTGAGTTTTCCGATCCTTAGACAAATTAGTCAGATTTTAGGAAAATCAAGTGTTCTAAACAGACAAAAAAATTTGAGCGTTTAGGACATATTATACGTTAATGAAAAACATTATACGAGAATATATTTTTTAATTGCTTACTACTTACATTAACAAAATGTTTTGTAAAAAGAATGTGAAAAACAAATTGTTTCTGTTATAATTTCCTTGTTTTTTATGCTATAGAAATAGACGAAAAAATCTTTCGAAAGCCTAATTAATAGGTTTTGATTTTGTTCGTTAGAATTTTGGACGTAAGTGTCATCATTTTTGAGATATTTAACATTTAAACTAAGTACTTCGTCTTATAAACGTTCAGATGCCATTTTTATACTTCCAGATTTCCGAAACCATTGATTATAGAGAAATTAAAAAAATAAACGAAATTCATTCTCAATATAGCACCTTTCTTATTTGTCTCTAGCATGTTTTCGCTCAATGTAGTATTTTTCGAGTTATTTGCCGAAAATTGTTTTGAAAAACCTCTTTCTTCAAGCTAAAATGCCAATTTTAAAGTCGTTATAACTTAGACTATTAATTGTATGAAAAGTTGCATAGAAGTTTTTCTTTTCAAAATTTGATTCTCTTTCAGCTTCAGTGTTTTTGTTTTTTTCAAGTGCCACCTTCTGAAAAGATGTGGCATCCACCCCCTATAAATTAGCAAGCCCTCGCATAATATGAACAATTTTCTTTGATGAATCTACTATTAAGTTGCCAAAAATGAACGAAATCTAATTCATATGACATTATTCCGAAGCTAAAACCTCTAGTTAATGTACTATTATAGACACTGAGCGAATACTGCTGCGAAGAATCGTAACACTTTCGAGATGTTACTGTCCAATTTTATGAAAAAAATATATATATATATCTAACCTAACAATTATTTTAATGAGTTTTGACGAGAAATTATGTTCAACCAGCAGTATTTGACATCTGACTCTCACTAAAACTTTGGATAGTCACCGATTTTGGCGCTAGTTGCAAATTCGCTCAGTGCCTATAGTCCTAGCAAAGAATTATTATTCACCAATTACAGCCATAAGGGTGTTTATTTAGATTTTTTAATAAAAAAATTGTAGTTATACCTTAACCGAAAAATAAGGATAGTAACAAATGCCCGTGATCAGTGCGTGCAACAGATTTTATTGGCGTTTAAATTTGGAGGGATTCAAAATCATTTTTTCAAAGTCTTATCAAATCAACGTCGCTCAATGATATGTGCCGATTGACACTAGTGACACTTCGATTCATCACTACCCTCCTGTTAATGTGTAAAACCAGAGATATCAAAGTCGGTTGTACTTTATTCCACCGTGTATAAGTATACAATGTCCATATTGCTGTTTAAATTGTATAGTAATAATAATAATATTAATGTATTCCCTGTTCAGTGATATTAAATAATATAATTTAATAAACTTTATGTTGAATAATCATTTCTTTTTATATTTTTATTCTTTTGTAAAATAAATGAAACTGTATCATATACGACTTTTTATTACACTTTAATTATAGACCTGCTAAAAAACAAAAGTAATAATGCTTCTTTTTCAGATATTATGCGATACCCATGCCCAAGCTGTACCAAATCTTACACCCTTTTAAAAAATTTGCAAAGGCACGTCTCAGTAGAATGTGGAAAAGAGAAGAGATACAAATGCTTATTTTGCAGCAATTCTTATTATTATAAAACTGATTTAAGAAAGCATGAATTTCGTATGCATAATTTTGTTGCTTATCAATCGGGTATTCCATCGTGCACTACAGTGTACAGAAAGTAACTTTGCGAACGAATTGTGTAAACAAAGATCAAAGTTAGATTGCTGTTCGAAGAAGATGACAGGACTGTTGCTATGTGCATCATGTAACTAATGTAACCTCCACATATTTTATGTTTTTTTAAGTTTATTCTCATTTTTAATGATTATACCCGCATTTTTAGCTTGGAGCCATACTAACTCCAAGCGAATATTTAAACATTCATTCAAATATTTTTTCAGTATTGTTGATTAATAAAAATAGACTGCTAATTATAGGTTAGATTTCTAACCTGCAAAATGCGTTTTATTCTATTGAGACAAACTATATAAAACTTCATAAACATTACATTGAACTAGATTTTGGATGAAAGTAGGGGAACCAAGCGGAAATTTTAATAATAGCTACGTAATACTTGTAAATTTTTATTTTTTAATTTTTTTTTTCAACTGCCATTTTTCACGGTGGGGCCTTACACCAAAGTTATTAATTTTTTATTAGGGCGCTTCAACATTTTCCCCTAGGAACCAAGATGGCGGCCATTTTTTGAAAAAGATTACCTAATAAATTGCCTAAATTCTCACGTTAGGTGTGATTTCTAGTTAATTTTGACCTCCTGAACACGAAAATAATTAGAAATTAATACAGACAACATATTTCATATTAAGATGCTGAAACTATAAAATAATCAAATATTTCGCACTTGAAAAAGTTGGGTATGATTTCCGACTGTTTATTGCTCCCAGATCACTAGATTGGAGTTCTTATTTCCTGTTAGATCAAGTTAATCGGTTTTATTTTTCATATACACTATTTAAACAACTAGTATTAATAATCGAAATACGGGAATAAAAGTGAAATGTAAATAAAACAAGATGATTTCTATATTCATATTATAGAATCTTGTGCAACTTAAACTTACTTGCTCATTACGTACATATTCTCCCCAGATGTGGATGGGGTCAATCCAACTGGCCTTGGCAATTTTAGGGGAAACGGCCCAACCAGGCACGGAACTAGAACCTCAAATTTGAGTGGGCTAGGGCAGGGTTCATATTTTTTTTGTGGGCTAATGGGAAGAATGCGCCGCAAGCGCAAATTTTGTATTTTTCAAGGCCAAACGCTGTAAAATGAAAAATTCCGAGTTCCAGTTGCATTTTCTTCGAAGAATAGATTTTTTCAAACGAAATTTCGTTTTTTTTTTCATGTAATTGCAAAAATTATTTAAAGGTTCAAAGTACTAACATGTAGTCTGACTTCAGCCACGGTCTAGGGCAGACTACTGCCGCCTGTCAACATATCGATTTATTTTGCAGAATTTATGGCGAACATGCAAAATTGGTTATTGGGTTAATAACTTTTTATAAATGGCATTTATGTCAGTGGCCAAGTTTCTAAGATAGCAGTATGAAAATCATATCTAAGACTTTCCTAGTTCTAAGGAGGGAAAAGAACTGCCGTTTTAATGGCTTTGGCCGTTGGGTTTTGTATCCGCTGGAACAAATGCCTATTTACCTCAGCCCGGCCCTGCCCGGTCCAACGGGCACTAGCCTGTTTGCCCCCCTGTCCCATCCACCTCTGATTCTCCCAGTAACATTCCGGAAGATTCCATTGTAGCAGCTGAAAAAAATATATATTTTTAAATTGTGCATTTTTAATTTGTGCATTTGATCAAAATAGAGCAGCCATATTGCTTTCTAGTGATAGATATAATTTAACATATGTCTTGCGCTAATATTAATGATTGTAATTATCATTTTTTTTAAATGACCACCATCTTGGTTTATAAGAAAAAATGTTGACGCGTCCTAATCGAAAATAAATCTCTTTGGAGTAAGGAACAGCCGCAGTAAATGGCACCTCGTGGAGTTGTGATGCCGCAAAAAAAGTTGAACCGCACGCACTATTGGGCCACTCTTGGGAGGCTTAAGATCAAATGAAGTAGAAAATGTATGGTAATTGGAATTTATGTACATTTTTAGGTGTATTTTGACGTAAATATAGTATACCTATAGTTGCAAAAACCAATTCGATATGGAAAACAATTAAAAATGGCAAAATAGGTAATTTCCTTCATTGTTTGTGTTATAACTCGAAACAATGTAAAATTTTGCAAAAGTACAGAATATTTTCTTTTCGTTATTTTATAGCGAAAAAAGAGAACAACTTTGTAAGAGTAATACAATCTGAAATATTGTGATTCAAAAAAGCTAAAAAAAATCTACTTTTTGGATATACTAATAACAATGTGAACAATTATAATGCTTTTAACGGTAATGTTCTCCACTCAATAACGTTTATGATGCAACCAAGGCGCTTAAAGGGCTTAAATCTAAATTTTCAAATGATATTCCAGTAGCTTTCCCGCATCTGCCCTGATACTAAACAGTGAAAGGAACAAAATTGAAAACTGTCGTTCAATAGCTTTTATCTGTAGCTCTGCCAAAAAGCATTGCACGAACTACATTATATTCACGTACGATAGTAGCTTATACCAAGTCAACACGGTTTTGTAAATAAAAGATCAACAGTGACAAACCCCTGTTGTATAACACGATATATTTCCCAATTTGTAGATGCTAATGTTGGCGTGATCTATATACCGACTTACAGAAGGCTTCTTAACTTAAACAAGCTTCTAGTGTGAGGCATCAGAAATACTTTGCCACTAAATGCTGCTAAGCGCAAGGTTGCCTCTTACCGTAGAAAAAAAGCTTTTGATTTCGCTTATCTGAACAAACAATGGGAAATTTGTATGATTTTTTTATAATGAAAATCGATAAAACATACACAATAATGATAAAAATGTTTTTACGATTTTTTTAATGTTAATACAGCGAGAAAAAAATTCTTTCGTGAAGAATTTGGATATTTCAAAATGGCAGCTATCTGGCGCAGTAACTGTGAAGTTTTCCGATATGATTCCCTAAAGAACGTCGCGCGTCGCCGCGATTGCAGTCAACAATAAGTAAACGTAAAAAATTCCATTTTTGATTCGCTCCTACCAGGCCGAATTTTTGAATTTCGCCATGCAATTTACGATGCGAAGTAATTACAAGTCCCTCTTTCCGTATTGACATCATACGATTTTCGACTCTGCATGCTTTTTTTACTATTTTTCGCAGATATCTCCGAAACGCCAGCTCGATATAAAAAAAATACCGCAAAACGAGTTCGTTTCATTGCGAATCTTTTAACTAACTCCTTAACCTTGATTACGGGGCCAAGAAACTACTCTAACGAATTTAAATAGAATTAAATTTCTTATCACTTTTTTTTTATGTTTTGTCTTATACCAAATATGAGGGAACTAGAAGTGGGAACCTTTTTATTTTCGAAAAAATTTTACCGTTTTTTCACCGTAATTAATCGGTAATTAACTGATAATACAGTAACTAGAGGTTTTAACTTCAGAATAATGTCATATTGAACGGATTTCGTTTATTTTTGACAGTATAATAGTAAATGCTTCACAGAAAAGTTTCTATACTGTGCGGGGGCTTGCTAATTTATAGGGGGTGGATGCCACCCCTCTCAGTGGATGGCACTTAAAAAATATATATATATATTTATTGGAGCTGAAATAGTGTCAAATTTTAAGAAGAAAAGGTTCTATGCAATTTTTCACATAAATTTATAGTTTTTAAGTTATAACGACTTCAAAATTGCGATTTTAGCTTAAAAAAAGGTATTTCCAAACGGCTTTCGTCAAGTATCTCGAAAAGTATTACTTTATCGAATTACAGAAAGTACAAACTGGGAATTAATTGTATTTTTTGTTTATTGATGTAGGATTAATAATTTCGGAGATATTTAAGTTTATATTTGGTATCCAAGTGTTTCGAAATTACCTTTAAAGTTTAAAATGCATTTTTTTCTAAAGCAAGTGCTTTAAATGAGCAAAAAAATTTTAGCATCTAGGTAATGCTACATCTTAAAGAAAAACTGTATTTGAGATAATTTTTTTAAATTACTGGCTAATTAGAATAACAAAATGGCGACTTTTTTATATAAAAAAATATAAATACGCACATTTTTCCGTAATAAGTTCTTTATTTCTTATGCTATAGGAACGAGTAAAAAATAATTTGAAAGCGCAATTAAATGTTCTTAATTTCATTCCTTAGCATGCGTGACGTAGGTGTCACAATTTCTGAGATATTTAACATTTAAACTGCATTTTTCGTCTTATAAACGTTCGGATGCCATTTGTAAACTTTCATATCTCCGAAACTATTAAATCTATGTAAATAAATAAACAAGAGAAATTCATTATCAGTTTATGAGCTTTATTTTTGGTCTCATTTTTCAAGAAAACTAATATTTATTGAGATATTTGGAAAAGGATGAAGAAAATTACGTTTTATCGAAAATGCCTTTATAGTTTGAACTATATTTTTTTCTAAAGCAAGTGCTGTATAAAAATTAAAAAATTTGAGTCATGCTATATGTTGATGAGAAACAGTGTTTGAAATTCCTTTTTTTTTAATTACTGGCTAATTACAGTAACAAAATGGTGACGTTGTTATTAAAAAAATGCGTAGACTCACATTGCTTCGGTCATAACTTCTTTGTTTTTTATGCTACAGAAACAAATAGAAAAACAGTTGAAAGCTTAATTAATAACCTATTATTCTACCTATTAGCATCCTTGACGTAGGTGTCACAGTTTCTGAGATATTTAACTTTCACTCTAATTATCTTATGAACATTTGGATGCCAAATGTAAACTTAAATATTTCCGAAATTATTAATCCTACATCAATAAACAAAAAATATAATTAATTCCCAGTTTGCACTTTCTGTAATTGGTCTATAACATTTGATCGATGAAGTAATTTGGGAAATACCTTTTTTTAAGCTAAAATCGCAATTTTGAAGTCGTTATAACTTAAAAACTATCAATTTATGTGAAAAATTGCATAGAACCTTTTCTTCTTAAAGTTTGATTCTACTTCAGCTCCAATAAATATATATATTTTTTAAGTGCCACCCCCTGAGAGGGGGTGGTATCCACCCTCTATAAATTAGCAAGCCCCCGCACAATATAGAAACTTTTCTGTGAGGCATTTACTATTATACTGCCAAAAATGAACGAAATCCTTTCAATATGACATTATTCCGAAGTTTTGCATACTTTTTACCTCTAGGTAGTGTACTATGAAATGAATCTCAAATGAATCTCATATACGATATCTACTTAATATCATGTATTACCTAGATGCTCCATTAATCTCGGCTCTTCGAAACGAACGTTTCTGGAAAAAATAATTTACATGCATTTTCTAGGAAAACGTGAAATTTCTTCCATTTTCTCGAATATTTCGATAATTGTCAAAAATGTCCAGAAATTTGTGAGTTGTTTGGTTGTTTTTTGTTTTTAGTGGGATTTAAGTGGGTGCATCTTTCCAATAAAAGCATTTTCTTGAACGCTGTTTTCTTATGTCATAAAAAAAATGGTTTTGTGAACACTCTCTGTTAACAAAAAAAATTATTTAATTTTTAAGTGATTTGGCAGAAAAAAAAGTCGTACAGAAAGTTGACCAGCTATCAGACAATAGCGGATTATTGCGGATTCTAACACGATATAATACTCAGGATTATCAGAACAGATCTTTTTTATCAATTTTTTTTTTAAATTAATTTGTGTTTGTTAAAAAATACGTTTTATAAAATTTCGAGAGTTGAGGTAGCTGGTTTGTCAGAAATAAAACCAGTAAAATAAGGGTTTTTTTTATTATTTTTCATCGAAATTTCTACCATGTGCATGTGCTCTAACACAGAATTGGCATCGCCGGAAAAAAATTCTTTTAATTAAACCGCATTGCGTTCAAAAATTACTCATTGTCACTGAACTTGTCTAGAATACTTTCAGCAACAACACTGGAAATAAGTTCAAAAAATTAAATTCATCACAAACACAATAATGGTAATATATTTTTTGTGAAAGCGTTTCGAAATTGACAAATTTTGGTATTCATTAGAATTTCGAAATGACAATCTTTTAGGCACTAGTGCGTAAACGTGACACTTTTAGGCACTAGTGCCTAAAAGTAAAAATGGAACATTAAAAACAATGAAAATATTTATTTATTATAAATTTTAAAGGTACAATTATGTAAATTGTTAAGCTTCTGCTTCTGTGTGAACTTCTTTTAAGTTCTTACTTGGCGTATCTTTCTGCCCTTTGCTATTTCGTTTTTCTGTTCAATTGAATTTTCGATATAACCCTCGGCAACTGAGCCTGATCGCCAACATCCATGTCCCTTTAAAAGTGTCATGTCCGCTCCAGAATCTGCCAACATTGTTGGCAGATTCGGGCATTAACGTGGATAGCACAACTTCAGCAGCTTGTTTCGCAAAGCTTTTTAGGAAATACGACGACGCACGACGTTTGAACTTGACAGAACTTTGACATTAAACAATGCACAAACAATGCCTTAGAAACAGATTGCCTGCCCACTTTGCAAAATGTTTAAAAATACAAATAAAAGCATAAAAATATCAAATTCTCAGCTTTCACAAAAAATCTTGTATGAAATTCGTTGCGAAATCGATGTGTTTTAAGCACTCGATGCATTGTCCAACTCGGCAACTTGTTACATAAATAACTATTTTGTAACGCCATATCCTAAAATGACAATTATTTGACAGTTTCAATGAATCAAAACAAGTGTAAAATAAAGAAAAAAGAGTCAAATACAGAAATTTTATTTCACAGTGTGAAATAAAACTTATGGTTTCTATGGAAACAGCAATAGAATTTAGTCTATTTTTACAAAATTATATTGTTTTCTAATTTCGAATGGCGATACAAAAAATTTTGTATATAATTCGAAACTAAAATGTGTTTTCTTTACGAGCCTTCGCCTCGTACTATAAACGCCCCACTTGTAAAAAAAAACACCATTTCAGCCACTTATATAAAATACTATACTTATTCTATTTTATAGAACTTTTACAATTTAGGGAATTTGCATTTGCATTTAATTAATAATATAATTATCCCTTTACGGGGAATCTTCCAAATCCAATTTATTATCCAGTTCAGGTAAAGCATTAATAATTATTGCACTATGATATTTCTCAGTTTATTCTAAGCGTTAGAAAATGTTACACCTACCAGACATAAATGTCGAAACATGTATATGTGAATATTCTAAAGTTTGATATAACAGCTATTTTGGTAAGTCTTCTTGTTTTATTTGCTTTTGGTTTCGTTGAACATTTAAAAATAACATCGTGGCAGTCGTGGTATACATAATGTGCACATTGTCTTTCTTTTAATCGAAAGATTTATGTTTATACTTATCTGTGATCTACATTTTGTAAGTGTTAAAATATTAACTTTCTAGTAGTACATTTACTTATTTTATTTTTTCTAATTTTGACATATAAAATGACGCTTTTTAGAACTGGCGTAAGTGTCAAAACGTAAAACTTTTTATCACTAGTTATAAAATAGTAGTTTGTGCAACAAGAGTGGATATGATATCCATATCGCCGTAGGCGGAGTGCTTCAAATCTTTTGAGTAGGATATGGATAACACAGCCCCATAAAAAAAAAAGTTTTTGATCTGGATGACTGACCATAGTATTCCTATGTATTTTTCGACGCTGAATCCGAATCCGAGGTCAAAAAAAATCGTATACCCCCAAACTTTTGCGCTACAGCCAAAAACAACCCCGAAAATGGGGTAAAACCGTCCCGTACAACAGGATTCAATGAATGGATGTAAATAAATGGTGAAAAACATGGAAAAGGAAAATGTTTTATATTCAGCAGTCACTTACTTGAATATTGACTGGAAAACTACCCTTATAATATGCTGAAAACTCCTCCTGTACAAGCATAGAGTATATAAATGCCAATAAATCGCGAGAAATGTTAAAGTTTTTATAGTTTGGAATACAGTACATGAATCTTACGCGTGTCTCAAAACTACCCATATAACAGGGTGGAAACCACCCTTATATAAAAATAGACTGCGTGAATACCAATAGATTGTGGGAAATGGAGGAGTTTTCGATGTTTTAATTCCAGAATAGAATCTTGGGTGACCCTGTTCTACCTTGTTTTTAGTTGGTACAAAAACCACCCCTATATTAGGGTGGAAACCATCCTTATTACAGAATAAAGCACAAATGCCAATAAATCACGGGAAATAACTTTTTTATAGTTTAAGTAAACAACATGAATCTGGAGTGACTCCCAGGACACCTCGCTTACTCGTGACCCAAAATCTCTTCTATAAAGGGTGGTAGCCACCCTTATATATGAATAAATTGCATGAATACCAATAAATCGTGGGAAATGTTGCAGTTTTCATTGTTTCAGTTCCAGAACAGATTCTTGAGTGACGTTGATCTACCCTATTCTCACTTGGTACCCAAAATCATATCACCCCTACATAATAAAATGTACATATGCCAGTTTTTCAATTTTTCTTCTCAGAATACCTTTTCTTCTCATTTTCAAATGATCTCCTCACTGGCTCTCTTTTATGTTCTTCGTGCGTATCTCTTTTCATAGACCAACAGTAGTCGGCCATCATGTGGACATCCCACCTTCCTTGATACCGCTTCTCCATCTCCGAAATATCCTGGTGAAAGCGTTCGCCTTGCTCTTCATTGTATTCACCCAAATTTTCTGGATGGCGGACAACTGTTGGTCCATAAAAAGAGACACACACGAAAAACACAATAGGGAGCCAATGAGAAGATCATTTGAAAATAAGAAAAAAGGTATGCTAGGAAAAAATTTATTGGTATTCACGCAGTCTATTTTTATATAAGGGTGGTTTCCACCCTCTTATATGGGTGGTTTTGAGACACGCGTAAAATTCATGTACTGTATTCTAAACTATAAAAACTTTAACATTTCTCGCGATTTATTGGCATTTATATACTCGATGCTTGTACAGGGGGAGTTTTCAGCATATTATAAGGGTAGTTTTCCAGTCAATATTCAAGCAAGTGACTGCTGAATATAAAACATTTTCCCTTCCCATGTTTTTCACCATTCATTTACATCCATTCATTGAATCCTGATGTATGGGACGGTTTTCGGGGTTGTTTTTGGTTGTTTTTGGTTGTAGCGCAAAAGTTTGGGGGTATACGAATTTTTTTGACCTCGGATTCGGATTCAGCGTCGAAAAACACATAGGAATACTATGGTCAGTTATCCAGATCAAAAACTTTTTTTTTTTTGTGGGGTTGTGTAATCCACTCAAGTTGTACAGTATACTTTTTCTACGACCAGCTTAAAAAAACTACAAAATTTATTAAACATTAATATATTACACAAATACACACTGACAGTACACACTGACAGTTACTTTGACAGCTTACACACTAATTTGATTTTAAAACGAATAGTTGTCTATGTACTTAATACACGAACTGTGAATGGTCGGTTTCATTTCATATCCATCCTAGAACTGATATGAAATATATCCGTTCAGTTAACTGGAATTGCCTACTTATCCATTTTACAGACTGTACAGAAAACAGCAAATTTACATAAGGGAGTAGAAAAAGTTAAATTTGACTTAACAGGTTAGGAAACGTTCGTTATATCATCAATTAAGAAAAATAAACAACTCTCAAAGAGAAAAAGAAACAATGTTCATTCAACACAAAATTGAATACCGAGTCCATAAATACCTTCTGCTATTAAATTAGGATTTCAAATAATATTATAACTTGGTTAAATAACGTTTGTCAATTTTGACATTAAACTTATAATGTGTAATATATACCATCCTTCGGAGGGGATGTAAAGCAGGCGGTCCCTTGTCTATTAAATGTTAGGCAAGTAAAAGATCCCTACTCTTCTTAAGGGAAGAGGTTCGGCAAAATTTCCAGGTTGGGGGTAGCTCGTTTCCTGGCGTCGGTGATAGGCCCTGGTAGCGGAAATAGGCCGATGTTAAATAGTTAAAAAAAAAAAATAACAGCAAAGGTAACTATGAAAAAGACTACTTAATTTTTAAGATCTTTAAATACACCTATTTCGTTTATAGTATAGTATAGTAGTTTAAAGGGTTTTTAGACGGTGAAAATTAGAAAAAATCTTGTTCTAACACGTCCCGAAAGACAATTTTCTGTAACTCATGCTATTTTGCGGGATCTCACTTCGCTCGTCCCGCAAACATCCACTCGTTACACAAAATAAAATCTTTCGTAACTGGTTACATAAATAGCTACTATAGAATTTTCACAATGAAGGGAATTTGTAAATGTAAAGAAATATTGAGAATGGTGGTAAACTCTAATAGTTACTAACGGTAGGGTCCTTAAAAAATCTTGACTGTAGGTCTCTAATCCCTTGGGAGAAATATATTTTTCCAACACTATTACGATATTAAATGTAATAAAATACTAAAATCGTTGATAAAATCAAAAGTGCACACCTCGCAAGTTTCTTTACCCAATAGGCAATGCCCCTGAAGAAAGAAAGCGGATTTAACAATGAGCGTTCATAAAAGCATTATTTTTAATTAACCACTGGCGTTGTTTTATTTTTGGCGAACTTTTTTGTATATTATCTGGTGGTAAAAGACTAAAAGGATATGTAAACTTTTTGCGAAATATTACATCGTTTTCGAGTTGTAACACTGAAAGCAAAGAAAATTACATGGTTTGCCAATTTTATTGCTTTCCACCCTGAATTGATTCTGCAAATCTATGTACAATCTATATACATCCTAATTCACCCGAAAATTCAGAGAATACAGTTACCAAACATTCCCTATTATATGTAAACATTTCCAGGACTGGTCTAGTTTTACAGACAGAGGTATAAATAACACAGGCACACAAAAAAAGTCAATTTTTTGAGGTTTCACATATATTTACTCCTATGTACTAAGCTCTGCCAAGCTCCCTTTTCCGTATCTGATATTGTAGTGATGGATTTCTTATCTCTTAACGTTTTCCTTATTTGTGGACCATTAAAAATGCCTTCGTTCAATTTGGCTTCGCTTATCTATGGAAATTGTATTCCCATATAATCAAAACATTTCCCTGATTGGTTGAAACTGACATCGGGATCGTATTCAGCAGTCAAAAACACATCTACTTATTTAAAATCTTTAATTTATATTTTAAACCCTATTCTGACCTGTTTTCACCTGCTTTTCGTGATTAACAAAAATTCCTGACCTAATTTTAGGGATCGTGTTCAGCGGTCAAAAATACATGGGAATATAATATATGTGAAACCTCAAAAAATTGACTTTTTTTGTGTGTGCCTGTGTAATTGAATCAAAACAGTAATTGTCTCGTACTCGAAATGGTTTGCAACTGCGAGTACAATAATCAGCCTAAAAGTTACTTTTTGTGTATTCTAAGTTTCTATTTGTCATCTAAATATGTTTCCGGATATATCTACCAAGTAGAACATGTATATAATCACGTTTCTTCCCTTAAAAATGAACATCAAAAATACGATTTCAATGAAATTTTGTCCAATTTGGGAGGTGCGCGTTTTTTGGAAAATAAGTTTTAATTTTGAAAAACGTGTTTGTGTCTCGATTTTTTTTAATATCGTGGGATCTGCTCATCGGATTGGGCCAGACAAAAAATCAAAATGTTTTTAGATAAATTATGAATAAAACTGCATAGGTTTAAATCCGATCTGTCATTTTGTTTTTTTTTTTTGCAAAAAAATAAAATCCACGAAAATTTCTAATTTTACATAAATCAGAATTACTAAAAAAATTAAAAATCTTTTTTAATGACTTGGTGAAATTATAGGTCTTGTAGATGTAAAATATTATGGAAGATTACAAATAAAAATATTTATGATTAACGAGATTTTTGAAAAATGTTTGGAACTTCATAAAACACTGCTACTTGGTCACACTGACACTTTTTTTAAAGCTGTACTCTTTGAGTGTACTTTAAAAAGGTGATGATTGAAATCAATGTATCAATTATTTTAAAGTTACATTTCGTACACCTTTGTAAAATGCATTTTTTTGTAATGCATTTTTATTGAAAAAATGTATACAGTCAAATACTTTTATCATCTGTTGAAAGTGCTTCAAAAAAAAACGAAGAACTAAAATAAATACACATTTCTGCATTAATTAGAAGCTGGGATATAAGCCGAAAAGCTAAAAAAAAATGATATGTTCAGGTTTCCACATGGAATCCTTGCTTTAATCACTGGGCTGTAAAACATTTGCGGAATCGATGAATTGCGTCAGAGAGTGAAAAGGCCGTACGACATGGATTTCAAGCAAGAATAGCATTTTAACCTCATCGTGAATTGCATATACCAAATCGAAAAGTAGGAACGCACGAAAAATGGCATTTTCTGGTTTTTCGAGAAACGCGTTTCACTTTATCTGGGCACTCTAGATGACTAATTAAAACGCAATCTCGAAGCTTTAATAACGGGAGTAGAGGAAATACTCTTATTGTGGCAGTCGCTGTTTTAAACGAGCGCGTATACAATAGTATACATGCATTCTTATAGATATATTAACTATTAAAATTCACTTTATTTTCACTAAAATTCTCACATATTGGGGAATAAGCCGTATAAATTTCAGCTCAAAAATTATACATGTATAGAAATGAATGCATGAAACTCAAAATATACGATATCGCAGCTTCTAGTTAATGTAGAAGGATTCGTTTTTTAAAATTATTCATGTTTTGAAGCACTTTTAACAGATGATAAAAATATTTGGCTAGATACATTTTTTCAATAAGAAAAAAATACAATTCAAAAAATGCATTTTACAAAAATGCACGAAATGCAACTTTAAAATACTTAACATAAAAAAAATCATTTTTATCACCATTATAAAGCACGTTCAATAAGCTGTAAGGAAAAAATGTCTTAATCTGATCAAATGGCAGTTTTTTATGAAGCCTCAAAATTTTCTCAAAAACTTCGCACTTTAGAGAATATTATAAATATTTTTACTTGCAATTTTATATAATAGTTTATATTTACAAGACCTAATAATTTCACAAAGTTTCATTAAAAAAGAATTATTATTTTTTTAGTAATTTCGGTTTATGTAAAATTAGAGATTTTCGATGCTATTATTTTTTTGCAAAAAAAACAAAATGGCACTTCGGATTTAGTTGCAGTTTTATTCACAATTTACTTACAAACGATTTGATATTTTGTTTGACCTGATCCGATAAACAAAATTCGAGATATAAAAAGAACGAGATGAAAACACGTTTTTCAAATCTATTTTCAAAAAACGCTCACCTCCCATATTGGTCAAAACCTTATTGTAACTTCCAAATAACAGATTGCATTTTCAGAGAAAATCCCCCCTCCACCATCGTTGAAAAAAATAGTTTTATTCGACCACCCTTCATAATGAAATATGAGGGGATTTTCGATTTCGTTGACTTTTTATGAAATCGTGCTTTTATGGAAACCAAATTTTTGATAATATAAAACATACTATCTGCTAGTAAATCATGAGCGAATGAGGCACTAATTAACGGCATTTTTGTTGGGCGTATTATCAATAGTCCAATCAATGAATGCCCAAAAGGGGATTGTAGATAACATTTTGGAGGGGAGAATTTTTCTCTTCAGAGATGTGTTGGGGGTAGTTAGGAGGTAAACATACTAAAAGTCCCGCCCCTAGCCCCGCCGCTTCAGGGGGGAGGGGGGTGGAAAGGTTCCTTTTTTCGATTTTTCGCTTATAACTCCGAAACGATGCGTCGTATGGGAAAAGATAATCTATGCAAAATTAAACGTAATTAAATTTTCCACAAGAATGTTTATATTCATTTTCTTCCTATGTGTTATAGTTTACGAGATGTTCGCCAGCGAAAATCGATAATTAATAAAAACAAATCAATTATGTCCCTTGTATATTTCTATCAAAGCGGTTTACTGTGGTCTGCTAATAAATCACAGTCACAAAACAATCTTTATTTTACAGCACTGGACGTATTTACTAACGTAATATTTTGTCGAAATCTATACATTTCCTTAAATATACAGTGTGACTCACTTAAAATTTTGGTGTATGTACGTTTGTGACGCCGATCGAATGCATTTTTTAGAATTTCTAACATTCAAAATGTTTTATTTTTTTCAGCATATTTTGGTACCGCAGGTAGCTTTGCCTTTATAGCAGGTGAATGATTTTAGTCATAAGTAGATCCTAATTTGTTCTATACTTGAGTAAAATTTGATTCAAATTGGAAACAAAATGAAAAAGTTATAAGGGTATCTTCATTTTAAGTGAGTCACACAAGGAAATGTCTAGATTTCGACAAAATATTACGTTAGTAAATACGTCCAGTGTTGTAAAATAAAGATTGTTTTGTGACTGTGATTTATTAGCAGACTACGGTAAACTGCTTTGATAGAAATATTCAAGGTACACAGTTGATTTTTTTTTTATTAATTATCGATTTTCGCTGGCGAATATCTCATAAAATATAACACATTGGAAGAAAATGAATATAAACATTCTTGTGGGAAATTTAATTACGTTTAATTTTGCATACATTGCCTTTTTTCGTACGACGCATCGTTCCCGAGTTATAAGCGAAGAATCGAAAAAAGGAACCTTTCCACCCCCCCCCCCCCCCTCCTACTGAAGCGGCGGGGCTATGGGCGGGGACTTTTAGTATGTTTACCTCCTGACTACCCCCAACATATTCCTGAAGAGAAAAATTCTCCCCTCCAAAATGTTCTCTACAACTCTTTCATTGACTGGACTACAAACTGAGAACCTAGTTCAAGAAAAGCGAATGTACATAATCTTTGACCTTTTTATTGTTATGTAAGTGCAGACGCAATGTTATTAAGTTTCACTCTAATGTAATTAATTATAATATAATTATGTATAAGTACTGACTTTTGTAAAAAAATATATATTTTTAATAAATTTTGTTATAATAAAAGTTGTATTCTATTAACACTAAATGTCTAACTGAGTTATAATACCTTCATAAAAACACTATGTTTACCTCGTTTGTTAATTTGAAAAAGCTAAAACGTTTGTATGCACTAAAAACTGATATATTTAGTGGAGCGGAATGTAGGTTGAAATCGTTCAAAAAATTTTTTCGAAGTAGAAAGATATGGGACCTAGACCATCTGATAGAGAAATATATAACGTATTATATTCCCGGTTGACGACCTTTTCCCTTGGTCGAGACAAAATTTCTGAGCATTTAATTTCAGAAATCACAATTTTTCTTATACCGCGCGCCTGCAAGTAAAAAAATATATTACTCGGAAATTACTCACTTAGGTGAATGATTCTAGTTTTGATTGAAAGAGTTTATTCCATATAATAATTCTATACTATAACATTTTAAAAAACAATACGTGTTTTGCAATAATTGATAAAAATGCTAATGTATTAATTATTAACATTAGCAAAACGGTATGTGTGGAATTTACAGGAAAATATAAATATCCTAATAAAGAGTGGAGATTTAACCTAAACAGCACAGCTCTTGAAATATCACTCAATACCAAATTTCTTGGTACTTATTTAGACTACAGGATTAGCTGGAACAATCACATACATAATGTTTGCACTAAGTTAAGTAAATCGTATTTTTCCATTGCCACATTAAAACAAACATTAAACGAAGAGGCACTTTTAAGTGTCTATTATGCTAATGTACACTCTGCTATCGCCTACAATATAATATCATGGGGACGAGCAACTGAGATCGATCGCGTCTTCATAATTCAAAAAAGAATAATTAGACTTATGTTTAATTTGACTTATAAAGAATCGTGCAGACATAGCTTCAAAAACAAAAATATATTAACAGTAACTGGAATTTACTTGTCAAAGCTATTGTGTTACATGCACCAACATAAAAATCAATTTGTAACTAATAATAACATACATACACACCTCACTAGGACTAGAAATCACATACATATCAATCGCTTTAACCACAGCTACTTAAAAAAATCGCCCATATATACTGGGTGCACATACTACAACTTATTACCAGCAAACTACAAACATTTAACGATCATAAGATTTAAAATTAAAATAAAGAAGTTCCTCATAGAAAACTGTTTCTATAATTTAAGGGAGTTTGAAAACTTCCTCAATAATAGCTGAACGCTCAATTTTATATACAAAAAATTAATTTTTGCTTAATCCATTTTTATGAATAGAACGTCGATAAGTAAATCAACATATTAAAAAAAAATTAAACAGGATATATATTTTTTTTTTGTTTACATTCTGTAGTATTATATATCATATGTATTGTCTCTTTTTATATGTTTGTATTTTACAAATTTTATGTGAATTTTTGACTTGCCTTATCCACTTTATTGTGGCAACCAGAGGTGAATAAAGATTATTATTATTATTATTATTATTGCTTTCACACAGGCATAACTTTTTATTTCACGATATCGATTACAAATTTTTTTTTTATCAACCTCTTCCCTGATGTTTAATGAACATTTTCTGTCATATAACATATTGTCGCGTTTCACAAATAAAGGCTATAGAGATATTTGAACACCGCGTGACGGCTGTCAATTAGTGCATTGCGAGTGGGATAAAGATCGACCGATACGTGAACTAGCGCATCGAAAAAGGAGGGACTGACATAATACAATAATACTAGCATTATTATTATATTATTACGGTGCCAACCTGCTGTTATGAAATAAAGCACAATTAAGAAAAGATAAATTTTAATTACCAATGACTGGAATATTTTAAAATATTTAATCCTTTTTTATATTTTTGCCCTGTTTACGTTCAATAATTTTTACCTCATTTGATGTTTTTTGTTACTTGCACTCTTTATATATTTACCCTTTTAATAAATTACTATTAACTTTTATAATTTAGATATTGTTTATAATTTATTATTTGTGGCATATTCATGATTTCTTGTGTTTTTTGGGTATTTTGCCACTGTAAAAATATTTTAAAAATTTTGATGAAATAAACCTCTGCGCCAAAAAGATCAGACAGAGGCTGGATTTTATACTTTTAGTAAATTAATCAATTAATTAAGGGGGCTCCACTTGGTGGTTTTCCACCTTTTCCACCTGTATATGACGAACCTCATCCATATCTATGTATATGACAAAAAAAAGGAAATAAAGCATTTGATTTTATTTGACTTGATTTGATTTTTATGACAAAAAAATTAAACAAAAACGTAAAAAAATCAAGTTCTTCATTAATTGGTTCAATTTGAATCGTAACGTTACGGCATTCTTTGCACCTGCAGGACCGATTCACGTTATAGATTTTTTAAACAACATGAATATTTTACCGAAATGCAATTTTTATCTCGGCAGTAAATATTTAACATATCTCTCATTTCGTCAGGCATTGATACTTTTGTGGAGAGAACTGGTCGGATACCTTCTTCATGTGATTCTCATCCAAATTGAAAAATATCAAACTCCCCAATATTAAGTTTATGACTGCTGCTCCATATTTTGTTCTCTAATAAATGCCCGAAAATCGAAATATTAATTTCATATAAAATAAATAAAAATTAAATTAAACCAACCTGAGCACATGCTGCCTGAGAGCATCTTCTGTTGGAGGAAGTTCCGCTGACCATTTTAACGACTGTAATGTTGTTAGTTTTCTGAGATCTTTTAGAAATATTGTCATTCACTTAGATGATACTGACATTTCCGTTAAAGTTTTGTATTATGTTGCAGCATTCTCTGAATTATTTGGAGATAAAAACATTTATATTCAAACGGGTCATTCCAATCAGACGACTAATAAACTAAGATACGTTGATATAACTATCGAAACGGGGTCAGATATCTATCTGTTCTTGTTCGCCAGCTATACATTTATTATTATTTACAGGTTGGTTCAATTTTATTTATTTATTTTTTTATTATTAAATGAATATTTCGATTTTCGGGTGTTTATTACAGAGCAAACTATGGTGTAGCAGTCATAAACTTAATGTTGAGGAGTTTGATATTTTTCAGCTTGGATGGGAATCACATGAAGAAGGTATCCGAACACTTCTCTCCACAAAAGCATCGTCAATACCTGACGAAATGAAATGTTACCATTCAAATGGAACCAATTAATGAAGAACTTGATTTTTGAGCATTTTTGTTTAATTTTTTTATCATAAAAAATCAAGTCAAATCAAATCAAATGCTTTATTTCCTTTTTTGCATATACATAGATACGGATGAGGCTGGTGGAAAAGGTGGAAAACCACCAAGTGCAGCCCCTAATTAATTGATTAATTTACTAAAAGTAAATTATAAAAAATAGTAATTTATTAAAAGAGTAAATATATATAAAGAGTGCAAGTAACATAAAAAACATCAAATTAGGTAAAAAATATTATTGGACGTAAACAGGACAAAAATATAAAAATGATTAAATATTTTAAAATATTTCAGTCATTGGTAATTGAAATGTATTTTTCTTAACTGTGTTTTATTTCATAACAGCAGGTTGTCACCATAATAATATAATAATAATGCTCCATCAGTATTATTGTATTGTGTCAGTCCCTCCTTTTTCGACGCGCTTGTTGACGTACCTGTCGATCTTTATCCCACTCGCAATGCACTACTTGACGGCCGGCACGGCCGTGTTGAAATATCTCTATAGACTTTATTTGTGAAACGCGACAATATGTTATATGACGGAAAATGTTCCTTAAACATCAGGGACGAGGTTGATATAAAAAAAATTTGAAATCGATATCATGAAATAAAAAGTTATGCCTGTGTGAAAGCAATACATTATAGCATTTTTATTAATTATTGCAAAACACGTATTGTTTTTTAAAATGTTATAAGTCGAATTACGACACTTTTCTAATATAGAATTATTATATGGAATAAACTCTTTCCATCAAAACTAGAATCATTCACCTAAGGGCAGTAGTTTCCGAGTAACATGTTTTTTTACTTACAGGCGCGGTATAAGAAAAATTGTGATTTCTGAAATTAAATGCTCACAAATTTTGTCTCGACCAAGGGAAAACGTCGTCAACCGGGAATATAATACGTTATTTATTTCTCTATCAGATGGTCTAGGTCCCGTATCTTTCTACTCCGAAAAAAATTTCTCCTTAAATAAGCGTGCTACGCTCGACATCCTGCTCCACTAATTAGTTAATTCTTACACTAGATCCAGCAGTTATACACTATTATTATTTATGCAAAGAAAACTATTTAAAAAAGACTGCACTTTCACATTTTTGATATACAATTTGAAATATCATGTGACGCTTACGCACATGTTTATTTAATAATTTAGAACTAATTATTTCATGAAATTATTTGACGTTTTTAATAAATTTTATAATTTAGGCGGCTGTCTGTGAAAATTGTTTCCATGCCAACGAAACATTTAGTATCTGTCATCGAGGTTTATGTCAAACATTTTAATATCTGGTGGTTTCAAACTAAAATAAAGAAATATGTTTGGTGGCGATGAAAATGGGATACAAGAAGCTGCCAATATTGCTTGTGCCTCGGTATAGCCCAAGAAAACCAAAGCAAAGTATATGCAAACCTATGAAGCGTTAAAATTTGTTTTTTTTTTATTTTTCTGTCCTGGCCACGAAAGTTCTACTTTCGTAGCTAGCAACGTCTTAGCAACCAGGTAACTCGAACGTTTACTTTCGTTATCGCGCGTTTTGCTAGGGTTGCAATAGTTATAGTCTGAAGGTTAATTCATAGTGCACATACCATATGACGTAAGACATAACTGTATGCCGTATGACTTAACTTAAAGAAATGGTATTCATAGTGTGATAAATGTAAGTTATACGCATGCGCAATAGACTGTTTATTAGCCAATAGCTTTTCTGCAGTCATTCCGAAAATGTCATATGTGGTCTGTGGTCTATCCAAATTTACCCGATCACTTACGTCTTTAACCGATTACGTAGCGATAAGCGATAAGAAATAAAAAAAACCATTTTCTTATGCTTACGGCTTATGTTATGTTATGTTATGTGAACTATGAATGCCAATGAGGATTTACGTATATTCATTTTTGATACGGCATACAGTTATGTCTTATGTCATATGTTATGTGCACTATGAATTCAGCTTAAGAGCTAGCAACGGATTTCTTTACACTATAGAGAATAGAGACAAAAGTTTCCTAATCTGTCCCTTGTAGCGTAACAATAAGTCTGGCACTTTGGGATATCAAAGTTGAAAATATTTCAAGTGAATAAAAAAATCGCCAGACCGGTGGGTGGGTGGAAAGGGGGTGAAAGAGCAAGTTGAAGTGGAATAGCTCGGTTCGTAAGGTTCTCGCTTGGGATGCGAGAGGGTCCAGGGTTCAACTCCTGGAATATATTTTTTTACTGATTTAGGTTTGATATCATGTTTTTCTTCAAGCGTATAACAATACTTACATTATATATTGCAACACGTCCTGGAGAAAGAGCCTATTTTTGTACTAATACAAATATTTTTCATTTTTTTCCTAGGACAAAAATGAAACAATGTACATTGCCGTGCAAAAGTAAGTAGGAGAGTGACAGTAGTGGTGTAATATATATGTAATATAAATGTATCTGCTTTTCCACCCAGATAATTTACTAATTGCTGATCGTATTCAACCATCATTTATCCTTCGTCTCCCAGTTGAAGACCTTCTTTTTATCTCGCTTTTTAACTCTTATAGGTACAGTAATAAGTGCGGCCCTACTTAGTTTTGCACAGTAGTGTACTTACCATGCAACGAATTAACAATCCAAGTAGCTATGACTTGTCATAACTGTCAGTTTTAAATTTCACGTCGGGTCGTTTTTCAAATTGAAAAGCAAAAATGTCTCAAGAAATGCAGTGCACACCACCTAAATTACTTGAAATTGCAAAGTCATTAGTGGCACCATTAATTCCCGCGAAATCTAAAAAAATTTATGATAATGCGTACGATAAATTTATAAAATGGGCCAAGGACTAGTACATATGTATTCGAAAAATGTGATGATAGCATATTTTACACCTTTATACAAAAAACTGAAAAGTTCAACTCTATGGGCGCAATAAATAAAGTGGTTAGTACTATGTTATGCGTAATTAATAAATAAAATGTTTAGTATTACCTATATTTTATTTTTTAGCCAAGATTGAACATATTTGATGTCATTTTTGGAAATTAATGTCGTAAATTTTTATTTTGACGCTTGAAGAAAAAATAGTATATGTCACTCGGAGTAGAAGGCACATTTTATGTTTCGCCCAGTTGCTCAGCCTCGGCTGAGCAAACTTCTGGGCTCAACATGTAATGTTCGCCTTCTCCTCCTAGTAACATAATATACTATTTCCTTCATCTTTCTTGTAATATAATAATTTAATTTTTTCATGTGATTTGTTCAGGTTAGTTATTATACTCTTCGCAAAAAACGAGGAGCATATTGTATTTGATCGGCACATTTTTAAAATCGTAAATATCGCTCGTAGAGAAAAAATTTCATAGCATTGTGTTAGTGAACGAATTCTGAACAACTTTCAAAATGTCCGTCTGTCCGTCCGTCCGTCCGTCCGTCACGTTTCTTGTAAGCACGATAACTTAAGAAAGAAAAGTCCGATTATATTGAAATTTGGAAAGTAAGTTAGTGTTAGCTAGAGGAAGAACCCTATTGTTTTTGAAGAAAATCGATCTGTAAATAAAACAGTTATTAATTATTTAATTTAAAAAAACATATTCTCTTAATTTATGTCGCTTGTACTTAAATAGAAATCTTGCGAAATGTTATCTCCGTAAACTTTTGCCTGCAATTCAAAGATCGTGTGTTCGAATCCCACACAGGTTGGTTTTTTTTATTCATTTTTTTTTCATATAATTTTTTTCACAACAAAGATGGTATCACAAAATTTACAAGAAAACTGCGAAGAGTAGTATCCTATAGAATGTGTAACAATTATATAAAAAGCTCAGTAAATTAGCGAAGAGTACGTTTTTAGCTTGTTGATTTTTATTTTGCCATTTAACTATTAATAATTATCAGCGCCTCAAGCAGTATTAGCGTCGCAGATAAAGAAGGGGGGTGCGGGGGTGCCCCACCGTCTTTTTTCTACAAAATAACTATTATAACTGACATTTTTGACGTAGCTGTCGGCAGCTTTTAACCTCTTGTAACGTGACCCGATTGACCCATTTTGCGGCCTTTCCAGGTATAAAATACTATGAGTTCATGTTTCTCCAGGCTAAAGAGAATTTTTCAATAATTTCAGGAAAATGATAATTAAATGACAAAATGAAAATCAGTAACTCATCTGAACAAATCACATGAAAAAATGAAATTATTATATTACAAGAAAGAGGAAGAAAAATAACATTTCTGTCGTCAAATTAAACCTGAATTAGTAAAAAAAATATATTAATCGGTAAAAATTCAGTAGGTCCAGCAGTTGAACCCGGAACCCCCTCGCATCCCAAGTGAGAACCTTATGCACCGAGCTATTCCACTTCAACCTCCTCTTGCACCCACTTTCCATCCACCCACCTGTCTGGCGATTTTTTAATTCACTTGAAATATTTTCAACTTTGATATCCCAAAGTGCCAGACTTATTATAATAATGTAGTTTTATTACTTTTGATTCACCCTTTAAAAATCTAGGTCCGCAAAAGCCACTCCCGGACGATTGCCAGGCTGATACAAAATAATACAATTAACCAGTATTTTACTGGAAAGTAACCTCTACGCCTGTAACTTTTACGTCAAAGGATCAGTTAGAGGGTGGTTTTTGACAAATAATGAATAAGAACAAAAAATATAAAAATTACGTATTTTGCTGACGTTTCGGAAAACGAATCTGTTTCTTTTCTCAAAGCGTATTATAATGTTTGTGTGCTGTGTATATTAAATACACAGCTTTAAGAATATATTTGTTATATTCAGTATCCAAAGATACTTACTGCTTACACAGAAACTGTTGATATATCTAGTTGATAATTTTATTTTAAACAATGTTGAGTTTGTTAAGTTCTTCTTTTAACATCGGCAGCCAGGTTGTGCAAACATCTATGGAACAATTCAAAACGTCAGCAAAATACGTAATTTTTATATTTTTGTTCTTATTCATTATTTGTCAAAAACCACCCTCTAACTGATCCTTTTTGACGTAAAAGTCACAGGCGTAAAGGTTATTTTCCAGTAAAATACTGGTTAATTGTATTATTTTGTAGATTTCAGACATTGTTTAGAAGAAAATACATGTGGCAGAGCATCCCAATAAGAATAGAGAAAAATTAAGAAAATGCCACAACCAACATTTAGACAATATTAAGAATTTATTTATTTGCGTATATATAAACCAATATATTCTTGAATCAAAACATTTTTTTTTTCAGTTGTTGAAATTTTCAAAAAAATAATTTTAACATGACGCACTCGCGACAAAAGTATGACAATTGCGTTTCCTTCATTTTTACCAAGGTGATGAAATCATTACGGTCCAAAGCGGTAGGAAATCATGCCCTACAATCTGACATCGGCTCCAGGTCTATTAGGAATTATTTAGATATTTAAATTGTTTTAGAATCTGTAGCGACAGCTGTTGAGCGGTAGCAGAAGTTTATAAATTAATATTGTGTGAAGAGAAGCATCATTTACAGAATAAATACCGCAAATAAATGAAATGTACTTCCGCATTTTAAGACTTGAAACAATAGTTAATACTATGTATATGCTAGGAAAATAAATATTCATAAGCTGTGTACGGTTAGCTGTTGTTTACGCAATTTTGTTTA
Organism: Rutpela maculata; assembly: GCA_936432065.2. NCBI lineage: Eukaryota > Metazoa > Arthropoda > Insecta > Coleoptera > Cerambycidae > Rutpela > Rutpela maculata. The sequence goes on along the minus strand of OW386286.2, from coordinate 56,302,277 downwards.
AAAAATGATTGAGCGATAATAGTTCACATTAAAAGCCTGAAACAGAAAATCGAGTACTTTTATTGTGAATTAATAAATCGATAACATTTACTTTAAGAGGAAATTATGCAACAACCCTATTGGATTTTTAATTGTTTGTTTTAACTTGGTTCTACATGGCAAGTACAATATTGATTAAAAATATTTTTGTTACTGATTTCAAAAATATTTTTCTAATAACTTGCTTAGTTTTAATGAATAAATATGGCATATGATTATCATTGAAAAGGGGAAAAAATACTCTATTTATTGCCGTCATTTGCTACCTGGCGTAGCTCGGGTGATTTTGCCGAATTTCTTAAAGTCAAATTATTAAACCACCAAGTTTAAGTAAAAAAAAATACTTTGTCACTAATTGAACCTCTCGTGGTGTTTGTTGAGTTTTATTGAAAATGTATTAACAAGATTGGAAACAGAGGAAGAAGGGAATCAGATTATGTATATTATTTTATATTTACGAGTCATAAATATTAGTCAAATGTATGTTCACTAAGCTCTGAGACCGCGTCAAAACCAATATAAGTGTTTCCTAACACCTTTTGGTGTATACCCATTAGCCGTTATCAGCATAAGTGTTATCACCAGAGATGGTAGTCCAGTCAACGAAAGAGTTGTAAAGGACATGGAGGAGAATTTCCTCTTCAGGAATGTGTTGGGGGTAGTTAGGAGGTAAATATACTAAAAGTCCTCGCCCTCGGGGGGGGCGATTCCTGACTTATAACTCGGAAACGATACGTCACATCGCGTCGTACGGAAAAAGGCAATCTATGCAAAATTAAACAATTAAAATTCCTACAAAAATGTCTATGTTCATTTTCTTCCTATATATTATTGTTTACGAGGTATTCGCCATCCAAAATAGATAATAAATAGATAAATTAATTAGGTACCTTGAATATTTTTATCAAAGCGGTTTCCCGTGGTCCGCTAATAAATCACAGTCACAAAACAATCTTTGTTTTACAACACTCGACGTATTTACTAACGTAATATTTTTCCGAAGTCTAAAAATATTCGCCTGCTGCAAAGGCAAAGCCACCTGTGGTACTAAAATATGCTGAAAAAAAAAATTAAAAATCATATTAATGGGTCTTGACGAATTTCACGTATCCACCACAAATTGCTGAAACTGAGGATCCCCTTTGTCATATGAGCTTATGTATGTGAAATTCCCCATTAATAACCAAATCAAATTTTGGTGTATGTACGTTTGTGCCGCCGATCCGATGCATTTTTTAGAATTTTTAACATTCAAAATGTTTTTCCCCATATTTTGGTACCGCAGGTGGCTTTGCCTTTGTAGCAGGCGAATGGTCATAAGTAGATCCAAATTTGTTCTATACACTTGAGTAAAATTTGGTTCAAATTTTATAAATTTGATTCAAGTCGGAAACAAAATAAAAAAGTTGTCTTCATGTTAAGTAAGTCACACTGTATATTTAAGGAAATGTATGGATTTCGACAAAATATTATGTTAGTAAATACGTCGAGTGTTTTAAAATAAAGATTGTTTTGTGGCTGTGATTTATTAGCAGACCACGGTAAACCGGTTTGACAGAAATATTCAAGATACCTAATTAATTAATTTATTAATTATCTATTTTGGCTGGCGAATATCTCGTAAACTATAAGATATAAGAAGAAAATTTGTAGCAAATTTAATTATGTTTAATTTCGCATAGATTAACTTTTCCCATACGACGCATTGTTTCCGAGTTATAAGCGAAGAATCGAAAAAAGGAACCTTTCCACTCCCTCCACCCCTGAAGCGGCGGGGTTAGGGACGGGGACTTGTAGCATGTTTATCTCCTAACTACCCCCAATACATTACTAAAGAGAAAAAATCCCCCCCCCCCTCTCAATCTACTTTACAATCCCCTTTTGGGCATTCATTGATTGGACTATGGGTAAAGGAAACTTTCCATTTGAACGTTTCCGAGACGAAGTTTTGATAAAAATGAAAGTTTCCAATAAAATATTTGAATATTCCGAAAATTTTCAAAGGAAACGTCCCGAAATTTTGGAAACTTTCTAATATTCAAATATTTTATTGGAAACTTTAATTTTTATCAAAATTTCTTTCCGGAAACTTTCAAATGGTAAATTTCCTTTACCCATCTCTGGTTTGTCACTGTTGTCAAATGCAACCAAAGAGGAGACGTTACGGCATGATCACGTGATAATGCACATATGTTTGTTTATCTACACGCGGTCTCAGTGCTTGGTGAACAGACATTTGGTTTAATTATTTGACATTTCAATACAAAACAAAGCATGGGTTGCCAGGGAAAAGTAGAGATAAGTAAAAAATATTTGGTCAGTTATATTTTCTGTTGCTTCGATTTTAGCCGTCAGAAAACTGTCTTTCTGACAGTTCTTAATAAGAAAATTTTGACCAAAGTGAAATTGTCCTTGATAATGTGTTTTTATATGACATAATGATTTTTCTATAAGGCATTCTGATTTTTATAATGTAACATTCTAACACAATACATTTCTTCCAGGACATTATTTTGCATAATCATAAAGTTGACTTTCAGGAACCGATTTACAGGGAGAAGATTTTCAGCTATCAGTGTAAATATTAGGATATATGGCTCTTGATAAATAAGTTAGTCCTTTTTGTTGCCGAAGGGAAGTGCATTCGATTTGATAAGCGAGCCATTGGAATCGTTTGCGTTGTGGTGTGAGAAAAGGATCCATGGACCACCGACATTAATACCTTTTTCCAAACAACTCATTTGATGATTGACTTTACAACGTCAAGCATCTTTAGGAACAAAAGTGTTTTCTTTATTCAGTTACTGCAGTTTTAGCTTACTTCAAAATCTAGTAGTAGGAATAGTTTTAGCGATGCTTTTATGAATTTTAGTTTAAGAAAATGTTAGGCCGTTGTTTACCAATTTTGATTACGTTTTTACTAATAATATATTCTTACAGATAAGTCAGCTGAGCAAATGATAAGGAATATGCTGAGTACGGAACCAGAAAAGAAATTTCAATGCACCAAATGTTTTAAACGTTACAAGCACGCGCACATTATGAGAAGGCACATGGAGTTCGAGTGTGGCATGGAACCGAAGTTCCAGTGCTCTATTTGTGGTCACAAGAGTAAGAGGAGGTACGAAATGACGGTGCATATCAGAAAGAAGCATATGAAGATGTAATTCTGACTAATGTTTTATTTAAAACAAGACACAAATGTTTAGACCAGTTTTGGGATGATCAAAATCGAAGGAATAGAAAATGTTTGACAACTGGGGTTTCTCTGTAATATCATGCGTATTTGAACCTCGATTTGCAGCAAATAATTCGAAGTGGAAAGTAATTAAACATGGCAAAACGTCATTTCTTTCATTTTTTGTGTCATAACTCGAATACAATGTAATATTTTGTAAATATTGTAGAATACTTTTTTTACCTATTTTATAATAAAGAAAATGAACATCGGTGAACTTTGTACGACTAAGACAACCTGAGATATTGCGGTTCGGAGTGAAAGTAAAAAAACTAAGAGAATGCCAATGGAAATCCTAGTTTTTACAAAGTGTGAGAAACCAAGGTGTTCGTTAAAGTACATCATTAACAAAAAAAACCTCTGTAGAAGTCTGTAAAGTCAGATAGACTAAAGCTATGAGGTTTTGATGAAGAAGATTTTAAAATCGCAATTTTTTTATTTCTTCGGTTCCCATTACTTTTTTGGAAAAATAATTATATATTTTATAACAAAAATATTGATTTAATCCTTCACTATAAATACTGCTCTGCATTCTTCTATAAGAATGCCATATTTGACAGTTACTACATACTGAGATAGTCACAAAGTTTTGAGTGCACAGAAACCAGTGTATTTTTCGTAAATATTGTTTTTATCATCAGATATATCTATTTTCTATTAGCAACTACACACTAAATTATTTTAATTACATGTACAATAATTATTGTGATATAAATGCAATTTCATGGCTTATTATATAAATATTAATCACATACTGAATTCTTTACTAGTAAATTCTAAATTTTACTAGGCATAAACACAGTATTGGATAGAAGAACTAAGAGAAGTTTTGTGTAAAGTATGTGCCCTTTTCAGATAAGAAATTTATTGAATAATCTAAAAATACCATTAACTGAATTTTGACAAAAAGTGTAGGTACTACTTTTTTCTGTAGAACTGCTTTTCTGTAACCAAATGAATCCAAAAAATCTTGTGTTATATTATTGAAACCTTATATATTAGCGATTGAATGTTGTAAGAAAGACTTTTTGTATTTACTTTGTTAGGGAAAGGTCATATATTTTATAATTACGGATTAAATAAATATTTTTGTAATAATATATCGTTATCTTGTTGATTTGTTACAAAGAAATTACGGAAAAAGTAAAAAATAGTGATTTCGTTACTCTACTTCAGAGTTTCATATCTCCAGTCCATTTGACCTTACAGCCTTCTATGGTGGTATTGTTTTCATTATATGAAATAATGTAAGAGACACTTTGATTTTTTGTCTATCTTGATTTCTCTCAGGTTGTAGAGCCAATATGTGAAAAGATGGGTCTTTCTGGCTTTTCTTGCAGCTTTTTACCCTAACTTTAAACCCCAGTATCTCACATTGTATTAGTCGTACAATGTTCAGCAGTTACTCATTTTTTTCGCAATAGAATAGATAAAAATATTCTACCCTTTTTTTACGAAATATTGCATTGTTTTCGAGTAATAACACAAAAAATGAAAAAAAAATCCGATCAGTTTTGTCATTTTTAGCTTTCCACCTTCAATTGGTTTCTGAAAATCTAGGTACACTTTATTTGCATCAAAATATATTCAAAAATGCAGAGAAATATCAGTTACCAAACATTTCCTATACAAATGCTTCCAGAACTGGCCTAGTTGCTTGATTTCGTTTGATGCCAATGTTTTGTAAAATGAAACTGTTGTTAAAAATTTACGATTATTATGTGTGTATATAAGTATTCATGAACATACTATTTTCTTTTTGTAATTAGGAGTTTGTGTTTTTTATAAAAAATCAATATAAATAAATAAACATAATTTTAGTCACCAGTTAATACAGTCAAACCAGTGTTGAAAATAAGATAAACGTATATTTTGGGTAGGTAGCGTTTTTTTCTCGTGCCTCATGGGGGGGGGTCAGTCGTTAGGGGTGTTATTATGCGACCGCCATCGTCAAAATAACAAGGGTGCAATTAGTTTTTTTTTATTTATCCCCGCAACCGTGAGTTTGGAAAAATATTTTAAATGAACATTTTTATAGATAATGTAATCATCTACAACTTTTATTCATAACTTTTTGGCGTAACATAAATAATAGAAAAGTTATGAGCAAAAAATGATGAAGAATTATTGGATATAAAACTTTGGATAACTCGTATATTTTTAATCCTGCGATAAGTATTCTTAAACTTTTTATACCTAGAGAATTTCCTAATAAAGGACTTAACCTATTTATTTTTTTATTTAGTTACTTTCTATTGATTTTTGAGCGCTTCAATGGCAGATATATTTAGAAGAAATTTCAGTTACTTTTGTTTTGGGTAATATTTTATTTACATTGAACTTTCTTCCACACTCCCTTGAGGTAGAGATTTAAACATTTTTTCTTACATGATATCCCGAGTAGGTCCAATCCAAGAGTCATTCTTTTAACATTACGTACATTTCCTTTGAGGGTCGCCTTCTGTAGGAACGTCATAGATGAAAATCTCTGGGTTCTCGTCGATGGAAATCTCCATGCCGACTTCCACGTTGTTCGTTAATTCCTCCGGTAACAAATGCTCATTCGTCCTCAATTTCCTCTTCGTCAAGCACGCTTAAGACTACCACTACTATCCCACACGTTTCACCACTGCAATTTTGGCAAAACCGAAACACTTTAAGACAACTTTCTGTCATCCGCAGACTGCACGGACTTGATTCTGCACCCAGAAGATCAATTTGAGAAGGTCGTACTGCACATGCGATGTATTTTCCATTCCCATGGATCTTTGTACCTTCCCAGCCAAGTTTGTACCTGACGATAAACTTTGAATGTGTGCATCCAAATCGCATGAATTAATAATATGTTCTTGGCCAGTGTTGGATTCCAGGGTGGAGCTGTTTTCACATGAAAAAGTGGTCGCTGTTCTACAAAGTGTCGCAGTTCAACACCTTTTTACAGTTTTATACAGCGTTGATAACCTTGAACAGTCGATTGACATGCATTACGAATGATTCGGAAATCGGTTGCTAGAATCAAATTTAATCTTTTCTCGCTCCCACCCATACAAAATGCAACTCGGATGCACACATTCAGAGTGTATCATCGGTACAAACTCGGCTGGGAAGGTATGAAGATCCAGAATTTTGGGAACGGGGGAAAATATCAAAAGTTCAGTGGTGAAACGTGAGAAGGTAGTGGTAGTTTTGAACGTGCTTGGCCAAGAGAAAATCGAGGAGGAATACGCATCGCATCGATGTTACCTGCGGAATCGACATACGACGTGGATATCGACACGGAGATTCCTGTCGACGAGGACATGGAGATTCCCATAGACGAGAACTTTGAAATTTTCATCGACGACGTTCCTACAGAGGACAACCCACGTGGCCCCTTAAAAAGATTGGGCCTACCGAGGATACCACGTAAAAAATGTGCTTAAGTATCAACCTTGAGGGTGGAGTGGAAAAGAGTTCAACGTAAATGTAATATTACTTAAAACGAAAGTATCATCAATGTTTTTATACTTACTTACCTCCCTCTGCAGTGCGAAAATGGTGGACCGAATAAAACAATTAAATAGGTGAAATTGTTTGTTAGAAAATACTCAATAAAAAAAATTTCATTACAGAATTGAAAATAAAAGAGTTATCTCACCCTAATCTGATCCCCTAATTTTTCACTTCTTTCAGCTCATAACTTTTATATTACCCTGAAAAGTTATGAGTAAAAGTTAGAGAATTGCATTATCTACAAAAATGCTCTTTCAAAATATTTTACAAACTCGCAGTTACGGGGAAGTCATAAAAACTAATTGCAAACTTATTTTGAGGATGGCGGCCGAATAACAACACCTCCTGGCATGGAAACGTTTTACACTCACAATCGACCTCTCTACGAAACCCACAAAGGAAATCGCTATCTACCCAAAATGCATGGTTTCATGCCAGACTGATTGTACTAAGTAGGTTTTACACAATTGCGGATTGACAATAGTTAAGGTCTTTTCAAGAAAACGTGGGACAGTGGAAGTTGCTAGATAAATCTAGGCCGTGAGAGAAAAATATTTCCTTCTATCTTCCACTACATTCATTCATTTCGCATTCTATTAGCTTCTGTTGCTACTCCTACTGATAGTGTGAAAAGAAATTCATTGAGAAGTGTTAAATTTTCCTTTTGTTTTTAAGATAATCCTTGCCAAAATCTTTATATAATTATTTGAATTAATAAGTGACTAACGAATTATTCAGATTTTCTTAACTCCTTAAAATAGCCTTTTCGGGAAAGAATAGAAATATATATCGTTCCTCTCGCGGTTATCAGATATTTATCTGACTATTTTTGGTATTTGTGAGGTATTCTGTTTGAGAAATGCATTATGCGAATAGAAGTCGATCGTCTTGATAAATTAGAGTAAATATAAATTCTTAAGAAAGTATTTAGGGAGGGGATTTTTTTGCTGTAATTTGAGGTACATAAAGAGCATATTTTTCCAAAATATCTAAATAGATATACTATTATTGATGCTATATTAAATTGTCTAAAAAGCTATATACTAATCTCTTCATTTTTTGAGGTTGAGATCTGTGTATCAGTCTGTGCGAAATTTCATTGCGAACAATCTCCATTTCTGTTTGTTTTTTCAATACTACCAGTACGACCGGAGATATATTTGCAAAACACCGAAAAAAACAACAATGTTTTGCTATTTTAATTGTCAAAATGAACATGTTCCCGACCTCGCCTGAAATCTAAAACTTGCAGTCATACGTCTTCATATACGTGTACTTCGGATTTCAGCAAAAAATCCCCTCCACAAACACTTTCCTTATTTCGATTGTTGGCTTTATTTTTACTCCACAAATATGTATGCACACAAAATGATTATAGTGCTATATTTCAAGTACAAAACTGATTTTATTTAATATGCTACTACTTATTAAGATGATGAAAATGTATTGCAGTGCTGATCTTAATAATAGTTTTGATTAAACTTATAGTAGCGACTCAGCAGCATAGCCCAGTAGAACTCAATTTTGGCAACCGAAAAACCGTTTTGTTGCTGAAAAGTGTAGTACGATGTGTTTTCAATTTTAAGAAACATCTCTAGTGCTACTCGCCCCTTTTCGGAGGCGAAAATTAATATTTCCCTTCAATTTTATTGAAGAATGCCAAGAGAACAAAAATGGCCTAGGGGATATATCCTATAAGAAAATACCTTTCTAATAATGGAATAATAGTTTTTCATTAAAAATTTTAAATAAAAAATTTTCTTTTTTAGAATTCACCAAATTTAATCGTAAATGCATTTTTTATAATTAAGAAATGTAGTGAATAAATATAATTAATCGAAAATTTAATTATATTTTCGTTAAATTGTAATCACGATGATCCATTTTCTTTTCATCGAAGTACTATGATTTTTTAAAATTTGTGTACTGTAGTGAGCAGAAAAAATAGGACAAATATTTTTTCTAATGTAAATCTGTCTCTGTCTGAATATGTAATGAATAACTGAAATAAAACAGTTAGCACTTTTATTTTATTTTTTATTGTAATGCTGTAGTTATTGCTATAGCAAATGATGGATGGTCAATGAGACAAGTTGCACTGCGTTATAACATTAACAAAAATTTGGTGTTTAACGTTTTAAAGAAGTGGAGAATAAACGGCACAATAAGTATAATTCCTGGATCAGGGGACAATGGATATGCAACTTAACAAGAAACTTACTATTAATATTTAGTTATTGCACCATTTCTATTTATAACTTCTATAAGTCTGTTTGGCATAGAATTAAATAATCTTATACAATAATCATCAATAATAATATATTCCCATGCATTATTTATTATTTCCAGTAATGCTTGGGCATTTCTTGGTCTCATAATTAGTTTTTTGATACTTCTTACGAGTAGTCCCTATACGTGTTCAAATACGAATTCATTATTAGGAAATAATTGTGACACAGAAGGGAGCATAATATTGTCTAAAATACTAATATACGTTTCACTATTGAATCGTTTCTCGATATGCCACAAAACACCAGGACCACATGCAGATATCCAAGCCCACATATTAACTGAAAATCTACCATTTTTGCCATTGTTAGATATATATTTCTCATCGAATCGAGTATTCGGAGGTCGGTAAACACGAATACAACCGCTGTGTGGTGACTGGAAAGTTTTTTCGTCTGTAAAAACTACATTGGTCCAAAAATTTACATCAGGCACTAAAAATTCAAGCGCAAATCCTAGTCGAGCTTCTTTATGCTTTTTTATGCTCAGCTTTAAGTAGGTATTTCTGTGGTGCTGGATGACAGCGTAGCTCCTATTCTCTTACTCGCCGGCGACCAGTACTACTCGATCCAGGAAAATTCGTTTCTTCAGCAGCCTGAATAACTGAGTAACTGGATTTTCTACTAATGTATTTACCAACTGCAAATCTTGTTGTAGAGTTGATATCCTTCGTCGCCCTTATCCAGGATTTCTACTAATCGTACCGTTTATTCTCAATTTTTTTAAAATGTTACACACCGATTTTTTGTTAATATTATAACGCAGTGCAATTTGTCTCATTGATCATCCATCTTCTGCTATAGCAATAACTCCAGCTTTAACTAAATCGCTTATATGGGGTATATTAGTTTTTGCACACTTGCAATGAATTTTGACAAATAACTGACAATGTCACAAAAATTAAAGTTAGATGTACACAACTAGAATTTAGCAAAAATACGTTATAAGACTTGTCCCATTTTTATTGCGCACGACAGTACGTCTTGAAATTTTTCAAGTTCAGAGACTGATAGACGATATACCTTTTTGGTTAAAGGATAACATACCAACCGGGCTTACGCGCATCAGTAGCTTTTACTACAACTTAATAATAGTTTAACTTTGCTAATTATTAGGGAGCCTGATTTATCTAGATGGCAGGTTGATACATTTAAATAGTTTTACAATTACCAAAACACTACATTCGACAGATATTTCGCCAACCAAGCTGTCATCATCATCTCCAGATGGTGAAAACATAGTTGAAATGTCCGTCCCTTGTAGTTTCGAGGCATTTGTAAAAATTACTTTAACGATCCAACCAACCAACTGACCTTCTCGGTACACTTTGAAGATTGCCATACGAACTCGTAAAAGTGAGCTGGTCTGCTGGACCCAACATTGTCGGTCCGCTTTGAAAACGCTGAAATTCCAGCAGACCAGTTCACTTTTACGAGTTGTGGCAATTTTCAAAGTGTACCGAGAAGGTTGTTTGGTTGGGTGGTTGGATCATCTGATTTAAAGAAATAGTTGTATGGTACGTTTTATTAATTTCAAGGGTATTTTATAACTATATTACAAAAAGGAAAATCGATACTGACTTGATTATTGACAAATCCGCAATTAGTCTTGTTCAATTAAATTGTTTTTTACTGTCTGTCTTCAGTTAAATTACTTTGTTAATTTTTAGCGTGTAGTAACAAATTTTTTCAATTATATTTTGCTTAAAATACTTTAATAATGTGTCTAATGTAAGTACTTGTAACTTGGAAAAAATTGTTTATAGATATAAGGTATTTTTAATTAATATTAAATGCATATTATTAATTAACCAATGGTTACTGTTAATTGCTTTCTGTAGTATTGTATGTTAGATTGTAAAAGCTTGTTATGAAATAAATAAAGCATTCAAAGGTGTTGTATTTTTAACGGATTTCAGAACAGTGGAGAGCTCAACTAAAAAAAGGGTCGAATTCTGTTTATACTTTAATGTCGACATGTACAAACTACTTCAAACTATTTCTCAGACATTTGAGATTGAAGATCCATTGTTTGTTCAAAAACCGTATGTGCAGGCATAGTGTGCGAGGGTAAGTACCCTAAACCACCCTAAAATTCACTAAGGCTTGTATAAATGATACATTTGGGGGCAGTTTGTTGATCGAGTTGGTAAAAACGGATATCTTGCTTCCAATTCAGTTCAATTTAAGAAGACTTTATTTTTAAATAAATACTACAACAGGGTTTTTCTGGCACCCATATCCGGGGCCAGTCAGACATTGACGGTGCATGCATAGCGCCGTGCCAATTGAAAGACTGGACGGGACGGGATCAGATCAACTAAAAGTACATATTACATAATTACATATTTTTCGATCTCTTATATATAACCACATATTTTTGTCAGAAAAGGAAACTTTTACATACTTTAAAAAAATTAAGTAAACCCGAAAAATGTCTCCCCTCTCCCCCCAGAAGGTTAGCCAAATCTTCACCATGAAGAGAGAAGAACTTATACAGCATATTTAAGTAAGAGTAAAATAGAGTATCTCACTATGATTCTTTCAACATTGGATTAACCGTAAAACGAGATAGAAGTACATGAATCATTTGTTTTAACAAGAGATACTCAAGTTTTTGCCTATTTTATTAGACAAGGCTAGCTATTGTACATTAATTCTTTAGTCACATGATGCGTACCTAATCAATTCACACAGTTATGGTATATGTTTTCGTGTATTGTTATGTGATTTTTGTTTTCAAAACTTTGAAGGCTATTTAATATTTAATATGTTAAGATTAGGTTTTGTTCCAATGGAAACAGTTCTCAGTGGAGATAACAAACAACTAGTAAAATTGTCTGTAATGCCAGTTCTGATGGTCTTGGTGTTTCATTACTTTAATTTCACAATAATTATTGACTACAATGTTTTGTTTTAAACATTTTATAATTGCCGATGTGGAAAATATAGATGCATATTTTTTACTAAGACGGTCGCTTAAACTTGAGTTTAAAATGTTGGCGTTTATTTAAATTTGGTTCTATTAAAAATTAAAATTTTATGATTAGAAAGAAGAATTTAGAAAAACAAACACAAGGTACAAAAACCGCTGCCCAAGGAATCACTACTTCCACATCCAGATTCTCTATCCAAGTCACTCACAACGAAAAATCTTTATATGTGAAAATAATTGTTTAGGGAACTTTAATAATATAATATTTGAAATCCTCTACCCCAAAAACCCATAAAACGATACCCCACATCGGTAGTGGGGTATCGATAGGGGGGTGATAGTGGGGGGGTGGATGAAGTAAAAGAATATTTTGAGGTTTATGGTTACTGTACATACACTAAATCACAATTTGTTTTCATCCCCTTTAATAAGGGGGTGGGGGTGGTAATGGGGGTGGCTAATGCCAAACATTTTGTTGAGACCTTAGCTTCTCTTGTATATACTAAATACCAATTTTATGGACTCTTACCTGCTTGATTGACCTATTTACCCCAAATTTACCCCTATTTACCCCCCAACCCTTCCACGGAACAAGATGAAAATATAATCTAGTTCTAGATCTCGTTAAAGTACATATGTGTACCAAATTTCAAGTCAATATCTTAAACGGTTCCAGAGTAAACGTGCGCACAAAAAAAAGTTACAGACAGACAGACAGACCGACAGACAGAAATTTTTTTTTCGCTCAAACTTAAAATCTCGACGTTTTATGACATTTTAAGCCTATTTGGACAATAAAAATTTTTAAAAATTTTTTTTGTCGTTACTATACTTCCACTGGACGTGGAAGTAAAAGAAAAGAAGAAGTGGACAGGGAAGAAAGAAATAATGCAAGTTATAGTTCTCTGACAAGTTACAGAATGAGACAGTAGTTTTGGTTGAAGAGGCTGCTGGAAAATGGGCAACGCCCAGTTTATGTTTAATTCGAAATGGAATATGTTACTTCCTATGCTTTATTAATCACCCTCCTTTTCAGATTCATATTACAAATGCGAGACCTGCAGCAGGAGTTACAACCATAAAGCGACGTTCTATAACCACAAAAAATACACTTGTGGGAATCCACCTATGTATACCTGTCCCTATTGCACTCTGATTACAAAATATGCCCACGCCTTGCAGAAACATGTTTTGTCAAAACATGGGATTAGTATTTCTCGAGAGGATATTAAGAAAAACGGAAAAACAGACTTGGACAACTTGAAGAAATGAAATAGATAATAAAAATGGAAGAGATGATTCCAGACCCATTATTGAGCGACGATGTAACGATTTAAGTGTGTTTTCTTTGAATTAAATGAAATATGCATACGTACTCCTATTATGATGTTTATATTAGGAACCGTATCTGTTTTGAACAATTAAATGCTTTAAATTCGCCGATGATTATATATATTTTAATTATTATGAATATGGAATATTCAACAATTCATTTTGTGCCTCAATTTTATATTTTGTAAAATTTAATACTACAGCTATTTTTTGCATTTTTTTCATCCTTTCCACTTATTCGTTATAAATTTCCTAGAAGCAATTTCTGGTAGAAAAAAGTGATTCACGAGATTGCCATTGATTTCTTTTTGGCTTCCAATTTGCCACTTTGAAACTATAGTTGAGTCAAAATGCAAAAGCGAAGTCTGCAATAAAATCGAAAGAGAAAGGAGATGATTCTTGTACTTACTTCCACTCTGTTATTTTGGTAAATCAAAACCTACTCGGATTACTTGCAGGTCTACAGATAGAACATACGCGTAGAATTCTATTGTTTTTTTCAACAAACAAAATCGACTGATAAATAAAAAGTTATTAACCTCTTTTTATAAAAATTGTCTTTTCAATTTTTTGTTTTGTAATTGAATAGAAATCTTGTCAAATGTTATCTACTAACACTAATAATTCACATTTTAACTAATACATATTTTATAGTAACATAATATCTAATCACCGAAACAAGATTTTCAGCAAAACACATTATATTATAGACATTATCGCCTATTAAAGTGATAAATGATTTTGCTGTGATTACGCTTTTGACTCCAACTGTCACGGGTTCGGAACTCAATTAGGTTGGATCGTAGCTTCTTTATTACTTCCACATCCAGTGGAAGTATAGTAACGACAAAAAAAAAATTTTTAAAATTTTTATTGTTCAAATAGGCTTAGAATGTCATGAAACGTCGAGATTTTAAGTTTGAGCGAAAAAAAAATTTCTGTCTGTCGGTCTGTAACTTTTTTTTGTGCGCACGTTTACTCTGAAACCGTTTTAGATATTGACTTGAAACTTGGTACACGTATGCATTTTAACGTGATCTGGAACTAGATTATATTTTCATCTTGTTCCATCGAAGGGCTGGGGGTAAATTGGGGTAAATTTGGGGTAAATAGGTAAATTAAGCAGGTAAGAGTCCAGAAAATTGGTATTTAGTATATTAAAGAGAAGCTAAGGTCTCAAACAAAATTTCGGCATTAGCCACCCCCATTACCACCCCCACCCCATTATTACAGGGGATGAAAAAAAATTGTGATTTAGTGTGTGTACAAGAACCAGAAACCTCCAAATATTTTTTTACTTCATCCACCCCCACTACCACCCCCTATCACCACCCCCACTACCACCCCCTATCACCACCCCCACCCCACTACCGATGTGGGGTATCGTTTTATAGGTTTTTTGGGGTAGAGGATTTCAAATATTGTTATTAAAGTTCCATAAACAATTATTTCCAGATACAAATTTTTTTCGTTGTGAGTGACTTGGGTAGAAAAACCGGATGTGGAAGTAGTGATTCCTTGGGCAGCGGTTTTTTTTATTACTTCATAAAAATAAAATGTCTAACACTAACATTATTTACAACAAAGCTGCCAAGAGTTTCCTATAGAATGTGCAACAATTGTATGAAAAATATAAGTCGCCGAAAAGTGTAATGTTTACTCTAGTTGTTACTAGAATTGGATCTCCGAAAAATGTAATGTTCAAGAAATCAAATCTGATTGCTAGATACCGAATGAAATATGCTTTTGCTAACTATAAATATTTTGTAATCCATTGTGGTTATGTCTTAAAATCGAACGAGAGTATGCGGTATATACACAGGGTGCGCCACTTAAAACTCCCCAGACTTGTAACTTTCTTATTTTTTAAGCGACGACCATGTTGGGCACATCAATTGTAGATATTTTTAAGGCATTTAAACATGTGTACAGAGTGATTAAACAAATTGTTTTTTGAAAACTTAATTTCTTTGAATATTTTTTTACCCCCCCCCCCCCTGTACATGAAATGTGTTAATGCTTTCTTATAAAGATTTGAATTAGCTTCAATTTACGTTATTAAAAAAAATTTTTTTTAAATAAAAATTTGCAATTTCCTATTATTTAGTACATTTTAATAAAGTTTCTTTTTAAAAATACTTGATTCTTTTGTTTCTTGTTGCTGTTTTGTTACGTTGAGTATTGTTTGTGATATGTCTTTTACAAATAAAGCATAAAATTATTATTTACATTTTTTCAGTTATTTAAAAAAAAATCAGTTTTGAATCGGAAGGAGTGTTTTTAATTTCTTTCTCTAAAACCAAAAAGAATTTCGAATATGACGTAATAACATAAATTGAAGCTAATTAAAACCTATATAAGAAAACATTAACGCAGTTCATGTACAGGATGAGATAAAAAAATATTCAAGGAAATTAAGTTTCCTTTCTTAACAATTTTTTCAAAAAAATTTTTTTAAATCACTCTGTATACATGTTTAAATGCCTTAAAAATATCTACAATTTGATGTGCCCAACATGGTCGTCGCTTAAAAAATAAGAAAGTTACAAGCCTGTGGAGTTTTAAGTGGCGCACCCTGTATAAATTAATCAGTTTATTTGATTTAGACAGGTAAAAACGCTTACTATATATCTTGCTTCCAATTCAATTCGGTTCAATTGAAGAAGACTTTATTTTTAATTAAATATTACAACAGGGTTTCTCTAGCACTTATGCCTGTAGTCAGTCAGATATGGACGTTGCACAGCGCCGCGCCGTGCCAACTGAAAACCCTTATAATGACCAGGCTTCTTTCCCTGAGGTGAATAAAAATGGTAATAAGGTGAACTTTCCCCAAAGGGGAATATTAAAACTTATTGAATAAAATTGAGATGGCGTAGCACTGGTGGAAAACTTTTTGGTTGCTGGCACAGTAAAAGGTGATAAATGAAAAACCTGCATAGAATAGTCAGCGTCCAGACTCGCACTATCGGCTTCACCTTAAACTCGCCACCGTTAGAGATGCTCCCCGTCTAACCTTATTTATAGTGGCGCGTATTAGAAAGAAAGGATCTCCAACAGCGGTGAGTTTAAGCTGACGTCGATTGTAGATAATTTACATATTTTTTTTACATAAAATCACATATTTTTATCAAAAAGGCAAGATTTTATATATTTCTTACGTATATTTAAATAATGAGGTAAAAAATGCGGACAATATTTCGAAGAAAAACTAGCGTCTTGCCCCTGAATATCACTATATGCGCGCGCGCGATGTCGTGTGTTTGGACTTTTAAAATACATTTCATAATGTTTTTGAAACTGATTGTTATTTTTTTTTAATACATTTCTAATCTTTACCAATATCCAGTGGAAATATCAGAATAATTATTTAAAGAAACAAATTTAATGGATCTCTCAGATATGTATATGTCAGCAGCTTTATACTTTATAAAAAATAATGCCCCATTAAAGAACTTAATATGCCACGGATATAGCCAAGATCAAATATAGATAATGGAATATGTATCCCGAAAGCTAACAACACGGCGTATTTAAGATTTGTCACTTATTCAGGAATTAAATTATTTAATTACCTCCCTGTTTCAGTAAAGTAATTACACAACAAAAAAGGGTCTGGTAAAGTTTAGGTAACTCGGATTTTGCAAATTGCTAAAAAGTAATGAATAGTATATGATAGAGTACATTTACGAACAAAATTTACGGACGAACCATACAATTAAGAGGAAAAAAAGATGAAAAAGTTATGGAACCGAGGAGCCAAAAGGGTGGGGTAACAGTGGATTGTAAATTATGCAAATGAAAGTAAATAGTACTACAATAAAGTATTGCAATTGCCTCGTAACCTATAATGCTTTTCAGTAATACAAAAATAAAGTAACATAACACAACCTTAACCTAACATAACCTGAAATGAAGGAGGGCAGATATTAGCCGCTCGCCAATACAGTGAGTAATAGTGAATAAATGCATAATTTTACATTTTTTTATTGTTATTTTCAGGTTACGTAATAGACCGTGGGATAGTGACAGATTTTTTTAAACGTTTGGTTCCTATCTGGCCTTTTGGGAGCCTTTTGTGCCTGATTTGTACTAACCATTTTCGTGTTTATCAAACGGTTATCCAGGGCCCCTCAGCGGAAAACAAAAAAGAAAATTTCATGAAAATGAGCAATTTCAAACGTTTTGTTCCTATCTGGCATCAAGTTAGACTTACGTTTTAAAGAAAAACGTCCGACGGAAGCTTATCGCCAGACAAATTCCGTGGGCCGGAAGGCCCGAAATTTCAATCCGAAGTTGTAAGAAAAAATGGTCAAAATCAAACGATTTGGTTCTTATCTGGGAATTGTATATATAGGTAAATAGATTATAATTATTGCGATATAACAAACGCCAGACAAATTCCGAGGGCCCAACAGTGAAAAAATTATTGTTCAAGTTGTCAACTATTCCGCGAAAATCAAACGATTTACATTCGTCTGGCATTTGTTTTTTTGTTAATATTAGGCAATAAGTAGTTTCAATTTAAGATTCCCAGACGAATTGACTGGGTCCCCTGGATAGCCAGACAAAAAGAAAAGCGCGAAAAAAATGCCATTTTTCAAACGATTTATTCCTGTCTGGCATTTGGATTTTACAAAGATATGTTAATAAATAAGCCATATTTCTAGTCCCAGATAAAAAGCTTGGGCCCAGACGTAGATATGTTGAGCGAAAGTATCGAAAAATCAAAAAACAGTCGTGTAAAAATCGATGCATTTTCAAACGATTTACACTCGTCTGGGATTTGTTTTTTTAAAAAGATATGTTAATAAACAAACCATATTTCAAGTGCCAGACAAAAATCTGGGGCGCACCTGTAGATATATCGCAAATTTTGAGGTTCTACAGTTGGCAACTTTTTAATCCTGGCTCCTACGCCAAAAGACTAGCTAATTTAAATAGAATAAAATTTGCTAAAACCCTTTTTTTAATTTTTTGAATTCCGACAAAAATGAAGGAATTAGAGGGGGGCGGGATTTGGTACTTTTTTTTTCGGTAAAATTTCTCCATTTTGTCACCGTAATTAATCGGCAATTAATTGAAATCGATCTCATATATGATGTTCACTTAATATCATGTACTACTTTGACGCTCCGTTAATCTCGGTCCTTTGAAACAAAGGTTTCTGAGAAAAAATATTTTTTTTAGATTTACATACATTATAGGAAATCGTGTAATTTCCTACATTTCCTCGAATATCTCGATAATTATTGTTTTTTTCGAAAAATTTGTAGATAGCTTATGTAAAGAGAATTGATTGAGCTTTCCGATACTTTTTTCATTTTTTCTCTAACATAAAGAGCAAAAGACCAAAAATTCGGACGTCTCAAAGCCAACCGCCACCCAGTCTATTAATTAGGGTGAAGACATACCGCTCGGCTAAAGTACACCATCTGTGGGTCCCCACGCGAGACTAGTTTCTCGATCTGACGTCACAGTGCTTTTCGTGAGGAGTAGCGAGGATTTCAACTTTAATTATTTATTGCAAAGTAAGTACTGCGATTTAAAAGCTGATATTCGATGTGGCGTGTTTTTATACATAAACACACACTTTAATGAAATACAAAAAAAATGGGTAAGTTCCCCATTAGCATATATAAATAAAAATCACCCCGGGACGAGCGGGGAGTATAAAAAGCAGCGTCGCTCAAAAACAATGCATACCATATATGTTTCTACCACATCACATCTTACGTGTCTTATGTCGCGTGCATTAAAATGAGAGAAGAAATCACTTTCGTGTGGTTGACTACCTACGCCAAGGGAGAATGAAACAGGTACGGACTTACGAGGACTCTCAGTTTCTATGGTGTAGTGCAGAGTTGTAAATTATATATTAATATGTAATAATTTATATTTGTCCTTTTGCTAGTATGTAACTTATTTATTGTAAATATTATTCGATCGAGGGATTATGAATGTGAAAGTGACAGTTATATTGATTCCAGTGATAAAGAAAATCAAATTCCAAATGAGTTTCAAGTGAGAAACAAAACGGCATTTCAAGGGCGGATCTGGACCTTGAGCTTGGGGGGGGGGGGGGGGTAACGTAGCCGCGTGTTGAAAATAACAAAAATGTTTTTCCTCGGGAAAAAATCTCAAAAAAAAATTATAAACACAACTAAATATATTCAAAAATATAAAATAAAATAATAAAAATTATGAAATTTTAAAATGAAAGTTGATTGTTTACGGAATCTTGTTACCCCGTTACCCCCCATAAATCCGCGCTTGCGGCATTTAAGTAGTGACGCGAAACAAATTTGTTTAAATGTGTATAATACTGTTTTATAATGACAAGCTAATGAAATGCCAGACGAGTGTGAATCGTTTGAAAATGCATCTATTTTTACACGACTGTTTTTTGATTTTTCGATACTTTCACTCAACATATCTAAGGCTGGGCCCAAGCTTTTTGTCTGGGACTTGAAATATGGTTTATTTATTACCATATCTTTTTAAAATCCAAATGCCAGACAGGAATAAATCGTTTGAAAAAATGGGTTTTTTTTCGTGCACTTCTTTTAAGATTTAAAATATATTTGGCCCACGCTTTTTGTCTGGGACTTGAAATATGGTTTAGTTATTACCATATCTTTTTAAAATCCAAATGCCAGACAGGAATAAATCGTTTGAAAAAATGGCTTTTTTTCGTGCACTTCTTTTAAGATTTAAAATATGTTTGGCCCACTAAAAATGGTTTTGGTTAATTTTTACAGAAAAAATCATTTCACATGAGAACCAATCGTTTGATTTTCGCGCAATAGTTGACAACTTGAACAATAATTTTTTCACTGTTGGGCCCTCGGAATTTGTCTGGCGTTTGTTATATCGCGATAATTATAATCTATTTACCTATATATACAATTCCCAGATAAGAACCAAATCGTTTGATTTTGACCATTTTTTCTTACAACTTCGGATTGAAATTTCGGGCCTTCCGGCCCACGGAATTTGTCTGGCGATAAGCTTCCGTCGGATGTTTTTCTTTAAAACGTAAGTCTAACTTGACGCCAGATAGGAACAAAACGTTTGAAATTGCTCATTTTCATGAAATTTTCTTTTTTGTTTTCCGCTGAGGAGCTCTGGATAACCGTTTGATAAGCACGAAAATGGTTAGTACAAATCAGGCACAAAAGGCTCCCAAAAGGCCAGATAGGAACCAAACGTTTAAAAAAATCTGTCACTATCCCACGGTCTATAAGTACATTTTAAATACTACTACTACTTACTCTCATTTGCATGATTTACAATCCACTCAGCTCCTCTTCATTTTTTTTCTCTTAATTGTACGGTTCATCCGTAATTTTTTTTCGTAAATGTGCTCTACCATATTCTATTCATTGCTTTTTAGAAAATTTGCAAAATCCGAGATGCTTAAAGTTTACCAGAGAGACCAAAAAACAGCTGTTTGACGTGCTGCTGGTTTAGGCAGCTGGCAAGCGATTGAATTTGAGCATGCATGCGCTGGGCACGTAGTGATATTCAGGGACTAGACGCTAGTAACGGAAAATGGGCAAAACTTTTTTTTAATGAGTTCGTGAAGGTGTATAGAATAATATCCTGAAAAGTTTACATTTCGCTCGGGTGCAGAACATAAAAAAAAAGTGAAAAAAAATTTATTTCATCCATTTTTTCAAAATTTTGAAATTAAGTGAAGCTAGGAAAAAATTAAAAATACAGATGGATATATCACGTATTTATGAACAAAAAATGTTCTAACAAAATTTATCGTTAAAGCCACGGTATTCCCGAAAAAAAATAATCAAGTATAACGTTATAACTCGGAACGAGATCCATGCATGCACGCGCTTGAATACGCATGATACTGTGACACCGACGCACTGAATTACATGCCACTAAATCAGAATTTGTTCAATCTATGAGTGTTCGTTCATTTAAAAGATGGAAATTGTAACTTTCTGATGCTTTTTTGTTTTAAAAGATACAAGCAATGGATGGAGGGGAAAAATATACTTATATATATCACGCCCGAACTTAATCGTCGCAATAAACAATATAGAAAAAAAATAAAAGCCCTTCAAAAAAATTCTTTCTTCGTTGAGAACTGTTGAACAGTATGCACAGTTCATGATTATTATGGTCTATTAAGTTGTAGTAACGAGGATTAAAAAAAAATTCGTTTTAATTTTCTTGCTTGATGATTTTTTTTGATAAATATATATATATTGAAGGCTGTAACTTGCCGAGAAATTGACCCATTGGAAAAAATAAAATATCTCTATTTCGGAAAAATGTATATTTTTCGAATGTTCAAAAACAAAATCGTTTACTTGTACGTATTTTTTCGAAAATATGATCAATCAGATCATGATAAGAAATTGCGATTTTCACGATCTTCTCCTTATAGCTATGAAAATATCTTTGATTGTTTTGAATATAAATTCGGGAACTTTTCCAATACATATTAACAAGTGTATAAGGAATCCATTGGATGTAGCTGAAATGTGGATAGGTGTACCTGTAATAAATACAATACAGTAAAGGCACGTAAAAATTCATGCGAGCGATTCAGCGGCTATGTGTGGTCTCTGTGTATGCATTGATAATTATATATTTTCTCTCCATACTCACTATTTATCCTCTTATTCACTAAGAAAAATGTTTAAAACGTGTAATCAGAAAGAGAAAAAAGCTTTATTTTACTCGATAGAACAGCTAAGAATTTTTAGAGGTTCCATAGTATGCATTTAATCGTGCGCTGGCCGCGCAAAGTGACGAAGTTACTTCACTATTTTTTTCCAGGAATACCGTGACTTTAGCGATAAATTGCATAATTAGGATATTTTTTGTTCAGAAACACGTGGTCTATCCACCTGTATTTTTTATTTTTTCCTACCCTGACTTAATTTCAAAATGTTGAAAAAATGAATAAAAAAAATTTTCACTTTTCTTATGTTCTGCATCCGAGCGAAAAGTAAACTTTTCAGGATATTATTATATACACTTTCACGAACTCATTAAAAAAAAACATTAATCAGTTTGCAAATGTTTGTTTCCCTATAAAATGTTCTCTGTCGTCTGGGCTATTATTAATCACCCTCCTTTTCAGATTCATATTACAAATGCGAGACCTGCAGCAGGAGTTACAGTCATCAAGCGACGTTCTATAACCACAAAAAATACACTTGTGGGAATCCACCTATATATGCCTGTCCTTATTGCACTCTGATTACAAAATATGCTCACGCCTTGCAGAAACATGTTTTGTTAAAACATAGGATTAGCATTTCTCGAGATGATATTAAGAAAAGCGGAAAAACAGACTTGGACAACTTGGAGAAATAAAATAGATAATAAAAATGGAACAAATGATTCGAGACCCAGTATTGAACGATGATGATACAACTATTTATGTGTGTTTTCTTTGAATTAAGTGAAATATGCATACGTACTCTTATTATGATGTTTATATTCGGAATCGCATCTGCTTTGAATAATTAAATGCTTTAAATTCACCGATGATTATCCATCAGTCTCTTGTTTTCTCGATATTTTAATTATTATCCACCAGTGTATTTGGGTTAATATCCAACCGATTTTCGATATAAAGGTATCGATGGATTTATCGTGAAAATTAGTATTTAACAATTGGGTGTCTAAAAGGTGTTGCCATTTGAAAAAGTTGACATAATTACAAATTAGTGATTTCGGAAATTTTGGTTTGTCGTAGCTGCTAAAGCAATTCGAAAAATCTCACGTTTGCATTTTTCTCTTATTGTTTTGGTCCATTTAATTGATTTGAGTGCATTCACTGTACTCTAAAAATAGCCCTAAAGGAATTAAGTAGTCTCAAACAATTTTTAAAACTACGCAGTCGTACTTAAAATCGTCTCCGGAATCAAAAAAGTAAAAATATACAGGGTGTTCCATTTAAAATTTCAAAGTTGCCGTCATTTCCGGGGAAACTGGAAGTGATGGAAAAGTGTCAAATTATGAAAAATTTGCCGGTTTTGGTATATATTACCCTGCTAAATTTAAAACTTACATCTTGAAAACTCTGGAAACTATAGCTTGTCTATAGTTCCGTTGACACCCGGTATAAGAACATTTAATTTAAGAAAATTTTTAATCTGTTCTTTATTAAAGACCTATTTCGGGTTTTGTTTTGTTATGTATTTTTTTTAATAAAGTTTAATTTTAGCGAAACAACACAGACATAAAAGCAGTGGAAAGAGAATGAGACTGGATGATGATGGTGGTATAATTAGTTCCATTTTTGGCCATTCTGAAGGGAACCAATTGTTTCAAAATGTAAAAACTGTTGATGCAATGGAATTGTCGCTAGGTATTTTATTTTTTTGTCATTAATACGAAATATTGGGAGATATTTTATGATAAACATTTACCTGTCACAAAGAAAAAGTTTTTGTGGAAAAAATCTCACAATAGTCAATATCATACAAGGAAATGTTACTATTATCCTTGTATGATATTGACAATGTTTTTATTATTGTTCAAAAAATAGTAGTAAGAGTTACTGCTACTTAATGCATTTAACAATTTCCTCCTTCATAATTACATAACACATAGTTTTCATCTCTGGAGCGATTGGGTCACTACGTTTAAAGTAATTTTTTTCCTTGTATCCCCTCCCGAACACATTATTGGTCGAACCGTCGGTTATCACTTCATTTTCTTGTGTCGTGTCAGTCACACGTGTATCAATTAAGTTAACGTGTTAATGTTAAGTGTAATTTGTGAACTGATGCATATCAAATACAATGGTGAAAAAATAAGGAACGTATTAGGGTACATATTCCTTAAACATGATTCCTTAAACAAGTTATTAGCAAAAGCGGCATTGATGCTATGATATTTTCCAACTACAGCAGCAGGCATACATCAACGTCAGCCGCTCTCGGGTGTGGCATAAACATTGGAACCATCAGAAATGCTGCAGACTGGTCAAAGAGCTTCAGCATATTCAATAAATTGTATAATAGATCTGTGAAGCCAATAAAAAGGAATGTTTAAGAGTTCCAATATAAACTTATATAATGACGTATAAGTATTGCTATGATCGAATAATACATAGTAGTTTAAATTCATTTTGCCGTACCAGTATTATTTATAATAAATAATCATTAAAGGTGATGCTCATTAAAATTATAAATTGTTAATGTTAATTACTATTATCAGTTTTTATATTGCTCCATAAACTATTTCTAAAAAACTCAAATATTTGTCAATTTTTCACATAATTAATGCACTTGCTCTTAAAATAGATCATATTTCTTTAAACATCTACATGTGTTATGTAATTATGAAGGAAGAAATTGTGAAATATAATTGAAAAATGAATCGACTTACCTGAAAATTAATTGAAATTATATCCCTTCCTGCCTTACAAATCCTTTTCCAAAAATCTATTTTAGAACAACACAACAGAAATGATAACTGACGGCTCGACCAGTAATGTGTCTGGGAGAGGGTAACAGGAAAAAACTTACTTTAAATATTGTGACTCAATCACTCAAAAGACAGAAACTACGAGTTTTATATAATTATTTCGGAGAAAGTTGTTCATATAATTTAAATTAATTCATTTTCCAATTTAACTGAATATCTTAAGTGGATCTAACGCCTTCTGTCGGCAAATTAAGTTCTGGTGTAATATAGAAATTGAGACATAGTTATATCTTATAAAAAAAATTAAACTAGAAAACGAGCAAACATAACATATATCATTCATAAAACCTATGAAACAGTGTAGTTTGTATTTTACTATATTGAACATGAAACTTGAACTCCTTTCCTTGTAGAAACAAAATCACCAAGAAGTGACGTCCTGAAGATGATTAAAAACTTAGATGTATCCATTCCCTCTGCATGTAAAGATACGAAGAAAGATAACATTGCAGACAAGGGCGAGGGTGTAGACAAGGAAGTATTTCACAAAATACCAACAATTAAACCCACTAGATTATCGCAAGGTAGCGAACGTAAATGTGCTTTTTGTGGAAAACAATTTTCATATGAATATTCCCTACAAACTCACGAGAAGTTTTTGTGTAAAGGTAAACTTGGAGTGTAATTTTTTAGGAGTATTAATGATATGTAATTGTACGTTTTAAGTTGAAAAATTGTTTTATGGGCTTGCTTGGTTTATAATTCACTGGTAACGACTTTTTCTATTTTCACTTCTTTTCACTCATTTTTTCAAGAAATGTATGTATTGACTAGTGTTTAATGCTTTTATATCATTCTTACTGCTAAACTAATATTCATGACGTATGCATATGACTATGAGCTGTATTAATGTAAGATATATGCGCGATATTTTTTAGAATTTTGTATAATGTTGCTAAAATGACAGTCATTTATAAGGTTTAATTTTGTCAGAAGTAGTTATGAACAAAACTTACAATAATTGAAGAATATTTAGTTTTATTTCTTGTTGTGTCCATACGAAAGGTTATAAGAAAATATTCTCGAACTCGTATGGAAAAATATTGACAAGTTTTTCAACACTTTGATTTTTTTAGACGGAATACATTGAAAATAAACATTTCGATATTAAACTCCGTTATATAACCTTCAGTAAAATTTAAAATCTCTTGCATTTAGCTCTCATTTTGCCACATATTTCATAGGACTTGGAACATTCCATTAGAATGGTTATTATCTTTATATGTTGATGAGCGTGTTTCTCATATTTTTCAGTATGCTACATTGCTAAAAACTCAAATAAACTAGAATACTTTTAAAAATTAGTAATTGAGCTACGTGTTACTTATAATTAGGAAACAATAGTAAAGTAAAAAAGACACTAAATGAGCCGACTTTTCTAGAAGCATAACCAATCATCTATAAGAAAATCTCAATTTCTAAAGAGAAATGTTATAGGAATAGTTGTATTAGTTATTAGCTAAATATTATAGTTAGTCGTATAAGTTGCTTTTTCATCAGTAATACCTCAAGAGCTTCAAATTTCCTTGAATAAACTTTCATTTACACAAAAACACGAGATGTAGGTCGAGTGGAAATGCCATCTAAAGATAATAAAATTATTTTTCGGCAGAATCCTATCTGCCATCTTCAGGTTCTCGCTGAAAGCTGCCTACTGCTGCTCCTCGTTGCTCGAACGGGAGCAACGAGGAGCAGCAGTAGGCAGCTTTCAGCGAGAACCTGAAGATGGCAGATGGGATTCTGCCGAAACGTCATTTAGACAACAATGGCTCCAGCAGGAGCCTATCAACTACGTGGGAAAACACCCGGAAGTACACCAACACTTCATTTAACACCCGCGAAAACCTTAGAAACAACAATATATATATATTGGACATTCTATGAGCATGAAATGTAACAATTAAGTTTCTGTTGTTTTCTCCCTATTTTTGTCCCTGCTAAGTATGAATATCATCGACGCCACAGTGAATTTTGTATTCCAAACTGAATACTCAAGATGGTGGCTAATTTTTGCGCTCTTTTCAAATCAATGGTCGTAATTCAGAAAATATAACGGATACGAAAATAATACAAGAAATCAAATTTTTGTAGACCATAAAAGAGGCATCGAAGAATGCATTACAATTGTTTTCGATGTACGTTTTTATGCTCTAGAAATTTGCTCTCTTGTATTTTTTCCGCATATATTATACATTTCGAGCTACGGGCATTTCTATAAAAAAGTGCGAAAATTTCATTTTCTTTTTAATATCGAGCCTTTGGTGGAACATGGGAAAAATGTCATATACCCAAATCTATTAGTACATCTTGAACCAGTTAAGAGCAACTTTTGTAAAAAAATTATCCTAGTGTATGTTGGGAGCTTCAACGTGGATTATTTGTATGTTCAATCAGCTGAAATTTAACTTGAGCTGTGCAAAGTTCGCCCCGCTGCATGAACAAAGATTGCAGCCAATGGCAGAAATTTTCAAACAAATTGAAATGCTTTTGTTGAAAAACTTAAAGACAACTTTACAAACTAAAATTTGTGTCTACTTCCCCCGACCCCGTAGGCTCAAATACTAAATATAACAAAATAAATACCTAAATAAGGTTATAATTTGTTAATAAATTAATCACGAATAAATACATGTCAGACAGACAATTCGACTGTTTGAGAATCGCTGAAAGATACATTGTTTATCTCTTTTGTGTGTGTATTCTATATAGTGGATTGTGTGAGTCGGACGAAAACCCGATTGTTGTCTACTGCAACCAGATTAGTCGTCGTCGTCGTCGTCGCTCCCCCCCCCCCCCATTTTAGAACACCGTGGTGGTGGCAGAATTTCTCGTTGGGGTAACCCACTCCCGCAAACGGCCAAAAACCACCCCCAAACGGGGTCAAATGCGTATGATCCCCTGTTTTCGAGGATGCTGAATACCGTGGTGGTGGCAGAATTTTTCGTTGGAGTGACCTACTTCCGCAAACGGTCAATAACCACCCCCAAACGGGATCAAACGCATATTATAATTGTTTGGTGAACCCCCGTTTTCGAGGATGCTGAACACCGTGGTGATGGTGGGATTCCTACCCGGGGTGACCCACGGTCAATAAACGATACGGTTGCATCAATCAGCAGCTTTATGACGAGAGAGACGCGGGGGGCGGGAAATCGAATGAAAGAGATAGACATATCTGATTTCCGTGCAAAAGACAGAGACAAAGATGCTTGTAGTGTCTACAGGTGACGTAGGCTGTAGACCCTACCGGAATCTTTGTCTCTGTCTTCTGCACGGAAATCAGATATGTCTGTCTCTTTCATTCGATTTCCCGCCCCCCGCGTCTCTCTCGTCCTAAAGCTGCTGATTGATGCAACCGTATCGTTTATTGACCGTGGGGGTGACCCACCCCTGTAAATGGCCAATAACAACCCTCCAAAGAGGTGAAAGTGCGTTCTCAGCATACCCCGGGTAATTCTGCAGAGGAAAAAACATTAAGATGTCACCTCGATCTCATCAACAAAGTAGTCATCTTCATTTACTGTGGAGCTGAAAAAAAAAAAAAGATGAATGTATATTTTTTGTACGTATTTTTTGGAAAAAATAGGTTTATATAATAATTGAAACATCTGATTTATTTAATTATAATATATTATATAAAATATTTTTATTGAAGGGGTATTTTTTGCTATTGAATGGGTGAAAGAGTGTCAAGCACTCGATTCGTGGTTTTCTCCGTGTTCGGCATGCTCGAATTTGGGAGGGAAACCTTTTTGTCCAGTGGTATGATGAGGGCGCTCTCTCATCCCTTTGGAGGGTGGTAATTCGCCGTTGAGGGGGTGGGCGGGTGTCAGGAATGCGTCCCAGGGTCCTCCCCATAATTGGCATGCTCGAAAACGGGGGCTCAATAAGTTATATTCCCTTAAACATTATCAATATGCGTTTGGTCCCATTTTGGGATGGTTTTTGGCCGTTTGCGGGGTGGGTCACCCCAACAAGAAATTTTGCCCCCACCACGGTGTTCCGCATCCTCGAAACGGGGGGGGGAGAACTAACTTGGTTGCATCAGATAACAGTCGGGTTTTTCGTGTATTTTTCCAACTCACACAATCCACCAATATTTCTGTAGAGAGATAGACATAGGTGGCTGGTTTGACCATTTTTCCATTAACTTCATGTCAAATCGTACGTGTATTATCAATTCGTACAGATTCAAGTTCAATTTCAGTTGACTGTAGCAATAATGTCCACATATAATATGCTTTAGACTTAGTTTTACTATTATATTTCAAAAAATAGCCTGTGGGTATTAAATACCTTATATCTTTGCTGTGAAGTAGGTAATCCGCAAAAAATAAAATATAGCATTTTCTTCTTTTTAACAGAATCCTAGATTCAGAAAATGAAGTTGTTTATTAGTTGCAGTTATTAATTGCATTTCTTTTGAAATTAGAAGTTCTGTACGTTATGTTTTTAGAAAATAAATTTGATTTCATTTATTGGTATTTTTATTTTAATCTAGTTATGTTATACTTATTTTGAGATTTTTTTCAGCGCTGTCATATGGTAACTTATCATTAATTTTTATTTTTTAGATTCAAGTATTGACCAACTCATGTTGTTTGTAAACCACAAGTATAAATGCCTCAAGTGCAACAAGAGGGAATACAAAAATAAACGCGACCTCAAGAGACATTTGGTATATGAGTGCATGAGCGCTGGAAATTTCTCTTGTCAGATGTGTAATTATACATGCAAACGCAGCGATTTATTAGTTAGACATTATAAATCAAAAAAACACAGTCCTTAAGTTTTTTAGCTATGGCAGACGGCTGTGTTGATGCATAAAGTTTAAGGAAAGGCTTTAGAACTATTGAAGAAACTTCTAGAAGAAAATCTCCTTCGTCAGGATTAAATTACATTTAACTAGTGTGTCTGGCAAGGTCTTGAACCTGTACACGATATTTTTCAAATACATGCGCACGTTCAGATCTATAGATATTTACATGTTTCTGACAACAAAATAAATTTATGAATGCTGCAAAAGTTTCCCGTGACAGAGAGAGACCAAAGAGTTTATTAAAGAACGATCGACCAAAGCGGTAGACCTACTCCGCGAAAATAGAAAAGCTATTAGGATAATGGTCTTCTAACTGAACTGTTAGCTTGGTAGACATATGCGTCTAATAGTAGAGGCAACATGTAGGTTCTGCCAAGAGGAAGAGGAAAGCTCTGTTCATATGATATGCTACTTGTGAAGGCCTAACTACCAAGCGCTGACAGCTATACTAAAGGGCCCTTATCAAAGCTGTGGATCCTGATATAAAGGACAAAGCTGGATAAGCAGCTCTAAGAAAAACTAGAGCAAGAGATCCACAACATTGTATCATGTGTAGACCCCAATATGCTCAACTCTTTTATAGTTATTTTAGGAGTTAATTTTTTCTGACACTATTAGTTTTAAAGCCTTTCCTGTTTCTTGTTATTTGTTATATTTACTAAAATATTACTTATTTTGCTAATCATATATATATATTTGTAAAATAAAGTGGTTAAATATTCTTTAAATTGTGTTAAATGCAAAATGGCAAATGAAAATAGCTTATATTCTTATTAATTACAAATAAAGTTTCTAAAAAATATTTTGATTTTTCTATATGGGAACTTATAAATGTGGGAATAGTTCAGTCAATGAAGGTTTATACCTCAGACGCCAGTTAAGAAAGATCGATTTGGATGAAACCAACGGCATTGATTCGTAATCGCAAGTACTTCAAAGTCTACATGGCCCGTGCAAATTGTTTATAAATTGTTATAAACAAATTATTAACAAAATGCGAGAGTGGATTAATTTTTTTTAAATTTTTAATGAAAAAAGTTTCTAGGGGGTTTTTGCCTTCACAGATTTCATATGCAAAGCTCAAAATATATGCGAAATTATTACAAGTAAATTTGCAACAATTTACCAACAAATTAGCAAAAAAAAAATTAAAAAATTCTGTTTCGGGGAAAAAGTGTTAAGGGGATTTTTGAGGTCGGGGATTATTAAATATGATGTTTAAATTTAACAATAACTTCTTAAATTCTTTTTAATTCTTGCAAAGAGAACTGGCAGTCGTTGTTGTTGTCGATATATACAAGAAGACTGGAAACATTCACCATGATATTTCGCATTTAGAGACTTTAAATCAAATACATTTACAATCCGATTAAAAACGGATCTAGATAAGTCATCTTTATTATTTTTTATGAGATTCATTACAATTTCTTCAGTGGATGGAAGTAAAAAATATTTTGTACTTTTTGGTTCTTGTACAATGTATACACACTAAATCACATTTTTTTTTCAAACCCTTTAATAATGGGGTGGGGGTGGTAATGAGGGTGGCTAATGCCAAAAATTTTTTTGAGAGCTTATAGCTTCTCTTGTATATACTAAATACTAATTTTATGGACTCTTACCTATTACCTATTTACCCCCTTTACCCCAATTTATCCACCAACCCTTCAACGGAATAATAAGATGAAAATATAATCTAGTTCCAGATCTCTTTAAAATACATACGTGTACCAAGTTTCAAGTCAATATCTTAAACGCGAGCTTAAACGGTTCCAAAGTAATCGTGTGCACAAAAAAATTAGACAGACAGACACGACAGACAGAAAAGTTTTTTCAGTCAAACTTAAAATCTCGACGTTTCATGATATTCTAAGCCTATTTGAACAATTAAAATTTAAAAAAAAAATTTTTGCCGTTACTATAGTTCCACTGGATGTGGAGGTAATTAGAGTGTTGTCCAAGACTAACACAGAGCTATTACATATTCTAGACGTCAGCTACTCTATTCCCTTTCTCCCATTTTCATGCGCGCGAAAAGACGTCTTTCATTAAGTATAAAGTTGAGTGTACAGCATATGGCAGATTATTGCATATTGGAATCAAGTTTAAACCCTAATGTTTATAATTAGATAACATATTACACCGTCATGCATATCTCGCTTCCCTATTAAATAAGCTAAAGTATGGAGATAAAGTGCTGACAGTAGAACAAAAAATGAGCAGCATTTTTATCAACCGGAATAGCAGGTATGCGTTCTACCACAGACCTGTATTTAAGGGTATACGGTTTTGCCGCTTGTAACAAGTGGACAGTAGACTCAGGATTAGCCAGACCGCCGGCGATTATGCAGTGGTGTCCCTCTGGATAGTTTTGTGTATACGACCTATTATTGCTTATTCATATCATACATACATGTACAATGGCGTTTTGCCCATTCTTAGTATATCTTATCTCCGATCAGGAATGCAAAATTTTCTTTAAAATAGATACTTTATTATCAAAGAAATATTCATGAACTTTACGACTAATTTCATTTTTCCCGAAATTGTTTAGTACAATTTTTTTCATTCCAGATTTGTCTTTAGGTTTCAAAACATCTTCTTCACTATTTTTCTGTCTTAAAATTTAGTCCATTGAAATGTTACATTATTTGAGAGTAACCTTGCATATTGGGTAGGACGAGGTTTTTTTTTCGTTATGTGGGGGGAGGGGGGTGATGTAAAATTGAGTTTTCGGGGTCGGCGGCAACCCCATTCGGCTGCCATCTTGAAAAAGAGGGTGCTAATAGTTTTTGCCCTATATCTCCGTAACACATCTTACAAATTTATAGAGATGTTTTTTGTTTAGAAACTAATTCTCTACAACTTTACTAGAGAAACTTTTTGTCGGAAATTGAATAATTAAAAAGTTATAACCTTAGAAGATAGAAATTTTTCTCAAAATTTTCTTTTAAGCGCCAAAACTTTTTTTCTTCAATTTCAACAAAATATACATCACATGCTTTTTGTAGAGGATTTCATAACGAATAATTTTCGTTTAACGAATAACTTTCATTTATACTTTTTTTAATTCCCTTAGTTCTGAAGGGTTTTACAGCGCTGCGAAGGGATCAAAACGACACATCATGGCTTACAAATCGAAAGATCGGCGGTTCGAAACCTGACACTCCGGATTTTTTTTGTTAAAAACTTTATTAATATAAATATTCTTACCTGTGGTAATTGACGACTTCAGGCGGGTGCTCTGCCCTCAAAATGCCCCCCCCCCCCCCCGTAGGGCTCCGTCGTGCCCCCTTCTCAAGACCCATTTTAGTCTTCAGTCATTTTAGTCTTCACTCACCTTTAGGCCCCTTTTCCAGTGGGGTCACCATAACCTCACTCTGCGTCATCCCATTTCTTTCCTATAGCCGATGAGCCATTCCTAGCATCATCTAGTGATTAATCCTTATAAGCACCTAATATAAAATGCAATTTAATCTTGTAACAATATTTATATTTTTCCGCTATTATTAATGAGGTTTTTAACGAAAAAAATGCGGAGTGTGCAGAGATTGAACCGCCGATCTTTCGACTTGTAAGCCATGATCTGTCACTTTGATCCCTTCGCAGCGCTGTAAAACCTTTCAGATTTAAGGGAATTAAAAAAAGTATAAATGAAAATTATTCGTTATGAAATCGTCTACAAAAAACGTGATGTATTTTTTTTTGTTAAAATTGAAGAAAAAAGTTAAAGAAAATTTTGTTGCAAATTTCTATCTTCCAAGGGTTATAACTTTTTAATTATTCAATTTCCGACAAAAAGTTTCCCTAGTAAAGTTATAGAAAATTGGATTAATACAAATACAAATACAAATACAAATACAAATACAAATACAAATAATTTATTGATGTCAATACCCAGTGGGTTTACGCAAGTCAAAAAGTACAGATATTGTAAATTACATGTCATGATATGCATTATATAAAGACAAACAATAGTAAAAACACTGAAAAGTAATTTAATATATAACATCAGACAAAAACTCGTCAAATGAGTAGTATGCTCCATTCAGCAGAATCTCTTTGATTCTAAAATTAAATTTGTTTTCCGGTAACTGCTTGATGTCTGGCGGTAACTTATTAAAAAATTTTGGACCATAATAATTTATTGCATTCTGGCTTTTAACCAATCTGGTGTAGTTTAAACAAACTTGATCTCTGTGTCTGGTATCATGTCCGTGTATATCACTGTGCGAAACATATTTGTCTAAATTTTGTTTAACATACATGAGCGCTGTAAGAATATAATAACTAGAAACTGTTCATCTCAATAAATTTCTGCTTTACATCTTGCCTAAATGTCAATCGTATCATTATCCTCATAACACGTCTTTGCAGTGAGAATATCCTGTATAAATGAGAGGAGTGTCCCCAGGTAAGAATAGCATAAGAGAATACACTTTGAAATAAAGAGAAATAAACTGTTTTTACAACATTTTCAGGCAATTCTGTCATTAAATTTCTTATCAGATATACAACTTTAGAAAGTTTACCACATAGGTAATCAACATGTTGATCCCAACGTAGATGGGGATCCATGACTACTCCTAAAGATTTTACATTTTCAGGATTGTCGAAATGATCTAAGCACCGGGTTGAAAAAAACATAGTTTGTGTCTTTGAATTATTAAGATATAATTTATTTGATCTGAACCAGTCAGAAGCTTTCAACTGTGAGAGCTGCATATCCTGCAATAAATTGTTTGGATTGCTATTTATATTAATCATGGTGGTGTTATCAGCGAACAATACGAGTGAAGTGTCATTTATAACAGTTTTTGGTAGGTAGATCATTGACATATATTATAAATAATAGGGGCCCGAGTACGGAACCTTGAAGAACTCCGAATTTTACTTTTTCTGATGACGATGATACTCCATTATATATAGTTATTTGATCTCTGCCTGTTAGATATGATTTTTTTTTCCGATTACAAACAAAGTTTTTTTTCCGATTACAAACAAAGAACCTCTAATAGGTACCATTACGGAGATATAGGGCAAAAATTGTTAGCTTTTTCAAAATGGTGGTTAAATGGGATGGCCACCGATCCCGAAAACTCAGTTTTAAACTTACACCGCCCCCCCCTACACAACGAAAAAGAAAACATCTTGTCCTACCCAAAATGCAAGGTTAAATGTAACATGTAACAACAGCACGGATTAACAAAATACAACACTTAAACCCTCCACAATGCATTCACAATTTTAAACAATCGCACATTTAATTAAATACACAATTCTTCCATTTTTTTTTAAATGGGAACCGTCGCTATAGAATTTAGGCTTCAAAATTCAATTAAACACTTTACAAATAAGGTACTCTCTACAGTGATACTATCGTTATGTAGATTATTTATCTTCACAAAGGTGAAAACATAAAACACCACACATGACACGGGTTTCGACAACAAAGTTGGCACCATCTGGAGACATAAACTTTAATTGTTATTAGGTATAATCATCTGCAGATGACACCATCTTGGTTGAGGAAACGCAGTGTAATGTTTGTCAAAATCTCGGTGTTCATACCTTAGTGCTGTATACTGGGCAATTTTGATGCTCTGTTCCTTTAATAAATGTACTTATTGATTCTGAAAACCTGTTCAAGGTAACAATGACGAAGATTTATTGGAAGAGAAATGCATGTCTATTAAAAGTGAAGATGACACGTGGGACAAAAAATGCCTACCTCCTAAAAAACCAAGACCAATACAACCGATCCCCGATGACGAATTCAGGAGAAGCGGCCAGCATCTGCCACAGGTTGTGAAACAGAATTCTAGATCCAGGTGTAGACTTTCTGGGTGCACGAAACTTACATACGTGCGATGTACATTATGTAACATATACCTATGTAATAATGTGCATAGAAACTGTTTTCTTAAGTTTCACCAATACTCTCATTATGCTCGAAATTAATTCTGTTAATTATATAGTACAGTCGAATTGGTTTGATTCAATTTTTTTCAGCGACAGCATTCCACTAGAAATTTTATTGTTAATTCTTATGTACTATGACCTCCAGATTACGAAAAAAATATTTTCACCCAAAAATTCCCGGTGCGTCAAAAGTTATATGCACTTTTTACGCGCTTTCATGGATTTCCTACTTATCTGCTTAATAATTCTTGTGTTAGTAATCGAATGGGGTTTTTTAAAAATACTGGCTTATTTGAAATAAATTTCTTGAAAAATATAGACCTTTCCGATATGTATAAGTCAATCCGCCATATTGGAAAAAAATAGAAAACAACAAAAATGGCCGGAAAAATCAAAATTGAATATCTTTTCGACAAGGAGTAATTTCACCAAGTTTTCAAAAATATAACTCATCAGTGGTCAAATATAATGCACCAAACTTAGACGCTGTAAGTCGAATAGAACGATTAATGATAGCGGACGAAATAATTCTTTGTCAAATATGAAGGAGGCATTGTGCGTCACTTTTTTTTGTCGAAGAAGATAACGTAAAAAAAGTGCATTTTTCTGAAATCGATCGGCAATGTCTACATTTTCGGCGCGATTTCAGACCGAAAAATGCACAATTCCAGTATTTTAGTCCGTTGCTAAGAAACTATTAGAGAACAGACCGGAAAAGATGCGTTACCAAGCAACGATCAACATTCCCGTACGGTTTTTTATGTATATTTTAGACAGTAAATAAATACACGCAGACGAACCAACTCACATTAAAATTGCATTTATTAGTAAGCAGTTAGATTGTAATGAGGAAATGTTATGCATTAATACAAATTCCTTAATTTATAATAATATTGATTGTGATTTCAGAAAAAATAGTATGTGTACTTTGGTGAGAAAGCACATTCCCGGACTTCGATGCAATTTGCGTCGTCGTCCGGGAATGTATTGCTTTCACACAATATACTATTTTTACAATTTTAAAAAATGCATTTCCTTTGATCTTTCTTTTTTTCACCCAATTTTCATTGAAACAAAATGAAATATACTGTAGAAAGTCTCGTAAAACTTTAAAATTTAATACAAAATGAAACTTCATTAATTTGAAAAGGAAATTTACAGTATATTTCATTTTATTTCGGTGAAAATTGGGTGACAAAGAAAATGCATTTTTGAAAATTGTAAAGAAAAGTAAAATAAAAAAGTGAATTATATCTCCTTAAAGTAAGAGAAAAGAACCTACAATCGAAAAAAAGTGACTCACAATGCCTCTTTGATACTTGACGAAGAATAAAAAAAAAATTTGATCCGCCATCTTTGACCGTTCTATTTGACTAAGGGCCAGTTGTATGAACTAAGTTGAGCCAGGTTCAGCTTGAACCAAGATCAAAAGCCAAGGTTACGATTGTTACAATAATTGTAACCATGGCTTTTAATCTTGGTTCAAGCTGAACTTGGGTCAACTTAGTTCGTACAACTGGCCCTTACAGAGTCCGGGTTTGGTGCATTATATTTGACCATAGATGAGTTTTATTTTTGCCAATTGGTGAAATTACTCCTTCTTATCGAAAAGATATTCAATTTTTAGTTTTTTTCGCAATTTTTGGTGATTTCTATTTTTCCAATATGGCGGACTGACCTGACCTATACATATCGACAGGTCTACATTTTTTAAGAATATTATTTCAAATAAGCCAGTATTTTTAAAATTCGTGAAAGAGCATTAAAAAGTGCATATAACTTTTGGCGCACCAGGAATTTTTGAGCGCAAATATTTTTTTCGTAATCAGCATAAGCATAAGAATCAACAATAAAATTCCTAGTTGTAGTAGTCCAGATTATCCAGGGTTGATTAATTGTACCCTGAATAGCTATACTATAATATATTTATAAAAGGGGGGGGAGGGTACAGAGAAAATAAAAGTGATAGATGCAAATTGTGAGGTTATAATTATAAACAATGTAATTGTTACAAATAGACAAAACAACAAATAATTACCCTAGAAGGTAAATAACACATAAATAAGTTTCTCGCTTAAGTCCCGAAGCGTTAATAATTGCACTGATGGTACCTGTTATTCTAGATAGCGATGTACTGGTTATAGAATCTCTGATGCGCGTCATCGTCGAAATGGTAGCGCTCATCAACTTGGTCAGGAAATGCAATAGATTCTCGGTACAGCAGGGACTTTATACTTGAATTTACCTCCAATTGTCCAGCACCAATTCTTCATTAACTTACAGCATTCGAATGACAGCTTTTATTCAAAATCAAAAACCTCCTTGTTCGAGTGTCAAAACATAACACCTTCTAGATCTCAATTAACAAATTACATTACATTGCCAAAACTAACTCTAAACAATAAACGATAACTTGGGCGCACTACATAGTGGAATGTTATTGTCGAAAGTAATCAGTTCAACTGTACTGTTATAATTTTTGTAGGAGGATTAATTGAAATGACCTCCGAAATGATTATATAGTAGGTATGTAATTTTCATCTCTGATTGTGAACCACAACGTTGAAAGTAAATCCCCTTTCTTAGACAGATTCTCCTTTTCGTTTTGTCATACATTATTCTTTCTGCTGTTTTCGAAATTCTATAAAAAATAATCTTTATTAAATCCCTTCTTGATACGCCCATGTATTAACTTACCCGGCCCTGCTGGCATATCTTCACTATATTTTCTCCTTTGTTGTAATTTCTGTCGTGCTAAATAGATCGCTGGGTTGTTTAATTAACAAAGGGAAGGGCTGGGATGTATTTCGAAGGAGATATTTCATATAATTTAAATTTTTCTTCCTATAAGTAAGTCGATTAATTTATCAAATATTTTTCATGATCTCAGAGTATATGATATATGTAGATGTTTAAAGTAAAGCGATCCATTTAGTAAGCAATTGGGAATATATTGATAGCATTTGAATTTCGCCAATATATATACATTTTTGCTTTGCACTTGAGCTTATTTTACACTAGTGGCGGCTAGAAATCTTGGGTCGATATAATAAGATAGAGTGAAATATAAATAGCAAAATAATGTACGTGAAAGAAAGCGATATATTAACATCGGTGCCGGGTACCTCAGTATGTTAAGACTTCCGCCGACGACTAAAAGTAGCTAAAGAGAAAAGTGACAACAGCGTAGGTTAAATCTGTTTCTTTTCAGCATATTATTTGTCCATTTCTCTTCTCTTCTACCTTACATTGACATCGACTCAATATTTTACAATGTCACTACTGTATAAACTAAACTTAGATTTGTGTGTATCTAATACTGGTAATTTATTTTTTCTACTATGTTTTAATTCGTTTATTAGACATTCCCTACCTGTACTTTAATGAGATTCATTAAGACAGAGATTTTCCATTAAGATACAAGTTTGTAACCAATAGAGATGCGACAGTTTCTAACCAACACAACTATTGCCTTAAACATCTGACATATCTAAAATTTATCATTTGTCATGTCATGTTTAGCAATTTCAGAAATAAAGTGTTAGTTTTCTATTTCATTATGACTGGTCGAAGAGAAAATAGTGTATGCAACTCACATTTAATGGCAATTAAGATACTCGCATTCATTCATAATTCTCATGCTCGTGTCTTAATAGCTATCATTAAACGATCGTTGTATAATATACTATTTTATGCTGAATGCTTATTTAAGTATGAATATCTTATTTCTAAATGTATTTTAGTTTATCTCTAAATTACACTGTAAAAATATGAGGGTAAATTTACCGTCGTTGCATGTGAAATTTAAACCCTTTAATGTGAAAAGAGTGTAAAATTTCATTTATCCTATATTTTTGGGTAATCGTCCCTTGTAAATAAAATTGTACACTTTTTTGCTGGTAAAGTTATATTAAAATTGTGTGTAATTATACACGCAACGACGGTAAATTTACCCTCATTTTTTACAGTGTACATAAAGCATTAAAATTTCAAAGTAAAATTACAGTTTTACTGTCTAGATAAGGGGCAATTTTGTTACACCACTAGGTGTAACAAAATTGCCCCCTATCTACACAGGATTTTCTTTTTATAGCATTAAACTTTCAAAGTAAAATTACAGTTTTACTGTAACTGTACAACGACATGTTAAAGTTAATTAAACCGATATTATTCAGAAAAAAATATATTTTTACAGTCGTGTCGTGGGAAATTTACTTAGTAAAGTGCTCAATTACTCGTAATTTTACTAATACTTTTACCAGTGTATCTCTAATTTCTAAAACCCCTTCGAACTATTTAGATACGGAATTACGATTGAGTTTCTTTTGAACTAATTAATTTATTATAAGAATTTAGTAAACATATTAGATTTCTCCGACCAGCTTGCAGTTTTTCTAATTGTCTCAATATCTATGCCTCCTCTCAGAGTACTTGTTTCACCCACCTACTTAAGAAGACAAATGCTTTATCAAATTCCACACTTGTAGCACCACAACACAAAGAAATGAGGTGAAGATATTCCAACACAATTGGGTAAGTTGCATATAATACATAGGCGCATTTACTTTCTACATTGTGGCTCATACTCAAAAAGATGGAAACCACATAAGCACGTTATGTAATCTGAGGAGGAGATTGTGAAATATAAGTTAATATTTAGTTTTTACTAGAAAGCGCAAAAGGTTGGTTTTATCCATCAGTAGCTTAGTCGTATTTTTGTTTATTTATTTAAAAATTCTTTAAAACCAAATATGTATGTATGTCTGACATACGATGTGTAGTACGCTACTAACGAAATACTGCTGTACTAGTCAATCATCCTAGGATGGTAAGTAGCCGCGCGCCATCCTAGTATGGTTGACTAGTACATATGAAAGCAGCACATCATGCAACATTATTATGTTTCGTAAATAAATTTTTATGTTAAATTTTATCTTATTATTGACACAACCCTGACAGACTTTTTGTGACCCATTACTATTAGGCGAAGATGCACGGTGCGGCGATCGACGAATAGAACGTGACTTGCTCACGTATGAGGACTAAACGTAATTAAATTAATAATATAGTAGCATGTGAACACCATGTCTAAGATTTTCTAAACTTCTATGGTCATAATTGCAAAAAGGTAGATTATTTCTGTATTGTTTTTCTCTTTGTCTTCATGATCGATTTTCCAAACCATACTTATATAGAAGATTGTGAGTACTTCGATAAAAATTTGATGTTATTCATGCTCAAGCATTCAAAAAATAGGAAAAATAATATTTTGTTTGCATCCTACGTTTATTTTAGAACTAAATGTTACACTGTGAAGGAAATTTCGAAAATATATTCATAGTTTACTAGTGAAATATTTTGTCGACCTCCACTATACGTTTCCTTGAATATATAAGGAATAAAAAACTGACTGCAACCAGCAGCTTTTTTATTCCTTATATATTTAAGAAAACGTTTAGAGGAGTTCGACAAAATATTTCACTAGTAAATATTCTGCCCTCTAAAAGCATACCTACTAAATATATTCATAGGTTATATCCCGAGAGCTCTGAATTTCATCGGATAAACTGCGGGTAGCTTTTTTTGTAAAATTTTGCTTAGAAAATATTCGAGACCGAGGGGTCAACCGCGCCCAAAATTTTGTACACCAGATTTCCTCTTTGATGAAGATTACTTAGATTTCCTCGGATTTCCTTAAGATTTTCTCGGATTTCCTCGGTTTTTTTTTAATTTTTGAAGAGTTGGGGGGAGAAATCCTAAAAGCAAAAGGTTTCCTGAGATTCCCCCCAGATTTCCTCGGATTTCCTAAGATTTCCTGGGATTTCCTCGAATTTTTTTCAAAAATTTTTTTTAGAGCGGTCGGGGAGAAATCCGAAAGCAAAAGATTTCCTCCAGATTTCTTGGGATTTCCTAAGATTTCCTCGGATTTCCTTCTGAGTGTACACCAGATTTCCTTCGCGGTTTGCCCCTCATTCGAGACTTAATAATTTACCTTAAAAGCCCGACACCGAAGGTCGAGGGCTTTTTGTGTAAATTATTAAGTCGAGAATATTTGCTTAGAAGCAAAACTTTGCAAAAATGTAGCTACATTTTGCAGTTTGTGTGATAAGATTTAGAGCTCGAAGGGTATCTGTCAAGATTATTTCCCAGATAAATAAATTCTTACCTATGTACTTTTATACTCGAGATTTTATTTATAGATACATACACTTTCTTTTATATAAGTAACAATCATTATTATTTTATTATATTAACTGACGGCGATGCGTTCTATAAACTACTGTACTGTCTCGTAACCATGGAAACGTGGTAGATGCTTATTTGACTTTGTTACGCGATCGTGATTGTAAATCTGGCAGCAGTTTGTGTCAGTTTGACATTAAAAATACTTTTGTAAAATTGCATAAATACACCGTTGGTACATAGTAAAATAATAATCTTGAATTTATAATATGTTTTACTTTGTTTTTAGTCCAACTGAGAGTAAATTAAATCAATTACGTGCATTTAAAAGCTAGACGTGATTTATTCGCTGGTAAATTAAAAAAAAAGCTAGTTTGCGTTTATTCAGTGTAAAACTCATTGGTTGAAATTTAAAAATTTACGAAATGTCATTGCTCTATAATTATAAGGGAAATAATCAGTTAAACAAAAATTAATGATGCATTGATGCACGCAAGCTTAGCTATGAAAAAATAAATTAAAAATATAACATACAGTGTGACCCACTTCAAGTGGACACACCTTCGTAACTCAGTTATTGGTCACCCAATTTCAACCAAAGGATCTGTATCAAAGACATTTACTATATTCTTTTTGAATAAAACAAAATTATTTCAGTCATTGGCGTGCATTTTTATTAAGAAAAAAAGGGTCGATTTTTCGAGAAATCATATTAGGTATTTTTTTGTTGAAAAACTAATACAATATTGTTGATCAGCATGCTGTAGAACCTCCATATTCAGAATTTAATAACATTTTGATTTTTGGTTTTCGAAATACGACCCCCTTAAAATTACCTATTTTAAACATTAAATATTACCTATTTTAAACATTAAATAATCTTTAAATTCACTTTTTCTACCATCCCATATCATAGATACTTTCAAATTTCATAGACCAAGAATCTTCATTGAAAAATTGCTAAATATTTTAGGCTATAAATTATTCGGGCATTAAGGATTACCGAATTTGAAAGTATTGATGGTATGGTGTGGTAGAAAAAATGAATTTAAAGAGAAAATAAAGAATGACTTTTTTTCGAAAAAAAATTCGTTACCAATTTAGTAATTATTTAATGTTTAAAATAGGTAATTTTAAGGAGGCCGTGATTCGAAAACCAAAAGTCAAAATGTTGTTAAATTCTGAATATTGCATTAGTTTTTCAATAAAAAATGCCTAATATGACCTCGAAAAATCGACCCTTTTTTTCTTAATAAAAACGCACGCCAATGACTGAAATAAGCTTTGTTTTACTCAAAAAGCATATAGTAAAGGTCTTTGACCGATCCAAATTTGGTTGAAATTGGATGACTAATAACTGAGTTACGAAGGTGTGTCCACTTGAAATGAGTCACGCTGTAGAATGAACGTTGATTTTCTTATTTTGGTAGATACATTATTTATTGTAGCAAATTTCAAAACATTCAGGATGCAAATGATCATCACACTTTTTGCACAAAAAATCGACTGATTCTTGCAACATTGTAAAAGAATGGTCTTTCTAGAGGGGTACTAGATTACGTTGTTCATTCTCGACATTCTCCGCCCTTCTACTGAAAGAATCGCTTACCAAATTCATAAGCCCAACTACAGTATCTGAGCGAAAATCATGTTAAATAATAATGTCATGTTAAATAATAATTCTTGAAACACACACCTTTATTATACTCAAATATAATGTGTGATTGAGGAATAGCAACTTCTTTTTCTTGTTTTCTAACGTAGCGCTTTGCATTGACTAGTGGTAAGATCGTGCCAAAATTAATTGCGATAGTAACAACCGAGTTGTCTTTCCAACGTACCATCATAGTTTCAGAAGATCTGCATCATAAGATTCTCTGATATCTTTTTTGATACTGATTCAGTTACTTCGAGAATACATTTAACAGTCCTGTTCTCGCGAATTGTTCCTGTATCACAATATTATTTCTCATGAAGATATTTAAGTAAGTTTTAAGATGAGAAAAAATTGTCAAAAAACATTTTCTACTCCGATGGAGTAGAGATCTTCAACAACTTGTCCACCTA
The DNA here is from genome assembly GCA_936432065.2 of Rutpela maculata. Classification (NCBI taxonomy): domain Eukaryota; kingdom Metazoa; phylum Arthropoda; class Insecta; order Coleoptera; family Cerambycidae; genus Rutpela; species Rutpela maculata. The sequence continues at coordinate 56,258,487 of OW386286.2, read as the reverse complement.
ATCCACACCCCACATCCTCAGTGCATTTTTTACTGTTAGCATCATACCATATGGTTTAAATCTCTCATCTCTACCAGCCAAGCACCACAACTTGAAGCCAAAGCAAACTGGTTTTTTATAAACATTTTGGCAGAACATCTACCGAAATATAATACCTCTCTTCGTCAATTGAGATGTTGTGCACATAAATCCCAAATTGTAAACATCTACTGTTCATCATATTGAAAATGGGTCGTAATTTGGCAGCGTTGTCATTCTTATCCAAATCTGAACGGATATTTCTATTTACTGCTTCCTTTTTTCTTGACTGCAGTTTCGTTTCGTTTGTCTGAATCAAGATTCCAATATATGCGTTGTTCTGGTAATGAGCGATATCAAGAAAGAAGGAAACTACCAAGAAACTTTCGTAAATCAATAGATGTTAAAATAAAGTCATGTCTATTATTGTCTTTCGAAATTTCATCTGTGGAGTACAGAAAAAACTTCAAATGATCAAGTGGTGTTAAGGACTCAACTTTTTCTTGGATGGATTTGGCGTAATTGTTTTTGTTATTTTTAGGGACATTACTGTAAGTAAGTTCGGTTTAACATCCTGTTTAGCACTTATCATCAATTTCCTTTTCTTAACTGCTTGCAGCAATTATTCACAGATACCCTCCACCATTTTTTTGCTCTACACATTGTATTATAGGTCATTGTGAGGTTTCTAAGTGGACTAAAAGGGGAAAAGTTGATTAACACAAAAAATAAAAATAACAAAGCATTATAGCAGAGCTGCAGTCGTAACAAATCTTAGCAAAGTTAGAATAGAGCATAGGCAGAGCATAGGCAGCTAATAAAAATAACTAGAGATGCTCATATGTTCAACCCCAGCTTCAAATGAATGAAAATGTAATTAATAAAATGAGGAAAAACACAAATATTCAACTGAAAGAAAATAATTCGAATTCTAATATTTACAATAATTGTAGTGTGTCACAATTATTTTTGTAGTCATAATAGGTAATTCAACACGATATTCTTTTGTTATTTTTTTCTTATTTTTAATTAAATATATAAAATTTAAATGTTAACGTCAGACGAACTCTAAGAATACTGTAAATTTTCAATTTCTTTATTAAAATAAATTATTTCGTTGCTTTTTATTATTTTTTGTCATCGTCCAATAAAATACACCTAGATTCGAGAAAGTTTGATTTCCAAAATAAATTCTGCGCAATAAAACTTTCATTTATAATCGAAGATAATCAGATTATAAATGAAAATTTCATTTCGTAGAAGCTTTTAGGAAATGATTTTTTTTCGAAAATCAGGGACATTTCTATAAGCCGCCTTGGCAGTTTATTACTGTACATAATGATTTTTTTTTTATCTTTATGTGTCCGCAGTAAAAAATATTTAAAAAGTTCGATTTTTTTTAGGTAATCTTGGATACTATCAATGTCACCTTTGTAATAAACAATATAAGATAAGAAGAAGTTTGTGGGGGCATGTAAAATTCGAATGTGGTGTATCTGCAAAATTAAAGTGTCCCTATTGCGATTATGTCTCAAAAAGACATGACCATTTAAGGCAACATATTAGAGCCAGACATTTTTGTTAATTTTGTTAATCCGGAAGTTACAGGAAAAATAGCGGGAAATATTGGTATATAGGTTCATTTTTTGTATAACTGCGTGGTCGAGAGACAGGAACATGAGTTATTTTCATTTTTCTCTATATATTTTGTTAAGTTGATCTGGTTCCTTCTCACCCAGCCTTTCAATTGCCATGGCGCTGCGCGCCGTGGATGTCCGGCTGGCTCCGGGTTGGGTGCCAGTTATGCATTGTAGTTACTTTAATAGAAATAAATGTATTTTGGTTAGTTGGTTGGTTGTTTGGTGTGTGAGGTTGGATTGCCAGTCGGAACTGGAATTTTTTCTTATTTTTTGCTTATTATGGCCTAAAGTTTCATCTTTTACGTTTAAGTTTTAAATAATTATTTGTTTATTTTTTATTTAAATACCCTGTCCCATAAATTGACAGAAAACCTACCAAAGGACAGGGGTGTTAAAGAGTGATACAACACAATACAATTTGATAACATATGACAATTAATTAATAAGACATTTTCTACTTTTTTTGAATTTTTTTTTATAATAAGTAATGTAAAAAAATCGAAACAAATAAACACACAACACAGCACAGTGAAAATTAAAACTTGAAATTTTTGCCATATGCATAAAAATGAAGTTAAACTAATATTCGGTATATAAAACACAGATATGAAATAATTGTCACTATTCCAAAATTCTCAAACCGCGCCGCGCCACGTCTTTGCCCCCTTTCTGCGTACGCGCCTGCCTATAAATATAGGTACAATTTTTCTGTTTTTTTTTGCATTTTCTAAAATCTTGTATTTTTCGTCAATTACTCTAGAAACCTTCTTTTTGAGTATAAAACGAGGTATAAAATCTCCAACTAAGTGATATCCACGCAGTTTATATTCAAAGAAGAGTTACAAATCTAGAAAAATATGTAATTTAATAGTAAATGTATTTTCGGAGATATAATCTTCCACTTCGTCATGTATAGTGTATTCCACAAATAATTCAGCGATATAAAAAAACTTCAAAAAAGCATAAAGGACGCCGACCGCTTCTGGTTACTGTACCGCCTGCCGGTCCGCTTTGACAACGTTAGTCCACGTTGACCACACACATTTTATTCCAACCTATCATAATTCCGTAGAGAAAATTTCAACCAATTATATTCAGTGGGAGTGGCCTATATTTTTGTTCGGAAATATATGACCATTTTTTTTGTGAAGATAATAAAGAAGCCGAACACTTTTATGGCCTTTTATGTAAATAGTCTGAAATTGATACACGGTCGGCACCCCTTTACTTTTTTGCGAGCTTTTTTATATCGCTGTATTATCGATGGTACAAACTATACTAGCCCAGTACTTTAAATACTACATTAATATATATTATTTATGTCTAATTGTTTTTCTTCTGATTTTCATTTCATGTTGGCCACAAAATCCATAATTATATAGTAGACCAACTTACACCAAGCGTTATCATCTATATTATTATAATTATGTGGAGAATATATTGCCTGTAAAAACTTATTAAAATAATAGATCCAACGGTTTAAATAATATTGTATATCAATTACTATTAATTTGTGAGAAACAACATGAAAACAAGCGATTTTAGTGAAAATGGTGAAATATTACATGCATCTGAACATAGATAATATGATATAATAAGGAAATTAATGAGGCTCAGTCTCTAGCAAGGACACATCTGCAGCTTTGTTGCAATATTATCCTACATGACTATTGCATCTTTGCAGTGCATTTACAATTAAATTGTTTGCAACTGCAAGATTTTGAGCAACTTATGTTTTTTAAAGAAAATTGTATAAAACTACCCAACCAGCAAATTTGTTTTATAATTTAAATGTTATACGATTATTTTGTTTATTGTTTTATTAATGCTTCTGAAATGCTAATTGATTATATTAGAGTTGCAGAAAACACTATTTGGTTGTCTGTAACTGAACTGTTTTATAAATTTATCGTTAAAACGTTTTTACAGCAAAATTATAAAATATCTTATAAAGCAGTTAAGAAATTATTTTAGAAACGTTTCCGTGACTAAGCTAAAAAACATTTCAGCTTATAAAACTAAATAATTTTATAGAGCTTTTTTAGTAACGTTCGGCAGTATTTTCAGCACCGTTATAAATATATATTAAAGTCATTTTATGGTTATTTCCTATTATCTTATAAAACAATGATATTAAAGCACTATTTGGGACAGTTTTGCTATTGAAGGTAGGTTGTTGTTCCAAAGTCTGCTACATAATTATTATATAGCGTTGTAATCTACTGCAATATGGCAACGGTAGTAAAGTAGCTACAAAATAAAAATGCTTACGTAAACATAAAGATGCTGCTGCTAACTATGCAATAAAATATATTTGAAACAATTGATTTCTTGTGTCAGCTGTGCGTTTATATTTCATCAGGACTTATGTCTAACGCTGGGGAAACTGGTGTAGATCGTACGTGCAAAAGTAGAAATTGAAAATAGCAGATTTAGGACAATGGAAAAAACTTTAAAAAACTAATTTTTAGGTTAATTATGCTAATTGCGCCAATAAAACAACAAATAGCTATTTTCTGAGATGAAGTGGGCTCTAACTAAATGGACAGAACCATATTGGAAGATTTTACATTACGCCTATAATTTTTCAAATTTTAAATTTCGTTTTTACCTCTGTAAGTAATGTCTAACAGTAAATATATTTGCCTTCCTGGCTGAAAGCGTGCACATGGGAAACTTTTTTTGTTAATGAGTTATCAGAAAATTATATCCTTTATAAAAAGTTCTGCAAGAAGAAAAAGTAATTCCAATACTACAAAAAACGTTACCGATCCCAAAGTTATCCGCCATATTGATCAACCATTAATCAAAATTCCACATGGATTCCGTCGCTTCTTATTTGAACTGTCGTCCTTCCTTACCTCTATATTCGAAGGATCAACCAACCTTTCTATGTAGTACACAGCCTACTAACTAACATAACCTAACCTAATCTAGCTGTCATTCTTATATTATTTATTTTTTCATTTAATTGACGAGTGAAATTTTCTTACTTAATCTCCCACGTGCTTTAATTAATTACCAGAAATTTTTCAAGCACTAGGACGATTACTGGTGAAAATTTTCATAAAATGAGCAAGGGTGTTAAAATGAAAACTTGATACGCAATTTAACGGTAATAGTTACAATAAATTACAGTTTTAGAGAATATTATTTAGGTATTATGCAAATCACAACGTAGGTACACACTTTTTTATTTATTATGAAAATACCTACTTTCTGTATATTGTTGCCCTAATCTGGGCACGGTAATATACTAGTTAGGTAAATACTTTAAAACACTTATTATTGGAGAACCAATCAAAACAACTAGATTAGGGCAACAATATACAGAAAGTAGGTATTTTCATAATAAATAAAAAAGTGTGTAAGTTGTGATTTGCATAATACCTAAATAATATTCTCTAATCATGTAAAAGCAAATAAATAAAAAATAATGAATTGTAAAAAATTACAGTTTGTTTATCAAAATGTTTGTTCCGGTTATTTTTATAGTTATAACAAAAATGCAAAATAAGACATTTGTGAAAAAAAATTGTTATATTTTTCATTTAAGATACGGTTCTGTCACAAGACCGTCACCTATAAGACACATTATATCATAGATGTTTTGTAAGAATCGCCTTTAATTATCTTAGAATGCTTGTATTTAACACAAAAGTATTTTATAGAAGGAAGCCATTTCATGATACCAGCGTTCGAGGTCGTAAATATGACGACATAAAAAGTTTAAAAAGCGCGTTTTTATTAATATTTATGACAATTAATACATTTTAATTATAAAATTATGATGATTAAAAGAAATTGGCATTAAATTTCATTGCAAAAAAATTGAAAAATGTGAAATCGATTTTTATAAAATTCCAAAAATTATTAGAAACCTTCAGTAAACATGAGGGGCACTTAAAATTCATCAAAAACACATGGCATAATTCACAGTAAAATTTCCTAGGCATCAAAAACTGCAAGCTGTATTATTAAGTAAGTTCTTATCCATTATCCAGTAAAATCACTGAAAGCTTGGTATTATAGAGATCAGTATATTATATATTTGTAAGTATGTGTATGCGACTTTTTGAATACATTTAAGAAATTATTTTATTTTATTGGTGTTTTATAGCAATAATAAGTGTGAAATAAGTGCGTTATAACGCAATTAAATGAAGCTTCAATAAAACTGTTTTACAGTGGCGGTACCGAATTTTTTTAGAGCCTGCGGTATTGTTTATACAATTATTTTGTAATGCAATGGCTTTTACAAAATATCAACAATGACGGAAACATTTCTGTAGCTTTTATAAAATACCAAATTGCTAGTTGGTAATATCCAATATCTCTGATTATACACTAAATTATTATATTTCCTATTTTTCGAGACCTGTATTAGCTCTAACTCTTTTTTGAATATTAAGGATTTCATTCATGTGGATATTTTATGCTCTATAAAAAAAGGCTAGAGAACTCTTTATTTGCCGAGAAATCCAAGATTACTGAGAAAATGTTAAAAACATTAATTAATGTATCTTAGAATGTGGTATTGGGATAGTTAGATCATTAGAATTATTTAGAATTTTTAGTCAGCTAGGTAACAAGTATCCATTTAGGGATAAAATTTCCCAAAAATCCCAAATTTGTTTTAGGTTCGGGTCAAAATTCACTTAATTTTATTCCGCCAAGTTCCCTACTCCACAGTAACGAAACCTGCAAAAATCTGTTCAAGGTCTAATGCACACCTGCCCAAAATCTCTTCTAAAACAGTTCAAGGTGGTCAAAAATAGTTCAAGATTTATCTTTATATGGATGCGATAGGAACAAGGATTAAAATGACCGTTTGAGGGAAACTTCTTGATTTCTTGTTTCTTCATGCCCCTGAATAAAGATCATGATTTCGCCGGACGAAAATCTGGTCCCAATTTTTTAAACTAACTTTTTTTATATAAATTGCAAAAATTCCTTTTTTTGGCCCGAATGATTAAAAAATACATTTTTTGAGTTCACCAAAATTTTTATATGTATAATATTTCAACACCCATTAACAAAATCCTGAAGAGTAAGTGCAGATTATTTTATTCTAAAGCTTAAATTTTTTATTGTTAAATAGACGTTTTTGCGTTTTTTCAAACATTAAATTATTTATAAGTCGGAAACGGTCAACTTTACGAAAAAATGACAAGAGACCTTTTTTGTTCAGAATGACCAAAAAAACCTAAAAAAAAATTCGTTCGGGTCAAAAAAAGGGATTTTTGCAATTTATATAAAAAAAAGTTAATTTAAAAAAATTGGGACCAGATTTTCGTCCGGCAAACTCTTGATCTTTATTCGGGGACATGTTCCGAACGTGAATGTGCAAAAAAATCGTATGGGAAATTTTTTTCATACGAATGCGAGGCTTTCGCCTTGTCTAATAGAAATTACCAAACAATTTAACGCATCCTATACAAAAGTAGATTGATAGATGGATAATCTAAAGAACAACTTCCTATACTTAATCATAGTTTACTTATAATAACTAAAGTATTATTGTGCAGCAAATAATTTGTTTTCTCACACCGCCGACAGGAGTGAATACATTATCTGACGTCACTACATGACGCCACTTCGTGTTATGACGTCAGACTCGCAGCAAGAATCTCTAATTTTCTTTTTTTTTTAGCTAACCGCGGAAAACATCAATGTCACATTTGTAATAAACAATATAAGATAAGGAGTAGTTTATGGAGGCACTTAAAATTCGAGTGTGGTGTGTCTGCTAAATTAAAGTGTCCCCATTGCGACCACGTATGTAAGAGACACGACAATTTAACGCAACATATTAGAGTCAGACATCAATTTTGTTGATTTGTGATTAAATTAGAATTTTTACAAATGGAGAGTAATTTGATTTATTTTGTTAATTTTGTGGGATGAATTAAAATTTTCTATTAATAAGTGTTTTTATTTTGTTTTTATTATTATTTTTCACAGAATCTTCATGGAAAACCGCATAGCACACATATCCGAACTGTAAAAAAATACTGACCACTTTGGTCTTAAAAAAGTGAGAGGAACAATTTGTGCAAAATAAATAATATATTTTTTGAGTCATGATCCTGTACAGTTTATGCGTTTACATTGTTTTGTCTTTATTTTATTTTTGTTTATGTTATAATAATTGTCTTATTCATTTTTCTTTATAACAATTAGCAATAATAAATAAATAATATTTTAGTATTTTTTAAATGTCGCCTAAAATATATACAAGGCGCTAGCAGGCCATCTTTTTCTGCGCGAAGAGCAGAAAGAGTTATATAGGTGTTTCTTTCAGGGTTAGAAACTGAACCTTACCAATTGTGATTAATAAATGCTTTTGTTTTTGATTTTAACACTATTTATTAACTTAACTATAGGTACAGTGTTCAACACTTAACTTACTTAACTCTCTTAAGTCTAGTTCTTAACTATATCTCGGGGTGGCTTGGACGCTTAGGGCGCTGAGATCCTCCCCGCTCACATATGCAAAGCGCCAGATGGCTTATATCGAAGTGTGTGCATCATTTGCACCCAAAACTAAATAAACATCAGTTACACCAATCTTAAACATACCCCCAGCCTTGAAAGGGTGTAAAAACCTTTCAATAAAGTTAAACTTATCCTAATTTAAGAGTCATTCCAAATAATCATAGTCACTTAATATCTACACTACACGTCACTAATAGGTTCCAGAGGTAACGGACAAATTTTAGTGAACGCGCGTTTCACAACACTATTTTGTGTCCTGACACTTGCAACTCTTGCCTTCCCATCTGGTCCTGGATGAATCCTCACAACTCTACCAAGTTCCCATTTTAAGGGAGGCAATTTGTCGTCCCGAAGTAGAACCAACTGGCCCGTAGTTAAGTGGCCTTGACCACCTTTCCACTTGCTACGATTTTGTAGCTCAGCCACATACTCTTTCGACCAGCGTGACCAAAAGTGTTGATAAAGCTGCTGTATGTGCTGGTACCTTGACAGCCGATTTTCTTTTATGTCCAGGACGTCTGGGTCTGGTAAAGAGGTCAGTCTTTTGCCAACGAGAAAGTGTGAGGGAGTGAGCACATCCAGGTCATTAGGATCCGATGACAATGGAGTGAGAGGACGGGAGTTTAATGCAGCCTCGATTTGCGTGAGCAGAGTATAAAAACTTTCAAATGTGAGAGACGCATTTGCCATTACCCGTTTCAAATGATACTTAGAGGACTTTATACCCGCCTCCCACAAACCACCAAAGTGGGGAGAATGTGCGGGAATGAATCGCCACGTAACCCCTTCATTTTCGAATGATTCTACCAGTGAATTTTCATTCCTTTTTAAGAATTTGCCTAACTCCACCAACTCTGTATTTGCACCGACAAAGGTTGAACCATTGTCGGAAAACACATATTGAGGTTTCCCTCTACGTGAGACAAATCGTCGAAATGTTGCGATGAAAGCCTCTGACGTTAAGTCGGAAACTAGTTCCAAATGAATGGCTTTCGTAGAAAAACATACAAATAAACAGATATAACATTTCGACAATTTTGCCCCGCGGCCTTGTTTAGATTTTATTAAAAAGGGCCCCGCGTAGTCTATCCCTGTGGAATAGAATGGAGGCATTGGACGAACACGCAATTCTGGCAAGACACCCATAATTGGAGATTTGTGTATTGGTTTAGCACGAAAACATCTTATGCATTTGTGGACTGTATTTTTAGCTAAATTTCTGCCTCTCAGGGGCCAATACCTTTCCCGTATTGAGGACAATAACAACTGTGGTCCTGCATGCAGAAGCCTAACATGTTCGTAAGAAAATATGAGAACCGTTAACGGATGCTTAGCCGATAGTACTATAGGATGCATTTTACTGAATTCAAATTTTGACAATTGCAACCTGCCACCTACTCTGATTATTCCATCAATATCTATAAAGGGATTTAAACCAAGGAGACATCCCTTTGAGTAAAGTGGTTTGTTGGTTTTTAATTCATGTAATTCTTGAGAGAAGCATTCCTTTTGAGATGCTTTAATGAGGGCTTTCATTTGAGTATCCAATTCAACCGACGTTAACGGACCTTTTCGACGACTATTAACAGATTTACAATTTGATAGGAAGCGTATGACATATGCGACGCTGCGCATCAACCGATTTAAATTTGAAAACCGATTGAAATCTACAATTGGGACACATGACGTACTACGAACTAACATATTACATTTTTTTAGTTCAGGTAAATTTTGTTCCAATTTAAACGCGGACCTTGGCCACAATTCTTCATTATGTGACAGCCAAACTGGACCACTCCACCACAACTGGCATGAGAGTAAATTTTCTGGAGCTACACCACGAGATAACAAATCTGCTGGATTGTGTTCTGACCGAACATGATGCCAATCAGTTGCTACACTAAGCATTTGAATTTGGGAGACCCGGTTACCAACGAAAGTTTGCAACAAATTAGGAGAAGTTGCAATCCAACTTAAAACAACTGTTGAGTCCGACCATAAGTGTACCGCATCAAAAGTTAGGTCCATGAACCGCTTAACCTTATCAACAACTTGTACCAATACCAACGCAGCACACAGTTCAAGTCGTGGAATTGTGATCGACTTAATAGGTGCCACCCTAGACTTCGCACAAACCAACGCAACTTGAATTTGTCCATTTGACCCAATACTTTTAATGTACACGGATGCACCGTACGCTTCCTGTGACGCATCGGCAAATCCATGCAATTCCAACCGAATTGTCTGACTACATACAACTTGTCTCGAAACTTCAAGTTTATTCAGCTTAAATAATTCTGTCCTGAATTGTCTCCACCTTGATTCGATCTCCACTGGCAGTAAGTCATCCCATGATAACTTTTGTGCCCACAACCGTTGAAGTAATATTTTTGCCGTGATAATACATGGCGCCAGTAAACCCAATGGATCGAAAATTTTCGCAATATCAGACAGAATTGAGCGTTTTGTGATTCGACTAGGCATCTCAGAAGGTGTTATATTATACATCAAAACGTCCCTACTACTTGACCAATATAATCCAAGAGTTTTTGTTTCACCTTTGTCTCCAAATTGAACAGTTGGAGCGACATGAGTAGAAACTTTCACTTGTTCCAGAACACTCTGCTTATTAGAGTTCCACTTTCTTAATTCAAAACAACCTGAGCGTAAAATTGCGTCAACTTCCTTGCAAAGTTTGACCGCTTCCTCTACTGAATTTGCCCCAGACAAGAAGTCGTCAACATAAAAATCGCGCATGATCATGTTCGAAGCCTTTGGATACCTATCAATACTTTCAACACCTAACTGCTTCAAACACCGTATAGCCAAAAAAGGTGCAGAAGCAGTCCCATAGGTAACAGTATTTAAAGTGTAGATGTTTAGCTCTTCGTTAGGATCAGCTCTCCAGAAGATTTTTTGAAGTGACCGTTGATTTGGATTAATTTCAACCATTCGATACATCTTTGCGATATCTGCACATATTACAACATTATGTTGTCGAAACCGTAAAATTATAGATAATAAATCTTCCTGTATATTAGGTCCAATATATTGAAGGTCATTTAATGAAAGACCAGAATCAGACGGGGCTGATCCATTGAATACCACTCTCAGCTTGGTTGTTATGCTATTATCATTTAAAACCCCATGATGAGGTAAGTAATACGAAACCTGATTATCTAAAGATTCACATACCTTAGACATATGACCCATTTGTTCATATTCGACCATGAACTCACTATACATTTGTTTTAGTGTAGGATTTTTCCGCAACCTATTTTCAAGAGAATAAAATCTATTCAAAGCGTATTGCCTTGAATCCCCTAATTTTGACTGAGACTCCTTCAAGGGAATCTGCACCTCAAACCTGCCCTCGTTGTTACGACGTGTGGTGGCTACAAATATTTCCTCACATTTCCTTTCATCTTCAGATAAGATCGGTGTAAATGTCGGAGGTTCCTCCAGTTCCCAAAATTTGGCTAATTGTTGTTGAATGCCCAATTGAATATTTAAATTACAATGACGAGTTAAATTACGATTTACACATATTGGCCCAGAAATTATCCAACCACATCGAGTTTTTTGAAGTGTAGGTTGACCTTGTCCCAAACTAATTTGTCCAATACACAACAATTCATAAAATGATCCCGCACCTATCAACATGTCGATTGGGCCAGGAATTTGAAATTGCGGGTCTGCCAACTTGACATGCTTAGGAATATTTAAATGTGACACGTTGACATAATGACTAGGTATACTTTCACCAATTTTTGGAACCACCAAACAAGAAATAGTTTTTTCAAATGCAGTATGACACGAGTGCAACTGCACCAAACATTTTTTATTTATATTTGACACAACTTGACTGATACCTACTACTATAGACAAATTGATATCAGATTTTATTAAACCTAACTTGTCACACAAACTTGAAGAAATTAAATTCGATTGTGAACCGGAGTCCAGGAGCGCACGACAAGTTTGAGGATGCCCATGTACATCCATGACCTTAATCACTGCTGTTGACAGTAACACATCGCATTCCTGATCAATTCTTGACGAAGACATTATGACAGAAGGGTTACCACTACTTACATTTGGTAAATTTTCGTTTACCTCAACATTTGCTCCCACATCAACTCTTGCATCAGGTGTACTTGTCGACTGGGATTGTTTATCATAGTGCAATAACGTGTGGTGCCTTGCTTGGCATTTTCTACAAGTGATTGCAGTACAAACTTTGCTAATATGATTACCTTTGAGACAGTTTAAACAAAGCCTTAACCGTTTTGCTTGTTCATATCTCGAATACACCTTCAATTTTAGAAAACCGTCACAATTGTTAATATAGTGATTTCCTCTACAAAATGAACACGTTTGATTCGTTGCTATAAATGTTTGTTGTGATCTAAAATGTGATTTATGTTTGCTAATTTGTTTACTTTCTCCCCGATTACCTTGTAGTGATTCAAGAAGCTCGACTCTACCTGTTAAAAAGATTTTAAATTCCTTCAAGGTAGGAAGTTTGTCCCTAGTCTTGTGTTCTTCCCATTCACGGAAAGTAACCGCATCTAACTTACCACTAATTAAAAAAATAATCATCACATCCCATGTGTCAGTTGACTGACCTAAAGTATTTAATGCTCTAAGATGTTTTACCATAGAATCCAATAATTTGCGTAACTCTGTTGCCGACTCGCGAGTTAACGATGGCAACGAGAATAATAGCTTGACATGATTATTTACTAGTAAGCTGGTATTATTATATCTCTCACACAAAACTTCCCATGCTACTTTATAATTTGCAGCAGAAAATTCTAAGGAGTGAACTGCCTCCTTTGCGTCTCCTTCCAATGCTCCACGTAAGAAATGAAATTTTTCAATATCACCGATCGATGTATTCTTGTGAATTAGAGATTGGAAAGTATCCCTAAACTCTAGCCAATTTTCATATATTCCGTTAAATTTAGGTACCGGTATATTTGGCAACCGGGGTGCTGCCTGCAACGTTACAGAGTTTATGGCATTAGTCAAACTCCCATTAGTTGTATTTGGTCTTACATTTGATTCAAAACTAATGTTAGATAGGATTTCTTTACCCCTGGTATTTAATTTAAAATACGAATTGTCAAATATTTCTCGTTCTTTGAACTGTTCTTCAAAGTTGTCATGAATTAATTCGATTAACGTTTGAACATTATTAAAGTCCGAGCATACACTATTTAACTTTTCCAACCTTGACTCTAATTCCATATATGACCTTTTATCTAAACTATTTGACTCTACCAGTAATCGCTCAATATCCTCTGAATAATTTTTGAAAAGAGTAAGACGTGCTTTGACACAACCCCGTTTTTTTATTAGTGTTTTTAAGTCCTCACTCATTTTTATTTACTTATGTATTTTATCAATTTACCAACAATAACAACTAATACCTGCTCCTACAAATAGAAACTGAGAAGGAATAAATAAAGGGCATGCAAAGACTCACTGTACCAAACCTCTCTGTTTAACTCGTGCTGCAAGTGCGCCGTATTTTCTCTGAACACGCTGCTCCAGATGCACTTGTTGCTTCTCTCTCTTACCAGCCTTGCTAAGGGCGCCCGTTGGAGATGCTGGAATTCTGCCTGTCGTTACGAAACTTTCGCCCAGTACTTCTAGGAATTGATTCCACACTTCGGCTCGTATACCTGCAGTGACACTTTGTTGCACCCCGCTTGACCCAAGCGTGCCACTTTTACAACTTTTGTACTGTTCATATAATAGTTTTATTGAAAATATTTGTCTTTCAACCACTAGTCCAATTTACAGAGTTTTTATAACCAATAACCAATTTTAAATCACCAACCGTTTTAACGTTTTACGAAATGTCTAACTTTTAATTCACCAATTTAACTTCCACGTTGAACATCTGTACCAATGCCAATAATAAATCCAATCCAATAATATGTTTATATGTTTAATTTTGTTAAAACACCACTTGCATTTATTTCACTTCTCCACTCAGAATATCCTGCTCGAAGCTGACCATATGTTTCTTTCAGGGTTAGAAACTGAACCTTACCAATTGTGATTAATAAATGCTTTTGTTTTTGATTTTAACACTATTTATTAACTTAACTATAGGTACAGTGTTCAACACTTAACTTACTTAACTCTCTTAAGTCTAGTTCTTAACTATATCTCGGGGTGGCTTGGACGCTTAGGGCGCTGAGATCCTCCCCGCTCACATATGCAAAGCGCCAGATGGCTTATATCGAAGTGTGTGCATCATTTGCACCCAAAACTAAATAAACATCAGTTACACCAATCTTAAACAATAGGTTCATATCGAGACGATCGACAGGTACTTTTCGCTTCACTTTTTTGTCTAATGTACTTTAAACTAATCGCTAATTTTCGCTTTTCTTGTGTGGTGTGCTATATAATACTATCTGATGTTCTTCGATCTTACCAGATGAATAAACTTCTAGTTATTATTCTGGCGAGATCGAAGAACATCAGGTCCAATTCCAACATCCAAGAACCAGTAGAAAAGGTAAAACTGCTCAAGCTCTCTATATAACAAAATCGCTTTAACCTAACGTTGGACATAAAGTTCAAACATTATTGTTTTAGTGCAATCTTAGAAATCACATAAATTGAATTCTTCGCAAATTTGAATTACTATTGCATAAAAATACTTCACTTGTGGAATAAATGCCTGGACAGATTAAGTTAATTTCTATAATTTGTGTGAAATATTCAAATATATTGTGATTGTGTAATCCACAATTTTATAGTTTTCTCTTACCAATCTCGTAAATCATTTTCACAATTTGTTCAACTAATTCAAAGAAGCTGCTATTTGATGTTCAGAAAAAGTTGCTAGCACCTTTTTGTTTCCATAATAAATTTGGTTGATTACCATAGCAACCAGAAAAATCGTATAAGAACGCTAAGAAAGCTAGTTCGGTTGACTTCTTCATAACATAAAATAATAAACCGTTACCTACCCACACTGGAGATTTGGAGATTTAGAGATTGTTGGCCCCAACTCAAGATTCTATAACACCAGGAAAGTGCTGCTTATACAAGGTATTTAAATTTGTATCATCTATAACACCACATTCAGTTTCTGTCAGTGCTAATGCACTGACTGGTCCTTCGACATATATATTTCTTTATCCGCATTCATAAACATTTTTGGTCCTTCGAGCCGGATACGTTAAGAAAACAAAATCAGGTTTGCCTTACGTCCATTTAAAACCATTTTAGGTTAATTATTTCATAACTAACTAAATTTATTGGTGGTGGAAATAGATGACTTGCATGATAACATTCAAGCTGTTAATATACAATTAACCAAAATGGAGTCTGGCTATTACTGTAGATCAAAAAGTTAATGTTGAAAGCAATCAAAATACTGTTCGTCTACAAGAGATTCAGATACCTAAATTGTCAGGTAATCCTATTGAATGGACTTCATTTTATGAACTATTTAAAGCTTTGATACACAGTCACACAAAATTATCTAACTTAGAGAAATTCCAATACTTAATAAGTGCCTTATCTAATGAACCATTAAAATTAATGAAACATTTGCCATTAACCTCTGATAATTATCATATTGCATTCGGAACTCTGAAAAAAGATATGACAATAAACGCATACTTATTTCGACATATTGGGAAAATATTCACCAAAAGCTAAAACTGTTTCCACAAGCTTTCTTCGTACTCTTTTAAATATATTTTCTGAAATTATTTTTGCTCTGAGCAAATATAAAATTGACTGGTGGGATTTCACTCTATTTAATTGTTTAATGCAGAAAATTGATCCCAATACTAGAATCGAATTGCATCGTAGCAATACCCATATATGAACAGTTAATTAAATTCTTGATAAAATGTAAAGCTTTGAAGTCTAGCACTATATCATCAAATATTTGTTCTGGTGTTTCTCAGTGCTCAACTTCTGATACTGGAGTATTTTCTCCTTCATTTTATCATTTTATCCCACAAAATCAATACAGCAATCTCTTGTGGTGCAAACTTCTTCTCAAAAAAATATTTGTTCAGCAACGCCTCTTACAAAACCTCAACAAACATCTTGCTTTGTTTGCAATGCTAACCGCTCTATTTTTAAATGTGATTCATTTTTATTAGAGAATGCGGACGTTGCGTAAACTATGTGAAACTCATAATTTCTCAAGTTGTGCTTCCCTGTCTGTCGCGTGTGTCAAAAATGCCATCATACAATGCTACATTTTCCACGTGAAGCTACTATGATCTCGACTTTTAATTCTACAGATAATGCCGCTGCTGACATTCCTCAAGTTGTTGCTAGTTCTACTGCCCAGTTACAGTTCTCTTATCCACTGCCTTAGTATATATCTGTGATGTTAGAGGTAATCTTCATTTGTCATGCTTTTATTAACAATGGCAGCGAAATATCAGTAATAACTGAGACGACATGTTTAAACAGACTTAGTTTACAGCTCACTAAATGCTCCGTTCCTATTCAAGGAATTGGTCGAACTTCTTCACCCGGTTGTACTGGCATGACTTTTTGTCAAGCCACTACACTGTTTAGACATAATTCCAGTTTTATTATACAGGCAATGGTCTTGCCAGTTATCTGCAATGAATTCCGTCTAGTCACATTGCCATTCAATGTTATGAACATTTAAATAACCTGCCTCTTGCTGATCCTTATTATAGGAAACCAAGTTAAATAGACATTTTTGATCCTTCGATCCGGATTTATCCCCCCGTTCATAAACAGGTGATACATTATATTAACTAGGGTTAATTTTTTAAAATTTATTAATTTGAAATATTAAAGTTGTACATTTTGTTCTGCCAATAGTGCAACTTATTTTACATAAAGTTTATAATCCTGTTAAATTTGCTCTTATTCTGTTATTCATGAAGTGTAATTATCAAATTAAAGATTCCTCTATACATGTACTGCTCTTTGGTAGTGTTTGCGCTCTGGAGTATATCAAATAATCACAAAAGTCACGGCTCTCATCCAAGTGAAGTGAACTAACCAAAGTCGCAGTTATCATGATCTAGACGTACATGTCCTGCTCGTTCCCTGAAACTCCTCAAGAAGTGTAACGTCAGGGAAAACTAGCTTAGGGGGATTTCATAAGTATCACAGATGAGCGATGTTCATCGATTCTTAGAAAACATCGATGTTACTTTTTCGATGTTCGATATTTTTACCATCGGTTTTATTAATTCGAAGTATCGATATTTTTGTCAAATATCGAATATTTATATTTAGCGTGCGCTGTTGGAAATTCAGTGATGAGTAGAATCTAACTTGATCATTTGACGAGTCTTTTGTCGCAATCTACAACAATTGTATTTAATGTTTACTCATGCGGAGTGCTCGGGCTGTTTAGATTTGTCATACGTCATTCAGATGGTTTAGGGAGGCACTCAGTTGATTTCTGAAATTCGGGGAATACCTAAGCGTGTGTTCAACTGCTCAAACTTGAAAACTTGTCGGCACTTATTTTTATTTCTGATATTTGTAGTTTGTAACACGTAAATCGTTTAAGTTTTAACTCATGAACTAATTAGTGATTAGGTACAGTGTATCGAATAAAACGATTTACAAAAATAAGTCAGCCAAAAAGTAAGCTATGGCAATCTTTTGAAGAGGACAAAAAATGCTACTGACAATTATAATTTTACCTAATTTTTTGTCAACGTCGACGTTTGGAAAGATCGATGTCTGTGATGCGATAATATCGACACATCGATGTCTACAATTTGATCATCATTTGATGTCGCCCGTCGCTAGTCGTTGACGAATCTGCTTTGCTCCTCAGTATCTACAAACTCAAACTAAAATAGAGATGAGTTGCTATTTAACAACCTGTTATTTTATAACTGTTATTTGTAAATAGCATTAACAGACTGTTATTTCTGTTCGAAAATAACAGGTGAAAAAATAACAGATAAGCAGCTGCAACAGCAGCAGCATGATGTATAAAATAACGTCTCTGAAATACCATTTGCAACTGCGCGCTGCGATATGCGCATGCCAGTACTCCTCAGCGATCTGTTAAATTAGTACAAGCAAGCCTGCTTTACATCCCCTCCGAAGGATGGTATATCCACTACGTAATCCTCGTCTGAAATTACGTAGCTTCCGCGTATACACTGATATACAAGCCGCTAGAAGGTGGGACGAGAACGCTGTATTTCCCAAGATGGGTCACCCATCAAAGTACTAACCGCGCTCGACGTTGCTTCAACGGAATATCGACTGACATTCACATTGAAGTCGCCTCTACGCTCGCCCCAGTAATATTCTGCACCTCATAATTCAAAAACCGTTCGATTTAGAGAAAAAATGTTAATATCAAAAATTGTTTGTTTTATTATTGCCTACATTTTTTATTTGAGACTTTTTTTCCTATCTGCAACGGTAAAGGATTTATATACAAAAAATCGGCAGCTACTGGAAGCGGCTGGAACCTCCCCACCCGGTGAATCTTTGAAGCCGAAAAGAGCACTAAACAATATGAACGATCTCATTTAATTATATTTATTAAGTTGAAATATTTTTTTCGTATTAAATCAGAAAAAAAGTCTTGCGTTCGGTGGGATTTTGACCTAAGAACTTGAGTGTTAAATTTATAGTCTGCACAACATTAATATTTTATTCAATGTTTTTAATACAAATATATGCTTCATCGGATCGTAGCCCGGGGCCAGCCAGACAACCACGGTGAACACCGCCGTGGCGAGTGTGAGGCTGGACGGGGTAGGTCCGGTTTGGCTTGGAGAAAAATAGAAAAGTAGCTCCTGTCTTCTGTAGGCAGGCTTAAAGACTAGGTTAAAATTATAATGTGTCCACATGGACCTAAAATTAATATAATAATAAACACAATTCTATAAAAACGTTCGTAGGCAAGAGCATTTAATAATTTTGATTATTGATACGGGAAACAACTAAACGAAAAAACCTGTTGTTGGTAATGGGATGGATGGCAGGGATGGCCATCTTTGGAAAAAACCATATAACTCTTGGTGGACAGTTTCCCTGCCAGATGTAGCCAGGGTAGTGTTCATGGTGGCTCGTTTAAGTTTGAGTTGGTATATTATGTTTTATCTTTTGGCCTCGACCAATTTTTCACTAAATCGGTCGGGGAAGTGATAGCTGTCAAATTTTTGGTTCCAGTGTTTCTCTGGGGAATTTGGTTTTTGAAAAATGTTTAGGCTGGTACCAATGTCTTAAATTGTTTTTAGGTTATGTAGTACTATTTTTATATAATGTCACTGTCACTTTTAAAGTTTTATTTGGAAAAAACTCACCGAAAGCGTTCCGGTGGGGTTGCTTACACTTGTAGGGCTTGTAAGCGTTTCAGGATGGCCTCTCACACCATCCGTCGGCTTTATAAACGTCGAAAAAACTTGTAATCTCTCGATGCACTTGACACGTCAAAAATACTCAGCATACAGTCTTTAACACACTAGCAGAGAACTTATACCATAAATGGACCCGTAGCATTTTTTGGGAATTTTCCTTTGAGTCCATTTAATAAAATTTGACATTTTTCTGAAAATTTGACATTTTTCTGAAAAGTTATATTTTTCCGAAAATGTAACATTTTTCTGAAGTGACATTTTTAGGAAAATTTGACATTTTCCTGAATTTTTGACATTTTTCTGAAAAGTGACATTTCTCTGAAAATTTGACATTTTTTCGAAAATTTGACATTTTTCTGAAGTGACATTACTCCGAAAATTTGACAATTTTCAAACATTTGGCATTTTTCTGAAAGATGACATTTCTTCGAAAATTTGACGTTTTTTCGAAAATTTGACATTTTTCTGAAAAGTGACATTTTTCTGAAAATTTGACATATTTCTGAAGTGACATTTCCCTGAAAATTTAACATTTTTTCGAAAATTTGACATTTTTCTGAAAAGTGACATTTTTCTGAAAGGTGACATTTCTTCGAAAATTTGACATTTTCCTGAATTTTTGACATTTTTCTGAAAAGTGACATTTCTCTGAAAATTTGACATTTTTTCGAAAATTTGACATTTTTCTAAAGTGACATTACTCCGAAAATTTGACAATTTTCAAACATTTGGCATTTTTCTGAAAGGTGACATTTCTTCGAAAATTTGACGTTTTTTCGAAAATTTGACATTTTTCTGAAAAGTGACATTTTTCTGAAAATTTGACATATTTCTGAAAAGTGACATTTCCCTGAAAATTTAACATTTTTTCGAAAATTTGACATTTTTCTGAAAAGTGACATTTCTCCGAAAATTTTATATTTCTTGGAAATTAAAAAAAAAAAATTTCATGACTCGTCTTGTAGAAATATTTTTTTGATATCATCATCAGTTCGCCTGTTATAAGAATTTTATGCTTTGACGTCATCAGAACGTAGGTGTATTTTTAATTCACTCGTATTCCATCCATCTACAATATTTCCACCTACGTTTCAAACTTTAATTGGATGTTTCCAGTTAAGTCGATATCTGCACCAGTTTCTAAGAATTTTTCTTATTTGTGACGTCATGTGACGTAGGTGTATTATTAATTCACTAGTAATCCGTCCGTCTACAATATTTATACCTACGTTTCAAATTTCAGTTCGATATCTTCAACCGTTCCCGAGTTATCAGCCGAAATCACTGAACACCTCTGTCATTATTAGAATATCACCCTGTACATTGCACTGCTTTGAGGACAAAACAAGTGAAATTTTTGTTTTTTAATTTTTTTCACGGAAACCAAATCGAAAAAGTACAAGTGTGATATATCGTTGAAATCGGAATTTTGACTGCTTTTCCATGGTTCAATTACAAATTGTAAGTAATCATAAAATAAACAACTTGTTGTGCCAAAACGGCACTAAACGTAATCCGATCTCAACCAAAACCTTTTCAGATCTTCTGGAGCACTAAAGAAACCCTCATGCAAAGTTTCATCCAAATCCGTTTAGTAGCTTCGCCGCTATCGTGCTAACATACATACACACACACACACACACACATACATACACACAAACATTTTTCAAAAACAACTTTTTTGGGTTCCTGGGACCTCAAAACGTAAAGATTTGATGTTATCTCAATTTTCGATTTTGGACTAATTGTAGTAACCTCCCACAATTTTATTGTGGGGAGGTTAAAATCTGAAAATGGGCCGCCATTTTTCAATATGGAGGGTATAGCACAGCTTAGAGTTTAGGGGACTTTTAGTATATTCAATAAAATGATAACTACAACATCTCCACCAAATTTCTTGCTTGTACTAATTTTTCCAAGGTTCGCATACTTTTAGGCTTATTTTTCTTGCACCATTAGTAGATCGTCGGGTAAGACGCAAGACACAAAACTCTTTGTACGCGCCGGCTAATTCCTTTGTCGGCATACCCGGCGCTTTTGATATTTACTAAGAGAAAATATCTTAATCTATTACGCCACCTATACAATGATAATTTCGTGTGCAGTCGCTAATACAGAGGGATGTGGAAAATCACCGTAGTTAATTGGCTACGGAATGATTGTAAGACGGCGGAACACCGTTCAGTAGTCAGGTTGGGATATGGAGTATGGGGAGTATGGGGACTTTCCACAACCGTCACATTATATTACATTTCCTGTTCAAAACTTGAGGCTATAGAAAGCTGTTCAAGACTTGATCAGCATCTTTTCAAAAGCTGGCCAAAAACAGTTCAAGATGAAAATCTGTGCAACATTCATCAGAGGCTGGGATCGGGGCATAAATGGCTGCTTGAGGGATATTTTCTGATTTATTGTACTTATTAAATCCGAAAGATGTAGAGAGGAAATTTCAATTAATCGTAATACATTCTGTACAAAAATAGATTGATACATGAATGGTCTAGACAACAACTTAACTGTAGTTTATTTGTAAAAATTAAACATCATTTCGCATTTACAGAAGTCCGCAGCAAGAAACCATAATTATCATTTTTTTTAGATAATAACGGATACCATCGATGTCACATTTGTAACAAACAGTATAAGATAAGGAGAAGTTTGTGGAGGCACTTAAAATTCGAGTGTGGTCTATCTGCGAAATTCCAGTGTCCCTATTGTGATTATGTCTGTAAACGACACGACAATTTAAAGCAACATATTAAAGTGAGACATCAATTTTGTTGAATTTTGTGGGATAAATTAAACATTTTTAACAAATGGAAGGTACTCAGTATCGATTTCCTTAATTTTGTAAGATAAATTAAAATTTTCTATTAAATAAGTGTATTTTGTTTTTATTACTATTTCCCATACAGTCTTCATAAAAAACCAAACGTCTTGGAATTCATAACTTAAAAAAGACTATTAGCTCCTCTAATGTTGAAAATAATTCAACGTCAATTTCAACCGTGCATGTATAAAATTTTGAAAAAATTATTTTTTTATGCCCAATTGCCCGGTTGCTGTTTCCCTATTCGATTCAAAGCTTACAGCAAAATACTGCACAAAATTAATTTCTAAAATATCCATTCATTACAGTATGAAGTCTGGGAAATCCATTTTCCACCTCACATATTTGTTATGTATGTAATAAAACTATATAAAAAAAAATATTTTTAAGAAAAAGCTTTTATTTGAAAAAACTACTAAAAAGTAAAAATAATTTTTTTTTAATTTCATACACCTGGAAACTAAAAGCTTTGGAGACGGTCATATAGCGCTATTGCATAGTTACTTTGCTCAATTGACCGCCCCCAAAGCTTTTAGTTTCCAGGTGTATGAATTTAAAAAAAAATATTTTTACTTTTTAGTAGTTTTTTCAAATAAAAGCTTTTTCTTAAAAATATTTTTTTTATATAATTTTATTTTTTACTTCTTAGTCTACTTATTTTACAGACAGACAAAACCCTTTCATTTGCTACCGCCATCCACCCCCTCTCCCGTCTTCTCACCCTTCTCACCCCTCTAACACTACTTCCCACCCCTTCCCCACCTCTCCCCACCTATTCCCACCCCCTCCCCTTTCTGATCTCTTCCCACCTCTTTCCGCCCCATTTCCACCCCTTCCCACTCCTTTCCCACCTCTTCCCGCACATTCCCCTCCCCTCTCCCACCTCTCCCGACCACTTCCCACCCCTTACCACCTCTTCCCACGTCTCCCACGTCCTCCATATTGAATTTAGAATGACGTCACATAGTTTATCGTATTTTACTCGTCAAACCTTTTCATTTGATACCCATATCAAGGGGGTTGTGAAGAAAAAGGCGATCCGCCATCTTGGGACGTACATCATATTGAATTCAGAATGACGTCACATAGTTTATCGTATTTTACTCGTCAATCCCTTCCATTTCATACGCATATCAAGGGAGTTGTGAAGAAAAAGGCGATCCGCCATCTTAGGACGTCCGCCATCTTAAATTTAGAATGACGTCACATGGTTTATCGTATTTTACTCGTCAAACCTTTTCATGTGATACCCATATCAAAGGGGGTGTGAAGAAAAAGGCGATCCGCCATCTTGGGACATCCGCCATATTGTATTTAGACCGATAATGGCTATGCTATGTTGCATTGTCATCGGACTGATACACGTGTGCCAAATTTCAAAGCTCTAGCTTAATTAGAACTAGTCGAAATTCAGCTTGCAAGATTCCACCTAAACAAACAAACAAACAAACTAACTAACTAACTAACATACAAACATTGCAAATTAAATAAAAGCTTTTAAAAATTCAACGTCCTTTCATGAAGTACGTTGCATATAATTTAGAATAAGACATTAACAACAATGGTACCTATATTGCTATCAATACTCACACTTTTATTCCTTGAAGAACTTGTAACAATAAGTATATTTATTCAGCAAAAATAGCTATTTACAGTGTTTATACAATTGTACTTTGGGAATTTTTTATATTACTCAGCAAAGCATTAAAAATCCTTCGCTCGCAATCCTTCGTAGAATAAAGTTTTCTGAGATGCCCTTGTTTTGACCTAATCTGTATTATAATAATTTACTTCCACATCCAGTGGAAGTATAGTAACGACAAAAAATATTTTATTGTTCAAATAGGCTTAGAATGTCATGAAACGTCGAGATTTAAAGTTTGAGCGAAAAAAAAAAAATTCTGTCTGTCTGTCGGTCTGTCTGTCTGTCTGTCTGTCTGTCTGTCTGTCTGTCGGTCTGTCTGTCTGTCTTTTTTGTGCGCACGTTTACTCTGGAGCCGTTTGAGATATTTACTTGAAATTTGGTACACATATGTACTTTAATGAGATCTAGAACTAGATTATATTTTCATCTGGTTCCGTCGAAGGGTTGGGGGTAAATTGGGGTAAATTTGGGGTAAATAGGTAAATCAAGCGAGTAAGAGTCCATGAAATTGGTATTTAGTATATATAAGAGAAGCTAAGGTCTCAAAAAAAATTTTGACATTAGCCACCCCCATTACCACCGCCATTATTAAAGGGGACGAAAAAAAATTGTGAAATATTTTTTTACTTCATCCGATTCGTCGGAAATAACCTATTAACCTCCCCACAATAAAATTGTGGGAGGTTACTACTTAGTCCAAAATAAAAAATTGAGATGATATCAAATCTTTACGTTTTGAGGTCCCAGGAACCCAAAAAAGTGGTTTTTAAAAAATGTCTGTGTGTGTATGTGTGTGTGTGTGTATGTATGTTAGTACGATAGCGGCGAAGGTACTAAACGGATTTGGATGAAACTTGATGCATGAAGGTTTCTTTAGTGCTCCAGAAGATCTGAAAAGGTTTTGGTTGAAATCGGATTACGTTTAGTACCGTTTTGGCACAACAAGTTGTTTATTTTATGATTACTTACATTTGTAATTGGCCCATTGAAAAGCAGTGGCCAATTTCAACGATATATCACACTTGCACCCTTTCGATTTCGTTTCCGTTAAAAAAAAATAAAAAGAATTCGTTATATGTGCACACATGACAGCATACAAAAAATATTATTGGTATTATTGTTAGGGGAAAATGTATTTTGCCATCTGTCAAAAATATTTGGGTCGGTAACGTTTGTGAATGTTGATTTATAGGTTATGATACGTGACGTCACAGCTAACCTGAAAAATATATATTTCTTAAGATTTAAGAATATTACGTAGCTATTATTAAAATTTCTGCTGGTTCCCGTACTTTCAACTAAAATCTAGTAGAGTGTAATGTTTATGAAGTTCTAAATACTTTGTCCTAATAAAATAGGACTCTTTTTGTAGGTTGGAAATCTAACCTGTAATTAGCTGTCTATTTTTATTAATCAACAATTAGGCAATCCAAACCACGTGACTTCCAACTTTGCGTTGCGGTCAAACATTTGTTGACAGTAGTTAAACGTTTGTCAAAACAGTTTGTGTTTTTCCGTCGGCCTGGCTAAGTATCTTGAAATTTTAACAATATAGTGTTTTTTGTGGATTGTGGCAAGGCGTTTTTGATTGTTTTCAAGTAATAAACTTTATTTAATTATGCAAAGTGAGTATTTTAAGAAGTTGGTGTTGGAAAATCAAGATGTAAAAACGACGGAAGGTGTTAGATCATCCCTTTTAATCGCGGCTATCCATCTTTAACGTCGTTTTCTCGACAGATCATTTATATGAGGGAAATATTTAGAATTCACGACGATAACCTTGTCATGATTTCCACGATGTCCACAACCCACTACTATGCATATATTAGGCATTTTTCTAATTATAGCCAATAATATTATCACGAAAAAATCTAATAAGACACATTAAACAATTCTTTACAAAAAACTCATATTAAAAACCTTTAAAACGCAAAAACCACATTACGTCTGATTGATGGGATGCGCCACAATCGTTCATCTAATACAAATCGAGCTAACCGAGCTAACCGAGCTAAATCTGAAACGTTCGAATATTACAAAATAAAGGACTCAGACGAAGCTCGACTTGCTTGGGCCTTTTTGATCGTGCAGGAAGATTTTAATTTGACGCATACGTAGTCCGCTTGAACTGTCCATAACGTTATTGACTTGTTGAGGTTAGAGTGTCATTTGGGCTAAATTCTGTATTATTTTTATTCGCTATTCAATGTTCTACAAAATCTTCGAAACGTTATCTATTAATACCCTTATAATATCCGGCAATTGATTAACATGCAACATAAACAAACATGAGAGGTTATGTTTTAACAGATTGCTTGTAGTCCACTTCAGTTCGCTCGATATTTGTCCATGAAATAAATGGCTCCAAAGTCACGTGTAATTTATCTGTTTGCTCAATGCTCTGATTTCCGATGTAATATCCAAACGCAGCTGATTTGGATCCACCGTGTGGGGAGGTTCCAGCCGCTTCCAGTAGCTGCCGATTGTTTTTATTTCCACATCCAAGTAGTGGAGTGGTATAGTAATCGTAAAAGAATTTTGAATTTTTTTTGCTCAGTAAGCTTAGAATGTCATGAAACGTCGAGATTAAAAGTTTGAGCTAAAAGAAATTTCTGGGTGTCTCTCAGTCTGTCTGTAACTTTTTGTCGGCACGATTATTCTGAAACCGTTTATGATATTGACTCGAAATTTGGTACATTTACGTATTTTAACGAGATCTGGAACTATATTATATTTTGATCTTATTTTCCATGGAAATGGTTGGTGGTAAATAGAGATGAAAAGGTAAAGCAAGCAAGTAAGAGTCCATAAAATTGGGATTTAGTATATTATGTTCGAAAAACCAAGTGTAGCACTTAATCTAGCAAGAAGAAATGTGCGACTCGCCCACTCGAAATCCATATAGCCGTAACCAAGAAAAAGACAAAAAAAACAAAATAATATAACAATATAATAATATAATAATTACATTTTCAATGTATACATTTATTGAATGTTGAACTTTTTTATATCAATATACATTCATAAAACCGTTTTATTTTATTGTATAGCTGAATGAAAATATATACGAAGCTATAACATAATCGTACTTTTTCCGATCGTTAACGATCCTGTGAATAGAAAATTGCAATTCAATTTGTGTGAACCATATTTCCGGTTTGGTAACCCAAAAAGGAGGAAGTTTAATAGTATACATATTTGTAACATAATTACTGTTCGGTGTCACTGTATCTGATGTGGCTGGTTGATCGTTTAACGAAATATTCTCCGTAGGAGGTGCCATTTAAAAATGATTGATAAAAATGATAAATGATTGATTAATTGTTCTCTCAACGAAAGGAATACGGAATCACAACTCACTTACCTAATAATAAATATTGATGATAAATTCTTGCTAAATCTGGGTGCGTTTGAGATTTGAAAATGTTGAGAAGTAAAGAGCAGCGTATTTATCAGTCTTGTGTATTCATCAATGGTCTAGGTCCAAGACAGCATCGATTCATTCTATCCAAAAACGGGTACCATAAACTTTAAAAAAAAATTTTGAACAGCTTATATCGGGGTCACCAAAATATAGCTTCGCATATATTATCATTCAGCTATACAATAGAATAAAATGGTTTTATGAATGTATATTGATGTAAAAAAGTTCAACATTCAATAAATGTATACATTGAAAATGTAATTATTATATTATTATATTATTTTGTTTTTTCTGTCCTTTTCTTGGTTACGGCTATATGGATTTCGAGTGGGCGAGTCGTACATATCTTCCTGCTAGAATAAGTGAGTCGCTACACCAAGGTCTCAGTTTTTTTTTTTTTGGCCCTAGCCACCCCCACAATAACCCCATTGCCAACCCCAAACCATTGTTAAATAGAGTTAAAAAATAACATTGTGATTTAGTGTGTATACAAGACCCAATAGCCTCAAAATTTTTTTGGCACTAACCACCTCTCTACCACTCCCATTATTAAAAGAGGTAAAAAACTAAAATTGCGATTTAGCTTGTATACCAGGGACCGAAACCGAAATTTATTTTGGTTCGGTTTCGGTTAATTGACGTTTCGGTTTTCCAGAATCTCCCATTTTGGTATTCGGTTTCGTTTACGATTAGAAAAAAATCGTAATTAGGGTGCGGTTTTCGGTTACGGTCCCTGGTGTATACAAGAACCAAAGGCCCAAAGGCCCCAAAAAAGTTTGTTGGCACTAGCCACCCACCCCGTTATTAAAGAAGTTAAAAAATTAAAATTGTGATTTAGCGGGTATACAAAAACCAATGGCCACAACTTATATTTGCATCGGCGACTCCCACTACCACCCTCTTCCCATTATTAAATGGAGTAAAAAAATCAAATTGTGATTTAGTGTGTATAAGAACCAGAGGCTTCAAAGATTTTTTGGCAACCTCTCCCCCTATGTGGCATGTGGCATATCATTTTATAAATTAAGTTATTAATATCCATTCTATGATTGTTATGGAAGGCATGTTGGACAACACTAGATTTTTCAATTTTTCCACTATTGAGGTGAGGCATGTTCCTTAAATCTTGTTAAAATTGAACGCTTTGTTAGCTCAACATACTTAAAATTACAATCCAAAAGTAATTTCGTAAATCTCGGACTTTTCGTTTGATGCAATTTTTTCCTTTGGGTTGCCTAAAAGTTGCAGCAATTTTTTTAGTGTGATGGAAAACCCATTCCAAATAGTCCGCTTTATTGGTTATTAGATCACGGTTCGTTGAACTGATATATAGGTTGAGATGATGATTATTTTAATATAAATACTTACAGGAATTTTTTTAGTTATACTTTAGTTTTAATTGTCTCCAGATTATGTCAACGTAGTTGTTGAAACTTCCATCGAGCAATAGTATTCAAGTGTTTTGGTACTTAGGAACTAATTCGGAGGCCCGCTCTCTGGAGATACTGCTACATTTTGTTGAGATTTGCAGTTTTTGTTAATAATAACTTATATATTTAAAAATTTTACTTTGTAGGGATTTCATTCAATAGTGGCAAATGGGAATGTGCGAAATGCAGTAAGAAATACAAGAATAGAACTCATCTCCTTCGTCACATTAGATATGAATGTGGAGTAGAGCCGAAATTCAAATGTACATTTTGCAGCTATGCTTGTAAACGGAAGGATTACCTAATAACTCATATCCGTTTGAAACATGCTCAGTATGATTATCCCACTACTAGAAAATAAGATACTGTAAATTCACAACACTGGTTTACAAAGGGTCTAGCCGGATAAGCACTAAAGGAAATTATATGAAATGGGCATGCATCAAAGTATTCCCTTGGAGGTAAGAAAATATTTGATATATTATTCCAGAAATCCAAGGGGGAGCTGAATTTTTGCCAAAATAAATGTAATTGTTTATTGAAATTTTATTGCAACTTACGTATAACAAAAAATTCTGGAAAAATTTTCGAA
This sequence comes from Rutpela maculata, assembly GCA_936432065.2. NCBI lineage: Eukaryota > Metazoa > Arthropoda > Insecta > Coleoptera > Cerambycidae > Rutpela > Rutpela maculata. The sequence goes on along the minus strand of OW386286.2, from coordinate 56,229,038 downwards.
TATAGTCTAATATATAGGCTTTCCAAACGAACTTGGAAAAAAATATTACGCTGTATTTGGCGCGAAATTAAAATTTAAGAAAAATGAATGAAAATAAAAAGTGACCGTCTCACCCCATCATGATTATTGTTTAACAGACGCAGACGCCTCTGCATTTCTAATGTACTCAATTTTTTTCAGATTTTTTATTTGGTGGCTAAAAAAAAATAAAAACCTACCCAGAAACTATTTATTAGTTTCTACAATCACTGATTTCTACTAATATAATACGGTGGGTGAGATCGGTGTTTTTTGAAGTTCATGTTTTCTTTCAGTTTCTCTCTAATTCATGGAAGTGACGAAAATATTGTCACGATGCCGCTACTGTTGACTGAGCGTGACGCATACGGACATAAACATGTAACTGTAATCATAAATCTGGCATCACAAAGGTGGGGATGTAGTCTGTGATATTACCATGACAACAGAGTTGTGCATCACTTCATGAACAACTTTAGTTGCTATAGAGCAAGTTTGAAAATAAAGATATTATACTGAAATGCAATAAGGACTCGACACCAGGCGCGGTTTTAACATGCTTGCCGCCCCCGGCACTATTTTAAAAAAAGGACTAAAGGAATATTCAGAAAAAAAAAATTGCCGCCCTTGAAATTTTGCTGCCCTGGACACCCGCCCAGTGTGCCCAGTGGTAAAACCGCCCCTGATCGACACATTAACAGAAAAACCCGCAAGTGTTACATAGATTACAGGCCAAATTCTGATGGATATACTGGAATGCGTCATTTTTGTAATTGTACCAAGAGACTATGAACAGTTGCATGTTGTTCGCGCGTTGTAGCTGCTGTTTATTATTTATCACAAGTTCAGACCTGCTGACGAACTAGTTCTCTCCATTTTTCTGTGTACCTCTGAGACATGGGCTGTTAGGGAGACAGACATACGACGTATTGAATCTTTCGAGATGTACACCTGAAGGCACTTGCTATGAATTCTGTGGACAGCCCATCGTACCATCTGAATGCTCTAAGAAGTACGTCCCACAAAGCAACTGTTCAGCATTGTATTCTCCCGAATTCTCTCATTTTTTGGTCACATCAACCGGTGAGAGGACAATATAGAACACCCTTCTTAACCTTGGGCTGATATTACCAAAGAGCTGATGGAAGAGAGCTTTGGCGAGGCTGTGCGCCTAACAGGCAACCGCGGCAGGTGGTGTGATGCTGTCAGACGTGCCATATAACAAAGAGAAGACGACTAGAATAATTAATGAATCTCAAAATGTCTGCCAAGACGTTGTGAATAACATGAATTTATTAATCCAACTGGAATTCTGGACCCTATTTTTGATACCGCAAACGTGAAGCTGGTGATAGACGAGGAAAGTAACTAGGATTACTTATCTTTTTGATATTTATTTAAGAATTATGTTATTAAAAAATGTAATAAATATTTGTTTTAAAGTTTTTATTTTTTTTTTCAACCAAATAAAAAAATCTAAAAAATTAAGGGTATAACACAAATGCGCGTCTGTCTGAAAAATATCATGATAGCACCTTTTCAAAAAATGCACTTTGGACACTTTGGATTTTTCTTTACTTTTTTTTTTTAATTTGAATTTCGCTCCAAATACGACGCAATAACTTTTTCTGAGTTCATCTGGAAGATCTCCGATAATTTTTTCAAATTTTTTTTCGTCCATTACGTAAGTTGCAACAAATTTTTAATTAACAATTGCCTTTTTTGCAAAAATTCAGCTCCCCCTTGAATTTCTGGAATAATACTGTAACAAATATTTTTTTACAGTCGAGGGAATACTTCGATGCCCATTTCATGTAATTTCCTTTATGGGCATTTTTCACATGCCTATCCGGCTAGACCCTTTTAATATGTTTTTGATACCATAAACTAAAGCTTCATTTTTTTATTGAGTAACCTTCTCTTATTACAAAAGTGCTAACAGAAGTTTTTTATCACGTTACATTTCTCTACTATGCAAGATGCAATTTTTTAAACTACCTTCTCCGAAGACACTTGGTGGCGCGCGTAGCTGAACTGCCATAGTCTTTAGACAATAAGTTCGAAAGCATTTTAACTTCAATAGAAAAAGCCGCTTGGAAGTCATTGAAAAATGGTAGTTGCACATTTCTTGGGTAATAGAAAAAGTGACATAAGCAAATTATCGTTTCTGGCTTATTGACTAAGTACCACAAAACGTAAAGTAAACATGTCACTTAAAATCCATTTCCCTCATTCCCACTTGGTTTTTTTTCCACAAAATTTGAGACATTCGAAAACATAGAGATTATAGTGGAGTTGCTTATTCGAATTTTCTTAAGAACCTTTCAGATTGTGATACTAACCTGAAATTGGGTGAGCATAGATAGTTTCTTCAAACGAACAAAATGGGATATAGTACTACTCAGAAAAAAAATTGATTTGGTCGTTATAACCTCAAAATCGTTAGAAAAATCAGTACCTACTTCGACATTATCACGAAAATGGCCAATTGTATCAATATTTTTGTAATTACACAAATTAAAGTAAACTTAAGCTTTTTACAAAAATTGTGTAATGAGTTTTTTGTGACTTCTTTAGTTTTCTCAGTGGCGGGGAAATGATATATTTATAGCTGTAATATAATTCTATTTTTAATAAAAAATACCTACATTCGCAAAGAAACGAATGCCTAAAAGTTAAAATTTTCGGGCACTGCCTGTTTCACAGCAGTCTTTATCACATAAACACAGTACCGTACACTTTAACTCTACATGAGCGCATGAACATTTATTACTACATATAACTCGACATTTACAAGAAACTAGCTCCTGAAACGCTGAAATAGCTTCCGGAGATGTGGTCCAAAGAGGCTGGTAAACTCCGTCTTCCAGTTGCCACTCCCAAGAATCCCAAATGGGGTTTGAAATCAAACATTGTCCCCATATAAAAGCTCCCTGGAAAACTGCATGTTTTACGTGCTGAACAAGAGCTTCTTTTGTCGACGATAGTGATTGAAGCGGTCTTTGCTTTTTAGTGAAAAGATGTTTCCTAGCTTCAACTATATCACATGTAGTGCTTGATTTGTCATAAAACAGAATCACGAAACGTTCAATAATCCGCAACGCATCGGGTTCCACTTCACGTTTCGTATTTATTTGTAGTAAAGCTTCGGTTAGGTTGTCGAAACTATTCCGAATTCCCCAAGCTGTCCGTTTACCTTTGCCAAGAAATGACGAGGTAGTGTCGCATCCCGTTAGAGCGTGAAACAGTGGTATCGAAAGTGATTTCCTGGAACCAATTCCCTTAACAATTTCATGTGCAGGTAGGTAAGAAAATTTTGCCTGTTCCAAATGCAATCCAAAAGTATTTTAGATTCAATTGATTGAACGCAGCTCCTGCTAATACCAAAACATTAGTGTCCACAGTTCGAATCATGATAGATTCATGACCTTTCCGAACTGCATCAAACACGTGAAGAATAATTCTAACGTCAGCTTCTTCCTGCGAATAAAGAGAAATCCGGCTTAAGTCACGACTATCAGCAGTAGAATGAGCCAGCCTCCCTGCTGTAACAACTAATTCTTGGTCCATTTTGGTTTTTAATAACTCTGTGCTAAGAAAGGAGAAGAGCTCTTCTTTATTCTCATCCACTCTGAGGAACGTCTGCCATTGATTGGAGTTAGGATTTTCCGTTAAACCTATTGCCTCGCCATCACTTTTAACGATTTTATTGTTCTGTCCGTGTGCCTGATCAATCGCCATTGACGAAAAACTTTTATTTCCCTTTTGCACAGTGAACTTGCCCTGATTCAAAAGCTTCAACAACTTTAGAATTGGTTTCATGAAGCAGTTTCATGTCACGAATATGAACGCTTACCCATCTGGCATAGTTTATTCTATCTAGAGAAAAGAACCATGGAGCGAACAGTTCAACAACAAAAATTTGCTTGTTCTTATTGATTGTATATAGGACAGTAACAGAAGTTCTAAATCTAAAACCATGGTCCAATATTTAAACTGAGATAATTCACTTATCATTTTGCTGCACCATTCAGTTTCCTACCGCTGATCATTTGGCCTGTTGTAGGAAAACCATTTCACCTACGACAAAAAGTATAAATGTTATTTTGTAGTGAATTTTGTGTTCTTCAATTTTGTTTATCATAAGTACACGGTTTTCAAGATAATCGCAAAAAATCGTCCGCAAACTTATTTTTTTCAAGATAGCCACCGAAAAATAAATTGCCTGGCACTATATCACATTTTGTTCGCCAAGAAATACTTTACCTTTGTGCCAAATTTCATGTTAATATCACAAAGTGAACGACTGTTATGCTTAGGAACTCCAATATTATAGATTTAACAAGATTTTTGTACAAAGGTTTTTCGGATGAAAATATGCTGGGAGATTGTTGCTCAGTTATAAAAGAAACAGATTTAAACATATACAGGAAGAGTAAAATATTTTTTTTAATTTTTAAGGTTTTTCTACATTTAAACCTAAATTTTTTTGAAATAAATGAAATATCTTCAAAATGACGTGATGGATTTTTTTAATATCATTTCTAAATTCAGCGCCCCAAAATGCTTAAGGAACAATGGGTTTCAGCTTTGGTATCAAAACTATATAAACTAGTGTAATTAACCCCACCGTCTGACTGTTTGCTTTAACAATTATAGCAGTAAAAAATAAACCTTTTTAACATTTTTATGTGCATATAAAATACCGAGTGAAGCATCCTTATATTATAAAAACTTCGTATGGTTCAATGGTGCAAAGGAGCTGCACGTGAATTTGACCTCCTAAGATGCAGACAAGGAGGAAGGCTAGATGATGCTGTAAGAATTGAAGACCACACCATCCTCTCAAAAATTACTCAGGAAGTTATAAAGTTGCTAATCCTAAAAAATGTGAGAAATGTTTAGAATCAGTTAACCAGGGGTCTAGGAGTTGTCGTGGGAGGGCTTTGATGCGGCAAGAAACTGTGCCACAACCAGGTTAATGATGAAGTAGGTATAGGAAGCATGGGAACATTCTCCAGAACAGTTAGGTTCAATATGTTCAAAGAGACCTTATTCAAGCAGTTTGATTGCTGATTCTAATTTCATATTCGCATTTTATTATTTGCGAATTCAAAAAAATGGTTAAAATAACAAAGATATATTTTGCCAAGGGCAATCGAAAATACCTTTGAGTTAAAAAAATGTGTCTCTATGACTTGATGGTATAATTTTATATGGCCTCAAAATGTTAAGCAATTTATAGTTTTTTGGCTGTTTAGATATCCAAAAGTTTTAAACAAAAGTTTTACGGTTTACTTTGCCCATTTCTAAAATACTGTGAAATACACAGGGTGTTTCTTTAAAGCGGGACAGCTTAAAGATCGATTTTTTTTAAATGGAACACCCTCTACATTTTTACACCATCGATTTCAGCGTAAAATCTTACGTCTGGTACAATTTTTTTCAAAGTGCTGCGGCGTTGCCAACTTGTTACGAAAAATATAAAAATTCACGGAAAAACAGTGCGTTACAAATGTCATCAAACAAATTTTATTAATGAAAGTTAAGGGAAAATATTTGGTAAGTGAAAAGATAAGAGTTATTATCTGTGAGGAGCGAAAGTTTATTTTTATGTACAGGGGCATCAACTTGCCAATCTTCATACATCTAAAACTTAGTTTTTTGAAATGGAACACCCAGTATATTATTCCATATTTTGTACAATTATTTTATCCCTTCACAAGTATGCTATGACTTTGTTGTTTAGTAATTGTAAGTTTTAAAACTAAAAATAAAAACCCAGAAATAAATGTTTCAAAATTAAATTTTTATCACTTTTATCGTTTTTTACTCCACTAACAAAAAAATTAGTTTTTTATTCACCACATATAATTGTAATAAATGCAACTGTTAACTAATATTCTTAGAAGGGTACCCAACAGCACATCATGTAAATTCTTGCAGTTGCACAATCTGCCCAGGCATTTTGTGAAACGCCGCCGTGGTCTTCTCGGCACATGATGTTTAAAGTCGTTCTACACGATCTGCCGCAAATTAGATGTTGACTGTTCAAGAAGTGACTGACGCCCGGGAGATTGTGTTGTGTTGTGTGTTTGAGGTTAAGTTAGTTGCCGTTTCGGTTGCTTCATTTGCCCGAAGGCCATGTTGAGCTGTTTGTTTTGTTTATTATGGAAATTAAGTGTGGAAGAAACTTGTTCAGTGATCATTACAATGAGAGAAACATGTAGATTTAATTAATTTTGAGGTTAGGTTCAGATTTATTTGGTACGCTTCGGGTTTTAGATTGCTAACGAAATTACGAATTACGAGTATAACATCTTAATCTTACCTAACCTCAAAACTAATTAAATATTTTTCGCACCTCGTTTAAGTTTCTGATGGTATACAGTCATTTATTCAACTTTGCTTCTTAGTACTCTTTGTAATGATCATTGAACAAGTATTTTTCATTCTTACTTTCCATAATAAACAAAACAAATAGGCAGCCAGTACCAGAACATAATCTGCCGGTATAATTTGCGGCAGATCGTGTAGAATGACTTTAAGCGTCAAGTGCCGAGGCGATTCACGAAATACCTAGGGAGATTGCGCAACCTCAAGAATTTGCATGAAATGCCGGCAGTTCAAGGACTGCGTAGGCTTTTAACGAAATGACGTATTTCATCAAACGACAGATACATTAATGATCGGTGTCCTAGATCCACATGTTTAGATATATATTTGAAACACCCTGTTATAACATCTCAGAATGTACTATGAGTGGTACTAACTTATTTTTGTAATGATGACAAAATAAATTCAAAAGTCACTACGTTTTGTTCGATATGGAATATTTCACCAAAAATTCTCAGAAATATTTCTTTAAAATTTTAATTTATTGACTTATAACGAGTATATTTATTATTTATTGCATATTGTCTCTCTTTATATAGCTGTACTTATGTAACGGACTTCGTTTCCAAGACTTCATTCATGATCCCAAATCTACGAGTCATATTTTATCTTAAACCAGTTCCATTGTTACTTTTTGAATCTGTTTGCTAATGATAAAAGCACTAACCACTCGTATTATTCAGCATTGTATAATTATAATGTTCATATATATCATTTGTTAATAATAGCCGATATATAGGTTTCAAAAAGTTTTATATTGTAGGCATTTCGTTTAGTATTGGAATCAAATGGGAATGTAAGAAATGTGGTAAAAAATACAAGAATAAAACACACCTCCACCGCCATATTAGAAATGAATGTGGAGTAGAACCGAAATTCAAATGTACATTTTGCAACTATGCTTCTAAACGAAAGGATAATTTAAAGTCTCATATCGGTTTTAAGCATGGCAATCCCTACTGTTAAATAGTTAGATACTTCTTGTAAATAAATAAATAAATAAATAAATACAGAATTAATTCCATCATTTTATATTATATAGATGTTATTTGGTTTAAGATTTAAGATAGATGTTGCCCTATAGTTTTTGCTCTTCTAGATATAAGACTTATTCATTTTTTCTCCTCATAGTTGTGGTTAATTGAATCTAGTTTAATTTTATTTAACTACCATCTACAGATAAAGTTGGCTGTTTTTTTTTGCTCACATCGCGCTCAAAATTTTGTACACCATTGACGAAGATTATACAGATTTCCTTAAGATTTCTTGAGATTTCCTTAAGATTTCTTCGGATTTCCTAAGATTTCCTGGGATTTCCTTAAGATTTCCTCGAATTTTTTTCAAAAAAATTTTTGAAGAGCGTAGGGGAGAAATCCGAAAAGCAAAGGATATTTCCTGGGACTTCCTAAGATTTCTTCGTATTTCCTCGGATTTCCTTCTGAGGGTACACCAGCTTTCCTTCGCAGTTTTCCCCTCGGCTCATATTTAACAACGCAAAGTTGACGCCTACTGAAACTATGACTAACGTCGCTTTAACATTCGTCTTCCATGACAACAAGCGTTAAAATTCTCTAGCACTCGCTTGTGTGCATCTGTCCAATCGCAAAATAAATTCAAGCAGTGTTTTTTTTACCTATTTATTTAACGTCGGCCTATTTCCGCTACCAGGGCCTATCACCGACATCAGGAGGCGAGCTACCTCCAACCTGGAAATTTTGCCGAACCTCTTCTCGTAAGAAGAGTAGGGAACTTTTACTTGCCTAACATTTAATAGACAAGGGACCGCCTGCTTCACATCCCCTCCGAAGGATGGTATATCCGCTACGTAATCCTCGTCTTGAAATTACATAGCTTAGCTTCCACGTATACTCTCATATACAAGCCGCTAGAAGGTGGGACGAGATCGCTTTGTTTCCCAAGTACTAACCGCGCTACACGTTGCTTAACTGGAGTATCGAGGATACATACACAGTGAAGACGCATCTACGCTCCCCCCTATCAAAGCACTGTAGTAAATAAATTGACAGAGTTTATGTCTTGTTTGTTTGCCAAAATGATGAGTTATGGGTTACCCCATTGCACTCGTCAAGCTAGTGAGATCATACCTCCACAGAAGACAGATGAGGGTGAAGATCGTGGACAAGGTGTCCACGTACAGAACAATGGAGGCAGGAGTCCCCCAAGGCTCAGTGCTCTCCCCGCAATTGTTCTCCATCTTCACATCCGATCTACCACGGACGGAGAGGACCTCCATGCCCCTCTACGCCGATGACACAGCCCTGACAGCCAGATCCTGGAACGAAAGGCTAGCCACCAGAAACCTCCAGGAGGCGGCCACCCTCCTAGAGGACTGGTGCAACCGATGGGAGGTAGCCGTCAATGCCGAGAAGAGCAAGGCGGTCCTCTTCAAGAAAAGGAAGCAGAACCCCACAGGCCACGTTTCCATGTTTGGTGGAGACATCCAATGGCACGATTCCGTCAACTACCTTGGCGTGATCATGGATAAAGGCCTAACATGGAGACAGAACACGGAGGCCATCGTCAAGAAGGCCAGGAGGACGATCTACCCGATGACGGGTAGACAGAGCAGACTCAACCTGAGGAACAAGCTCACGCTTATCAGGTCCCTCATCCGGCCTCAACTGACGTATGCTTCGGTAGCTTGGGGCTACCAAGCACAGAGCTACCTCCAACAGATCCAGAGAGTGGAAAACGTTGCCCTCCGGACAGCAGTCAACGCACTCTGGTTCGTGCTCAACGAGGACATCTTCAGGGACCTGGAGTACACCCCGGTCACTGAAATCATCAAGGAAAGAGCCAGGAAGATGTACGCCCTTGCTGAGGAGCATGGGAACCCACTGGTCAGGGAGGCCACTGACTATGACCCAGCAGATGCTCCGAGGCACAAGCGGCCGAAGATGCAGCTACTGGATAACGGGTGAGTATAAAACATACCACCGTTCGATCAAGACACCCCACGGAAGAGACAGGACGATCACCCAACCATCCACCCAAGACCCTGCGGGTACCGGACAAACAATCGTCCAATACCTGTAGTCCCCTTAGCTCCGAGCAGATCGAAAATGCTACCAAAGCAGTTAGGTCTGCCCTTCCTCGAGCTACACAGCTCATCCTTACCCTACCGATGATCCGGAAGACAGGATGTCAATTGGCATTCTGTGTACCGGCAGTCACTCCTGCCAAAAACCCAAAAACACCCAACTGACAGATGACACCCCCCCTCCGGGGGGGGGGACAAGCTGGCGAAGAAAGAAGATCAAGACAGAAGAGCGCCAGAAGAGGCCTTAGCCAGCAAGGTCCAACGAGCCAGGACCCAGGGAGGTGGGCCGAAATCGTCTGCACCGCTCACATTTGTGAGTGGGGCCGACGTAAAAGTTCGCCCGCCCTGCACGAGGCTGGTCCCCGGTCTACAGCGATGTATTGGGGTAAAGGGCAATAGTCCTGCCCGACCCCAGACATCCGAGACCGACATCTATAGCCAAGAATATTGGCGGGCTTGTTTGTTTATTTGGTTACATGCATGGCATACATAAAATGTTGATAAAACGCGGTTTCAACCAAAATTAAACTTAATTACCTATTTCTTTGAGGTGGCGTGTAGGTATTTTGTTTTTTCACCGTTCAGGCTAAGATCATAATGTCACAATTTAAACATTTTAAATTCGTTTTCCTCTATATGATAGAGTATTACAGTGTCACCATACCCGCCGTGTTTAAAAACAGTAACTATCTATATAGATCGTAAAAAGTAATGGAACTAGTACTGTTGCTCGTGGAATTTCATAAGTTACAGGTCTTGAATCGCTGATGACTTCATCAATATGTATACGTCGCGTTTGTCTTGATGGATAGCTCATTGCCAAATCCTATGCTCTATGCGTTGCCCTTTATCACATACAAATTCAATGGTTGGAATAGTTTTCTGTGACACACAGTAGCAGATGCTTTTGAGAGATCAACGAAGTTGCAAAATAAGTTACACAATGCATTTGTATCTTCAATTGATTTACTCTCTCTAAAAACATATTACAATTCTGATATTATCTTGTGTCTCTTTGGTTTCTAATTTTCCTATGAGCTTAATCATATGCAGGTATTTCACGGTGTTATTCCTTAGTTAATTTTAAGAAAATAAGTTCATATTAACGGGTGGTTTTGGAGATACAGGGTGGCGAAATTTAAGTTCACTTTCTCATGGCAAACAAATCAAGAGAATATATTTTGCTACACCATGTGGTGTAACAAAATTGCCCCTTATCCACACAGGAATTTCTTTTTATAGTGTACATAAAACATTCAAATTTCAAAGTAAAATTACAGTTTTACTGTAAATCTACAACGACATTAAATTTATTTTTATAGTCATGTCATGTAAATTGGTTTTTATTTTATTTTATTCGTATTATGTGGCATGCATGCCTGGTCACAGTGTCTATCGTGTATTGAGATGCAATTAAATTATTTTCTAAAGAACAAATTTTTCCTTTTACATCTAATTTTATTATATTATTTTTCTCCTTTAATAAATTTATTTTTAGCTTTGTTTTTGTGAATATGTATAACTTTTATATCTATTCATTGAATTATGTATTATTATTTTTTACTGGGTTTACTGTCTATCTTGTCAGTGGGTAAACGTTAGGGTAGAAACACACTTACGATACGGTACCTACGACATAATACTGCACGTACTGACACGGGCCGTACCAGTATTATGTGGTATAATGGATTTACATTGTTTTATATGGGACAGGAACACGTATATGACACGACAGGTTTTTACAAGGCACCCTCAAACACACGCGTGTAGTACATGTCGATGAGGTTTACACTTTTTGGTACGTGTGTAGGACACGTTTTATTTTGCGCTTGCGCAGAGCATGCTGTTTTCAGAGAAGTTTGTGCTTTGTTTTGTTTGTTTAGTATCTCACGGAATATAGTGCCAACACACGAATAACGAATTGCTCATTGACAATAAATATGAAATTTTCATCTGCTTAGTTTTGGAATTAAATGATGAAATTCTCCCACTGTTTATCTACCCACAAAACTCTATGGGCAGATTTATTTTCTCTAAGTTACAAAAATATAGCGGCATTTTCTATATCCTCGTCTCAATCGGAATCACTACTGCTGCTAGCACACTCCATAACCTTACATTAATGAAATTGGCGGGCATAACCACCTCTGTCACCTGAAATCAAATAATATGCTGAAAAGAAACAGATTTAACCTACGCTATTGCCACTGTTCTCTTTAGCTACTTTTAATCGTCGGCGGAACTCTTAACATGTCAAAATATTGGTACGGCGTGTGTCAGTATGTGTCGTGAAGTACCATGTACTGTCGTAAGTGTGTTCCAACCCTAAATGTCTGCGTTCTTTTAGAAGACAGCCTTGGCTTGGGCTTGGTCTTCTCTAGTATATACGGTATGTTTAAGTTTATGTTCTTTCTGGCACAGTTAATAACTTATAATATGATAGAATAAATTTTGTTTTGTAGGAATTTCATTCAATGGAACTAAATGGGAATGTGCGAAATGCAGTAAGAAATACAAGAATAAAAATCATCTCTATCGTCACATTAAAAATGAGTGTGGAATGGAACCGAAATACAAATGTACATTCTGCGACTTTGCTTCTAAACGAAAGGATAATCTAATGAATCATATCCGTTATCGGCATACCCACTATTAGAAAGTAAGATGCTAAAATTGTAAATAAATACAGAATTAATACTACCATTTATATATTTGTATTGTTATTCATTTATTATGCTTCCTTTTATTTACAACGTCTTGACAGACGTTTTATGATTCATACAAAGTTCCAGTTGGCCTCCCTATAGCACAGGTTGTCCTCTTCGCCTCTTGCCTGGTTTTCTCTTTCTGTATTGTTCTCTCTCCGATTAATGCTGCCAAAAAATGATGGAAAGTCGCTTTGGGGGATGTACACTTCTGTGCAATAAAACCCCGTACACCCATTTTTCGCTATATTAAATCGTTCTTTATTTATTTGTCAGTGTCATATTTTCGAAATGCCGAAATTAACTGAACATGATAAAATTCTAATTATCCCTAAAATTGAGCAGTTGCTAACCATTATCACTTAAATAAGGTGGGAAGAGGAAGGTATCATAAAGAGAAAAGACGCTATTTGAAGGAAAATCCGTTTCAAACAGCAGTAGACGCTGTGTCCATGATAAATTTTCCAGCATCGAGGTCAACGGCTTGCCGAAGCATAGGAAAATCGGAATTAAAAAACTGTGTAAGTGCCAAGAAGACCATATTAACAGAAGAACATAAGCAAGCCCGCATTCTGTTTTGTTTAAATTATGTCTATCGCCCGTTGGAGTTTTGAAACAATGTTGTGTTTACCGATGAAAAAGTTTTTCAGTCTTGTAATGACGGACATATTCGGGTGTACCTTCCTGTTAATACCAGGTTTCCACTGGATGTAGAAGTAAAATTATCACAGGCAGACACGTGCAGAACAGCCATGCAGAAAACCGCTTTTTAATGTTTTGAGCTTTCAGAATCTGGCCTTATCTCGAACACAATTTTTCAACGTCAATTTTTACATTTGTTATAAATCGAAATCATTAAATCATTAACATTTTTCCATATACCTTACTTATGACATTTCACAATCAATGTCACTTTTTTATAATCTATATGATAATAAAAAATCTAAATTCCAAAAAGACTGATTTACATCACTTAATATTAATAAAAACTGGATTACTTGATTTTTCAAGTGTACGGGATTTTATTGCACAGAAGTGTAATTCTTGGAGAATCGAGCTGTTAGTCCAAGTAGTTCGTAGTAAACGTCTCCAGACTCATATATCTCGAAAGCATCAATATGTCGTCTGTCTGCCTCCCTAACGGTCCATGTCTCACAAGCGTACAGAAAGATGGAGAGAACTAGAGCGTTAGCAGTCTTCGTGTGCTTCGAGGTATTCCTGTCACGCCAAACTTTGCTCAACTGGAAAGTTGCCGATCTTGCCATCGTTATTCTTATTATTATGCATATAGAGGGTGTAATTAGTTTCATATCATTAAAAAAACTGGTGGTGGGGAACGACTAGACAAACAAAAAAACCTTATACAGTGTCAGCCAAATCCAACATTTTCCGAATGTGTATAACATAGCATTTAATGAGAGTCAAGTAACGGCTGCACTAAAGAAAATAAAACCCAAAATGACAACCGGCCCTGGCAGAATACCCGCATTTCTGTTGCATTTCTGTTGAGGCCAAATAACGGCGTATTTTGGAGCTCGGTTACAATTTAGTAAAAATATGGGAGTGTCAGTTCAAACGCCTCCTAGAGTCTGACACCGAAATTAAAAGCTTTTTAGACCAAAATTTCTTTTATGCCAGCAAGCCGCTCAATCCGAGGGACGCGTTTTTCGGCGGACGGACGAACGCCGTCAAACTTTATTACAAGTGCGATTTAGAAGACGATGAAAAAATATGTTATTATGATTATTTCTCTTTATCCATATGTGAATAAATACAGAAAGTATCCTGTCGGGCATCCGCGGATATACATAGGTGACGCCGAGTGTCGACTTTTAGATTTAAATACTGTCGAGGGACTAATCAAATGCACCGTCTTGCCGCCAAATAATCTATATCACCCAGTACTGCCATATAAGTGTAATGGTAAACTTACATTTCCCCCGTGCAGGTCGTGTGTGGAAACATCATTTTCAGGCCAGTGCACACATGCCATCGACGAACGTAAATTTACCGGCACCTATGTGGCAGATGAGCTCCGGAAGGCCATAGCTCTGAACTATACAATTTTAGAGCTGATAGAAATTTGGCGTTTCGACGTGGAATTTTATGACAGAATTAAAAGAGCTGGGGGGCTTTTCGTCGGGTATGTAGACAGTTTTCTTAAAATCAAGCAGGAATGCAGCGACTGGCCGTTGCGCTGTGTTACAGAAGACCTGAAACAAGAATACGTACATACATATACTCAGCGGGAGGGTATTATTCTAGACCAGTCTAATATATCGCATAAGGGTAAAAACACAAAGAAAGCAGGCAACCTGCTTACTGGTAGTCAGCGCCTATAAGCGCCAATAATTAAGTACGCTTTTAAAAGGGTAAGAACACAAAGAAATCAGGCTGCTTGCTTACTGGTAGCCGGCTTTGTCTATGCACGGGAACGTTTAAAAGCGTACTTAATTATTGGCGCTTATAGGCGCTGACTACCAGTAAGCAGGTTGCCTGCTTTCTTTGTGTTTTTACCCTAACGCTGGCATGCGATATATTTCTAAGCTGATGTTATACAGCTTCTGGGGTAAATTCGGGCAGCGAGAGAATTTGATGCAGACCTCGGTCATCCACGAGAGTCTAGAGCTCTTCAGCGGGACTATTATTGGGAGCTGCTCGGGGAGGTCGAGAGGCGGGTTACTGTATATACGGACATATGCAGGGCCGATGACGAGGAGATAACCCGCCTGCAGCAGTAGCTACAGCAGCGGGAGTCTGCAGCTCTTCAGAACCGAGCTGCAAAAAAGGTCGCGGATGAGCAGCTTCAGGGGTTCTGCTTGCAGTTGAGGCATGTGCTGCGAAGATCGACCACATTCAGGTGGCCCTGAGAGGGGCCCTGGACAGTGGACACCCTATAGGCGCGGTAGTAGTGGTGATGCTGCTGCATGTATATATATTACATATGTATTTTTTTTATATAAAAAAAACTTATTTTCAAGTAATAAAAATGATTTCATTTTATTTACACACATACATACTTAAAATAGTGGATATAATAATACTGAACTATTTAATTTTGATTTTAAACCTGTCTCTATATGGTTTACCTCTGGCTATTTTAATAAAAAATATGATTTAGTTTGTTTACACATACACACACACACACACCCCTATATTTAAGCGGTGGAATATAATAATAATAATAATAACCATTTTTTTATTAGTCGAATGTAAGTATCATACTTAAATTATTAATAATAAATAAGTAAAATAAAAAAAATATTATTATTCTTTAAAAAAAAAATCAGATGGTCTTTCATACCCGTCGATTATTTAATAATAATAAAAAAATGTATGCGTAAAAGTTTCTGTCGGCGTGCGAGCAGGATAAGATGAGATGATAATGAGAGAGATAAGACCTGATTAAATGTTTGCGCTGTGGGTGTGGAGCCCCATAGCCTCTCTTGCATGACATTATTATTAAAGAATTTTTTTAAATAGGAAGTGTTTAATTGTAATAATAATATTACTCTCTATTTAAAGCACATCAGGTCTATTATACCGTCGTCTCGGTTTTTTTTTATCAAGAGAGAGCGATAGGAGTGATCGAGAGAGAGAAAGAGAGAGAAAGAAGGAAAAGAAACATTGTATATTCAGTTTTACTTCCACATCCAGTGGAAGTATAGTAACGACAAAAAAATTTTTTAAAATTTTTATTGTTCAAATAGGCTTAGAATGTCATGAAACGTCGAGATTTTAAGTTTGAGCGAAAAAAAAATTTCTGTCTGTCGGTCTGTAACTTTTTTTTGTGCGCACGTTTACTCTGGAACCGTTTAAGATATTGACTTGAAACTTGGTACACGTATGTATTTTAACGTGATCTGGAACTAGATTATATTTTCATCTTGTTCTATCGAAGGGTTGGGGGTAAATTGGGATAAATTTGGGGTAAATAGGCAAATTAAGCAGGTAAGAGTCCAGAAAATTGGTATTTAGTATACTAGGTCTCAAAAAAATTTTTGGCATTAACCACCCCCATTACCACCCCCACCCCATTATTAAAGGAGATGAAAAAAAAATGTGATTTAGTGTGTGTACAAGAACCAGAAACCTCAAAATATTTTTTTACTTCATCCACCCCCACTACACCCCCCACCCCACTACCGATGTGGGGTATCGTTTTATAGGTTTTTGGGGTAGAGGATTTCAAATATTATCTTATTAAAGTTCCATAAGCAATTATTTCCACATACAAAATATTTTCGTTGTGAGTGACTTGTATAGAAAATCTGGATGTGGAAGTAGTGATTCCTTGGGCAGCGGTTTTTTATTATTATTATTATTAGACACCAGCATTCACATTGTTGTTGTTAATAACAATAATGTGTATGTGTGTGTATATATATCAATAACGAGAAAACATGACTATTTTAATTATTATTACTAGGCCCATTTTCTACGGCCCTCTCTGCATGTTCCGCATCGTCGTCGTCGTCTGTATCCATTAACAGTGTGTCACTTTCCTCTCTCCCCTCGTCCTCATCATCACCCGTATCATCGTTATCGTAGAGAGTGTATTGCGTCCTAAATTCTTCTGGTAAGCATATATCTATTCTCTGTAAAAAATCACGCAGGTCCAAAGCCAGCATCTCCTTGCAGAATTCATCTATGCTTAAAGCACCGAAAACATACAGTCCACAGGCGCGCTGTCCTTTGCTGTACCTGTCAGAATCAGCCAGCAGATGTACCACCTTCGCCTCGTTATAGCCCACACCAAGACCGTAGTTTGAGTCGTGTAGCGAGGCCATACTTAAATCCTCAAGTTCACAGGCTATTCTACTGACAGCTGAATTCAAATCCACAGCTATAGGATGGTTCTGGGCACTGTATTGCATCCACATGCTCCTTTTATTTTAGCTGAGAATAAAATACGTTAGAAACATACGAAATGGGGGGAAAATCCTGTAAACTGTTACCTACATCTGCTGTGGATACGGATAAAATAACATAAAAAGACGGTATTATTATTGCTGTTATTATTGTTTTTTTATTACACAGATCTGCTATGGGCTTGAGGTGAGCTTGTGAGAGACTCCTAATATTATTACCAGTTATCGTTCTTTCACTATGATATATATACGTAAAATAAATAAACTGTTCAAGCTAAAGGCTGGTGGTGTTAATAATAATAATAATAATAAAATTAGGCACAGACATCAAATTTAATTAGAGCCCCTGGTATTGCACCCTTATATGCAGGCTGCTTCAAGCCGAGGTAGGTTAAAGTATATTTACCACCCGATGAATTTATTTTCTCGATAAATTCTGCATTTAAATTGTCAGACACTCTTTTAGATAAAAATATCTTGAAGTCCGTGATTGTCGACTCGTCAAACAGTTGTGCTATAACTGCCCTGCCAAATCGCGTATTCACAGCAGCCATTTTTGTTATTTGATATGAATGGTTTACACACAACGAAGATAACACTATCTGCTGTAGAGGCTGGGCATCTTGACTAATAAGTTCGTTAAGAGCAATTATATCAGAATCGGAAAACGCCATGGGTGAAAAAAAATTACACGGGCGTTGAAAGAACACTGGTAATAATATTAATAATAAATAAATAATATATATGAAATTAGAGAAGAGTCTCACCACACACACAAAAAAAGACACACCTGCCACCACTAACAGCTAGGTAAAAATATAGCTTGAACCACATGTCTCTTCTAGATTTATACCATCTTAATCAGAACGTCACGTTCACTGCCACCCGTCTTTTTATGTACATAAAATCTAACAATTAGGAAAAAAAACCATTATATGCGATAACGTTAAATAATAATAATAATAGGGACAGAAATCAGTTTAACTTCCATTCAGATCGTTTTATTTTCGAGTCAAGTAAATTCTCAATACATAATAGGTATTCGCATTCTTCCAAAGTAATTATACATGTATGACGCGGCAGAGGAATTACAGGAAAGCCATAAAAAACAGGACACGGTGCAGAATCATTATGTTGAAAAATAAAATATTTGCAGATAATAATAACAGATAAGGTATCATTTTCAATAGACCAGCACAGTTAGTTAAACAAACCTTAATTACCCTGAATAACACCGGCAGTCGCGCTGCATTTTTAAAAAATATAAAATTTCCATAACAATTATGTATGATGCCGAACGAAAGCCGCGTAAATTTCCTAGTCACACGATAAAATCAATTACGAACCAAAAAATAAATTCTTACAAAGTAATACATATAATATATCTTTTATTACCATATGATAGATCGTATTCTTTATAAGCAGGCTTTAGCTTATTGATTAATATTGCTTTAGTAACAGTGAATATCTGATATATTAATGATGCACAACGGTATGAGTACTAGGTGCACCTAGTGCTCCTATTCCTAATTTCCAGTAATATATACGAGGTGCACCTAGTATATATTACTGGAAATTAGGAATAGGAGCATTAATTAAATAGACGCATAAGGAACATACAATTTATTTTTTTAATACAAAAATAAACATATCTATATATACTTACGAAACAAAAAATAATAATATAATTTACTACTCTACAGAGATCCATATAGTTGCCTAAAGACACGTCAATCTTTGGAAGTCTGTCACGTTTTCTGAAAAAAAAAAAGTTGAATATAGGTAATAAACATTATTTAAGTATAATGAATTATTATTAAAAATCAATATGTTGTTTTCAAATATATTAAATATTGGTAATTATTACTGTATAATCATTAATTATCAATAAACATTTGTTCAGAACTGTACGACACTATTTAGAAGTTGAAAATCAAAATGGAGCTGCTTTATTAGAATTATATATAACCCATCAAATGGCACAATGTTCGTCAATATTTTTATTTTATATGAAAAGAAATATGTTATATTTAAAACATTTAAATATGCTTGCTTGCAACTGATGCAAGCACCATATATATATAAAATAAAATATTTAGCTGTAAAATTATATGAAATTACTCACGTCTTAGCAGTGGAATAAGTTCTGCCAGGTCCTGATGTTGCTTTAAAGACTTTTGCTTCTCATTTCACTATTATTACCACAGAAACTGAGTATTTTTTACAAAAACCGCACATTTTGTACGGCGTTTTGTTCGTGTACGTACATGCACGACATAAGCATGGCAACTGACAGCTGCATTGGCAGGTAGCTAAATCTCTTACGCAATTGGGGGTGGTGTTTTTATTAATATATATATTTTAATAATTAATAAATGGTTATTTATATTTGAATTAGTATATTTCGCCTAAAAGAGGATATATTATTAAAAACTATTAGTTTTATTACTTGTTAATTAGATAATTCAATTATAAACTATAATATTTATTAATTATAAATATTACTGTTTTTATAGATATTAATTGGTATAATACCTTAGTCTTAGAATAAGATAATATTAATTAATAATATGTTATTTTATATGTTATTAAAAACACCGTGAACATATAACTGATTAGTGATATCATTCTGAAAAAAATATATTATTTGAAGAGAAGCGCGTTATTTATAATAATTTAATATGTTATTGATAAATAAATATAGTCCAAATATGCGGCTTGTTAATAATAAGCTGCAAAATTTTTTCAGTGTACTGTTCACATAATTAGCCTTTCACCCAAAAAATGTCGATCATATCAATACCCCGCCCCTCCCACGCTATAGATCCATGTATGTGTTGCATATACCTCGCGAACCGCAGAAAAAAACAGGACCGTTCAAGGTGAACAAGGTAATTAATTAGATAACAAAATCGTCCATAGTTCTACTGTTGACAATTGACGATTTGCACCAAAGAAAGTTTGGTAAAAATTGTCTAGATTGGTATCACTGTAATTCACTGCACATGTTTACCAACTCGTCTAATTTCCAAACTTTGCAACAATTAAATACCTATAATATAATAATCATAACATTGTTTTCATTATCTTTAATGTTACACTGAAAAAAGAATTTGTTTATGAATAGTCATGCATATTAACTATTAATTTAATATATATTGAAATATGGCAAAGCGTATCTTTATTTATTGAGAATATAGCCTATATTTCAATATTTTTAATAAATCTTATTCATACAAACGATAGTTAGACTGCTGAGTAATAAGACTCATATTTATAGTTACTAGTCATTTAGTATTGAAAAGCATGCGTATATTAATAATTAATAAAATGGAATAATAGGTACTTCCAATCTATTAACATATAATATATCTTTTATTACCATATGATAAATCTTATTCTTTATAACCAGGCTTTAGCTTATTGATTAATATTGCTTTAGTGACAGTGAATATCTGATATATTAATGATGCACAACGGTATGAGTACTGAAAATTAGGAATAGGAGCTTAGATATGGTAATTATTAATTAAATAGAAGCATAAAGAACATACAATTTATTTTTTTAATATAAAAATAAACATATCTACTTCTACTATGAAACAAAAAATAATAATACAATTTACTACTATACAGAGATCCATATAGTTGCCTAAAGATACGTCAATCTTTGGAAGTCTGTTTCGTTTTCTGAAAAAAAATTTGAGTATAAGTAATAAACATTATTTAAGTAGAGTGTATTATTATTCATAATCAGTATGTTATTTTCAAATATATTAAGTCTTGGTATTTATTAGTGTATAATCATTAATTATCAATAAACATTTGTTCAGAACAGCACGACACATTTAGAAGTTGACAATCAAAATGGAGTTCTTTTATTAGAATCATAATACACAAAACGGCAGAATGTTCGTCAATATTTTTAATTGGTATGAAAAGATACATGATGTATTTAAAACATTTCAACATAAGTATAGGTATTTGCAACTAATGCAAGCACCCTATATATAAAATAAAATATTTAGCTGTAAAATTATATGAAATTACTTACGTCTTACAGTGGAATAAGTTCTGGCAGGTCCTGATGTTGCTTTAACGATTTTTGGTTGCTTATTTCACTATTATTACCACAGAAACTGAGTATTATTTACAAAAATCGCACCTTTTGAACGGCGTTTTGTTCGCATATGTACATGCACGACATACATGGCAACTGACTAAGGAGCATTTATTGGCAAGTAACTAAATCTCTAACGCAGTTAAGGGTGGTATTTTTATTAATATATGTATTTTAATAATTACTAAATATTTAATTTTATTTAAAATAGTGTATTTCACATAAAAAGAGGATATATTATTAAAAATTGTTGGTTTTATTACTTGTTAATTAGATAATTTGATTATAAACTGTAATATTTATTAATTATAAATATTCCTGTTCTTATAGTTATTAATTGGTATTAATTAGTCTTACAATAAGACAATATTAATTAATAATATGTTATTTTATATGTTAATAAAAACACCGTGAACATATAACTGATTAGTGATAAATATATTATTTGAAAAGAAGCGCTATTTATAATAATTTAATATGTTGCTGATAAATAAATATAGTCCAAATATGCGGCTTGTTAATAATAAGATGCAAATTTTTTTCAGTGTAAACCTATTTCCATTGCATATGAATCATCTTTATTAGGTTGTTCCGTAGTCTACAATATTTAAAAAATGTCGAATTGTGCATTTTGTCAATCACTGCTGCCAACTCTTCTAAACTGAGAGTTGGAAACAGTGTTTGACAAATTGCATAATTCGACATTTTTTAAATATTTTAGATTACGAAACAACCTAATAAAGATGATTTATATTCAATGGAAATAGGTTAAACATTAAAGATGATGAAAACAATGTTATGATTATTATATTATAGGTATTTAATTGTTGCAAAGTTTGGAAATTAGACGAGTTGGTCATCATGTGCCACGGTCAATAAACGGTATTTATTGACCGTTAACATGTGCAGTGAGTTACAGTGATACCAATCTAGTGTTAGCTATGAGACTTTTTACCAAACTTTCTTTCGTGCAAATCGTCAATTGTTTATAGCAAAAATTAACTGGATAATAATTTGCGGAGTTGCTTGGTTTTACTAACGATATTTGGTACATGTGCAGTAGCGGTTTTATATTGTGCATTACGCGTAACATTTTTAAACTCAAACTGTTATAATGTCCGATTTAATGTAAGTGTATATATGTCAGTGTATAATATTGATCTTATAATTACTTCTCATATATTCACAATCTCCTACTTTTACTATTTTCCTTTTTGATTTGAAACTACTCAAATCAATTGTATACTAACTTCACAATAATGTTGAAATTTATAAAAATATTATACTCCTATAACTTGGAAATAAATATTTTGCGTCTAATTTTGGAATTACTCTAGTTTCCAGTAAACATTTAAAATGTTTTTTTTTTTTAGTTTACAGGTGTCAGGCGTGCCCAAAGGTATATAAAAATAAGAGTCATCTCTATCGACACAGAAACTTGGAGTGTGGTAAAGATCCAAAGTATCCTTGTGATTATTGCCCATACAGGGGTAAACGAAAAGAGTACTTGCGAAGGCACATGCTTGCTAAACATTCTATGGAGTAATTTTCTGAAATTTATCCTCTACTTAGTGCATACAAAAAGTAATAAATCAACTCAGAATGGCGTAGAGTGGCCATAGGCGTATTAGTTTTTCTCTTAACATTCATAGAAATTATACGAAAAAATCTAAATAAATTCATTTTATACGAAATAAACGTTTATTGTTTGAATTATCCATTTCTAGTTCTCAGTCTCCCCTCCGTTATACGGCGGTTGTGGTTTTCGTAAATACTTTATAGGCAGATACATGGAAGATATCAAAGATACAGCCCAGAATACTACCAAAATTCCAGTTGGGAGGCCAACTCAGCTCGGTGTTTCGATGATTTGTTAACGTTGATGATATTGCTACAAAGGTGGCACTTAAGAACCCTTAAATGCAAATTCATGCCGAAAAGTAAATAACTGCCAAATCTGATGTCAACCAATCGCGGATGTCCTAAATACCGTTAACATAACTAAGCTGAATATTAGTATTACTCAGATTATAACAGTCATTGTAATATCATTTTAGAACCAAGGAAAACCTTTCCTTTAAATTAAAATTTAAATCACTATTTAATTTAAATTTAAATTAATTAGTGAGTTAATTTTGAATATGTAATTGTATATCTATTTTATCCTAAATGACAAAAAAACATAAGTTTTGCACTCCGTTTTGCTTTGTCTAAGACATATGCTATCTAAAAGTGGCAGGATATATATATGGACGGATACAAAAATAAACATATTTCTCTTTTTTAGTTGTTAGTTATTACTTAGATTTGAAAAAGGAACTGGCTGATTGGTATTGACCACGGTGACCTCTGTGGATAAAACTCTAACATTTTTTTCTATTTTGAAGACGTTTATTACTATACTACTAGGTTTAAAACAATATTCTTTTCTTTTATTATAATCATCTGAATTATCCTCGGATTTATTTAAATTTTAAAACAACAATAAAATAAACTGATATATCTACTTGCTTGCTTTAACACCACTAACTTCACCAAGAGAAAAACTTCCCGTATTTTTTAAGGAAAGATGCCACCATCAACATATCCACGGTGGGAAAACTATACGATTGTCCTTTTGAAAAACCTTCATCGGTCATTTTGAGCCAATATTTACATTTCTAGAGCCTTAATAATTAATAAATCAACACGGAATATTTGTAAACACATTCGAATACGTTCTAGTAGCTGACGTATGTCAACACCAGGTTGACGTCACAGGTAATGACGGCGGGTAAGAAGAATGGCTGAAATTATTTAGGCTTTAATAGCTTATATTTAGTATAAGGAATTGAACAATGTTTTTTCTTGTGAACTATGAGTTTTTCACTGATATTAGCCTACGTTTGTAAGTTAATTTTCCAAATTTATTTCTTATGCAAGTTACTTATTATCGCAATCGCATTATCAACCGAAGATATAAAGTAGTTCTTTGGTAATGTTAAGGTTTGCGTTCCCAGGTGTTTAAATAAATTTAGAAAATATGGAATTCTATTAAATGAGTTTTATTAATTAAGAATTGAAACTGCGATAGCAATGTCTTAATAATATTTAATTACCTTTACCTTGTACTTTATACACAACTGTATTACCCGTTTCTCCGCTCTCTAGTAAGACAAATTACAGGTGACCATTTGGCGAGCTACCGAAAACCAAAGACTATACTATACTATCCAAACGTTCAGAAGTGGACAGTTAATGACCACTTGAATTTCGCGCCTGGCTACTGATCAGAAACGATAGCGTTATCAGTGCTCTCCAACGTTCAAGCATGGCCGACAGGGGATCAGTAATTTATAAATTCGCACCTTTTTTATATGCGGGCGCGGCGTATACGACACTTTCCATAAAAGAACGAAAATTCCTTAACATATGATATAATTTTACTTATCAATGGATATAAGGCATACGATTACTGTATCTTAAAGTTATTTATCGTTTGCAGTTACTCTTTGTTTAGGTTTGGGGAAATCTCATGGGATTTAAACTCCTGTCCACTGCGTGGCAGTTAGGCGCTCTGTACCCTAACCCAACAACCTTTTGGCGTCGTGAAGTTCTTCTTGGTTCTTAAGGTGTGCATATATAATCAGATTTTAATGGCACCAAAACGAAGCCCAGTAAAAGAGGTGTTAACAATAATATTTTGATCGGGCAGTTTGGAGTTACAATGTACATATAATATTTCATGTAAAAAAATGCCTTACTTGAAAATTATATGTTTTTACCCGCTTCAGGTCAACCCTCTACTTAAACACGGAGGGCACGGGGTACCAGAATTGAGGCTTTTGAAATAGGGTACACGTACAAGGCTATCCCTAACAAAATGTTGTCTTACGTAGACACTTCTTGATGAAAACCCTCTCCAGCTCTCCGTCTATCCGGAACGTTAATAATCACGTCTACCATGTCTAACGTCTAACGAACTATCCAATGAAATGCAACTGCTGTGCAGTGGAGTGCAATGCAATGCAAATAATGCAATATTATATGTCTAAGATTGTACAAAAATTTCAAATAATGTCAACTGTACAAAATCATTACTCCAAAAATACACTATTAGTTTGCACAAATTGTTCCTCCACAATTTGAAGTGTAATTTTTGTCCCACACATCTTTCTCTGTGAAAATTTTTGATGTTGCAACTTAGATCCATGAGGTAATGGACGATGATCATGATACCATTTTAAAATCTACGAAGCTATTGAGGTTGTTCTTATTGCAAATATTTTTCCCACCAACTAAACCGATCTTTTTTTTTAGATTCCCTTAAGAGATTCAGTTGTCCAAGGTGTCAGAAGAAGTATAAACACAGACAGTCACTAAATCATCATACTAGATTTGAGTGTGGTGTGGAGCCTCAATTTAAATGTGATTTATGTAATTATGTCGGCAAGAGAAATCATCAATTGAAAAGTCATTATAAATATTATCACAAAATGGAATTAAACAATTGAGACCTTATTTTTTGCCTAAAACCTTGAGCAGTACTTTCCCACCAATTTTAATAACAATTAATTAAGTCAGAAAATAGTTTAAATATTGATTGTTTGTGTTTCAACGGTGAGGAAAATCCTGGAACAATGGAATGCCTAGAATTTTTTTTAATGGACATGTGACATTTTTCTTACTTGCTGAATCTACTGTACTTGTAAATCTAGGCTAATCTAATGATACAATTTGAAATTCAGTTTAACATATTTTTAAGATCATATACATTTGTATTCTTTTCTTGGGCTTGTTGTAAAATTCTTCCGTTACGTTTCTTTTAGATGTTTTGACAGATCGACTTACCCCAAAATTATATAATTTTAAAATTAAACATTTTAATATACGTATATTGCAGGTTTGTTTTTATTTGTTTCTTGTTTTTCTTTTTTAGAAATTCAAATTATATTTTTGAGAATTAAATAAGACTTTTAGTAACACTTCCTTAGTGTTAAAATTTATATTATTTTTTCACCGCCTATTAGAGGTCATGATGACTTGTCATTAGGGTGGCCCATCTTTTTCGAAATCGAAATTTTTTATTATGCAATAATAAAAGTAAATGGAATTATTTACATTCTTTGGTTGATGCATTGTTTTTTTTTTAATCAGCAACATTTATCTTTAGAATGACTAATCAAGTCATACAAATATCAAAGACATTATCTGTTGTGACTATGACATGTGTCATACTACTGTAAATTCGTAGTCTAAGAAAACTAGACTAGAAGTTTTTGAAATAAAACTCTCGTTTTATCTTTGTGTATTTTATTATGAAACGTTTTCTTCATACATAGTACCAAATATTATCCTAAATCTACAAGACATATAGTAATAAAAACAATATTTTTTGCACTAGGCCAAAGCATGCGACAGGGTTTCTTTTTTTACATTTGGCAACTGTGATTTATAATCATTTACAACTTGGAGTAAAAACTGTTTTTGGTCTTAATTTTTTGTTAAAATGTCATTGTAGTCAGTAATAACTTTGATTCCTCTCTCAGCGGCATCATTTACAACTTTAATTTTGTTTACAATATGGAAACATCGGGTATAACTTTCATTTTCCCTCCATGTTGTTGGATCATTTTCCAAAAATTCCATAGACAAACCTAATTTTTGAAAAAACTGTTTAGTGTTCTCGCATATGAAGTCCTGAATTTCCTTGTTTTCAACGTCAGTAATGTTACTAATCATAAGTCGTTTAGTACCCTCTTGATTTGGTGTTTTCCTATTCAAAGCTTTAACCATTTCTCTTTTAGTGGTAACTGAAATATCGTCTTTAAAGAAAGATAAGCCAACATTTACTGAATTAAGGTACCACAAATGGTTCACTATTTTCCTACTTGCGGCTTGAGATATTTCTTTGTCAATATTTTGATAATTAATGAGTTCTTTACAAAAGTCTAAGTCATGAAGCGGTGCTTTACTAGTAAATGACGCTGTAAACCAGGCCTTTGCATAAACCTTTACAATAAAGAGACATATATCTTCAATACCTGTTTTTTCTTTTTTAGTTAGTTGGAACTGATCTTGGAGAAAAAATATTTTTAGACAGTAAATGGCTTTGGCCATCCAACGTGCATGATGAAATGCCCCTGGTTGATAGAATGTCGTGTGAGTGGGCTCTTCTTCGACAAAAAGTTTAGAAAGCATTAAAAATTCTTTATAATCATCACGAGGCTGTTGCAAAGTCAAAGCTGCATTTAGAAACTTTACAATTTCGGCTTTAACTGGTTGTAAAATGTGTTTAATTTTTGATACCTGAAATCCAGTTTTTAGTTTATTTTGATCTATTTTAGGCCAAAATTACCTAAAACGTTTAAATAGTGGCACATTTGGACCAGATGAGGAGGGCATTTTTGTGTCAAACACACTTCTCAAAACCACTTCAAAAATATGATGTCTACAAGGAAAATATAGAATATCTCTTTCTAATTTTTGTTGCAATAGTGTGGCTGCCCCATTTATATAACCCATATTTGATGCTGTTGTATCACAACACAAAGCTATTATCTTTTCGTCCAAATTCCATTCACAAAGCACATCATACTCCAAGTAGTTGTTCAATATCTCCACTAGTAACTAAGATAGCAAGTCTATCGATATTTCCCATTCCAGTGAGAGAAGGTAAAAGTTTTCCATCACAATGGATGACTGGGGCCGGCAATTCAGAATTACCGAAGGCAGTTTTTAATATTTCAGCTCTTTTTTCGCGGATGCGTTGTCTAGAGCGCTGAAGTGTGGTTCTGCTGATGGACAAAGATGTGGTGTCATGTCCTAATGCTTCTGCTACTGCCGTCAAAATATGGACTCCATACGTGTCGCTTATTTTGCAAGCATCAAATGCAGCGGCTATTTTTGGTGTGATGATGTTACATGTTCCATACAATCTCCTCTTTTTTGGCTGTGACGGGCCAGGCTGGTCTTGTAACAACTCTTCTTGGGCTTCGATTATTTCATCTTCATTTTCGTTGGAGTCGGCTGAATTACTACTTGATGATGGACAGGTGACTGTTTCCTCTAATCTAGCTTTTTCTTGTTGACTTCGTTGCATTCGTTCGGATAATTTCTGTAATTTCTCCTCAGCTGATTTTTCTTGAGAAGCAAGTTGGTAATCAATACCATGCATAAATCCAGGACGTCCCTTTTTTCTTTGGTTAATTAAAAACTGCTTATCTTCATCTATTTTCATCAACTCCAATGCATTTGCATGAGAAATGTCAAAAAGATCGTCCAATTTTTCAACGAAATTTTTTTCTTTACCTCCCGCACTAGCCCTTTTAGCCGATTTTTGTAAGTTCCTCCACTCTGCATAAAGTTTATCTAGTTGTTTAACACAATGAAAATCCTGACGTGTCGGAATGCGAGCTTTATCCCAAAAAACTGACACCTCTTTTATTGTTAATTTAGCACTTTCATGTACACTTAGCTTCACTTCACGAATGTTATAAAAGAGCACTTGTAATACTTGTCTATTAGACGGCAATTTATTGCCAATGATTTGTGACGAATAGTGTCCAACTAAGTAAATGAAAGTATCCTTTCGTAAGGATCTAATGTCAGCCATCGTTAAATGTTTTTTCAAAAAGGAACGTATGCTAGAACTTATAATGTCACCACTGTAAAACACAATTGTCTTAGACATAGTGACAAATACTTCGTCGTGGCTATACGGGCTACGTCCCCAAAGCCATTCCCTTGGGAAAAAAAACACAATTGCAAACTGACATAAAAACCTACCGTAGGTGCATTATATTTCCAAACTTCCAAAACAAATAATTTCTAGGAAATAATTACACCAATAAAACATTATGAGAAAAGAGGTAGATATTTGTATTTTAAGTAAAATTTAAGTGTATTACCGTAATAAAATCTTATCTACAAGTTTCTACCTGTATGCGGCACGGATTACCGTAATAAAATCTTATCTACAAATTTCTACCTGAATGCGGCACGGGTTACCGTTCACTGAATTATCTGAAACTTTGACATAAATTATTCCTAGTATAATAGTATATTTTCGTGGGGTGAAACTTAAAAAATACGCAAAAAAAAATTCACCCCCTATAGAGATGGGCCACCCTACTTGTCATACTATACTTGTCATACACAACACTGGTAAGAAAAAATAATTTGTGGTTTTAACACTTTAATGATATACTATAATTAGTTAGAATAATTATAACACGGTCTACAGAACAAAAAACCTGTGAATTACTCCTAATTTATATTTTCCACAAAAATATCATTGCCGCAACGGCCGCTATGTTGAAAAAATGACGGCAAAATAGGTTTTTCTCAAATATCTCCTTTCTTGTCTGGCTGCTGGTTTCTGGGTCTCCGCGTAGACTTGGTTGAGTGCTTGATGTTTCGACCATCTTGTCGTGGTCTTCTTCTGAAGCGAAGTGAGCTTTGCTGGACTGCTCCACTGTTTATACAGTGTAACGGTTTGTTATTTGTTGCTCGGGCGCCAAATTATGTAACGGTTTGTTGTCGAGTAGCTGGTTTGGAGATTAATCAGGGTCCAGATTAAGACAGCCCGATAAAACATAAACAGTTTGTTTTCTTCTTTAAACAGGTGATATGTGGCAGTGTTACATAACATACAGGTACAGGTTATAGAGGTCCGTATCTTTTACGGTACTTAGGATAACATTTTCTGTTATCAGAGAGAGAGAGAGAAAGAGGGAGTGTAACGATGGGATGCGACGTTAGATGCTGCTACTGGAGTGGCATCGGGCGTCGGGCGAATATTGTCGACTCAACACGCTGTAGGAGATCTCCAGGTCAGGCTCATCCGCTCTGGTTCTGGCGGCGAAACGGCGTCAGGGAATGACTAACGACTCGAGGGGTCCCAGCTCACCACGGATTCCCAGGGTCAGATTGCATTCGTGCCGTCGTGTTTGCGTCGGGAGATGACCAAAACTGTAATATGTCCAGCTCACCACGCTGAAGACAGATTGACAGAATTGTCCACACTCAATTAGTTGATTTGGGGCCGGGCTTTTATATCCGAGAATCCTCGCTTACTGGTGACGTAGGACTGCGTATAGTTTAGTGTCGTGTGCAAATCCGTGCCTCTAGACGGGACCTGGGTAGATTTGCGTGCCGTGTGCATATTGGTGGAGGCGTGTTGCGGATCATTGTTCATGCGGAACATTGACTTCCACGTTATTGGTAATTGTAGTCCGGCGTCACGATTATAGTTATTCGGATGTTTATTTATTTCAATGGCTTCTCCGTATCTTCTTGGCCAATAATTCTTGGTGTTGGCTAATTTCTTTTTTTTGTCGAATTTTAATAAATAGCCGGCTTCTTCTGAGTGTTCGGCAACTGCTGATTTCTTAGAATTTCCTTTCTTTGTATTGCTAATGTGTTCTTTGAGTCTGGTGTTTATATGTCGTTTGGTCTCTCCGATCTAAACTTGTCCGCAGGAATATGGAATGCTATATACTCCTGGTGTTTCTAGTTCTTCTGGACCTTGGTATTTGGGAAAATGTTGTGCCACCTTTTTCTCCAAAATTCTTCCGATTCTATCCGTGCATCCTTGTATACAGTGTGTCCCACTTTTCACGGTAACACCTACGTAGCTCAGTTATTAATAAATCGTTTTATTTTAAACTTGGTTAAGGTATATACCTCTTGGAGGTAACTAAAAGCGCATATACCTATTTAATTTATTCCATAGACTAAGGGGGTGAAAATAGGGTAAAGTTTCAGAAAAATTGTATTAGGGATTTTTTTTTAAAAAGATTACCAACATCTCATAGGGCATTCTTTAAAACCCCTTTGTGCCAAATTTTGTTAAAAATTCTATTTTCACCCACTATTCGAATTAATTCGACTTTATCAGTTACAGGAAGTTATTTCATTTTAAATAAGAAACTGAATAATAATTTAAACAACAAATAATGACACAAGTAAACTACAAAGCCTTAAGCTGCCATTACTGTCAAGTTAATAATTTTGTTTACGATTTCAAAGGTGACTAGATTTAAAACAAGTAAACTGTATAGGGCCCGTATAAATGGGCAGAATTTTCTTAGCGTTTTTGGCGAGTACGAAGATATTTTTGATTATTACTTCAAATTTGTAGCAAAAAATGTGAAATAACTCTAAGTTCACCTCGTTCCGAGTTAAAGGCCCTTAATTCTTGACAAAACGTCATATGTACCTTTTATACCTCTAAAACTACTAGAGATATTTTAACAAAATTTGGCACAAAGGGGTTTTAAAGGATGGTGGTAATCTTTTAAAAAAAAACCTTAATACAATTTACCTGAAAATTTACCCCATTTTCACCTCCTTAGTCCGCACATCTTTGAAATAAATTAAATACGTATATGCGCTTTTAGTTACCTTCAAGAGGTGTATACTTTAACCAAGTTTAAAATAAATCGATTTATTAATAACTGAGCTTCGTAGGTTTTACCGTGAAAAGTGGGACACACTGTATATGGTAGGTAAGTTTCTTTTCTTCTTTTTTTTCTCCTCGGCAGAAGTTATATTATCGTCATCTTTTTATGGAGAAACTAATACAATATTAGTGCTTTAGAGCCTCCATATCAAAAATTTTACGACATTTTGGTTTATGGTTTTCGAATTACGGCCCTCTTAAAATTGCACTTTCTAAATATGAAATAATTAAAATCTTGGAAATGAATAGTTTTAAGAAAAAATGTAATTCCTTAATGCTCGAATAATTTACAAAGTTGCTGGTTAAAAATATTTGGTAATTTTTCAATGGAAATTCTTGGCCTACGGAATTTGAAAGTAGGTTGACAGTGGTTGGTAAAAAAATATATATATTTTAAAACAATGAAGAATGATTCTTTATCTATAAAAAGTTCGTTTCCAAGTTATTAATTATTTAATACTTGAAAAATTTAATTTCAAGGAGAGACGTAATTCGAAAATCATAAACAAAAATATCGTCAAATTTTGGACGTAGGGTTTCTAAAGCATGCCGATCAATAATATTGCATTAATATTTCAGTAAAAAAAATGCCTAATATGACTTATCGAAAAATCAACCGTTTCTATCTTAATAGAAATGCATGCTACTAGCAGAAATAAGTTTTGTTTTATTCAAAAAAAGATATAGTAAAAATCGGTTCAAATTTTCTTGAAACTGGATGACTAATGATTAGGTGTTGCCGTGAAAAGTGGGATACACTGTATATAGTAGTTGATCAACAAGAAAATTATTTCGAAAAAATTAAGATGCTTTTCCTCAAACACTACGCTTTTTTAAATCGAGAGGTTGATATGTACAGCACAAGAAAAGTAGTCAATTTTCGGCAGAAGGCATTTATACAATAAGCAACACGGCCCTTTAGGCCCTTTAAAAATCATTTTGGGGTACACAGGTATATTTTTAAGATGTGAAAATGATTCGGGAACATCACACAGATATTTCAAAACTTAAATTAACATATCTATATATTTTCTTAAATCCATAATTGTGATTATTTCAATAAGCATTCAAGTTTTCTTCAAAGTAAGATACTCACAACGTAGCATAAGTCTCCATTTTGATTTGGAATTAATTATTATTGGTGTGCCAAACTTGCCAGATTAATAGCTTCTCTATTTAAGATAACGCCAGAGTTCATTGTCACTAATTAAAAAATTATTAGATTCACCCTTAATGTTGCTAATATTTTTTATCCAGAGAATGGAGGTACGTATCATATAGTAATACACATTTTTTAATTTTAGAATTACTAAGAAAATTTAACTGCCCAAGATGCCAGAAAAAATACAAGCACAAAGTGTCACTTCATCATCATACGCGGTATGAGTGTGGTGTGGCGCCCCAATTTAGCTGTGAGTTCTGTACTTATGTGGGCAAGAGGGCGCATCATTTGCAGAGTCATTATAAATATACCCACAAGATGGACTATTCTATAAAAGATAGAATGCTGACATTTTAATTTTTTTTTTTGTGAAATAAAATAAAGATATAGGGATACCAAAAAATGCATACTTTTATAAAAGATGGAATGCTACAAATAATAATACAATAGGACTACTCTCTAAACGATAGAATACTAGGGATTGAAGAACTTATAAATTGTCCTATCATAAAATAGGCAACTCTTAAAGACGGAATGCCGAAAATTGAATAAACTGTAATATTTTATCAAATAAAGTGAGGCTTTTATTATAGGATTTGGTCTATTTTTATACTATAAATCCCCATAACTCTGGTTGGCCTCCCATTTTCAAAATTTGAACATATTTTAGTCCAAATCGTTTGTTTGCTTGTGATTACTCGTTAGATTTTTTCGTTTGCTCGTTGCTGTTTATAAAAAGACAACAAAGAAAGTTGAAATTGATAACAGCTCACCTTCTTTTGAATTTCTCAAATTCAGTGTCCAAATCGCTTGCTCGTTTATATAATAGTGTCTGTTTGGTCGTCATTTTTTATAACGAAAAAGAAATTAAAAGGTGAGGAGTTATATAAACGTATCTGACTACCTAGTTTCTTCGCGCTATTCTTTCGTCGTCGCGTCGTTTCTTTATTGCAAAAAATGACCATAAACGTAAGTGGGTAGGGGAGACGCACTTAAAACATCTTCGGGAAACATTTTTTTCTGGCTAATCGATTGCTCATCGTTCACTCGTCACTACTCATGCATAAATTTCGTCATATTTTAACTACAAAAATTACCAAAAACGTTTCTGAATGAGGATGACGCAGGCAAAATGCTTTCGAGAAACGATTTTGTCCTGGATAATCGATTGCTTGTCATTTACTCTTTGCTATTTGTGCACTCTTTTCGTTGGTTAGTAATTAAAATGACCAAAAACAAATTGCACGTTCGTTTGGGTATAATTTTATCACTAAACTTTCAGCGTACAAAAATCTCGCTAAATACAACTTTTAATAACCATTTCATTCATTCTGAGGCGAGTACAACAGTTAGCAAAGATGACATTGTTTTTTTATGAAAATAATAAGCCCCAACTATTTCAAAAGAAATGTCCTTAACACTTGTGTTCTCCGAAAATATTTTGAATGCAGCTAATAAAATTAAATCCAATTCTGCTGGAGGGGGTGGTTTCTCTTTAAATAGAATTAAAATGGTACTATCCCGTTATTTGGATGCAGTTACACATAATTAATTTCTCTCTTCAATCTAAAACAGTTCCCTCTCAATGGAAAATGGCGTGTGTTATACCTTTATCAAAAAAAAAGTGAACCCAAAACTTTAAATGATTTCAAACATATCAGTATTCTGCCAGTTTTTTTGAAAATATTAGAGGAGAGTTTATGATCAAGTAAAACAGCATGTACAAATGAATGACCTGCTTCCTCATACCCAATCTGGTTTTCGTTATGGTCATAGTACTGTTACAGCTCAGTTGGTTATAAATGACAGCTTAGCAGTTACAGATAAATCTAAGAAAACTACAGAGGTTATGTGGGATCTTACAAGGGCTTTTAATAGTTTCAACCATGAAATGCTTTTAGCAAAACTACACTATCTAAGCGTGACATCAAACACTATAGCACTTGTTACAGAGAATGCAGAAAGTTAAGGTAACTCACAACTCGGATAAATTAGTTGTCAATTCGGGAGTTCCTCAAGGCTCAATACTTGAACCGATACCCTTTTCCTTATGGCTGTAAGATTTTTCGAAAGTTACAAAACATTGTAAACTACATTCATACGTGGATGACACACACATGTTTGTCATAGCGTTCTGCATTCGTTGAAGAACGTGACAAAAATTAATGAAGATCTTTTAGATATATCCATATGGTTACATAGACAGGTTTAACTTAACTGTACTAAGACCGATGCTATAACTTTCAGATCTGCCAGGAATACATTTAAAGATAACCTTGCGCAACTATCTATAAACGGCGGGCGAATTGATAATAAAAATATCATGCGAAACCTATAACTTAGCCTTTTTGCTACATTTAATATAGACAAAAAAACACAAGCTATTTAAGAAAGCCCCGCTTTGAAGCCAAATTATAACGCCCTGTCTCTCTTGGGGTTATTTATAATGAATTCTAAGTGAATAAAAATACGAAATTAACAATAACAAATTTATTCACAAAATGGTAGAGCAATGAGAACAATTCAGGGTATGGGTGAATAAATTTGTGCTAACGAATAAAAAAATACAAGCAAATAATCAAACAAATGCACAGATGTACGGAGAGACAGACATAATGGTATAAAATACAAAAAAATAAATAGGTAAAACGTAATAAAGGGAGATTGGCCAATTCCGCAAAAAAAAAGCTATTAATAATAAATAAATGATTGTTCATTCACTTATCAGAATTATTTTCCGAGCAAATTATTCAAGAATGAGCAATTAAATATTTATTTAAGTTTAAAGGCAAAAACAAAGCTAGAAGTCTTAACTAAAAGGTACAAATGGGAGTATTTATACACCCACAAAAATTTACATAATTCCTGGAACGAAATACATAAAGATAAATTTTAATATTAAACATATAGCACTCCAAAAGTAAATTTGAGTGTTTATTCGAGATAAAAAATTAGCAAGTACAAAATAAAGCTTGCTAACGTAAAGGTAACGAATACGCACCACACTGTGATCAACATGATAAACTACGGGCTCAAATCTCCCACATATTGATGACTCGTGCATAAACAGGAAAATGTAAAGTTCAGGTAGGTACTTACATAAGTTCACTTTGGACATTACCAATAAAACTGCAATCCCATTTAAAGTTGAAAAGCCATATAGGTAGATTAAACGCACTATTATTTAGCCACTTTTAGGTGGATATTACACATATCAATGCTTATTTCGAACGTACAGCTCGTAAAAGCACACATAATCTGGCTGTCCAATTCCTTAACCAGCTTAAACGAAGGAAAGAGACAAAAGAAATAATTAATTTATAATTTTTTATGGTTTAACGAAACCATTTCAATTCTGGAACTTTTAATATCTTCACTCAAATTTGGTTAAAAGATTGACTGTGGGCTCGCTCAAGGTGGCCGTAGAAGTGTCATGGTCGACGCTTTTCGTGATATTTATAAGGGTGGGTGGGGAGCAACATTATGACATAGCATAACATTTGAAAGGACCAATCATTTGTCTAGTTTTCAAAATGCTACCTTATATGGAAGCAGACGTCGCGCTATTGCATGACATCATCCTCCATAGCGGTTAAAATAAGATTAACAAATATCCGTCAGTAGCGGCGGTAATTTATTTTTTAAAGGGTAACAAAATAGGTAATTTATGCACGAAAAATATAAAATAACGTAATTTAAGAGCTTTTATGACTATAAATAAAAATGACCGTTACAAATCTTGGAGTTACTTTCGATAGCCATTTAACTTTCAAAGAACATATAACCAAAGCGTGCAATCCTCTCTCGCTAAACTTAAAACTACTTACTAATTTAAACACGTACTATCTACATTTGGAAACATCACACAGATATTTCAAAACTGAATTTAACATATCTATATATTTTTTTAAATCTATAATTGTGATTTGTGATTATTTCAATAAGCATTCAAGTTTTCTTCAAAGTAAGATATTCACGACGATAGCATGTCTTCATTTTTATTTGGAATTAATTATTATGGTGTCCCAAGCTTGCCAGATTAAAAGCTTCTCTATAGCATAACGCCAGAGTTCATTGTCACTAATTAAAAAATTATTAGCTTCATCCTTATTGTTGCTAATAATTTTTATCCAGAAAATGAAGGTACGTATCATATAGTAATACACATTTTTTAATTTTAGAATTACTAAGGAAATTTAACTGCCCAAGATGCCAGAAAAAATACAAGCACAAAGCATCACTACATCATCATACGCGGTATGAGTGTGGTGTGGCACCCCAATTTAGCTGCGAGTTCTGTAATTATCTGGGCAAGAGGGTGCATCATTTGCAGAGTCATTATAAATATTCCCATAAGATGGACTATTCTATAAAAGATAGAATGCTAAGATTTTAATAAACATTTTTTTTTGTGAATTAAAATAAAGATATAAGGATACCAAAAAATGCATGCCTTTATAAAAGATGGAATGCTAAAAATACTCATGCAATAGGAGTATTCTCTAAACGATGGAATACCAGGGATTGAAGGAACCTATAAATTGTCCTATCATAAAAGGACAACTCGAAAATTGAATAAAATGTAATATTTTATCAAATAAAGTGAAGCTTTTATTGATTTGGTCTATTTTATACTATAAATCCCCATAACTCTGCTGCAAATTTACTAGCTATTCTCATATATTTCTCTTCGTATAATGACCTGCGTGAAGTTGCCCCCCCCCCCCAAATTTTCAGAATTTGAACATATTTTAATGCAAATCGTTGATGTTTGCTTGTGATTACTCGTTAGATTTTTCTCCGTTTGTTCATTACTGTTTATAAAAAAACAAAAAAAAAGTTGAGATTGATAACAGCTCGCCTTCTGAATTTCTCAAATTCAGTGTCCAAATCGTTTGCTCATTTATTTAATTGTGTCTATTTATTCGTCATTTTTTATAACGAAAAAGAAATTAAACGATGAGGAGTTATATAAACGTATCTGACTACTTAGTTTCTTCGCGCTATTCGTTTGTCGTCGTTTCTTTATTGCAAAAATGACCATAAACGTAATTGGGCAGACGCACTTAAGAGGTCTTTGGAAAAAAAAATTTCTGGCTAATAGATTGCTCATCGTTTACTCGTCACTGCTCATGCACTAATTTCGTCATTTTTTAGCTACAAAAATTGCCAGAAACGTTACTGGATGAGGATGACGCAGGCAAAATGCCTTCGAGAAACGATTTTGTCCTGGATAATCTATTGCTTGTCGTTTGTTCGTTGCTACTTGTGCATTCTTTTCGTTTGTTAGTGATTAAAATGACCAAAAACAAATTGCTCGTTTGTTTGGGCATAAGCTTATTGCTACATCTTCAGCGTACAAAAATCTCGCTAAATACAACTTTTAATAACCATTTCATTCATTCTGTGCCAAGTACAACAGTTAGCAACGAGGACATTGTTTTTTATGAAAATAATAAGCTCCCAATTATTTTTAAAAAAATGTCCTTAACACTTGTGACCTCCGAAAATATTTTGAATGCACCTAATAAAATTAAATGCATTGCTGCTGGAGGAGATGGTTTCTCTTTAAATATAATTAGAATGGTATAAGTCTGTTGTTTGGATGCAGTTACACATAATTGATTTCTCGCTTCAATCTAAAACAGTTCCCTCTTACTGAGAAAAGTGAACCCAAAACTTTAAATGATTTCAAGCCTATTAGTATTCTGCCAGTTTTTTTGAAAATATTAGAGGATAATTTATGATCAAGTAAAACATGTACAAATTAATGACCTGCTTCCTCATATAAAATCTCGTTTTCGTTATGGTAATAGTTACAGCTCAGTTGGTTATAAATGACTACTTAGCAGCTACAGATAAATCTAAAGTAACTACAGTGGTTATGCTGGATCTTACAAAGTTTCAACCATGAAATGCTTTTAGCAAAACTACACTATCTAAGCTTGACATCAAACATTATAGCACTTAGCTATTTGTTACAGAGAATGCAGAAAGTTAAGGTAACTTACAACTCAGATAAATTAGTTGTCAATTCGGGAGTTCCTTGAACCGACAGATTTTTCGAAAGTTGTAAAACACTGTAAACTACATTCATACGTGGATGACACATATTTGTTATAGCGTCCTACATTCGTTGAAGAACGTGACAAAAGTTAATGAAGATCTTTTAAATATATCCATATGGTTAGACAGACAGGGTTTAAAACTTAACTGTATTAAGACCATTGCTATAACTTTCAGATCTTCCAGGAATGCGTTTAAAGATAATCTTGTGCAACTATCTATAAACGGCGGGCGAAATCTGACTCGATAGCCATTTAACTTGTTAATTTGTCCAAAATTGAATAAACAGTGTCGTTTATGGCCCTTTCTAACCCAAAGAGATATATCGATTACAAAAAGTCGAAAACTCATGTATTTGTTTTTCGGCTGGTATGCCCAGGCATGAGCAAGCACTCTTTATGTGAAAATGAATAATTTCAGAGATGGGAGCTTCACCTCAGAGATCCTTAATTTCCGAAATCAACATCACAATGCTCATCTCAGATTCGTGGCTAATACTTTGCATATTCCTAGGCATATAACTACTCTCGTCTAATAATCTTCTTCATACTTAGCAACGAATTTGTATAATAAAGTTGCCCAGTTTTTTGTATTATTATCCTACTCTTCACCCCCAACTGAGTCACCTCCACCCACTCGCGTTTATGGTAATTTTTGAACTGAAAAAATGACTAACAAATGAGAATAATGCATAAGCAACGATGAGCAAACGAATACATGAAGAAACGTACTAATCAGGCACATTTAGATAATTTTTCACGTTTTAATTTTTTTCGTTGGAAAACGAGCACAGACATAATAAACGAGCGAATACTAGTAAATGAGCAAAGAATTTGGGCACTCAGGATTAAAGAATATCAATTTCTATAAACAGCGACGAACAAATGTAAGAAACTGATGTTGAGTTAGGAGTAAACGACGAGCAAACAATTCGCATTCATTAGGGGGTGGCAGCTTCGCGGAGGTTCCCACTAATCTGTTATCATCGTTATAAAGGATGAGTTGTATCGCCGTGAGTTAAACCTTGGATCACATAATTAGAGATTAGTAAAAGATCGCCAATCTTCATATGTTCTATTGTATGGTATCGGGTCAAGCTTGGTTCAAGTGACCAGTGAAAATTGGCAACCAGGAGCTGGTATTTCGCGAAAGCAAATGTATCATTTGTTCGTTTCTGTAAGTCTAGATTGTGTAATCTGTGTTTAATTTATTATTTTCTACATAAATTATTATTAATATACGATTTAAATATATTGAACCCTTAATTTAACCTCTAATATTTCAAAAAGAGAGGAGTGGAAAACATTAAAAAAATTATGTGTTCATTATAATAAAGTGTTTTTAAAGTGCTGATGAGGATGGCATGTTTAATGAAATATTTTGACATTTTTCAGCCTAAGAGCATATTCGCATGAAAGGACAATGTTAAAAATAGCTGATTTTTGGCCCTCGCGGAATGCATAAGATCCAGAGAAAATGGTTGGAAAAGGCTCAAAATTAATACGTCTTCGTGGTATCAAAAGGCTGGGGAAAATTCTATTTCACCCCCAAAGGCATAAAAGCAATCCCTAAAATTGCTTTGAATAATAGCTTATACTGAATGTGAAAATTATATTTATTTTATCATAACTATTCGGTATTGATTCAATAGAAATAACAAAAGGGTAAAAACTACCCCTATTCACACCCTATTCGGAGGGTGAAACGCCATACACAGCACCTGCTATTAAAAAAAATAGGTACCGAGGTGATTTAAAAAATTCGTGTTGCTGGAAGACACAATAAATGATCTTCCTTTGCATTCCATTCCATTTACATATTTAC
Source organism: Rutpela maculata (assembly GCA_936432065.2). Lineage (NCBI taxonomy): Eukaryota > Metazoa > Arthropoda > Insecta > Coleoptera > Cerambycidae > Rutpela > Rutpela maculata. The sequence continues at coordinate 56,188,371 of OW386286.2, read as the reverse complement.
TGTACCCTTTTCTCCAACAAATGAAGTTCTATAGCTTACCTAGAAGTAACTTTACATGGAATAATATAACAGAAAATAAACTAATATCTTTTTCAACCCCTTACAGTGATTAGCCATCTTTATGTCCTATCTATTAAATGCAGACATAAGAAACAATAGAAACCTTTCATTTTATTTTAATTTGCTCTGTATATATTCTGTACTAGATGCTGTTCTAACATCTTTAAATAACGGCAATTTTTCTTTATAGGGATACTAGTATTTGAAGCGGTGAATACGATTCTACCGCCTGACACACATAGTGTAGTGGTAGTGTAAATATAATCGTAGATGAAATGGAACACATCAAACAACAAGACATCAACCCTTCATTATATGTTATCTTTAAAAAATTCGTAAAGCAAAAGTAAGCACATGTACAAATGTAGGACCAGACACCCTTACACGTGCTAGTCAGTTGGGGCTATTGCTAATATTTCTAGAAGATGTCGAAACTACAAGATCTTTCATTGAGAAATAAAGAGGTGTTATCCATCTTGTTCTTCTTTTAGCGGGTCAACGAAGAGTCGCCGCACTCAGGCCCCGTGGCCCATTGTACTACCGCTACGATTTTATTGAATTCCCCCATTCAGGCCGGATTCTAACCCAAAGGCCAAAATCCTTCCTATAGGGGCATTCCTTATTTCCGCCAATACCGGAAAACCAATGCTGAAGTGTTTGTGCCTCAAGTTCATGAGACTAGGGCAGGAAGTAAGGACGTGGATGGAAGTCTCCTCCTCGTCCCCGCAGAGCCAGCAGTCGGGGTTGTCAACCACCCCTATAGTATGCATTTGTTTTTTGAAGGAGCCGTATCCAGTCAAGAGACTTACCACGATTCTGACCTGTGTCCTGCTTAGTCGCAGGATTCGTTCTGCTCGCTTCGGCAAGGGCCCTGAGATCAGGAGCTTCGCTTGCCGGAGTCCTGGGTAGGAGGCCCAGAAGTCAAAGAACTGGGACCGTGTCCAGTTCTCTACTGACTTCTTGGCACTTGATCTAGGGTAGCCGAGAGCAGGCTCCGGCAGGCCTCTGAGAGCCCCCTCTGGCCAGAGCATCTGTCCGCTCGTTACCCTCGATGTTGCTGTGTCCAGGCACCCAGAGAAGCTTGACCCAGTTGGATAAGCCAAGTTCACAGAGTGCGTGTTTACAATTTTGAACCAGTTTTGACTTGGTCCGGACTGATGCAAGGGCCTTGAGGGCCGCTTGACTATCGCTACCTATATTTGTGTGCTTGTTGGAATATTTCCTTCGAATATTCTCCTGTACGCAGACCAAAATAGCAAAGATCTCGGTCTGGAATATCGTGGCGAATTTGCCCAGGGCATAAGAAAGTTCAGCTCTGGGCCTTTCACCGTATATCCCCGCTCCAGCACTTTCCTCAAACCTCGATCCGTCTGTAAACCAGACGATATCGGCAGGCCCGAGTATGTCCTCGAGTGGGTTCCAGTCTTCCCTTTTGGGGATGACAACCTCAAAGGGTTCCGAGAAGGAGAAGGAAGGCACCGTATCATCACTCCTGGCCTCCAGAAGTTAGTGAATCCCTATCACGTCGGAAAGGACCCTCGTGTGCCCGAATTGTTCTCCTCCGGTTTTCCACTGACCACCGCACCTCGGCCTGTAGGCCGCTTTCCGAGCCTCGGCCTCAATCACCAAGTGAAGGGGCACGAGATCCAGAAGGACCTCCAGAGGTGCTATCCATCAGTTTTACTTACATCGGACGAGTAAACAAAACATTTTTCGGTTATTAGAAGGAAAAACATCCAATATCTGTTTCTTAAGAGTAGCAAGGCTGAATGTAAGCAAACAGACAGTTTGCTATGTGTGTTTTTCCAAGGGAATATTAATCGTCATAGTCTGAGAACAGTAGCAACGTAGAGAAGCATTGTGGCCTATTTATTGAAAATATAACGTACACCTTTCTGGATTGGGAGAAGGTCCTATTATTGAAAAAGAGTTTATTGAAAAAGTGGAAGAATTTGTGGTAAAAACTCTATAAATTAGAGGACACTCTGACGTGATAACGCAAGAATAAAAATAGGAACAATTGGTTACTTTTAACGTCATAATCGCCTTGGTATTACATTTCAAGTGTTCACTATGAAACCTTTATATGGAAAAACGCCAATATTAATGGTCCATTCTTGCCCAATACAGAAAAAAGTAGTTGGAAAATCACCAACGATAATACATTACTCCCAATTCAATGCATTTTGGAACAGGTTCCTAAGTGTTTAGATGGTTGTATATGTATGAAAAACATTAAAAAATTAATTAAACTTCTTCTATATAGTCTAGGAAATAGCGTGCAAATTTGACGACGAATGGTTACCGTCTGCCAGTCGGTAATCGAAGAGACCATATAAGTACAAAATGTTTTACTATCTGGAACTTTTTGATATGGTGGGGTATAGGGAGGGGGGGGGCATTTATTTTTAAATCGAATGATTATCGATATCTGTCCGCATAGGTAGTTAGTAGTATATGTACTTCACATACCCCAATTACGCTGGTAAAACGAAACTTCCGATCGGCGCGCGCGTTAACTTCAAATAGAAAAAAAAAATTTAGTTTCTATTTCCAGTTAACACGTTTCGTCTTCCAACGTAATTGGGGTATGTGAAGTACATATACTAACTACCTATGTGGACAGATATCGATAATCATTCGATTTCAAAATAAATGCCCCCCCTCCCTATCCCCCCACCATACCAAAAAGTTCCAGAGAGAAAAACATTTTGTACTTATATGGTTTCTTCGATTACCGACTGGCAGACGGTAACCATTCGTCGTCGAATTTGCATGCTATTTCCTAGAATAATATAATAAAATAAATTAATAAGAATTTGATCCATTTATTGTGATTATAAGATAAAATTACCTTAGAGATTACAGCGTAATTTCTTCTGAAGTTTTAATAAAAAAAAATGTTATATTGGATTATTAATTTTCAATGACAATAATCTGTTACTCCTAATTCAACGCATGTTTACAATTTTGAACCAGTTTTGACTTGGTCCGGACTGATGCAAGGGCCTTGAGGGCCGCTTGACTATCGCTACCTATATTTGTGTGCTTGTTGGAATATTTCCTTCGAATATTCTCCTGTACGCAGACCAAAATAGCAAAGATCTCGGTAACCATTCGTCGTCGAATTTGCATGCTATTTCCTAGAATAATATAATAAAATAAATTAATAAGAATTTGATCCATTTATTGTGATTATAAGATAAAATTACCTTAGAGATTACAGCGTAATTTCTTCTGAAGTTCTAATAAAAAAAAATGTTATATTGGATTATTAATTTTCAATGACAATAATGTGTTACTCCTAATTCAACGCATTTTGTAAACTGTTCCTAAGTCTTGGAAGTTGGAGCTAAATTGCAAACAAATATGCTCTAGGGCTGAAAATTGTCCAAATATTTCATTAAACATGCCATGTACATTAACACTTTAAAAACATTTAATTTCGGACAAAAGCACTTCACCAAAGTTTATATATTTTACTGTTTATTAAACTTTATTCTTTTTTAAATTGTACATTTTTACGTGTTTCTTTAAGACACCTAAAAACAAAATTTTTAACTAGATAAGTAGGTGTAGGAAACTATTGCACAGATCATTTTTTCCTTCCTTGCCTTGGTTGATTTATTTTCTTTCGAGTAAACCTCTTCCTAAACCTACCAATTTGCTCTCTTACATTTCTTTGCCTTCATAATTTCTTGTCTGTAAATGTTTCTACAAAATTACATCAATTTGATAAAATATTACTTCTAAGGACTTCACTGGTTATATATTTCTAATTTACTTATAATACAAACTTAAATTTTAATGGAACTATTACAAAATATTCCAAAATCTAAAGGTTTGACAAAGGAAACGAGTTATACAGTTAGTTAAAACTTTTACCCCCCTTACAGCGCGCCTATGAATAGAACAATTTTTTGAGTTTCTACAGTCTTTATCTATTTCTTTAATGCTCTACAAATTTGCTCTGTTATATTTTCTCGTATTTGTTATATTTCTCGAGCTACGAGCATTTTTTGAAACAAGTGCGAAAATTGGTGCCATTTTTTTTAAATATCGAGCTGCCGTTGAAAAATTTGATTTGGCGTCCATTATTTTCGTATTCAGCATGATCGATATGGGGGAAAAATTCCGGACACCAAAGTTTCTATAGAAGCTTTGGTGTGTGCCTTTGCCGGAAAAGGAGAATAGTAATAACTGCACGTGATCAGTACGTCCAACAGATCCCATTGACATTTAAATTTGGAGGGTGTGTGATTCAAAATAAGTCTTACAAAGCTTACCAATCAATGTTGCTCAATGGGATGTGCTGCTTGATACTATTGACAGTTCAATTCACCATTATCCTCCTTTCCCCGCTAAGATATAGTCTACATTATTGAATAAAATTTTCACGAAAATCCCGAAATTTGCATCTCTGTTTGTTTTGAAAATATTCTGCTTGAAAATTTCCCTAGAAATTTACCATTGGTTCCAAATGGCCCGTAGTTTATTGTGTTTCATGGTTTATGGGTATGCCAAATATTGCTAATATTAGTATTAATACTAGAAAAGGGTAGTAAGCAGCTTCCGGAATCACAGAAACACTTGAAAACTTCATTCGACTACTATTACTTGATACAAGTTTCGCCTGTCATGTTGACGTCATCTGGTGATGATAAAAATAGTATTCGAGTGTAGCGTTTAGTGTTTTGATGTTTGTACCAACTCTGTCCAGGACTACTACTAGATGACTAAACGGAAAATAGACATCATCGGTGGTCAAAGAACGTCAGTTTAGTCAATTTTCCATATATTTTTAGTCACCTTGTATATATGATCTACGTAATTGTTAGGGTATATTACAGAGTTTTTCTGATGTAACTATGATTGAAGTACATGTTTATCGCTTTGTGAGTTCTATTTTGTCTGTCCAACCTCTAACAATACATTTACATTAACGTTATGCTTTTATTTTTAGATTTTTGGAGAATATTTGCCGAAAATAAGCGATTTAGTAAATACCATATGGACCCCAGCGGAAGGTTCCCTTGCCATAAATGTGGAAAATCTTACAAACAGAAAACTCATCTGATTAGACACCTTAATTTTGAATGCGGTATTGAACCAAAGTTCACTTGTGTTTGTGGAAAAAAATTTAAACAAAAAAGTAATTATAATACGCACGTGAGAATGTTGCAACACTACTGATTAATTGTATTTATTGTTTGAGTTTCTTTGAGTGATACAAGAACTAAAGAGCGGAAAATGGCATCTATACTATATGCACTAGATTTTTTCATATGCATTCTACTGTTAATAATATGCTGAGAAATCGAAAAAAAAACAGTGTTAATTTATGAGAAAACCTATATATTATTTCACGCACCATACTGGGTTCAGTTCTAGGGATAGCGCAGATGATTGATATCAATAAAAAAAATGTTTTCCAACGACTGTTAAAAAAACACTGTACTTTTTTCATTATATTTAGTGCGTAAAACATGTTTATGGTTATACAGTGTGTCCCCGGATGGACCTAACTATACTTGTAATTTTCTTTATTTCGCATTTTAAGAGAAAAAGTCATTCTTCATAAAAAATTTTGCTTATCGTCAAAAGTCATTGGCCATACTCAGACTTTCAAAATACCATACAGGGTGGTTAGCAAATAAGGAAACGTGAATTTGTGCCAAGAGTAAAGTATTAGTTTTTTGAGAGGAATATAAAAATGTTACTGAAAGAGGTTGTTTCTAATGTTAATAGTAGTCCAGATATGAAATTTGATATATGGACTACGTATCTCAAAGTTGATATTTTTGCGAAAATTATGATTAAAATAATTTTATGATTTTAACGAGAGCACATAATTTATTGAATAAAATGATAACAATACTATTCTATGTGTTGTCCTCCTACTGCTACACATTTTTCCATATTTTTTCTAAATTTTTCATAAACTAAATGAATTGTATCCTAGTTTATGCCGGTTATTGCTTCTGATATTTTCTCTTTTAAAAGGTTTAAATTATCTTTTAAATCATGGGCATAAACTTTTTGCTTCAGATATCCACATAAAAAGAAATCAAGAAGGGAGCGTGCAGGCCATCTTATAGGACCAAACTGTCCTATCCAGCTTTCTTCTGTCCTGTTTTATATCATCCAGAGCAGGCATTAAAAAGTTTTCCAACATCTGTATGTAAGTGTTCTGATTTACGGTTGCGTCGAAAAAATATGGTCCAATAATTTTTTTATAACGTATCGCACACCAAACATTTACTTTTTTATATCGTTGACTTTTAATAATAATACGGAAATTTGGATTATCTTCCGACCAGTGCTTACAATTTTGGTAACTTACAACTCCATTCCTAGTAAATGTTGCCTCGTCGGAAAATAAAATCCTTCTGTAGTAAAATCTATCTAACATAATTTGTTCCTCTATTAACAAACTAAATGCTAAACGAAAGGCGTCACCCCCTCCTTCAAGCTTATGTAACCTTACTGGTTTGTATGGATGTATTTTATTATTTGTCAGAATTCTTTGCAAATGGCTCTTACTAACATTTAATTCTAATGATCTTTTTCTTAAAGATTTATTGGGTTCATTTCTTACAGAATCAATAGCAAGCAATGTAGCAGCATAATTTTCAACATGATTCCATTTCTGTTTTTTTATATCTTTCACATCCCCAGTGTTATCGAACTTTAAAATCAACTTTCGAACACAGTTCACTGAAACGTGCATATTTTCTATTGAAAATTCAATTGCATATTTGTACGATATTTCACCAATACCGTAACTTTTAACTAAATAAATTGTTGTTCTAGAGTCAACATTACTTAAAAAGTTCTCTGACAAGGACTTGATTTTTTATAAATAAATGTCAGTGTATGTTGTCATGGATACAACACATAGAATAGTTTTGTTATCATTTTGTTAAATAAATTATGTGCTTTCGTTAAATTCATAAAATTATTTTAATCATAATTTTCGCAAAAATATCAACTTTGAGATACGACGTTCATATTTCATATCTGGACTACTATTAGCATTAGAAACAACTGTTTCTTTCAGTAACATTTTTATATTCCTTTTAAAAACCAATACTTTACTCTTGGCACAAATTCACGTTTCCTTATTTTCTATGGCTAATGATTTTTCAGGATAAACAAAACTTTTTATGAAGAATGACTTTTTCTTTTAAAATGGAAATAAGGAAAATTATATGTATAGTTAGGTCCATCCGGGGACACGCTGTTTAGTGAAAAAAAAAATAAATAAAATGCGTTAAAAAAAATATTTCACTTTTGTTTAGAAACGTCAAATTATGAATTTTTGTTTTGACGTTTAAGTTAATTTCCAGTAAACCAATTTGTTTTATAATTGTCATTTCTACAACAATTTTGTTTTATTGCTATTTTATTGCATTTATAACATTGCAATAAAACAAAATAGTTGTATAACGTTAAAATTTTGCTTGTTGGGTTACTTCCACATCCAGTGGAAGTATAGTAATGACAAAATTTTTTTTAATATTTTTATTGTTCAAGTAGGCTTGGAATATCATGAAAGGTCGAGATTTTAAGTTTGAGTAAAAGAAAATTTCTGTCTGTCGGTCTGTCTGTCTATTTTTTTTTGTGCGCACGATTACTCTGGAACCGTTTAAGATATTGACTTGAAATTTGGTACACATATGTTTTTTAACGAGATCTGCAACCAGATTGTATTTTGATCTTTGAAGGGTTAGGGGGTAAATTGGGATTAATGGGGGTAAATAACAAACATAAACACACCACAGATAGTAGATATGTAAATTAAGCAGGTAAGAGTTCATAAAATTAGTATTTGGTATATACAATTGAAGCTAATTTCTCAAAAACAAATTTGACATTAGCCACCCCCCTTACTACCCCCACCCTATTAAAAAAGTGGGTGAAAAAAAATTGTGATTTAGTATGTTACAAGAACTAAAGGCCTCAATTTTTTTTTACTTCATCCGTATAATCATGTATAAATACCATTTTAATCCTTGAGGGGCCTTGATAAAATGGACAGCCTGTATATTGCTTGCAGTTTCGATATTCGAGTTGATTCTGTCATGAAACGGATTTTTATACAATCTTTTTTATTCTATGATGATTATTACAAATTTTTATAATACACTTATATGATTAAATCATATAGCTACAATAAGTTGCACTACTGGTAGAACAAAAAGCACAACTGGGAGATTTCAAATTAATAAATTGTGAAAAATTAGCCTTAGCGATAAAGTATTCCGAATGACAGCAGTTGAATTGTTTTTTTTTTCGGCGATAACATTTCACCTGAAATTTTATTGTTGATTCTTTTGTATTGTGACCTGCTGATTACGAAAAAAATATTTGTGCCCAAAAATTTCTTGTGCGTCAAAAGTTATATGTACTTTTTGACGCGCTTTCACGCAATTTCAACTTATCTGATTAATATATCTTGTACTAGTAATCGAATGGGAATTTTAAAAATACTGGCTCATTTAGAATAAAATTCTTAAAAAATATAGACCTGTCCGATATGTATTTGTCAATCCGCCATCTTGGAAAAAAATAGAAAACACCAAAAATGGTCGAAAGAATCGAAATTGAATATCTTTCTATAAAAAGGAGTCATTTCACCAAATTTTATTCCAAACGGGCCTGTATTTCTAAAATTCCCATCCGATTACTAGTACAAGATATATTAAGCAGATAAAGTGAAAATGCGCGAAAGAGCGTCAAAAAGTGCATATAATTTTTGACGCACAAAGAATTTTCGGGCATAAATATTTTTTTCGTAATCAGGAGGACACATAATACATAAAAATCAACAATCAAATTCCAGGTATGTACTACTTCTCTGAATTAAGTATACACATTGTGCAAAATGATTTACAAAATTGACAAAGAAAATATACAAGTTGTGGATTTTGATTTCACATTTAAAATGTATTTAATAATTTCATATAATAAGCAAATGCACGTTTTCCGCCCTTTGGTGACAACAAACTTTGTATAATTTTAGTTGACCGAAAATGTTATTATGTATTACTAAATATTTATTTAAGTAACAGTAACGAATATCTGTATGTCTGTTTACTATTAATTTTGTTTTTCTTTAATAAAGTCTTGTGTTATTAAAAATGCTTTTCAATTTATTACAGACAATAAAGTATTTACTCTTTGGCACCGTATTACTAATTTCAGAAATATATTTCTCATTCTTTTTAGGGCGCTTTTATTGTCACTGCGGGAAAAGCTACAAATTTCCAGAAAGCCTTTACAGACATCGTAATGAGTGTGGTGTAGAAAAACGACATCAGTGCCCCAAATGTGGATTAAAAACCCATAGGAAAGATAATTTGAAACGGCATATGGTCCTCCACGATATGTATAAATTTGCTTTTGATTCATCTGGATAGTACTTTAATATTTTAAATGTATGAACATGAGGTACACGTTGTACAGAAACTAGATTTTAATTTAAAAAGATTATCATATGATTTTTAATTTTTTTTATTTTATAGTAAATCCGCGAAAGAAGCATTTCTATATTGTGTGGAGGTTTACTAATTTATAGGGGGTGGCATCCACCCATTTTCAGGGGGTGACACTAAAAAAAAACATAAGTTACTTCCGAATCCACGTAGTGGAGTGGAAGTATAGTAATCTTTAAAAAAAAATTATTATTATTTTTTTCTTCAAATGGGTTTAGAATGTCATAAAACGTCGAGATTATAAGTTTGAACAAAAAAGCCAAAAAAATGTCTGTCTGTCGTTCTGTCTAACTTTTTTGTGCGCATGATTATTCTGAAACGGTTATGTTATTAATTTGTTACACTTATATATGCATTATAATGAGATCTAGAACTAGATTATATTTTGATCTTATTCCGTTGAAGGATTAGAGGTAAATCGGTAAAGCAAGGAAGTGTAAGAGTCTATAAAATTGGAATTAAGTGTATTTACGAGAAGCCAAGGTCTCAAATTTTTTTTTGGCATCACCCACTCCCACCATCACATCCATTAACTTATTATATTATTCTTTTCTTAGTGGAATTTTTTCATATTTTGAAAAATAAAGATACTTTATTAGTGGTGATTCTTACAACTTTGCTTATAAAACACCCTGTAGAACACCAAATCAAGTCATTTTTGGTATACTTGTTTTACAACACGCAGGACTCAATCCCCAAATACCATTCCAAAATTGTTGGTCCATTACACCTCTTGTTACATCTATCCTGGGACACACTGTATATTAATTTTTCCACCCCTCGGAGGTAAGAGCACCGAGTCGGGACCATATAAAAACTGAAAAAAGCCCTTTTACTATAAAAATCATCTATAAAAAAAAAATTACATATGACAATCTTTGTAAGTTTTGAATCTCTTTCAGCTGTAAGTACTGTACTACAAGGAGACCTGTACTCTTATTTTATCACTGTACATTCTGGAAGTATTTAAAATCAATTGTGTGAACAAATTAATAAAAAAATACTAATTAATAATTGAAATGTATCATTTATTTTTAAAAAACTTACAGTACGCCCATTTTTTCTATTGGACTTGAAGATGTTAGCAATTTTATATTGTTAATAAATTAATTTGGTCGTCTTTATTGTAGGTCTTCAAGATGTCTAACTCACTTCAATATATAATATGAACTTTTGAAGAAATATCAACCCAAAATTTAGAAAATCAGGGACAATTTCTAAAACAGTTTTCGGGTTTTTGGTTTTCGGATATTTAGTTAACATTTCACTCGAGTAGGACACAATTTACGTTTATTTTATTTACTCAGCCGCCTATCTTTCCAAAGAGTAGTCGGTCACGCTCGATTGCAACCTCTATTTTGTTTTATGTGCTTAATCGAAAATCCCAGTAATGTAGTTGCTCTGAGATTATAATAAAACGGTTCATGTAAAATATTGCAGTTAAGACGCTTCTGGCGATTACCCTGTATGGCTAAATTACAATGAGGAGTATTATACGATGCTTTTTTACATATGTACCTAATTAGAAATAGTAAATAATTACAAACATTAAAATAAGTGAACGGAAATAATCTCGATATACAGGGTGCATCACGGTTAGTGGCCTATTAGACGTTTTTAAAAAAAATACAAATAATCTGAAGCTGAAAATTTAGAAAGAGTGGTTTTCAGGGGTGCTCTATATAGTGAAAATAACGTCACGTATATGACACTTCCGGTTATTCCGGAAGTTGACATCAACTTCTTTATTTTAAACGACATAACTTATCTTTTTTGCCGGATTCGATATCTATTCATTATTTTAAGGTAACTTTCAGTATCATTCCCTATCTAAAAAACCTTCAGTTTTTGAGATATTTCGATTTTAATAAAATCTGATGCGAAAACCAACTCATAGTTGAAAATTAATAGCTTTCGCCATGGTAAATTCCGATAACCAATTTTTGTACCATATGTCTATGAGAGATGGAGCTTATGTGGGCTCAAACTACAAATGCCCCAAAATATACAGGAAATGAGATCCAATTTCGACAACTTCGGCCTACATTAAATCGCTTATTTCAAATGGAAGATATTATATTTTATAAACCTATTCGCTTCCCTATTTTATTACCTTTCAGCCTATATGTACATTCCCTATGGCGAAAATATACGGTTATTGGGTTATTTAAAGTTATTTAGAAAAATGGGTAAATTAACATCAATATCGACAATAGTGTGCCTTGAAAATACAGTAATTTACAATAATTTTGTAAAATAATCACAGTAGGTTTATTAAAGTTGCTTCAAGTTCGTCAGGAATGATACAGGTTCGATTTATTTGTTTTTATTCTCCATCTCTAAAAAGGCAAATCAAAAATAAGAAAGTTTACCCCATCCGGGGACACAAATTATTTTCTTATTTTGCAATTAAACTCCGTCATAATTGAAAACATTTTATCAAATAAAATTTTCGATAAAAATGTAAAAAAGTGGTTTTAATTTTTAGAATACCCTGTATAGTTTCTGTATAGTATCTTAAGTTTGACAACAATTTATGACTTTCTAAGCTGAGCAAAACTTTTTATAAAAAATGACTTTTTCTCGGCAAATCAGAAATAAGAAAGTTTACACGAATGCTGTACCCCCATCCGTTAACACACTGTATATTTGTTATAAATAAGATGATATTATTAATGAAAAATATATTAATAAGTTAGTATAAAAAAAACATAAAATATAACAATATAAATGGTATGTAGGTGGAAATAAAAGTACCAATAATTTTTTTCTACCTATGTACTATGTACCTCACCTACCTTTGACCTTCTTCCCTTTGCAGCGCTAAAAGAACCTTAAAAGTAATCAAAATATAAAAAAATAGTAGGTCAAATTATTTATTATAAAATGCTGTATGAAAAAGCCCCGATACATTTTCTTCATAAAATTAATAGAACAAAAGTTATTAACAATAATAGTTCTTCATCCCTTAAATTTTCATTAATTTTTGCTTATAACTTCTTAATTATCCAAGTTACAACAAAAAGTTGTAGGTAATAATATTGTCTACAAAATTTTTGTGGAAGTTATAGTTTTCAAGATAAAAAAAAATTATTTACACTCTTATTTTCAAGATGGCTTCCAAATGGGAGCACCCCCGATGCCGAAAACTCAAATTTAAACTTATGTTGGATCCCCCCTACATAATAAAAAAATAAAATCGCACCCTACCCAAAATGCACGTTTCATCTTTTTTTAACTCCGGATTGATTGGTAAATATAGATGCCGAGGAATTGGATTGAATTAGAAGGTTGTATAATTTCATCATTCAATTTGAAAATACTGTATGTTTCGCCCTGTAGTTGAAAACTTATATTGTTTGTTTTACTGCAGTTGAGTGCGAATTTATTTGCAAGGAACTAATCTGATATGCTCTCTAATAACGTGTGCCTTGTTTATTAAATTGTTTTTATTGTTGTAATGTATTATTATGCTCCTATCATCCGCAGATAATGAAAATGTTTCTTCTGTAAAATCTTGAACTATATCATCAAGAATAGATCCTTGTGGAACTCTACTCTTAGCCGTATCATAATCTGAACCATTGTTTGTATTACATTATTGTCTGCCTCGATTATTTCAGCACACATCTGTATTTAATAAGTAAATAGGTTTTGAACCAGTTATTTTCGTTTTCATGTATGCCATCATATCCCATTTTTTGAAGCAATATTTGGTGATTAATAAAATCGAATGCCTTGGATTAAGGTGGGCGGTGCCGTGAACGTAATTTGACAATTTCTCCTACATTCCTGAACCGATTGAAAACATTTTTTGATAGGCTTTTACAACTTTATAGAATGGTATTTAACCCTGTCAATGAACGTTCAATAAGGGGGTCTAGAGGGAAATGCCGAGATCACAATTTTTGACTTGAGAGCTGTGTTTGAACTATTTAGGAGGTAAACCTCGAGGTAAACATACCAAAAGTCCCCGAACGTAAGAGGTGCGGGGGGGGGGGGGGTAAGAAGAAGGTCCCGGTTTTTGGTTTTTCGCTCATATCTCGAAAACGATTAGCACTAATCAAAAAGTGGTTATATGCAAAATTAAAGCTGACTAAATTTTCTACAATACCTAATGTTTCTATTATTTTTTTTTTGTTAGCTGTTATGGTATCCTACGTTCGGGGACTTTTGGTATGTTTACCTCCTGGATAGTCCAAACACAACCCTCAAGTGTTTCCCTCTAGAACCCATTCATTGATAGGACTAACTAGGCTACTAAAAACTAAAGAAAGAAAAAAAAATTTACTTGTGCGAAAATCAAAAAATATATATTTTTGTAAAATTGTCATTAAAAATGACATTTTTAATTCTTTGATAGGTGAACTAAAAATCGACTTTTATAATGTTACGTGTTAAAAATACTTTTAACACTAGTGTCGAAAACACTTTTAACACTAGTGTTAAAAATAAAATGCTATCTATATACCATATAGTAATATGCATTCTTCTCAAGATAATAGAAAGCTGTATTGATAAGACTAGAAGAAATATATTACTTAGAAACAATACATATTTATTCAAATAGTTATAAATTATTTATTTAGATATCTGATGTCTGGAGCTTCATTCAAAAATGTTTTAATTTGTTCGCTAGTAAATATTTTCGATTTTTTTGGCCGATATCCTACACTTTTTACTTCCACGTCCAGTGGAAGTATAGTAACGACAAAAAAAATTTTAAAAATTTTTATTGTCCAAATAGGCTTAAAATGTCATGAAACGTCGAGATTTTAAGTTTGAGCGAAAAAAAATTTCTGTCTGTCCGTCGGTCTGTCTGTCTGTCGGTCTGTCGGTCTGTCGGTCTGTCGGTCTGTCTGTAACTTTTTTTGTGCGCACGTTTACTCTGAAACCGTTTAAGATATTGACTTGAAATTTGGTACACATATGTACTTTAACGAGATCTAGAACTAGATTATATTTTCATCTTGTTCCGTCGAAGGGTTGGGGGGTAAATTGGGGTAAATTTGGGGTAAATGGGTAAATCAAGCAGGTAGGAGTCCATGCAATTGGTATTTAGTATATACAAGAGAAGCTGAGGTCTCAAAAAAAATTTTGGCATTAGCCACCCCTATTACCACCCCCATCTCCTTATTAAAGGGGATGAAAAAAAAAATGTGATTTAGTGCATGTACAGGAACCAGAAACCTCAAAATATTTTTTTACTTCATCCACCCCCCACTACCACCCCCCTATCACCACCCCCACCCCACTACCGATGTGGGGTATCGTTTTATGGGTTTTTGGGGTAGAAGATTTCAAATATTATATATTATTAAAGTTCCATAAACAATTATTTTCACATACAAAGTTTTTTCGTTGTGAATGACTTGGATAGAGAATCTGGATGTGGAAGTAGTGATTCCTTGGGCAGCGGTTTCGTTTTAAAAACGCTATTAGCTTGTAATACTTGCTTACATCCACGTTGTTCTTGATTTGCAAATTAGCTTTTATCATAGATAAATTAGACCACACTGTTGACGCCTTTCATAACGTAGATTTTTCTTCGAAGTATGCCAAAAGTATATTTTCAGTGAACTTGTCTACTACTTTCTTCATTTCACATCATTCAATAAGTTTTTTATATGCTATACCATATTGTTGCCGCGATTTCTGGGGCAACAGATCTAAAGTTGCCCTATTTACGGCTTCTTTAACATCTGGTGGAATAATGAAATTACTTTCATTTCCCGTATTTTCTTCAAAATCCATTTTTGTAGCCACAAAATTTACGATATTTAAAGACAGCTTCAATTGTAGTTACTAATAAACACTAAACAACTTACAATTGTTTTACTTAGTTACCCTTTATCCAGTACCTGACTTGACATTTACACTTTATTGTCAGATATAATTGAAACGAACGGGTGGCTCAATGCCAACGCTTGCGACACGTAAGCGATAGATCGGGAGTTCAACCCCACAGACGGCATTTTTTTTGATAACAGTTTTACAAAAAATATTGTATAATACATTTGTTAAAAGTGATTTTAACACTTGTAACATAAATAACTATTTTTTGACTTTTAAATAGCCTAGTACCAACACGGCACCTCCACCCTTAATCATAGAAAATACCAAACGGTGGCCCTTTATCATACATTAATATTCTCTTACATATTAAAAGCTGCCTCCGTCGTATTACAATTTTCTCGAAAACCAAACTGATACTTATTAGAGTATAATCACTACTTAAGTAATATTAATAAATAATAATTCATTTTTCTACGATCGTTACTTTTTGCACTAGTGCAAAAAGTGACTACTTAAGTATTTAAGTAAGTTACTTTTTACACTACTTTGACGTTTGACAGTGACAATTTCTGGGCTGAATTTTCATTTGTCAGATTGATATTTAGTTATAGAACTGTTGAAAACGAGAAAAACTACCTAATTAGATCGAAGATACAATATTGTGTGTAACATGTGCAAAAAGTATATTTGTTGCACTTAGCATGATTGCAGCACTCGACTTCGTCTCGAGCTGCAAACTTCATGCTTTCGTGCAATAA
Source organism: Rutpela maculata (assembly GCA_936432065.2). Lineage (NCBI taxonomy): Eukaryota > Metazoa > Arthropoda > Insecta > Coleoptera > Cerambycidae > Rutpela > Rutpela maculata. The sequence continues at coordinate 56,172,260 of OW386286.2, read as the reverse complement.
ATATATGCTTTTTACACTTGTTGCACACATAACTGTTTTCAATGCGTATTTTGGCATTTTGGAAATGGCAATAAAGATGTACCTCTACAATTCATGGTAAGTATAACTTGTCTCGTTTCTATAAATAGAAATTTTAAGTTTAACAAAAATTATCATGTTTACAAAAAATTGTGTACACACAGACAATTTCCATTTAATATTTGAGTTCAACGTACTACAAAATAGATTTCTATACGAAAAAATTATTTTTCGATGACTATTAGATATATTTATCCAGTTATAACATACCTATTTGATTAAATCCAGTAGGTTTCCTCTGAAACAAGTGAAAGGCAAATTCAAACTTGACAAAAAGTCTCTCTGCTGAGGCTATAGCTATTTACAAAGCTTTAAGCTATATCGAAACATTAAATTCCAAAGGAACTATCATTCTGTCAGTTCTTACTGCCCTAAATAACACCCAATATTTTCCGTGCACGGTAAATCCATATATTTTCAAAATTAAACAAAATCGAACATCATCCAATCTAGGAGATACGTATCGTTCAAATCACATATATGCTTAAAACTCAAAGAAGTAGATATTTTGGCCAAGGCACCCACGTAGATCGTGAAATTTGCTTCACGGGTAATTATAATCTATGTAAAACAGAAGCGAGACTTAATTGGGAAGATCACTTGCAAAAATATGTGGTAAACAGCAGCTCTACATACTACATGATGCCATCTTTTATCCGAGAAAATATGTTACAATCGTTAATCGAATGAGATTGGCTTGTTATCCAACTCCCTTACATAATATCGAAGTTTTATCAATTCAACTAGGTAAATAGTGCGATATAGTATCACATTTTTTTGTTGTGTAAAATGTATGAACTAATTAGAAAAATAACCTCAACATGATGGCTCCTTTCAATATTCTTAATATATGTTCTCTGAACTCACAGCAAATCTATTAATCAATTTTTTTATACAAACAGATATTAATTTAAGTTTAGATTAGATTTGTGTCCCCATGTTCGACCTTGTGTGGTTCCACTCCTCTCCGTGGTCCTTTTTGTGTTGACTTGTTTTAAATGCCCTGAAAGACCCCCGAGCGAGAAACGTGGTTCCTGTTTTTTAACCTAACTTCATTCCCACTGCTGTTCATCGAAATATATACTTTCTTGTGTCAGGCTGTTTGTGCTTGATTTTTTTTTTAGGTGAAAAATACATAATTTAAATTATATTTTTGATAAAATACATTACTTAATACACTTGCGACTGGCTAGATGCTGACCCAAAGCAAAAATAAGTGAAAATAGGTATAATAATGTGTTCTATCAATGCGATTGAAGACCCGTTGCGATTAGTCAGTTAACAAATGAGCGCTAGACCTGAGTTTGCAATAAGTAACCACAGTTCATATTTCAGATAAAAGGCGTTACTATTGTCACTGTGGCAGAAGTTACACTACCCAATGTAATTTGACTAGACATTCTCATGAATGTGGAAGAGATAAACAGTTTAACTGTATCCACTGTGGTTATAGATGTCACAGGAAGGATCAACTTCGGAGCCATATAAAATTGAGACATGATAATTTGTTCCAGAAAATAGAGAGATATGTATGATCTTTGTATGTGGGAAATTAATTGTTTGCTTTGATTGCTAAGATACAATTTAAATTTGTGTAAAAGAATGAATAAATTTTGGTATTTTCAGTTATATTAGTTGTTTCTCTACCTGTACGCCCTGGAAATGCGACAATGCCAAGACACTATGAAACAGACTGAAATAGTGATTATGTATTTGGAGTGACATTTACCGTTGGAAACAACATTAATTTCATGTATATATTTCTTAAAAAATTATTATAGAACATATATTTTCTACGAACTTATTAGTCCACATATTGTGGTAACAAAAAAGTTCTGTATATATTTTTCAGTTTTCTTCCTCTACCTTCTCCCACCACCGATATCAAGTAGACAATTTTATGAGTTGGAAAGTTGTGTGCAAAATTTTATCAAAATACCTGAATCATTTTAAAGTAATAGTGGAACAAACAAACAGACGAAGAACAAATAATATAGTTTCTCGCCTTGTTAAATAAACCCGAAAATATCAGTAATTCTCAAAAAGAAATAATTACAAAAAATGCAGATTTATTTAGGCAGGCCATAGTTCAAGGCTAAATTCTTTGTATCAAAATATGAGGGTGTAACTACACATGCTTTAGTAAATTGTTGCTGTGGGAAAAGATACAGGGTGTCAAAATTGTATTTTTTTTTTCTTTTTGCAACATCTCAACTACCTCTTGGCTGATCTTCTCCCAATTTGGTAAGGAAACATTTTTTAAGCTAAGAAGCAATAATTTATGTATCACCTCATGCTAGCCCATGGAGGGCGCCTCATAAGTTATACCTGATGATGAATATTTTTTCTTTTTTTTTACGAAACGTTGTGGCACTTTTGACTAGAAAATCTCATGCAGGAGTCATTTCTACGTAAAAAAGGTACACTTGATTGAACTTGGTAATTCCAACCGTTTTCGAGAAAACTCACGCAAAGATTTCAAACATTTTTTGAAAACAAACTCAATTTGAAAAGGACAAATTGTATTTATTGAATAGTGTGCTTTGGTGACGTCTTAGTTCTGTCAAAATAATATCAAACTAATGAAATTGTACGTAAATGACAGAACTAAGACGTCACCAAAGCACACTTTCATTAAATACAATTTGTCCTTTTCAAATTATGTTTGTTTTCAAAGAATTTTTGAGATCTATGCGGCAGTTTCCTAGAAAACGGTTGGAATTATCAAGTTCTATCAAGTGACTCTTTTTACGTAGAAATGATTTCTGCATGAGATTTTCTAGTCAAAAGTGCCACTACGTTTCGTTAAAAAAAAAAGAAAAAAATATTCATCATCAGATATAGCTCATGAGGCGCCCTTCATAGGTTAACGTGATGTTATACATAAATTATTGTTTCTTAACTTAAAAAATATTTCCTTTCCAAACTGGGAGAAGATCGGTCAAGAGATAGTTGGGATATTGCAAAAAAAAAATTACAATTTTGACACGGCAACAATTTGCTAAAGCATGTCTCATATTTTGGTCCAAAGAATCTACCCTTGAACTATGGCCTATTATTATTGGTCCACCCTGTATATATTTTGAAAATTTGGTTGTCATCTTGGATTCGCCATATTGAATGTCTCTAAAAGATTCAAGGAAAATGTTCAGTCACTTTTAAAAGCCGAATATGATTTTGGACCCTATTTTGTTCCGTCATCTTGGATCTACCACATTTGACTTGTTGGTAGGTGACTATTTAATTTTTTCTTACACACTCTATTAAATTATGTGTAAGAAGGCCTCATCTCTTAAATATGAATCAGGATGTAGCCGATAGCACAGTAACTAAAGGTTTTAACTTCGGAATAGTGTCATATACTCCAGTCAATAAAGGAGGTGTAGAGTGCGTGACCTAAGCAATTCCTTCAGAAAACTGTTCAGGGTGCTTAGGGAGTGAACATACTGAAAGTTCTGACGTTTAGGAGGTGGGCCGGAGGGGGGGGGGGGGGCACAAAGAAAGTTCCACTTTTGGTTTTTCGTTTATATCTCGAAAACGGTGCGTCGCAGGGAAAATTTTATAATTTTATACCAAATGAAAGCTCATGAAATTCTCTACAACTTTCAATTCATATATTTTTTTCGAATTCGCAACCGTTTTCGAGCTACACGTTTCGGAAAAGTGAAAATTTTCGAAAAACAGATTTTTTCCTGAAAAATAGAAAATTGTATTTTAAAGATGATAGAAAAAAGTAGAACCTCCCCTCCGGTGCTTATAATTGGCACCAGGGTGTCTCTCCTACGTGTTTCCTTCCCCACTCTTGAGGGGGCAGCTCATTCCCGAGCCACTGCTGCACTTGGTGGTAGGTGCGCCGGGAATGCTGTTTAGTTGCGCTCTTAGTTGGTGGGAGGGAGCTGATGTCAGGCTTAATATTGCCACTGACCTCATGAACAACTGGAAGCGGTACTGGTTGTGGGATGCCTGTCTTGTAGGTACTCCATACCATTTGAGGAAGCAAATATTCCCAGCCTCTTCAACCTCGCCTTGAGTGGTGGAGGAGTTGTAAAAGATCACTGCCGCTTCCTTGATGATTTCTGACTCAAGTACAATTTTGAGAAGCCCATCTTGCTTTTCCTTAATCTGTTTTTCGAAAATTTTCACTTTTCCGGAACGTGTAGCTCGAAAACGGCCGCGAATTCGAAAAAGTATTTAAAATGAAAGTTGTAGAGAATTTCATGAGCTTTCATTTTGTATAAGACAATTTTTCCCTACGACGCACCATTTTAGAAATATAAGCGAAAAAATTAAAAGTGGGACTTTCTTTGTGCCCCCCCCCCCCCCTCCAGCTCACCTCCTAGACGTCAGGACTTTCAGTATGTTCACTCCCTAAACACCCTGAACAACTTTCTAAAGTAATCGCTTAGGTCCCTGCTCACGCACTCTACACCACCCTTTAGGTCATTCGTTCACTGGACTAATATGAAACTTATTAGTAAATGCATCAAAGAAAAGTTTCTATATTATGCGGCGGCTTGCTAATTTACCACCTGGATGCCTGGATACCACCCCTTTTCAAGGCGTAATACTTAAAAATAAAAACAAAAACATTGGCTCCGAAAAAGAATCAAATTTTGGGAAGAAAAGGCTCCATGAAATTTTTGATATAAATAGGTAGTTATAGCGAGTTGAAAATTGTGATTTTAGCTTAAGAACTTTAAGTATCACAAAATGGTTTTTGTCAAATGACTTAAAGTATTACATTTAGCGAAAGCATTGTCCATTGTCATCATTAAAAAAAAATATTCAATATACAGTTAATATATAAAATAATCTAGATTTGTGCGTTTGAAACATTTTCTTTGGAAAAATTTCCCATTTGCCATATTGAAGTCGCCATTTTGATTTTTTTTAATTTTGACTTCAGATTTGAAAAACTCGATACCTTTTACTATAACAACTGCCAATCAAAAAAATTATGATTACATACATTCCTAAATTTTACATATTTTTACCTCTAGGTACTGTCCTATGATTAAAGGTGACCCAACAAAACACAAATATATCCCAATAATGCCATTTTTACATTTTCTCTGATAACTTCATTTCTATGGATCAAAAGGCAAAATCGCTTATAGAAAGGATGATAATACAGTGCGTCCACAGTGTGACTCACTTAAAATGAAGATACCCTTATAACTTTTTCATTTTGTTTCCGATGGTAATATGCTGAAAAAAATTAAACATTTTGAATGTTAGACATTCTAAAAAATGCATCCGATCGGCGCCACAAACGTACAAACACCAAAATTTGATTTGATTATTGATGGGGGATATCTCATACATAAGCTCATCTGACAAAGGGGGTTCTCAGTTTCCGCAATTTGTGGTGGCTACGTAAAATTCATCGTTCGTAAGATTAAAAATCAGTATGATTTTTAATCTTTTTCCTCATATATTGGTACCGCAGGTAGCTTTGCCTTTATAGCAGGTGAATGATTTTCTGGCCATAGATCATAATTTGTTCTATACTTGAGTAAAATTTGATTCAAATCGGAAACAAAATGAAAAAGTTATAAGGGTATCTTCATTTTAAGTGAGTCACACTGTATATTTAGGGAAATGTCCAGATTTCGACAAAATATTACGTTAGTAAATACGTCCAGTGTTGTAAAATAAAGATTGTTTTGTGACTGTGATTTATTAGCAGACCACGGTAAACTGCTTTGATAGAAATATTCAAGGTACACAATTGATTTTTTTTTATTAATTATCGATTTTCCCTGGCGAATTTCTCGTAAAATATAACACATAGGAAGAAAATGAATATAAACATTCTTGTGGGAGATTTAATTACGTTTAATTTTGCATAGACTACCTTTTTTCGTATGACGCATCGTTTCCGAGTTATAAGCGAAGAATCGAAAAAAGGAACTTTCCACACCCCTCTCCTACTGAAGCGGCAGGGCTAGGGGCGGGGACTTTTAGTATGTTTACCTCCTGACTACCCCTAACACATTCCTGAAGAGAAAAATTCTCCTCTCCAAAATGTTCTCTACAACTCTTTCATTGACTGGACTATTGGCGTAGTAGGTCTTCCGTGAATTTGGCCGATCGTTCTTTAATGAACTTTTTGGCCTGTCCTGTCGTGGGAAATTCTTCCACCACTCTGGAGATTTATTTTGCACAGTTCATTGCCTTATTATTTCCTTTGCACACCACTGTATAGCGGCCACTTCAGCCTGAAATATTGTGGCGTGTATTCCTAGACTTATGGGGATTTTCGTTTTCGAAGTTATCTCCGTAACTCTGTCATGGAGCCGTCCGTATACCAGATCGTTTGCGCCGATATTGGAGGACCGTTTTTCAAGTCCTCTCTGTCTGGTATTTTGATTTGAAAATGTTTATAGAAGTTATTCTTTGGGACCATAGTGTCCTTGGGCATTCTCAAAATGGGATCTGCCTTCAACTCTGAGTATAACTTTTGGTGCTCTGTTCCCCTGTTGTTGCCTTATGGGCGTTGTTCCTTGCATTAACCTGTGTACCGCTGAACGAGCTTCCCCTTGGATAAATATGTGTAGTGATGTCTGGTCTAAAAGGACTTCCAATGCAGCCGTGAGAGTATAATCTGCAAAATCTGAGTAAATACATCAATATTTAAGGGTAGCGCCGAACCTTTGAAGTGAAGAAAATGCCTTGGAAAAAATCAATAGTTATTCACGTGTTTTGGTGGCTGAAACTGTGATTTTCCGATGTGTTTATACTGAACTCTAAAAATGCTTGGCTTAGGTGTATAAAACCTGATAATTTTTAATATCATTATATTTAAACCACTTAAAACTTAAGTAGCGCACTGCGCAGTGTATAATTAAACCTCATCGATAACTCTGATTTTAGAGAATGATTATTCTGTGCAAAAGTTAATTCCATCACAGGTTTATCTAGTTATTTAAAATCACACCAGTAAATGATGATAAAATGTAATTTACTATAGACAAATAGCATAAACAATTTGTATTTCACTTCTCTGTTTTATTTACCTCTTGTTTGTATTCATTTTTATTTTTTAGCTTGGGAACGAATATCGAAAAAGAAGATTCGCTGCAACGGATGCGGAAGGTGCTTTTCTAGGTTGGACAATCTAAAACGGCACCAAAAGCAGTCATGTACTTTTCATGGATTTGATGGGCCCATAATTTTTAGCCCATCTTCATTTACTATTTTCAAAAAACTTTGACCATTATTGAAATAACAGACTTTGATTAATTTCCAGTATATTTATTTACTATTATTTTTTGTACGTATGTACAGGGTGATTCAAACTCGATGTTTCAGCCCTACTGTTTCGAAAATATGGCAGTTAGCCAATAAAAAAAATCTCTGCCCAAGAAATCACTACTTGGGTAGCTGATGCCGAAAAAATATTTGAGACCTTTAATTCTTGTACACGCTAAACCACAATTTTATTTTTTTACCCCCTTTAATAATGTGGTGGAGATAGTAATGGGGGCAGTAGTGGGGTGGCTGATGTCAAAAGAAATTTTGAGGCCTTTGGTTCTTCTACACGCACTATATCACAATTTAATTTTTTTCAGTCCTTTCAATAATGGGGAGGAGGTAATGGGGATGGCTGATGCCAAAAAAGAAATATGAATCCTTTGGTTTCTTGTACATACACTATTTGATTTTGTTACCTTTTTACTCTTTTACCTGGTTTCCCTTTTTAATAATGTTGTTTGAAGGGAGGGGGGGGGGGTGATGGAGGTGGTAGTGGGCGTATTTGATGTCAAAGCAAATTTTGAGTCCTTTGGGTCCTGTATACATACTAAATCTTAATTTTATGGACTCTTATTTTTTTACTTTACATATTTGTCCCCATTTACCCCCCATCTTTTCAACGGAATAAGATAAAAAAATATAATCTAATTTCAGATTTCACTAAAATACATACCAAATTTTAAGTCAATATCATGAACCATTCCAGAGTAATCATGCGCACAAAGAAAGGTTACAGACAGACCGACAGTCAGACAGAATTTGTTTTTCTCAAACTTAAAATCTCGAAGTTTCATGACATTCTGAGCCTATTGGAACAAAAAAAAAATATTTTTTTTTTTACCAATCCGTGATATAGTTTTCAAGGCGAAAATCCTAATATCTTTCTTTCCTGTTTCTGCCAGTTAAGATGTAAGTAGATGAGTTAAAATAATTATGAACCAATCTTCACTCAGGATTGACAACCACGATTATACAGGAAAATAATTTTATTCTGTATATATAAATAATAAGAAAACTTCCTATGAACATGGTAACCGGAAATGCTTTCTTCAATAGCCACGGCGCTATGCGTCGTGGATGTCTGACTGGCTCCGAGCATGAGTGCCAAAGAAATCCTGGTGTAATGAATAATTTATAATAAAGTCTTTTTAAATTGAACTGGAAGGGAAATGCTTTCTAAATGAGTTAGTGGCTAAATGTGGTTTTTACTGAATAAATTGAAAACGCTATTAATGTTTATTGTTTTACAGTATTAACTTCATCAAATTTAATTTTAAAACAGGCAAATGATGAGCAGATAACGTTTCTTTCTGATCGTAAAAAACCGCTGCCCAAGGAATCAATACTTCCACATCCAGATTTTCTATCCAAGTCTCTCACAACGAAAACATTTTGTATGTGGAAATAACTGTTTATAGAACTTTAATAATATAATATTTGAAATCGTCTACCTCAAAAACCCATAAAACGATATCCCACATCGGTAGTCTCTAGGTGATAGGGGGTCGTAGTGGGGGTGGATGAAGTAAAAAAATATTTTGAGATTTTTGGTTCTTGTACACACACTCACATTTTTTTTTTCATCCCCTTTAATAATGGAGTGGGGGTGGTAATGGAGGTGGCTAATGCCAAAATTTTTTTTGAGACCTTAGATTGTCTTGTATATACTAAAAATAACAATTTTATGGACTTTTACTTGCCTAATTTACCTATTTACCCCCAATTTACCCCCCAACCCTTCGACGGAATAAAATGAAAATATAATCTAGTTCCAGATCCCGTTAAAGTACATGTGTGTACCAAAGGACCCCGCAATAATCTTATGGAAATTGGGTTTCGGTCAAATCGTCTGAATTTTGGATACGTTTTAGGTTTCGTTATCCCAAGCAAAAGTCTCAATGGGCACAAAGCTCGAAAATCAATACTTTGGCTGCTACGGAGCTTGAAAGCTCCAAAGCTCCACCACAGATTTATTTATTTATTACCGGCGCCGTAGCTCAATCGGTTAAGGCGTATTGAGTGGCGAATATGCTGATCGACTGTCTACCGCGTTCTGGGTTCGACCCCCAACACCGGTGGGTGTGGATGTATGTCTGCGTTTTTCCAAATATGTAACCCCTTTCCGCACAGCCTTGGCTTTGGATTTGGGGGTTGTCTACTATCTGTGGTGTGTTTATGTTTATGTGTTTATTCGTGCAGTCTTTATAGATTTTTAAATAACTTATTTTTTTCGATTTTAAGGTCTAGGTTTATGTTTTTGAGGCTGCTGAATTCAAATCCGATGTCAAATTGTCCAAATTGATACTTGACAGCTGTCAATTAGCTGTCAAAGTGCCGTAACAAAGTGCAAATCTTATTTTTATGTTATGAGTTTATGCTGTTTAGGTAACTCAGTTCATGTATGATGTGAATACAATAATTCGACAATTGGCAGCTGTCAACAGGCTGTCAGCTAGCTGTCAAAGTGCAATAACAAAGTGCAAATCTTATTTTTTTTGTTAGGTAACTCAGTTACCTAAAGAGCATAAAGTCATAACAAAAAAATAAGATTTGCACTTTGTTATTGCACTTTGACAGCTAGCTGACAGCCTGTTGACAGCTGCCAATTGTCGAATTATTGTATTCAGATCATACATAAACTGAGTTACCTAAACAGCATAAACTCATAACATAAAAATAAGATTTGCACTTTGTTAAGTCACTTTGACAGCTAATTGACAGCTGTCAAGTGTCAATTTAGAGCATTTGACATCGGATTTGGATTCAGCAACCTCAAAAACATAAACCTAGACATTAAAATCGAAAAAATAAGTTATTTAAAAATCTATAAAGACTGCACGAATAAATAAATCTGTGGTTTAGCTTTGGAGATTTCAAGCTCCGTAGCAGCCAAAGTATTGATTTTCGAGCTCTGTACCCATTGAGACTTTTGCTTGGGATGACGAAACATATCCAAAATTCAGACGATTTGACCGAAACCCAATTTCCATAAGATTATTGCGGGGTCCTTTCAAGTCAATATCTTAAACGGTTCCAGAGTAATCGTGCGTACAAGAAAAGTTACAGACAGAGAGAATTTTTTTTTTTTCGCTCAAACTTAAAATCTCGACGTTTCATGATATTCTAAGCCAACAATAAAAATTTTCAAAAATTTTTTTGTCGTTACTATACCTCCACTGGATGTGGAAGTAAAAGAATACTTTGAGGCTCAAAATGTTCATCAAAAACAGTAGTTTCAAAAATTCAATATGACGGCCTCGATATGACGACTAGATTCAGGACAGCCACAAAAAAAATGAAACTTAACATAAATTACAAAGTAATTTTATTTACGAAAAATCTGAAAATGATCACAAAATTTATTCTTGGATGGGGGAGTAGAATCCAAAATAGAAATACCAATTGAAATTGAAAGGGAATCAAATTTTGAAAAAAAAATGGTCTACGCATTTTCTCACATAAATTGACAGTTTTTAAGTTATAGTGACTTGAAGATTGCAATTTTAGCTTGAGGATGCAGGTATCTCAAAACGGTTTTCGTCGAATAACTGAAAAAATTGGATAAATGTTTTTTTTTAACTTCTGTAAGATGAATAGTTTCGAAAATTTGGAAGATTAAACATGCTGTCTGAACATTTATAATTTCAAATATCTCATGTGCATAATGGGATATGCACATCTCCGAAAGTAATAGTCCTACAGAAATTAAAAGGAAATCAAATTCATCCATGGCTTAACTTTCTAGTCTCTAGCATTTTTTGGTCAAATATGACAGTGTGTCTTTAAGGCGACTTTTAGTCAAGTTTCCAGTATGGTTAGATTTTATTTTCTATACCACATTTTTAACGCTTCTTGTGAAACACGAAAGTAGTCAAAATCGGTTATGGCTAAGCTAGTTCTACTGGTCCAGTGGTCGTCATCCTAGTCTGCAAATTGTTGATTTCAGAGATTTTTACGAACTAAGGCATTGTGTAGAAAATCTAAATACCTTACTTTCGTAAATGATCCTACCGAAAATTAAGTCACTGGTCAGTGATCTTGGTCGGATATTGGATGAATGATGTGTTGAGTTTCAATCACCCTGTATAAAATTCTTAATCATTTTAATTACTCCAGCTGGATACATGGTTTGAAATAAATAATAACACTTACTACTGCTTGTTATTTGTTATTTCCGTCCACAATTTTGATAGAAACTTAGAGTATATAGGGTGCTTTCCAATATGTGGTAATAAACGATAAAGTTTATATGACTATCTATCGAAACTATGCCATTACCGAGGGATGTTAGATTTTAGTTTTTTATTAATTTATTTTTTATCTCTGTTAGCATGACCTCTAATAATCATAGATACGTTGCAGTATACGCGATTGATAGTGAAGTTAACGGCTGTACAAATTTTATTGAAACTGTTTCCTTTATCATGGTATACTAAATCCAATATAAGATAAGAAGTCGACTTTTGCGTTAATAAAAATAAGAAAATGCCATATTCAAGAGCTGATAACTCACGTAAAACGCAACCAAAGTGCTTTAGTTTTGGACTAGAGTTAAAGGTCTCGTTTTTAAGCACAAAATAGAAAAAGAGTCAGCTCTGCATAAAACAGCACCTTACAGGAAGTCAATAATAAATGGACACATGAACACTGCCAGATATTTGTTTGGGGTTGGCTGCAAGTCTCAATGTGAAGGCGATGGTATATGTACCAGCAATACATGAACCAAACGGTTTGCTTGTACAAGCAATGCAAGGCGGGTATAAATTTAATTTCTTAATGTCTAGACTATGTATAGGAGTTAATAAATTATTTTTCTCGTGCGTGGTATCACTGACTGTATTTTTTCTCAACATTTACGCAATGTTTCCATTTTTAAATCTATGTTTATGTTTGACAAACATATTTTTAAAACTGAATATTTAACGTAAACAGCACATAAAATATTTTCTAATAATCCTTTGAGAGAGTAAGCAGATTCGGTTTTCCAAACGTCAGCAATATTTGTTTCCTCGGAATTGGCTCAAGCGATATCTATGAAGTCTTTCTCAAGTTGCAAAGTGTAAATCGGCGGTGGCCCCATAATAATTTTATCAAGCTACGTCTAGTATAAGGTGAGCAAAAACTGAAGTATTTGGCGAAGCCGCAAGTGGTGATTTAGTTTTATTAAAGTACCCCGCAGAAAATACATGGAAATTTACTTTTAGTTGAAATTTTTCGTAGTTCTGGGGAAAGATAGTTTAGAATATGGTGATTAAAAGTTGTAATGGTCATGACCCATGAAACCTCATATTTTCGGCTCTAGAGGGTTCTAAACACGAAAATAAATGTGATAAAATGCTATGTAATTTTATTAATTGAAATAAATAATGGTGTCTGTATTTATATTTTTGTGCATGTGAGTGTGTTTGAGAGTGTATTTCTGTATGTATATGAGGAATTCCACAATTTTTTTTTGAAAAAAGTCGATTTTTTGTACTCGACTTTTTTGATCGAATAAAAAAAATGGTAGAATTTTTCATATACATACACACACACACACACACACACACACACACACACAGACGCAATCACAAATACAAACACCATTATTTATTTCAATTTTTAATATTACATAATATTTTATCACATTTATTTTCGTGTCGAGAACCCGTTAGACAGACACGGAACTAGAAGTACAAAACTGGGTGGGCCCAGCCCAAAACTGGGCCCGCGAGGAGGAGCCCAACATTTTTTTTTTGGTGAGCTTCGGTGTAACTACATTTCAAAATTTTAAAATACATCACTTACCAAATGTAAAAGTATTCTAAGGATATTGTGGGCACAAACATGGAATTAACTGTATATTACTGAGTAGACCGAGGCTGGGCTAGAGGATAGAGGTTCAAACAACTTCACACAATCTTATCTATTTATCTTAGAAGATTTACTCAGTTCGTGCGGAACAATTAAATTTTTAATTTATCAGGGATAAGGGTGGGCACAAGGGTGGGCTAACGTAGTTTTGGGCCCACCCTGTCCCCACCGAAGTTCCATGCCTGCCTCTAGACTTTTAATCGCCATATCCCTTTTCCCAGAATAACGAAAAATTTCGACCAAAAGTAAATTTGCATGGATTTTGGGCTGGGTCCAAATTTAAATGAATCTGATGTAAAAAGTTAAGAATTCAAGATGGAGAAATCAATATAGCTGCGATACTTGCAATATTTTTGCAGATTTACATGGAATTGAACTCATAGTGATTTCAGGATTCTTTCATTCCGAGCCTGATGTTAAAGCTTGAAAATAAAAAAGCAACTAAAAAGGATGAAGAAAAATTTTTAAAAAATTGAACCACCTTCAAAAGGGTGTCGGTATATGAATTATCAAATAAAATATCACCGTCGTCCAGTTAATTGTGTTGAATATCGATATTGATAATAAGATACATGAATGAAACCCTTATGTAGCGAAAATAGCATGATAGGATCTCTAAATAACAATAAAACCCCACCTCATAAGATACACGAATGAAACGATCTTGTAGCGAAAATAGCACGATAGAAAACCTAGGGTTGTCATATCCTAGCCGGGATTTAAATGTTTTTACATCATAACATATAAGAATGAAATTTCTATATATAAAAGCCAGTTAGACGAATAAAAAAACAGATAGATAGGGGAGGGAGGCTAGCGATCTACAATTAAATTAAAAGACTTTTTTCGCTACCCGCTACAGCGTTTTCGCGCCACATGAAATCAGAGTTTACGTTTAAAAAATGCTGCAGTGTAGGCGCCGCATCCAGCCGCGAGGAAAAGTCATTTAATTAGTTGTAGATCGCCAAACCTCCCCCCCCCCCCCCCCCTCAGTCTTTTGCAAATGTCTAAGAAACTCAGTCCTTTTATTCGCCAAGCTGGTTTTTATCGCTACATAAAAATTTAATTCGTTTATCTTAAGGTAAGGTATGTATACAACTTCTTTTAATTGCGTCCAACCGCAGCGTCCAACTGCAGCGTGTGTCCGCCGCGTCCAGACGCTGGGTGAGGTGGCATCTATACAGCCAGGAATTAGTTGTCAGTGAACGCCGATCAACAGAACACCGAAAATATGCCTTTTTGTAAATATCAGAGGCAATTACTTCTCCTTTTTCAGATGGAAGAAGAGGAAATGTTGGAGATGTTGTCACTCTGTAATACTCAAAATGAAGTTTCAGATATATACAGAAGTCGTGAGACGTATGAATATCAAGAAATCTTGTTTAAATCTATTCTGACAGATAATGGCACCAAATTTCGTGAATTTTTTAGAGTAACAAAAGATTAAACTTTCTCATTATGAATCAATCACCTTTGGAGAACACCTCCGAAACGCATGCGTTCAGCTGCAATATTTCTTTGAAAGTGCTGCGGTCATAAGAAATAAAGACGTTGCTTGTCTGTGCAATATGGATGCTACTACCATTGAAATATATTAACGAAGTAATGCATCTTGACGCTGCAGTCGGATGCTGCAGCCGGACGCAATTTAAAAACGTTGTGTACACGCCTTACCTTAAGGGTGTAAATTTGAGGTAAAAATGGGTGTATATATTTAAGGACCACGCTAGGATATAACAGCTTTATGTTTTTTAGAACTCCTATCGTGCTAGAAGATGGTATCATTCATATATATTATGAGATAGTAGTATGCAGCCGTCGCGCCGCTCAGTCTATGAGGTTGGTTAAAGATAAACTAATAATAAATTTAAACGTGTTTTTAACTGATTTCAATATCAAAATTCTAAGCCTATTTCAATAAAAATTTTTAAAAATTTTTTTGTCGTTACTATACTTCCATTGGATGTGGAAGTAATTAGGTAATAAGGTTCAACAACTAGGTGATTGTGAAATTTTATTTCATATTTTTTTGAAGGTGGTTCAATTTTTTTTTTCAAAAATTATTTTCATGTTCACATTTGTCCCAAACATAAAAATGAAGAGAACTCTATGACTAACATTTTAGAAATCACCGTTTTACCACAGATTTTTAAAAAGTTTTTTTTTTTTAGGATGGGTACGAATATCTAAAGAAACGTATTGTTGCAATGGATGTGGAAGATTGTTTTCCAGATTATTTAATTTAAAACGACACAGGAGTAGACAAACTTGTGCAAAAAGTTAACTCATCATGGAACAATTTGCATTTTAAACTGAAATTAATAAGTTTACAACAAAAATTGTTACATATAACTTGTGATTCATTAACAAAAAATATTTTTTTTAGTACAAATAATATAGAGTGCAATATTGTTAAATAGATATTTAGAACCACTGACGGTAAATATAAAATATTTGTTAATATTTAAGATTTATTATTTCTACCAACAGTATCAATTGCACATTCCCCTGAGTGTGTGTTTTATTTTCGCTCAGCTCACCAGCGTTCAGTTTTGTTGACTAAGTTACTTTTAATTTTATTGGTAAAATCTACAAGAAATTTACTTCATTTGGCCATAGCTTTTTGAACTTTTATTGAGTCCTAAAAGTGCTATTGAAAATTGCCAAACGTCATCGTTTGCTGGTCTGTACATACATACCGAAACGCTTCACAGGTAGCAATCCTTAACGGATCTATCTAAATTTTTTTAAATCGAGTTTACTAACAAAATTCAACCTTATTGCATTTCATAATGATCTGTCTAGTAGATTAATTATTATAAATAATTATTTAACACCGCCACGAGTTTTCGTGAACCGCTTCACTCGTTATCAGCGTCTATTGGATAAATAAAACAGTTATTTTTTCGTTTAACTCTCTCTAACTCAGAAACGGAGCAATGAATTGATCTCAAATTTTTACCGTGTTATTATTATTGTTAACAACATGTGTGAATATGAAGGTCAGATTTTAATAAGTGTAGAAAATATGATTTGTTTTGGAGGGCTATGTATATTAAAAGTGAGAATTTACGAAGGTAAGAATAGCAAGCAAGAAACGTTTTTATCTTTTGAAATAGATACCAGGTGTATTGGTAAGAAATAAAGATGAGGGGTGCTGGAAACTTTTTATTTGAAACTTTTAAAGTATTAGCAGTTTTTATTGATTTTTATAATAAGGATGCTCAAATCTGAGGATCTAAACAAGAATGTTTTTGTTTATTGAAATTTGACGATTAGAAACTCAATATTGCAACGAATTTAAATACGCATCTTGTTCTCCACGCATTGATACTAGGGCGAAATTACGAATATTTCAGTAAATTTACCAATTTTTTCGTGTGTTGTTATTGTTGTAAATACCTAGTGCTATGCTCTTTTGTCAAATCATTTTTAACGGATAGGTTAACCAAAATGGAGATATTTTTCTGTTTTCATTGGCATATTAATTTAACATTCTTTCGTAATGTAAATTTTTAATAATGATACTAATAAAGCTGATCCTATATAGTTATTTCTCTCACACCCTGTATGTACAGCTTGAAAAATAATTAATTAAATTTCAGTAGTAAGACGAGCTTTATTAATCCTACTTTTATTACTTCATTTTATTATTTCATGTTATCACGTTTTTTAATCTTTGTTGGGAATTTTGCCACTTGAGCAATAATTTTTTTTTGGTCAGTCTGGTATTTTTTAAAAAATTTGTTTTAGTTTGGCTAATACATTTTTTCAATGCTGTTAAAAATAAGAGTAGTTTATAGTTATTAAGGTACTAAGGGTGTTATAAGGATAATAACGCACCGAGGTCGGCAGTGTACAATCCCGAGGGCCTTTGGCCCGAGGGAGTGTACGTCGACCGAGGGCGTCATTATCCTATAATACCCGTGGTGCCTTCAACGTTTAATGTCCTGCAAGTCTGTTATTTAATCCCAATTTTTTTTTGACATTTACGATTTATTAATTTGACATGTATTATGTTCAGAACGATTTGATTTAAAAGAGAGTAAAAATCAAAATTGTTTGTAAACGCCGCCGTTGCATAGCAACGCATTTTGTTTGTCAATAACGCTATCATAATTTGCTTGTTTTAGGTTGTATTATAATTTTATAATGCCCTAGGGCGTTATAGATCTTCATAACGCCCTAGGGCGTTATTTTTCATTTAATTTATCTCAAAATGGGGTGGTTATTGTAAAATAACAGACTTGTAGGACATTAATATAATTATTAGTTGTCTTATTTAATAATTTTTGTAAGAAGAAAATAATTTTTATTTTACCGTAAGTTTTACCGCATGATACCACTTGACACTTATGAAAAATATTTAAAAAAAGTCGAATCAGGTAGATTTATCCACAAATTTCAATTCTGACGTAAATTTTAATCCTAAATAACTTTTCTTAGTGGCAGTTTTTCATATCGTTAAAATTGAACGTAGTTTACTCTTACATAATTTTCATATATTTTAATTTTCTGAACAGCCTGTACATGCCAACTTACTCCATGGCAATCATATTTTTAACAAAAAGCAAAACATTTTATGAAGATTAAATTTTCCTCGTAAATTTAAAAATAAAAAAGTTTATCCCTTATCCACTCTAACTCTGGATATACTGTAGATACTTATATTAATTTACAAACTGAGTATTATAGCTTTACTTTAAATATTTGGCACAACAATCAAATATGTGGATGAGTCTCACAACACAAGCCTTGCTTAGGTGGCTCATCCTGATGTATACAGAATCGGAAAGTGTTGGTTTTGGTATGGCAATAAGAGCAAGCGAGAGCGAAGCAAGCAGTGATGTACATAATTCTCTTGATGGGGCGTGTCATTCTTTGCCTCTGCTAGAGTACTGGTAGACGTATTTATTGTGGGCGGTCGGTTAAGTCGTTGAAACTATACAATACCAAAACCAACGCTTTCCGAATCTCTATATATATTTGTAAAACTCACCAATTACTTAATTAATGTGTGTATTATAACAAATTTATCTGAATAAGTTACTTATTTATTTAGTTCTTTAGGTAGTTTATGTTTTAGGCTATTCTTGCCCAAATTGTTTAAGAAGATATACCCATAGCAGATCGTTGTCAAGGCATTTGAGATTGGAATGCGGCCAAGACAGGAAGTTTACGTGTGACATTTGTTTCAAGCAATTTAAGTTAAAGCATCATGTAAAAAATCATGTGAAATCAAGGCATCCCGATTATGTTAGAAGATAGAAATTATTTTTCTGAATATTACAGACAATGTTTATTGTCGTAGGGACTTAATTTATTTTAACTTATCAAAGACCGTAGCCAAGTAAGCATGAGGAATATGAATGCCTTTGCATTGATTTAGTGAATTTCTTTTTCAAGGTTCCTTTCTAAATAACATTAAATCTTATAGCTTCGAAATGTTCATGTTTTCTTAGAAAACAAATATTTTGCAATTTAGAAAAAGAATTTGAAATTGAAAATATCATTTTAATGGGTTTTTTGTTTAAAAAATTCATGACAATTTTGTTTGAAATTAAACCCAAGCTAATCAGGTGGGTGTCAAGTAATTTGTATTTTTTTTTAAATATTTTTTAAATTTTTCATTTTTTTTATTTGGAGGAAATTTTGTACTTAAGGTTTTTGGACACTTCTGAACAATTTTCATTAACAAAATTTTCCGATAAAAAAATGCCTAGCACCGGAAAATCGGAAAAGGGGGTGGTTTTTCCAGTTCAGGGGTAATGAGTGAAGGGTGAGTTGGAAAATTTTGTCACCTACGGATACCTGTTTTGGAATCATTGTTCCTTGTCAGCGTAGTGTAACTTAAAATAATTACCACTTATTATATAATTCAATGCTAAATATTTCGAAACAACGGTTCCCTAGATTTTTTTATTCTAAGAATACATGAACATTTCAAAGCTATCAGTCGGCGAAATTTGATGTTACTTAAAAAGGGACCTCTGAGAAAAGCCAAATCGATCAAACGGGCATTCCCCATGTGTACCTGGTCACGGCCTTCTGGTATAATTTTTATTGGAATATTGTTACTTTTAAAATATTTAGGATTTGCACTGTGTCGTCTGTTAATAAATTTGCCTTAAACGGAGGTTGGTACTTTTGATCAGATACGTTAATTTTCACAAACACCGTCACACTGAAGACGTAACCCGCTTTAACTAATTTATGTTTTAGGATACTTTTGCCCAAATTGTTTAAGGAGATATACCCACAGCAGAACGTTAGCAAGGCATTTGAGACTGGAATGCGGCCAGAACAGGCAGTTTTCATGCGAAATTTGTTTAAAGGAATTTAAGTTGAAGCATCACTTGAAAAAGCACCTGAAGTCAAAGCATCCAAATAATGATAGTCTTAAATGATTTATCTGAACACTCCTGATAATATTTGTTGTCGTAGGCCCTTATGGTGCAGTTACTATATCATTTTACCTCATAAAGCGTTTTAGCTGAATAAACTGGGAGCGTTTTCTATAAAACTGGCTCTTAAAATGCATCAAGAAGCAAATAATGTAACGATTAGGTGTCTGACATTTTCCACTCTATTTCGACCCTACTGAATACGAAAAGGAGGGACGCCAGATCAAATTTTCCATCGGAAGGTCAATGTTAAAAAAAATGGCCTATTTTCGCATTAAAAAAAAATGCTCGTATCTCGAAAAGTGTAACAAAGACTATAGGCCAGGCAACGAATGCTCAAACGAGGGTGTAGAGGGAAATTTTAGGGACAGGAAATTGACTATCAAAAGTCCCCACTCCTAGATGGTGAGCGGCGGGGGGGACACTTTAAAGGTCCCATTTTTTGTTTTTTCTATGTGTCTATATTCATTTTCTTCCTATGTGTTATAGTTTACGATTAGGATTAGGATCTACTTATAACCAGAAAAAAATTCGCCTGCTACAAAGGCATAGCTTTCTGTGGTACCAAAATATGCTGAAAAAATAAAAACATTTTGAATGTTAAAAATTCTAAAAAATGCATCGGATCGGCGCCACAACCGTAAATACACCAAAATTTGATTTGGTTATGGATGGAGGATTTTTCATACATAAGCTCATCTGGCAAAGTGGGTCCTCAGTTTCCTCAATTTGTGGTGGATACGTGAAATTCGTCAAGACCCATTAATATGATTTTTAATATTTTTCAGCATATTTTGGTACCACAGGTGGCTTTGCCTTTGTAGCAGGCGAATGTTTTTCTGGGTCATAAGTAGATCCTAATTTGTTCTATACTTGAGTAAAATTTGATTCAAATCGGAAACAAAATAACAAAGTTATAAGGGCGTCTTCATTTTAAGTGAATCGCACTGTATCTTTAAGGAAATGCATGGATTTCGACAAAATATTACGTTAGTAAATACGTCGAGTGTTGTAAAATAAAGATTGTTTTGTTGTGGCTGTGATTTATTAGCCGACCACGGTAAACCGCTTTCATAGAAATATTCAAGGCACCTAATACTTTTTTTTTAATTATCTATTTTGGCTGGCGAATATCTCGTAAACTATACCACACAGGAAAAAAAATGAATATAAACGTTCTTGTAGGAAATTTAATTATGTTTAATTTTGAGTAGATTACCTTTTTCCATACGACGCATAGTTTCCGAGATATAAGCGAAAAACCAAAAAATGGGACCTTTAAAGTGCCCCCCTCCCCCCCGCTCACCACCTAGGAGTGGGGACTTTTGATATGTTCATCTCCAGACTAGTCCAAACAAAGTTCCGAAGTCAAATTTTCTGTCCCTAAAATTTCCCTCTATAATCATTCGTTGCTTGGTCTACTAACAAAATAAAAGAGAGCAAGTCTGTAGAGGATAACAAAATACATCGAAAATTATATTAACTCAAAAAACTGCACTACTCTTAAACATGTTGCAAGGGGAGACAAAAGTAAGCATTGATTTATTTAAAACTGTACTTTGTACTTTATATTTTGAAGTTTTGGTGTTTTGAAGTAGTTCCATCAAGATTTAAGTTTGTATTGTATTGCTTTCATCATGATTAGAAAATTTTATTACCAAGGGTCGTAAGTGGCCTTTTTTTGGTCGAAAATACAGTTTGCAATCCTAAATATATCAAATTAATTAATTTTCAATCCCCCTTTATCTGCCGCTGAGTAGTTTACCCTTTATGTTTGATTGAACAATTTTTTATAGACATAAAAATTAATTTTCTGACCTTCATTGTATTTCCTCGGTATACAATGTTTGACACTATTTCGCAAACTTAATCAAATCAAATAAGGGCGCCACTGATTACAATATATGTTTTAATAATAATACGAAGCCCGAAGCCGATACTCTTCATAATGAAATTACTTTAAACATTGCAAACATTTTGAATTAAAGCACGTATAATAGAGCTTTATAGTGGTATATCTTTTTTGTTTAAGGCCGTTTGTACACTTGTATTTTTTTCGTATCTGTTGTATTTTCCGAATTACGAGAATATTTTGGAAAATAGTGCGAGAATATCTTGAATATCCAGCTCTTGACGCGAAATTCACTGTAGCATCCATAATATTGAAATTCAGCAGAGCCAAGAACGGAAGAAGAACAGATACCCAATGGTTATATTTCATGCTTCTAGAATTTCCGACATTAGAAAATGCTTCTAGTCTAGAAATTCTGACGAATTGTGGAAGAAATTAACTTTCGGGAAGTGAAGATCGCACTGAAAGAAGTGCTTCAATCAGAAATATAGTATCCTGAAAATTTCGTAAATTGTGCGTAAACCCCCAAATGTGCAGCGAAGTGTATGTGCAAGTTAATGCAGTAAAAATATTTAAAAAATCTCCAAATGAACAAAGTTCGTAAGTGTAATTTTTTTCGCAGACATATTAACGTAACTACACTGAAAAAAATATGTTCTTAATAATCACAGCCACACAAAAAAAAAGTTCTGTGCAGTGGACCAAATTATATGGATATGGTGTATTTTTCCACGCTGAATCCGAATCCGTGGTTAAAAAAAATCTATCGTGTCAGTTTTGTTTTTCAGTTAAAAACATCCCTTAAAATGGTGTAAAATCATAGAAATAATGTAATAACTCTTAATGAAGTGTGAAAAATGGTAGATGTTTTGTAGTCGAGAGTAGATAATATAAATTCGAGCCACCGTAAGCTATTTCTATAAATTAAACCGAAATCCGCCCTTATGGGGCGTGAAAATTACCGCTAAAACTCAAAAGACGCAAGTGAGTGTGAAAAACATGTGCAAGGGCCAAATTTTTGTATATCTTAGTGCAAAATATTGGACTCTGGTGCAATAACCAGCCATTACTCTCAAAGGGTAGAGAATCAACCCTATGGAGGGTTAAAACTACCCCCATCCCTCATAGGTTTCAAAACGGGGAAAAAATGAGGCTTTCGTAGTTGTAAGCAGGGTGAACAAATATGGAGTGAATTCGTTCCAACCCCGACACATGACTAGAGTCTACCCTTAGTAAGAGCTACCCCTATGCTCAAATGATGCATGTAGGTGCTATTGAAATTCGGAAGGTGTGTTGTAGCTCATCGTGCCAAATATACGAATCTGGTACGACAACGGCACAATCTTAATAAGGTTGAAAATTACCCCTCTTGGGGGCAGGGGTAAAAACTACCCCACAGACGGACGGATTTCATTTCTTCTAATATCCTGGAACAGAACTTCAGGCATTTGTAGTTTTAGGCAGGGTAGATAAAAATGGAGTAAATTCATACATTAAGCATTAACCAGTTATGTTTTACTTATTATACCATATCTGCTTATTCAACTCTTCATCTTAACATTTATCAACTTATCTATCTTCTAATCTGTGTAAAGCTATTCTTTTTCCTATTTATATCATACTTTCGACCATCAATCCAAATACTTTCTTGTCTTCTCTCTTATCTTCAAAATATCTTTTCCGTGGTTTTCTTTTCCTATTTTTTTATCGTAGATATAGGATGTTATCTCTTCAGTGACCACTTTTTCTATATATGTAAGCTATATACCTAAATTAACTAAATTTCCCGTCTATTTATTTCCGTCCGTATGTGGTAGTAGTTTTTACCCCCCACCCCAATAGGGGTGATTTTCAACCTTATTAAAAAGATTGGGTGGTTGTCGTACCAGATTTATATATTTGGCACAATGAGCTACAAGCATTTGACCCTCTCCTAATTTTAATAGAACCCATATGTAACATTTGAGCATGGGGGTAGCTCTTACCACCATTTAAGGGTAGTCTCTAGTCATGTATTGGTGGTTGGAATGAATTTAATCAATATTTGTTCACCCTGCCTGAATTTTTTTCCCGTTTTGAAACCTATGAGGGGTGGGGGTAGTTTTAACCCTACATAGGATTGAGTCTCTACCCGTTGAGAGTAATGGCTGGTTGTCGCACCATAGTCAAATATTTTGCACTAAGATATACAAAAATTTGGCCTTTATTTACACTTTTCTGCGTCTTCTGAGTTTTAGCGGTAGTTTTCACTCCCCCATAAGGGCGGATTTCGGTTTAATTTATAGAAATAGCTTACTGTGGCTCAAATTTATATTCTCTACTCTCGACTACAAAACATCTACCATTTTTCACACTTCGTTAAGAGTTATTACATTATTTCTATAATTTTACACCATTTTAAGGGATGTTTTTGACTAAAAAACAAAATTGACACGATAATTTTTTTGTTGACTACGGACTCGGATTCAGCGTCGAAAAATACACCATATAATTTGGTCCGCTGCACAGAACTTTTTTTTTGTGTGCGGATGTGTAATGAATCCGTTTTTAACATAACGTACGTTTACATAGTATTAATAAATGTAAATGAACGTACATTATATCAATAAACAGATTCGTAAATTCTCAGCCAATGAACCTTTATTTATTAATATTACAGACATATTTTTTTCAGGGTACTTAGGACGGGCGTAGAGGTGTCTTGACTGTGCACGTATTTCGAAACGTGCAGTTAAGCAACAGTTATCGTGATTTGTACATAGACGGGTGATCCATCTGGGGAAACATGACGATCTCATTCTACCGGCTTGTATATCAGTGTATACGCGGAAGCTATGTAATTTCAAGACGAGGATTACGTAGTGGATATACCATCCTTCGGAGGGGATGTAAAGCAGGCAGTGCCTTGTCTATTAAATGTTAGGCAAGTAAAAGATCCCTATATATTCTTCGACGGAGAAGGGGTTCGACAAAAAATTCAAGTTGGGGTAGTTCGTCTCCAGGCGTCGAGGCCTTGGTAGCGGAAATAGGTCGATGTTAGTAGAATGGTTTAGACGGTTTCACTAATCGTTTTTTAAATACCTTGTACGCATTCACGAGTGAACCGTGTGTAGTACAAACGCACACGTGTATGTCGTCACAGCTGGTTTTTCCCATGACGCTCACCTTAAAAAACTTGCTCCACCACCGTTCACTCATGTATGCTTTCAAGGTTAATGAGGTAATTAAAAACGATTAGTGAAACCGTCGCCCATTCTACTGATATTAAACAAATAGATAAAAGAAAGTAAGTACTTAACATGTCTGCAGAAAAATAGAGTGACGATAGAAATGTCGTCCTAGACATTTTCCACAACAGTTGTTGCTAGACCATTTTGATTTAAATCATCATGCGACACGTAGATTCATAAACTGATTTTCATATATGAAATTTCTAACATTTTGAACTGCATAACAATTTAAAGTTCAATAATTTTAAGAATACATAGTCTTATATCGCTACCACGGCATGTTAATATTCTTCCACACATACAAATAAATATTCTCGAACCCTCTCCTGTAAAATAATTGCTATTTATAGAACTATGCAACAAAATGTCTATATCTAACTAATTCATTGATTTTTTGCTGGAATTGTAATGAACAGTTTGTTTATCCAATAATTTTGTGTTACCTTCTTGTATTGTGTATATTATTAATAAATGTGTGTATGTATATTTGTCTATGTATGACTACTAAATTGTCTAATTGTTAGTTACACCATTCTCTTAATTTTTTTTATGCCTTTCTGGGTTTTTTAAAAATTATGTTCGTGCAATCTACAAAATAATACAATTATCTAGTATATTACTGTTACTTTACTATTACTTTACGTCAAAGGACCAGCTTTTGGCAAATATAATATAATATAATGTAATGTAATGTAATGTAATGTAATGTAATGTGATGTGATGTGATGTGATGTGATGTGATGTAATGTAATGTAATGTAATGTAATGTAATAGCGAAACTTCAAGTCAAATTAGACAACCACCGCATCACCCGGAAAAGACCACTTCAATATTATCGCTGCTTCTTTAATTTTTATTTTTGCTATCTGCCCCTTTTAACCTCCGTTTATCAATATTTAAAATTGAACTATCAACTATATCAACAGATCTATGTAAGTAGTAAGTGTATATACATATTGAATATGACATAAACATATTCTTAAAGCTGGGGATTTAATAGATAAGAAAATTTTGAGAAAAGAAAGATTCGGTTTCTGAAACGGCAGTAAAATACAATATTTCTATATTTTTATACATATTCACATAATTAGTAAAAAAACATTCTCTAACTGTTCTTTTGATGTAAAAGTCACAGGTATATAGGTTATTTTCCAGCAATGTACTGGACAATTGTATTATTTTGTAGATTTCACAGACATTAATTTTTAAAAAAATACATATAATGATACGTAACTAAATATTTTTATATTAGATTTTTATATTTTCAAGTTTCTAATTTTCGTCACATCCTGTAGTTGGTTCGATGCCTGATGCTGGAATCTAAATAAATTAATTACTTAGTTGTACCAGCCAGTTGGAGAGCTGCTTAGATCTCTCAAGATTTAATTATTGCGTATATGAAAAAAAATAATAATAAAAGCGACTTAAATTATTGTTGTATACAGGCCGACACTTAAAACTCCCCAGGCTTGTTACTTTCTTATTTTTTAAGCAACGACCATGTTGGGCACATCAAATTGTAGATATTTTTAAGGCATTTAAACATGTGTACAGAGTAATTAAAATAATTTTTTTTGAAAAAATTGTTAAGAATGAAAACTTAATTTCCTTGAATATTTTTTTACCTCATCCTGTACATGAACTGCGTTAATGTTTTCTTATAAAGGTTTTAATTAGCTTCAATTTATGTTTTTCCGTCATATTCGAAATTCTTTTTGGTTTTAGAGAAAGAAATTAAAAACACTTCTTCCGATTCCAAAATGATTTTTTTTAAAATAACTGAAAAATGTAAATAATAATTTTATGCTTTATTTGTAAAAGACATATCACAAACAATACTCAACGTAACAAAACAGCAACAAGAAACAAAAGAAATAAATATTTTTAAAAACAAACTTTATTAAAATGTACCTACTAAATAATAGGAAGTTGCAAAATTTTTATTTTTAATAGCTTAAATTGAAGCTAATTAAAACCTTTATAAGGAAACATTAACACATTTCATGTACAAGGTGAGGTAAAAAATATTCAAAGAAATTAAGTTTCCTTTCTTAATAATTTTTTCAATTTTTTTTAAATCACTCTGTATGCATGTTTAAAGACTTTAAAAATGTCTTCAATTTGATGTGCCCAGCATAGTCATTGCTTCAAAAATAAAAAAGTCTGGGGAGTTTTAAGTGGCGCACCCTGTATACTTAGTGGAGTGCTGTTAGATTTATACCTAGGAACCCGGTTCCTATGAATCAACTTTAATAAAACTTTTTGCATTGTGTTGCTAACACCTAATACTAAAATGTTTATGGATTAGAAATTGACGTTTTTACCCTGGAGGTGGATGGATTTCCACCCCCTTCTCGGGGGTGGAAATTATTATGTTCAAAGTAACTGCAGAAATCGATAGAGGAATGCATTCTAAGCAATAAATGTTTTATGTAATTTCTTCGATGAGTCAATACTTTTTGAGTTATTCTTGATTGAAAATGTTGATTTTTCAACTAAAAGATGCGTGTTTTAGAATTATTTTTTACTAATACTCGAAAACTTTACGTTTTACCAAAAAAATTATTATAAGCAAAAATGAAGCCTATAAAATAACAAATCTATTGTTTTCTTTTTATTTCTGTAGATGCAATACGAACCGAGTTATGGCTTGATGAAGGTGACTTTTTGTTCGCCGAAAACTGAATTCGGCTTCATTTTTGCTTATAATAATTTTTTTGGTGAAATGTAAAATGTTTGAGTTATTAGTGAAAAATCGTTCTAAAACATTCATCTTTTAGATGAAAAATCAACATTTTCAATCAAGAATAACTGAAAAAGTATTCAATTCAATTCAATTCAAAAATGTTTTATTACAGTTAATAATACAAAAGTGCGCCTGAGTCAAGTCCCGATTCAGAGCCGACCACACCACCACGGCGTGCAACGTCGTGGTAGATGGGTAGTCGGGTGAAACGGGTTTAACTCCGGCTTAAACAATAAATGAAGAATTATAAGGTTAGAACTCCTGTTCTTTGGAACAAAAAACTTAAATCGACTCATCGAAGAAATTGCATATAACATTTATGCCTTAGAATTCATTCCTCTATCGATTCCTGCAGTTACCTTGAACATGATAATTTCCACCTCCGAGAAGGGGTGGCATCCACCGCCAGGGTAAAAACGTCAATTTATAATACATAAAATGTTTTCTTAACCGCTTCTCAAGTCACCGAAGTAACTCCTTGAAAATTGAGAATGATTTTGTGTTAGGTAAAGAGAAACGAGGCCCTACAGCTTATAGTGGAGTCCGAACCACTTCTTGGGGATAATTTTATAATTAAAATTATTTCGCGATGAGCAGGGATTGAACCTGCTTCGCTAGGTACGCCAGTATGCAAGCTAGACGCGCTAAACCACTGAGCTACCGTCCCCGGTAGAACATTAGGTTTTAGCAACACAATGCAAAAAGTTACATTAAAGATGATTCATAGGAACCGGGTTCCTAGGTTTTTTTAGTTTTCAAGCCTAACGGCACTCCACTAACTCTTCTAAAAATATACCCATATATAGTGGAATTAACAGAAACTCGACTCAGCAAATTAACACGAAGTGGAAACTCGACAAAGTTGTTAATTGAGCTCTCCGATTAAAGAACGTTAAAGAACTTATATCTAGATACATAATGGCATTGATTTATTTGTCGCTGAAAGACTCACAATCTAAGGCACTTCTTCCCATAAGTTGCTGATTGGCCCATCGGCGTATTCGCGGCCGCTCGTGCACGATCGGCTTCAGTTCGATTATCATAATCTCAGTTGACAGTTCGGCCATTAATGTCAATAAATGTTTTTCGTGTTCTCCCACCAAAAACTGGTGAAAAAGTAATTTTATTTGAAGTTGTGATTTGCTTAATACCTAAATAATATTCTCTATTCATATTTACACAGTTTAGTGACAATATATTTTGTGCAAATAAATAGTGAAGTGCTCTGCCGTTTGCAGAAAGCAGCTTAGAAAAGAAGAAAATCGATCGTTCCATAGTCGTAACATGATGAAGTTCAGTTTACAGTTATAAAGTAAATAGCAATTAAATTTTAATATCCTTTCAATACATATTTATCTTACTGTTTTATCTTACTGTAATATCGTATGCCTACATCACGTTATATAAAGAGCCTGTAATGCAGGAATTGCAATAATTCATTTTAATGAAAATATTTACCATTCTACACATTTTCTACACACACAACGCCACTGTTGCCTATGGGATGTGATGTTCATCTATCCATTTTAATGGACATGTAATGTGACTATGTTAGGAGCAAACAAGGTATATAGTGAAAAGATAGCCTGTTATGTATCTAGATATAAGTTCTTTAATCGGAGATTGAGCTCTATTGACCAAAAATATCAGAAATATACATAAATCTAGTTTGTGGACAACCCGCCATCTTGTAAAATGGCCGCCTAATTTCGGTTTTTCGGTAATGACTTCAGAAGAGTTACAGCGAAAACACAAAAGACAAAAACAACCTTCATAAAAACACAAATATTTTTGGAACGAAACTTTTTTTTAATTAAAATAAAATTGTTATACATAATTATAAAATTATAATTCTGTATTTCACTGCGAGATACAAAGTACAAATAAATGGTGATATATGATCAAAATATTAGTGTCTACGCTTGGCTGTTGTAGCCATATAGTGACATTACGACTATGAAGCTTATGCTGGTAATTTCTTAGACACACAACGTTGAGCACTGCATACCAGACTGTACACGCCTACATTTCCTGTTGCTTTTTTTTGCTACTATACGGGTATATAAGTGGTTCCATAGCTTGCCCAAGAACTTTTCACCAGTAGCTTTGATATCTGCTAGCAAAACCTCTTGATTCTGATAAGTTTCGTACCCTAACTTAGCCTTTATGGTACTGTATTGACGTAGTATCGCATCCCGCCATAGCGTGAGAAAACAGTAGACCCTCACAAGCCGCCTGCAAGTCTCTTTATTTGGAAGTTAAAGATGTCGGATGACCCTTTGCGTCGTATATGAAAACGAAGAGTTATTCATTTCTGCAAGAGAAAATACTGTTACAATTACGCTTGCTCTAGATAAACTGAAATATAAAAATCCAAGTGTTATCGTTGAGCAGGTTATGCGTCTATTTGTGATTGTAGCTCCTTTAGCTCAAAAACATTTTGAAGAACTCTCAAACTAGGAAACTGCAACTCTCCCAGCATTTTTAATTCTTTAACATCTGCATGGAGAAAATGCTATGAGAGATGCTAAAAGGAAAGCTAGGGGGCTCAAACTTATTCATCACCACGATGAATTGAGAGAAGAAATAAAAATATTCAACCAAAGAACGTCAGTAAAAAAGCTACCAGGACTACCAGTGAAAGGTTTCTGTTAATATTATATGGATCTAAAGTAAAGTCTTTGAATGAGCCAAGATACTCCTTGCACAACCAGATAGTGGCAAGAAAGAAGTTCTACCATCATTTCGACTGACATTCCACCTCCTACCAGTGTAGCTGTGGAGCAACACTCATATGTAGTATGCTTGACACGTCAAATATTAACTGAGAAACTGTTTGAGGCGACAGAGTATGGTTGGTCTATTAAAAGGAGAATCACAGAAACATATCCCTACTAGGAAGAAAACAGCTCCATCATAACTTCTCAAACTTAACTGCAAGTTAGAATACACCAATATTTGTAAGGCTGCATTGCTGTACTGAGCGATGTGCGGATATCAGGGAACTGCCTGCGTGAACATTTTAACCAAAAAGAAAGAGAAACAGAAAAAGAAGTACCAGTTCCCGAGACCTACCAGGATATTTTCTGACTGCCATTTTACTAGATCAGCCTCGCATAGATACTAATATAAATCCTGTCTGAAATCGCTATTCTCAGCATATTACTTGTTTCTCTTCTCTAACCATAAAACCTACTTGCACTTTATATGCCGCATTAAAAAAGAGAATTACAGTTGTATAACAATGTGTATTATTTTTAATTTTAATCCCATAAAAACCCTCCATCCAAAAAAATGTTTCTTTTTTTTAAGAGCATTTTAGTCTTCGTATTTTTAGCAACTGTAATGGTTTTGAAGGTTTTTCCCTAAAAAGCGAAACTGAGTTGCTTGATCACAGTCTGTATTTGGAGACTCTTGACATTTTTATTAATAATTAACTCTGTCAAGTCTCCATACAACTGTTAATTTGTTGAGTTAATTCAAGTTTTATATACATAAATCTTCTACTAATAAAATTATATACATAATACCCGATATGTTTTTATTTTTCTATAAAAAAAAAAGTTCTCTATCTATCGTAGTGTTTATACTTTTCCGATAACATTTTGGTATAGATACTTTATTATAGCAAGTTGTTATATATTAAACTGTAATTGCCTTCTTTATAGTAATATGTTTTTTATTTTTAGATATTATTTTATTGCATCATTGTCCAAATTGTACAAAAACATACAAACATGCAACCACTTTAAGAAGACATCTTAGATATGAGTGTGGGAAAAATCCACAGTTTGTGTGTGAATATTGTCCGAAGGCTTATACTCAAAAAACTAATTTAAAGAACCATTATATGAAAAATCATAACTCAGCTATGCTTGTAGAAGACAAAATAATGTAATGTACTTAACTAGCGCTAATAGTGTCAGGATTTATATCAAATATTGGTTTTTAGTTGTTAAGCCGGCGCCGTGCCACACATGCGCGGTATTCGTCGAATTCCGAACATTCGCCTTTTGGCGAACTATTCGCGCATTAATCGACACATATGCGTAGTTGTCAAAACTCAGTGTGGAACAGGCGAAATATTCCGCAACATTTTCTCTAGAGAGAGGTGATTAAAATGGGCAGTTCAGAAATTTGTGCAGCAGCATTTTTATTTATACTGCATACTTATTAAAGAAAATAAAGCAAAGAAAGCCAAGACAAAGAAGATGGTGGATGGTTTCGCTTAATCGGAACAGATCAATGTAAATAAGAAAAATTTCATTGTCAAATTTAAACGAAGGCGTTCCTACCTAGTGTGGAAAAGAAAACGTTCCACGGCCTTCAGCGCGATTTTGAGTTTTTTTTAGTTATGTAAACAATGTTTTTAAATCAAATTTATCGACAATGGGGCAGATTTATTATTAGACGTCATGTAGACTAGAAAGGATTTTGATATGTACAGGCAAATAGTATGTGTACGCTTTTTCGTTGCACACAGGTGTATCCATTTTTATCAATATATGACATTTCAAATTGCAAAATTCGCTATGTATTGTGACACTCCATATTTTAATCCTATTTATCCCACTAAAATAATAGCAGCCGCTCTACTATGAAAAATATACTATACTAAAATGAATCAAGTTTCAACGCATATGTGAATCGATGGTAGGATTGCGATAAAGCGAATATTCGTCTCTTTGATGTGTGCACATTTAGCGACAATCAACGGGACTTATTTGATGTTTTGCAAATAGCAAATATTTGCCTACATAGCATATGTGTGGATCTTTGATATTCGCCAAACAGCAAATATTCGTTATTCGGAAATCGGCGAATACCGCAGGTGTGGCGCCGGCTTTAGTTGATAAAATTATGGAGTTGAATTCGTGGGTGTATTTGTAACAGTTTTATGAAGTTTAAAATCTTCGACGTGAAAATGATATTGAAGTATTTTGTTACTTTTTATTAGGTGGTTTTCCACTTCTGCAAATAGCTGCAAAAGGATCAGATGAGAGATTGATTTTTTAATATTTCTGACTACTACAAAATGTGCCCCACCTAAAAATTGTTAAATAAGTTATTGCTGGAGAAAAAAAATTATTAAGATTAAAGAAATGTTTGAGGAGGGGATTTTTTTGCTGGAATCTAAAGTACACATAAAGAATTATGACTGTAAGTTTTGGACTTCGGATGAAGTGAGAAACATTTCCTCAAAGAATTGAAATTGCAATACAAGGTTTCTTCGCAGTTTTTTGCAAATATCTTCGGTCGCATTTCAAAAATAAAAAACGGAGATTGTTCGTAATAAAACTGTGAATAAATTTGGATATACAAGACCTTTATTAAATATATACTTGATCTCAACAAAAAAAGGAATCTAATATAGCGCTTTTAAACAATTTAACACAGCGAAACAGATGCTGCCGCCGCCGCCGATTGACAGCCAAGTACTAATTTTGCTGACTAATGTTCATCAACGAAGTGTCACGTTTAATGCCAAGGAAGCAAAACACGCAACAACTGCTATTTTTAGTGAATTTTCATTGAATTTATTACAACAAAAATAAAGAGATTATCGGAATTGCAATAATTTAAATATTTTCAAATATATTTTCGTCATACCTCCCTCGAAAGTATACTCTAATTCCATTGGTTTGTCGACAGTAAGGGCACTTTGTGTACCAAATACTTATTGCCATTGGCAACGGGTTGCTATTTTTCATAACGTCCCTAGGGAAATAAAGTAAATTTTGGAGAAATTTCTCTTTTATATAACAAGTATTAAATTAAATGTTTTAACTTTATTGGAAGTAAATCCAGACAAACCTTCTTGGTATATCTTCTATATTCGAATTTTCAAAAATGTTCAGATCTATTATAATAATATGATTTAATTTATCTTGACAGTTGTTGTCATTTGAATAGAAGCCGAGTCCTAAATTTATTTTATATCATACTATTTTATTATTGTATTTTTATTGCTTAGTTACCAACTACATAATAGTGTACTTTATACCCTTGCATAAAGTGCATTTTACGGCCCGCGCGGGTATAAAGACATTTTTTGATTAACTTATTAATAAACTTTATTAATTACAAAATATGAAATTAAAGTATTATGTAAATAATCTACTTAACTTTATTT
Organism: Rutpela maculata; assembly: GCA_936432065.2. Classification (NCBI taxonomy): domain Eukaryota; kingdom Metazoa; phylum Arthropoda; class Insecta; order Coleoptera; family Cerambycidae; genus Rutpela; species Rutpela maculata. The sequence goes on along the minus strand of OW386286.2, from coordinate 56,138,707 downwards.
AGTCGAATTCACATTAAACTGGCAATTCTGGAAGGATCCGGTGATAGTTAGATTGTCTGCAGCAAATGTTGATTCATGTTTCATTGTATGGGTATCAAGTTTCTGTAAGGAAAAGCCAGATCCGGAAGGTATGCCTGCCAGCATCCTTGAAACCGCATTTTTTGAAGATATAAATATCCTTCAGCAACCGACGTACTCTTCCATCCACCATGGTGCTTCAACATGATCATACTGGCTCCAGCCTCTCTCAGAAGAGTTGCCAATGTTCGACGCAGTGTAAATATACATCCTGATAAGTATACAGTGTCCTGTATACTTATCAGAATCGCTCAAGCCCAGATATTTCGCAATGATGAACGGGATTTTTCCAAATGTGTTTTTTCCAATTGGCTGTACAGTACAGCGACCTTGTCTATAGGTCAGAAAAAGTATTTTTTCTGAACAACCACGTGGTCGTAAAGACATGTAGTCTCTTATCAGCTGCAAACTGTTCATTTCGTCTGCGTCAACAATGGTAAAAACGCGCTTTTTATCGGTTTTTGTCTCTGGTACATTTACCACGAAAACTGATTTTCTATCTTCTACGTGAGTAACCAGCATATTCACAAGTTCTTGTCGTCGACATCCACCAAATACACCAAATATTAATGCAATTTTGTCCATTAAAAACATCTCATTCTGTGCCTCATGAATAAATTTTAAAACATCTTCTCTAGACTTTATACTTTTTTGGCTGGTATCCTTTTGGCTGTTGCTTCAAATATTCGCTTAACTTATAGTAATTAACGATGTTAATATTCTTATTTACCATTAAAGTCTTCTTTACCATTGAATATTTGGACCATAGGGAAGTCGAAGAAAATGTTTCATGGAGATCGCCGAAGTATGCAAGCAGCACAGTTTCATCAATATGTTCTACACAGTTTTATACCATCCAGTGTAGTAATTTGTCATATTCTCTGTTGTAGGCGTCTCTCGATTTATTCGGCAGCAAGTTTTGTGTTGCTTTCTTACAATTTCGTCAGGAATTTCAAAACGTTCCTGCATTTTGACTTTTTAAGTTTGACAGCTGGCAAAATTTGTTTAGTCAACAAATAAATAAAGCATTTCCCTAGCATCGATATGAGAAAATGAAAATGTTGTTATAATCAAATTGGATTTTCGGATTTTTTTAAATAATATTGTGGATGAAATAACGAACTAGTATGACATAAAAGTTTGTATGCACCACGGGAATTAATAGATGTTTATGCCCTCGGGCGATGATCTTACAAACCCGAGGGCCTCTGATACATAAATAAATATTATTGACGGTTGCCATGGATATTCCAAGCATCGTTACCTTTACTATTAGCAAATATAAGATCTTACCAATAATTATAGTTTCCCACTAGTTTTTCTCAAGGTTTTTTCTAGTTTAGTGATTCTTGGGTATGACGAAAAATATAATATGCACCGCGGGTCGTACAGTGCGATTTTTTGGTCTCGAATACTTGCAAACCTCGACCCTACGGGCCTTGGATTACAAACTGTATTCTCGACCAAAAAAAGGGCACTTACGACCCTTGGTACATAAATAACTATAACAATCGGCGAGAAAATTATTGTTCAACTCAGTAAAAAATAGAGTGACTGCTTTGGCTGTATTCCTAGCTGAGCGTAGCGGCAGTCAATCTACTAGTTTGCTGCTTAGTTAAACAAATAACTATTCTTTGTTTTTTATCACTAATTTATTGTAACTAAACGTTGCTGCAGTTTCGACAACTTAGCGTGTATTCTTAAATGGATGATTCACAAATATTGAATGATAGAGTAAAAGCTTTACAATAATTTATACCTACTAGGTAATATGGTTAAATAATAAAGAGATTATCTGAGAAAGGTACCGTAATAAAATTCTTGATATTGAAACTATGATTTGAATACATTAAAAGTGGGGTTATTATAAAGTTCTACCTGATCATTAAGTAAGTGGTTATTCTGAATTAATTTAGATTTGTTTATTTCAATAAACTCTTTTCCTGTAATATATTGATATGTTTTAATTGTGGAAAAACGTGGTCTGAAAAAGTAGCGTTCGTATTCCTCGTACCTAATTACTTCCACGTCCAGTGGAAGTATAGTAACGACAAAAAAATTTTTAAAAATTTTTATTGTCCAATAAAAATTTTTAAAAATTTTAGGCTTAAAATGTCATGAAACGTCGAGATTTTAAGTTTGAGCGAAAAAAAAAATTCTGTCTGTCGGTCTGTCTGTAACTTTTTTTTGTGCACACGTTTACTCTGGAACCGTTTAAGATATTGACTTGAAATTTGGTACACATATGTACTTTAACGAGATCTAGAACTAGATTATATTTTCATCTTGTTCCGTCGAAGGTTTGGGGGGTAAATTGGGGTAAATGGGTAAATCAAGCAGGTAAGAGTCCATGAAATTGGTATTTAGTATATACAAGAGAAGCTAAGATCTCAAAAAAATTTTTGACATTAGCCACCCCCATTACCACCCCACCTCCTTATTAAAGGGGATGAAAAAAAAATTGTGATTTATTGTATGTACAGGAACCAGAAACCTCAAAATATTTTTTTACTTTATCCACCCCCCACTACCACCCCCTATCATCACCCCCGCCCCACTACCGATGTGGGGTATCGTTTTATGGGTTTTTGGGGTAGAGGATTTCAAATATTATGTTATTAAAGTTCCATAAACAATTATTTTCACATACAAAGTTTTTTCGTTGTGAGTGACTTGGATAGAGAATCTGGATGTGGAAGTAGTGATTCCTTGGGCAGCGGTTTTTTAAATGTACGACCAGTTGGCCCTGCATAGACGGCATCACAGTTTATAACTTATAAACTTCAGATTTTGCAAGTCACATTGTTGAATCTTCATTATTATAGCCCCCATTTGCTATAATAACTCAAATCATAGTTTCAATAACAAAACTCTTATTACTGTACTTGCCATCATTCCTGGTAGGTACAACTATATCATCTCTATTTCTATCATTTAGTATTTGTGAATCAACTGTTTGAAAATGACAAGCTAAGTTGTCGAAACTGCAGTAACGTTTAGTTATAATTAAATTAGTGATAAAAAACAAAGAATGTATCGATTTTGATAAAAATTTGGACATATACTCTTTTTATATGCTATGCTCTTTATGGATGTTAACAATCACAGAAAATTTCAGGTCGAAATATTTGTTTAAACGGTCAAAAAACTAAAAATTTTGCTGCATCATAAACTCATGATATCAAGCCGTAGAGAACATTTTTTCCTAGAAACGCATTTTGAAATGTTCTTAAAAAGGACATAAAAATTCGTTTAAATAAATATTTTTACTTAAAATTTTCTGTAGTTGATAACATCCATAAATAGCATATTTTCCCAAAATTATATCTAAATCAATACATTATTATTAAAACTATAATAAATTGTTTAAACATTTTTTCACTCTTCTTAGTTTCAGTACATATTTAATAAGGGTCTTATAATAATATACTAGATCTGCTCAAAATTTCTTATTTTTGCAATATGACCAATACGACCGGAGATAATTTAAAAAAAAAACCGAGATTTCAATCGTTTAAATGAAACGTTTTCGACCTCGCCCGAAATTCAAAATACGTGAAATTCAGAATCCATCTTTGTTTCGATTGTTAGCTTTCTATCTTTGTTTCGATTGTTAGCTTTATTTTTACTCCACTATATTTTATAAGTAAAAATTAAATGAAAACAATTATTAACGAATCAGATTTTCTTATTCGTTTTCAAAACTTCAAAGGCTTTTCAGTTCGTCAAACCTAATAGGGTAGTTTGCTTAAAATCGATTTCGTATTTTCTAATTTTTAGAATACCCTGTATAATTTATCTTAAGTTTGACAACTGTTTCTGACTTCCTAAGACAAACAAAACTTTTTAGAAAGAATTATTTTTTCTCGGCAGATCAAAAATAAGAATGTTTACAAGAGTGCCCATCCGGGGACATTCTTGAAAATTTTGTTTCCTTATTTTGCAACTAAACTCCGTATTTAAAATTCTCTTCATAATTGGAAAAACTTTGTATAAAATTTTCAATAAAAATGTAAAAGAAAGGTAGTTTGCTTAAAGCCGATTTCATATCCTCTTTTAAAATAACCTGTATAATTTATCTTAAGTTTAACAACTGTTTATGACTTCCTAATGCAAGCAAAACTTTCTATAGAGAATGACTTTTTCTCTGCAAATCAAAAATAAGAAAGTTTACAAGACAGCAGTAGGTACCCCATCCGAGGACATAGTGTATAAATAATAGTATTTTTGTACAATATATTATTGCTCGACGGTGATTCCATCCTGAAAAGTTTGCATTTCGCTCGGATGCAGAACATAAAAAAAGTGAAAAAAAAAATCTTTTTTTATCCATTTTTTCAAAATTTTGAAATTAAGTCAGGGTAGGAAAAAATAAAAAATACAGATGTTTCTGAACAAAAAATATTCTAATAAAATTTATCGCTAAAGCCACGGTATTCCTGGAAAAAAATGGTGAAATAACTTTGTCACTCTGCGCGGCCAGCGCACGGTTAAATACATACTATGGAACCCCTAAAAATGCTTAGCTGTTCTATCGAGTAAAACAAAGCTTTTTTCTCTTTCTGATTATGCATTTTTAACATTTTTCTTAGTGAATAGGAGATAAATAGTGAGTATGGAGGGAAAATATATAATTATGAATGCATACACAGACACCACACATAGCCGCTGAATCGCTCACGTGAATTTTTATGCGCCTTTACGTATCTATTACAGGTACACCTATCAACATTTCAGCTAATCCAATGGATTTCTTGTACATTTGTTAATGTATTGGAAAAGTTCCAGAATTTATATTCAAAACAATCAAAGATATTTTCAGAGTTATAAGGATAAGATCGTGAAAATCACAATTTCTTATCATGATCTGATTGATCATATTTTCGAAAAAATGCATACAAGTATGCGTTTTGTATTTAAACATTCGAAAAATATACAATTGCGTGTTAATATATATAAGTATATCTTTCCATCCTGTGCTTGTATTGTTCAAAACAAAAAAGCATCAGAAAGCTATAATTTCTATCTTTGAAATGAACCAACACTCATATAGATTGAACAAATTCTGATTTAGTGACATGTAATTCAGTGCGTCGGTGTCACAGTCATGCGTATTCAAGCGCTCGCACGCTCCCAGTTCTAACTTTACATTTGACTATTTTTTTCCGGGAAAACCGTGGCTTTAACGATAAATTTTATTAGAATATTTTTTGTTCATAAATACATGATCTATTCATCTGTATTGTTTATTTTTTTCTAGCTTGATTTAATTTCAAAATTTTGAGAAAATGGATAAAAAAAAATTTTTTCAATTTTTCAATGTTTTGCATTCGAGCGAAATATAAACTTTTCAGGATATTATTCTATACACTTTCACGAACTCATTAAAAAAATATATTTAGTTTGCAAATTTCTGTGGGTAAAATACCTGCAACGACTGGGCTATATCCTGCTTTAAAAAAGCGCCAATTAACAAAAGTTCGAAAAATGACAATAATTATTTGAAAATCAAAATAACAACACTTCCAAAAATTTCATTTAATTCAGTCAATTTTTATGTTTCAACAAAGAAGAAACATTTTAAATGTTTTTATGAACTTTAAGCACCTAGAAATGTTCCTTTAAATATTCGAGACTCATTGGTTTCTTGAAGAATAAATTATTTAAAACATCTGTAAAAAAATCAGTAATGAGTTCTCTTCAAATATACATCAAATTTTACTATAGGGTACTATAATTGCATTAAATAAGAAAACGTTTTTAAGATCTAAATACTGTTAGAATTATCCGACTCAATGTAATTATATGTTGTGTTATCTAAAACGAGTAATAAATAATCCATTATCTAATTCTGTTTATTAGCTTTTAAATATATCTGTATTTTTTAGATTTCATGCACCAATGTCCAAACTGTATTAAAAAATACAAGCACATAAACAATTTAAGAAGACATCTCAGATACGAGTGCGGTAAAAATCCCCAGTTCCATTGTAAATATTGTCCAAAAGCTTACACACAGAAAAGTACTTTGAAGAGTCATTATTTCAAACATCATGAATCGTTTACTTTGGATGAGATGAAGCCTGTACCCTTCCGGGAGTATTTAATCTATGAATCGGAGAAAAAGTGATAAATATCGGACAAAAATGTATAATATAGTGACGGCGACGCAGATCTTGCAGGATATAATTATTAAGGAAAAGAAGAGACAACAATTTATAGAAGAATTGTATTTATTCACATTATATCTATTTATTATTATGGACAAAGAAAATTGGAAACTATCATCGCCATCATGTCTATGACCACATTCAGTTCAATCTTCGGTTTTAATAATATTAGTATGTTTTTGTTTATACTCAATGATTTTCTTCAGTGCGCTGGTATGTAGTAATTATAAAGCCTATAGACAGAAGAGCTTATTTAAAAAGTTCTTTTCCGAAAACTTGTGTCTCGTAAAATAAAAAAATCTCCCAATGTAGATGCGCTCGCTGTTGCAAATACTAACACAGCCCCACAAAAAAAATTTTTTTTTTGGATATGCTATAAAGACAACTGTATCTCTATGTAATTTTCGACGCTGAATCCGAATCCGAGGTCAAAAAAAATCAACCCCTAGCGCTAAAAAACACTCCCTAAACATGGTAAAAATTGCTTAACGAATAATCTTAAATCTTAAATCTCAATAAATCGAATTAAATATAAACGTTTAAGTATATAACGCATAAACACTACTTTCCATTGAAAATCACCCCCATGGGTGGGTGAAAACTACCACTTATACAACAGGAAACTTAAAATGCTAGATGACTCATAAAAAGAATTCTCTGAAAATATTATTACCTTTTTATATGGCCTCTAAAAAGAATCGTCTAACAATTCAGAAAAAACATCTATATAATTTTCTGACTATATTGTTTTGTGACCAGCCGGTAGGTGGCGCATTGACAACCGCATACGAGTGTTGAATGCGGATTAAGTATACGTCAAATTGGGCTCTTTATTGGATCGTTCATTGTTTCTGTTATTACCTTTTTTTCCCGATTTCCCTTGCAATTTTAATCTATGGGTGGTTTCCGCCACTCTATGGGGGTAGATTTTGAGCATCGCATCGGAACTAATGCAGTTACTCACTCTTTCCAAAAAAAACTGGGCATCGTAAGCTTTTTTTACAATCACTGTATTTTTTTAAGTTTCCTGTTGTATGAGGGGTAGTTTTCACCCACTCATTGGGGTGATTTTCAATGGAAAGTAGTGCTAACTCTGTGTTTATGCGTTATATACTTGAATGTTTATATTTAATTCGATTTATTGAGATTTAAGACTATTCGTGGAGCGTTAAGTCATTTTTACCATGTTTAGGGAGTGTTTTTTAGCGCTAGGGGTTGATTTTGGGCGTGTACGATTTTTTTTGACCTCGGATTCGGATTCAGCGTCGAAAATTACCTAGGGATACAGTTGTCTCGATAGCAGTTCCAATTTTTTTTTTGTGGGGCTGTGTAACAATCTCCGTTTTAAAAACACAGGCACACAAAAAATAAAAAAAGGTCATGTACTTTCTTACCGACTATCATATCTATTTTCGGGCACTGAAATCGAATTCGAGGTCAGAATTGCCACATGTCGTCAATATTTTCGTGTAAGCTCAAAAAAAACAAGCCTGAAACCGGGTCAAAAGTAAATCGGAGGATTAAACGAGTTGACCCATATTTCTATACGTATTTTGCGGCGCTGAAACAGAATCAGAGATCAGAATTGTCACATGTTGTCAGTATTTTCATGTCAGCTCAAAAAACAACTTAAAACAAGTCTGAAACCGGGTAGAAAGTAGATTGAAAGATTAAACGAGTCGACCCATGTTTCTATTATTTGGGGCGCTGAAACCGAATCCGAGGTCAGAATTTTCTTGTCATGTCAGGATTTTGATATAACCTCAAAAAAATCTCATAAAACACCTCATGAATGTCAAAAATGCATTTAAAAGTAGATATTAGTGTCATGTGATCAGTTTAAACCTACTTTTAAATATATTTGTAACCATTTTTGAGGTGTTTTATGGTGATTTTTTGAGATTGTGTCAAAATTCTGATATGATGGGAGAATTCTGACCTGTGATTCAGTTTCAGTTTTCCAAAATTCATATTACTTTAAAATGCATTTCTGACCATTCATGAGGTGTTTTTTGAGATTTTTTCGAGGTTATGTCAAAATCCTGACATGATAAGAAAATTCTGACCTCGAATTCAGTTTCAGCGCCCCAAAATACGAATAGAAACGTGGGTCAACTCGTTTAATCTTTTAATTTACTTTTAACTCGGTTTCAGGCTTGTTCTAAGCTGTTTTTTGAGTTTACATGAAAATATTGACGACATATGACAATTCTGACCTCGGATTCAGTTTCAGAGCCCCAAAACATATACAGGGTTATCCTTAAGTAATGGTCCATATAGCAACAGTGGGTTTCTGACATTAAAATACTACGATTTAACTAAACTTACCTTAGTACAAAAATTGATATTAACAGAGATACAGGGTGTTAAGGTCAATATTATATTTCTCATACAACTTTTGAAGTTTTTCAAGTATTGTTGTGAAAATTGGTGAATGGGGGTTTTTTGAGATGAGAAATTCAAATCTGCTCCCATTTTTTGTGTAGATCCTAGAGGGCGCCACATAAGCGTTGTTTAATGTGTACGTGTACTCTTAAATTTTTTACCCGCACTGTTATCCCCTCTTTTATTAAAAAATCCTAAACCTATCTCATTTTAGCGAAAAAAAAGCATACTTGTCATTAGTCTTAGAAATTGACCGTTTTCGAGAAAATCGCATTTTAACATTCACCCTCATGAATCATTATAAGAAATATTTAACGTAGTAGGCGCCGATACCAACAATACTTTTGACATTTAAAAATTGTAATGTTGACACTATTACGTAGAATTAAAGCACGAATTATCAGGTTAATTAATTTTATTTGAAAAACAATGAAGACAAAATTTAATTAAACAAAATTATGATTTAAACAAGGGTTCAACGAATAAAAAACAAAATGGCAAAGGAAACTCAACAAAAGTTATTATTATTTCAGAGTAAATGTTCAATATGTCCACCATTTTCCTCGATACACTTATCCATACGGTTCATAAAAGATCGCCTCATATTAAATAATACCATTGGATAAAAAAAGGCTGCTGCTGCACTGATTTCTTGCCAAAATTGTGCGTGGGTATTTATAGGATTTTTGTAAACAAGATCTTTCATTGTTCCCCATATACCGAAATCCAATGGGTTAAAATCTGGACCACGTGCTGACCAAGGATACGGACTACCACGACCAATCCAGCGTTCATGAAAAATGGTGTTTAAATAAATTCGTAGTCGATTGGAAAAATGTGGCGGAGCACCATCCTGCATAAACAACATATTTTGTCGCAAATTCAGTGGTATTGCATCCAACATATCAATAAAGTCATTTTGTAAAAAATGTAAATAATTGTTACCATTTAAATTTCTTGACAATCCATGTGGTCCTAGAAAACGGCCCCCAATGATCCCACACCAAACATTGATTTTGAACTCATGTTGAAAATGTTGTTCTCGCTTTATATGAGGATTTTCAACTTCCCAAAAATGGTTATTTCTTAAATTGAAGATACTTCGGCGGGTAAATGCAGCTTCATCTGTGAATAATATTCTGTTGACGAATGAGTAGTCAATATTTTGTCTATTCCGAATATCACTTGCATACTGATATCTCAGTGGAAGATCGGCAGGCAATAAATTTTGAACTGGCGTAAAATGGAATGGATGGTATTTTTCTGCATGCAATATTCTTAGAATGGAAGTTTTACTGATTCCTGTAGCTGCACATAATCGTCTTGTACTAACTTGTGGATCATCTGCAATGGGAACTAATATTTATTCTTCTTGGTCAGGCGTAATAATTTTCGGTCGACCTAAATTATCACGTTTAGGACGAAATGAACCACTTTCGCCTAAATTTCTGAACAGATTTTGAAATAGTCTACGATCAGATTGTAATCTATTTGGAAATTTTCGCAAATATTCACGTTGCGCAGCACGTCCATTGTAATTCAGTTGACAATAAATATTAACCATATCTCTCACATCTGAGTTTGAATAATTATTATGTCTCGGCATGTTCTGATTTCGTTAATTAACTGATATTAAGAAAAATAGATAAATAAAATTGCAAAAAAAGAATATCACGACAATTTTTAAATGTCAAAAGTATTGTTGGTATCAGCGCCTACTGCGTTAAATATTTCTTATAATGATTCATGAGGGTGAATGTTAAAATGCGATTTTCTCGAAAACGGTCAATTTCTAAGACTAATGACAAGTATACTTTTTTTTTGCTAAAATGAGATAGGTTTAGGATTTTTTAATAAAAAAAGTGATAACGTTACTGGTAAAAAAGTTAATAGTACATTTACATCTTAAACAATGCTTATGTGGCGCCCTCTAGGATCTACACAATAAATGGGAACAGATTTGAATTTTTCATATCAAAAAACCCCCATTCACCAATTTTCACAACAATACTTGAAAAACTTCAAAAGTTATATGAGAAAATTAAAAATATAATATTGACTTTAACACCCTGTATCTCTGTTAATATCTACTAAGGTAAGTTTAGTTAAATCGTAATATTTTAATTTCAGAAACCCACCGTTGCTCTATGGACCATTACTTACGGATATAGATATTACAGTCGGTAAAAAAGTACATGACCTTTTTTTATTTTTTGTGTGCCTGTGAAATTAAATAGAAATATTAGAATTTACAGCCATCAGAGATCCGTGACAAATGACGTGATGCTGTCAGGCATCTTATACAGTAAACGAATGCCAACTAGAATAATGTATGGATCACAAAACGTATGTCAAGACGTTGTGAATAAAAAATAGAAAAAACACTTTCAAAGTGTGAACAGATATTTTGTTAATTTTTGGTACGATTTTTAAGCTACCCTAATCTTTAATATAAAGCTTATAGTGTACTCAAGAAAGAATGTATTAAGCATCTTCAGAATTAATGTCCACTGTAAAAAGTTCAATGAAATTATGCATGAAAATGTTGGGTTTTTTTTGCAATAATTCAATACAAGCTCAACTAGACTGACTGTTCGCTTCTCCCGAGTATTAGTTTTTTTTTGCTTGTCGACTGATGAGTGAAGACCCGTTATTTGGAGTTACTATTCCAACTCGGGATAATAACATCTTAGCTGAAAAATAACAACTATTTAATTCAAATAACGCATAACATTTTTTTTGCATTTTGTCCTCCTAGATATAGTACGGCAGCCCGCTACCAAAATGTTCAAGTTACTTTAGCGAAGATAATTCCAGCGTTTCTCATCAGTTCTGGGAAAGCTGAGAAGAAAAGTTCAGGGTGACGGAATGTTTTACTGTCCTAAAGAGTTCAAATCGAGCTTTGAACAGTATAGAAAAACCGCTCATCTCGGTCTTCGCAGCGAGACAGTTTCTTTCGTCCTCTTGTCGAGGGAAGTAAATATGATGAGGAAAAATTGAGAACTGCCCTTTTGACTGATACGTCGAGTTACGAAGACCGAAATAATGCCAAATAGCCATCGGTCAAAATTATGGTCACCGCGGCGAGGCAGTTCGAGTAGTTTCGATGTCTCTTGACCACAAGAAATTTCGAACGGAATTTTTTGCTAGTTCAGTTACGAGTGATTACATTCGCATGTTGCTTATTTTTGAGGGCTGATCAAGTTATCGCGGCGAGGCAGTTCTCCACTTCAGGCTATTCCAAATATCATTAAGAAGACCAGAAGACGAAAGAAATATGAACTGAACTTTTTCCCAGTTCGCATTTGGGAAAGATAATTTCCGCCGCGACAAAAAAAAGCAAATTAAAGCTGTTTGTAAGCACATACTCTCAAAGAATTTTTTTTAAATGGAATTGGAATTAAATTTCAAGGTTCCAGACATACAGTAATGATAGAAGAAGGATTATGATTATAGTTGGCACTGTACGGAGTATACCATCTCTGGCTACTTGGCTTCGGATGAAGAAATGGAGTGTCCATGTCGTTAGACAAAAAAGTCATCCAGCATCTCTATGTATGTCATCCGCGCGCCGCACAGTGGGAAAATTTACCCCTTTTCGGACAAAAATCTGCCGACAGTAGAGATTTCAATCAAATTAAACTTTTAAAAATGGCAAATACCCTTAAGCCATTTTACTTTAGAGTAATGCTGCGGCAAAGTGGCTTTGGGTTAACCTAATCTAGAAATCGCAGATATTACTTCCACATCCAGTGGAAGCATAGAAACGACAATTTTTCTTTAAATTTTTTATTGTTTAAATAGGCTTGGAATGTCATGAAACGTCGATATTTTAAGTTTGAACAAAGAAAAATGCCTGTCTGTAACTTTTTTTGTGCGCAGGATTACTCTGGAACCGTTTAAGATATTGACTTGAAATTTGGTACACATATGTATTTTAATGAAATTTAACTAGATTATATTTAGATGTTTTCCGTTGACGGGTTGGAGAAATTGGGGTAAATGGGGGTAAATAGGTAAATCAAGCAGGTAAGAGTCCATAAAACTGGCATTTAGTATATACAAGAGAAGCTAAGTCTCAAAAAAAAAATGTTGCCATTACTACCCCCACCCTATTATAAAAGGGAGTGGAAAAAATTGTGATTTAGTATGTGTACAAGAACCAAGGGCTTCATTTTTTTTTACTTCATCCACACAAATTTAGGGGATGGGACAGGTAAAAATAAGGATAAGGATAGTTTTTTATCCATATGATTTTATTCCTATGCATTCAGACTAACTTAATTAACAGCTTTAAACCTAACATAAGTGAAAAATTGTATGCATTAAATAACAGTCATAAACCTAAAAGTTGTAACCCTAACATTATCTGCGAATAAATGTTATTGGGCAGCTGAGGGTCATTTCCGAAATAATTTTTCGCGCGGAATCCGAATCTGGCCTCGGAATTGACCCATCATGTCAACAATAAAAACGTGTTTTTTTAGTTTTTTAAACTATTAATTTTATTTTATAACTTTTTAGTCTTAAATAAACTTAGAGTTTTACCCATTCAAGGAGGTTATAAAGAAAAAAGTAGTCCGCCATTTTGGCGACAGACGCCATTTTGAATTTTTGATGACGTAATATAGCCCATGTTGCATTGTCACCTAAATGAAACACCTATATATATCAACGCTACATAGCTTATTGCATTTTACTCGCCAAGCCCTTTCATCTGATACCCATATCAAGGAGGTTATAAAGAAAAAGTTGTCCGCCATCTTGGCGACAGCCGCCATTTTCAATTTTTGATGATGTAATATGACCTATGTTGCATTGTCAATTAACTTGTGATTCCATAAAAATGAATTTGGCACCCAATATATATGAACGCTACTTCGTTTGTTTGTGATTCTCGACCAAGGAGGAACACGAGGAATAATTTTTAGGTTAGATTAACCCAAAACCACTTTGCCGCAGCACTACTCTAAAGTACAATGTCTAAAGGGTATTTGCCATTTTTTAAATCTAATTTGATTGAAATCTCTACTGTCGGCAGATTTTTGTGCAAAAAAGGGCATATTTTTTCCACTGTGCGCCGCCGTGCCAGCACGCCTTACGTATATTGCCACTCCATTCGATTTTGCTCAGCTACGGCCAACGGAGAACGGCAGTTCGCATTTTTCTTGACCTTTTATACACCCCACTCTATAAATAGAAAAAAGTTTTAGCCTCGCTGCTTTGATAATTTTAGGCCTCCAATTTGATACAACTTATTGGAACTTAGGCCTATGAAAAATGGCATTTTTAATGATAATTAATCGAGAACTGCTTCACCGCGGTATAAAAATTTCGTAATTTTTTTAGACTTACAGAAAGTCGTTTGCTAGCCACCCGTATCGTTATTCGAATTTTTCTCGTATGAAAAAGTGTCTTATAATTTCATAATATATAGAGTTTCCCTGTGATAAAGCTCGCTGTTTTGATAAGTGTTTTTGGTAACGGGCTACCGTACTAATAGTTCAAACGACTCACTGCGCTGATTTCTTCAACTCGGGTTGCCTATGTCTTTTCACTAGGTACTCTGTCAATTTCTTAAACTTGATGTGTGGACATTTGTTTTTGGGGCGTCCATGGCCCTTTTGTCACTTTTTGAACTGTATGTATAGCCGTGTGTTGGAAGTATTCAATATATGCTTTGGTCATTAATCAATGAGTCTTGGTTTGGAATGTTGCTTAAATATTCAATTTCAATAATTCTTGGTACATATATTGGGACATTCAGGAGACGTAAATGATCAAATTGCAGAGTAAAAAGTCGGGTATGTATTAATGATGTAATGGACCTAATGTGGCTGATTCTTCATATCAGCTTCTCTTTAATTAAGATAAATGAAATTAAGAATTAAAAAAAAAGATGACAATTGAAAACGGGAAAGTACTTTACTCAGTTTTTGTAATCTATAGTCCATCGGGTATAATATCGCATAAATTATAGTAGAAAAACACTTTTACTAATTGGTAGTTAGTAGTAAGATTAGCACCAGTTAAATAACCCATGTGCGACACAAACGATAAGTACGACTGACTATCTATCTATGTAATCTATGTTATCTTCTTTCTTAATATGAAGAGTAGCTTTTCTCTTATACTCAATGCTGCCAACTGCAGCGACGAAGATGGTAGGATAAACTTATAGCCGGAGAGCCGGCCGTCGAATATCCTATGAATAAGATACATGAAAAACTTTTTGTTAGTGATTAGTACTACCACAGACTTAAAGGGAGCCACCTTTTATACGAGCTGATTTTGCCCGCATCATGGATTTTTGACCTCACTTCCGGTTACGATTTTTAATGTTTTCTTAAGTTATCAATAGTCCCTTGTGGTAAAGCTTTTACCCCACCGGACCGCAAGACATGTACCCCCCCGTTTTCGAGGGCGCGGAACATGATGGTGACAATATTTTCGAACCTAATGTGCAACCGCTACCCCTAAATCGAAAAAACCACCCCTTTTTCCAATTTTCCGGTGCTACGCTTGCGAGGGCTTGCCAGGTCTGGTTTTTCTTAGTCAGATTGAATAAAATAAGCAAATATTGACCACAAATGACCTAATCCACCCCCGGGGGTTGAAACTACCCCCACCCCCAATAACGAAATGCCACGAAAACAGCGAAAATCAGCTGGAGAATGGTATACTTCCATTTTCGAGGGCGAGAAATACGATGGTGATAATATTTCCTAACCTACCCTTTACCCACTACCCCTAAACCTAAATACCACCTCCTTTTCAAATTTTTCGGTGCTAGGCTTGCGAGGGCCTATCGTATCGGTTTTTTTTTGGTCAGTTAGAATAAAATAGTTACATTTTTACGACAAGTGACCTAACCCACCCCCGGGGATTGAATCTACCCTCATCCCCAATAACTAAATGCCACGAAAACAATGAAAATCAGCTGGAAAGCACCGTTTTCGAAGGCGGGGAATACGATGGCGACAATATCTCTCGACCTAGAATCCAACTGCCTAAATCGAAAAAACCACCCCTTTTTTCGATTTTTCGGTGCTACGCTTGCGAGGGCTTGTCGGATCGGGTTTTTTTTGGTCAATTTAAATAAAATAAATAAATATTGACCACAGGGGTGACAGAAAAAATTGAATTGGGATTTAGTGTGTGTACAAGAACCAAAATTTCAAAAGGGGATGGGTTTTTTCGATTTAGGGGTAGTGGGTGAAGGGTAGGTCGGGAAATATTGTCACCATCAAATTCCCCGCCTTCGAAAATGAGGGTATACTGCTTTCCAGCTGAATTTCGTTGTTTTCGTGGCATTTAGTTATTGGGGGTGAGGGTAGTTTCAACCCCCGGGGGTTGGTTAGGTCACCTGTGATAAATATTTAACTATTTTGTTCTATCTGACTAAAAGAAAAAACGATACGACAGGCCCTCGCAAGTCCAGCACCGGAAAATCGAAAAGGGGGTGGTATTCAGGTTTAGGGGTAGTGGGTGAAGGGTAGGTCGGGAAATATTATCACCATCGTATTTCTCGCCCTTGAGAACGGGGGTATTTCGTTTTCCAGCTGGTTTTCGCTGTTTTCGTAGCATTTAGTTATTGAGGGTGAGGGTAGTTTCAACCCCCGGGAGTGGGTTAGATCACCTGTGGTCAATATTTACTTATTTTATTCAATCTGACCAAGAAAAATCAGATCTGCCAAGCCCTCGCAAGCGTAGCACCGGAAAATCGAGAAAAGGGGTGGTTTTTTCGATTTAGGGGTAGCGGTTGGAACGCTAGGTCGGAAAATATTGTCATCATCGTGTTCCCCGTCCTCGAAAACGGGGGGGTACATGTCTTGCGGTCCGGTGGGGTAAAAGTTTTACCCGAAGGGACTATTGATGACTTAAAAAACATTAAAAATCGTAACCGGAAGTGAGGTCAAAAAGCCATGACGCGGGCAAAATTAGCTCGTATAAAAGGTGGCTCCCTTTAGGACTGTGGTAGTACTAATCACTCACAAAAAGTTTTTCATGTATCTTATTCATAGGATATTCGACGGCCGTCTCTCCGTCTATTAATTTTGCAAAAAACAGTAAATGACAGATGAAAATAAAATAATTATAACTCTATTATATAGCAGAAGGAAAAAAAAGTAATATAATTCCAAGGGACACGAATGAAATTAGAAAGCATTCGTGACATTGAATGGTTAGCAAATTATTCATATTGGAGCACCTAAATGCGGTACCCATAACTAAGGCTAAGCTGTGCATGTACAGGGCCGTATGAACTTGGGCGGAATGCATTGAACATTGCCGTGCCAACTCAACTTTTACGAGTCGTACCTGCAATCTACAAAAGATACCGACTAGGTTGATTTGAGCAAATTGTTTCGTTACCCTTAAACACTATCATTTTTTTAATAACTTAATATCTCGGTTTATCCTTTTACTTATTGTTGATACCATTGTACACTAAGATGACAATGGCCGAATGGCCCAGTAATTAGTTTGGCCAGTAGGTGGCGTACTCCTTATTTTCGGACGTCTATGGAATATCATGGATACCAGTTAACCAGTTTATCCTATCTCTCACAAGCTTTGGAAGCTCCAGCATGAGCTGCAGGTGGCATGGAATGAAATACCCCAAGTCCACATCATACCAGATCCAGACGAGTCATTAAATATGTAGGATATTAAGATAGTAGTAATAATAACTATAATAATAATAACACACTACAGACAATACAACCCACGTTATGAAGATCTGAAATGGGGTACGCATTTTGAGACCAGGGACATATTCTCAGTGCCGCGACCGAGAATCGAACCCGAGACCCCGAAGCAGTCATACAGTCCGGTACATTAGTGACAGGAACTCGTTTATAGCCCCCAACATTTTCAGTCGACATTTTAATCATTTACGTCTCTTAAGTTGTCATTTTCTTCGACTGTAAATGTTTGGGTGATACGAAATTGATGGTTTATTTTTTCAGTTCAGTTCTTAATATTAAAATGTGTTATCAAACTGACAATACGCTATCATCGTTAGAACCAAAAACTGGTTAATGATAAATCTCTGATATTTACTAAACGTAATTGCTCTCTGAAGCAGCCCTCTATACATCCTTATTCTAAAATATGAAAATAACCCAGACCGCAACGGATTGCAAGTCTGGCGCGTTAATTGTAATAATCACATATTACTAGTACTACAAAACGCTATTTTTCTAGAGAAATTACGTTTAGTAAATACTCTGCCCACTAGAAGCATACTTTTGAACTATATTGTCACCATGTGGCATCGCCAACTAACATCCGAAAGCATATTCTGTATATTATAGAGATATGACTTTGTAAACAGTTTTTCAGTTTATATAAAAATATGTAAATAATTTTCTGAGGTTTTTGGCTGCGATGTTAATATTTTATATGAAATAAACACGTTTTTAGCTTGAATTGTGTTTTATTATGTAAATAAAATTATACCTGTCATACTTGTACGTGGACCAATGCAAAATTCAGTGATATGACTTAGTCTTTCCTTCGAATAATATAAAATACATTTCTAAAACCAGTGTCATAGCACTAGGGTTTGCCCCTAAACAGGACAAGGACATAGTGACAACAGACATTTGAAGTAGCGACTCCATCTCACATGCATGGTAAGTTGAGATAAATGTTGAAAATGATAAAATAAATATTTTTCAGTTGAGTGGAAAAACAGTGATTGACTATGTAAATATGAAGAGAAGCAATAAGCCAGTGGCAGCTGTTTTATTTTATTTATTTTCGTTTGGGGTAAAATCAGGAAAATACGTTCGTTAATTATATGCTGCTATTTATTTTCGTGTAAATATTATCCTATATTACTTATTTTCCCAATCTCATGTAATATCACTAGTCCTTTATTCTTTGATAATATACTGTCAATTTTCACGATACTTAGCTCAACAAAATATTTATAGATGAAATTTAAAATCACGAGTGGTATTTGGGGAAATATTTCACGAATAAATTAATTAAATACATAAAGCAGATCTATAATATTACGTTTTGCTGTTAATTGGCATTTTTTGGCATTTACTGACTTTTTTCAATGTTATTGTGTATTTCACATACAGATGTATTCCGAAACCGATGCATCTAGTAAAAAAATAATGTAGATATAAATAGTTAACAAGCGCAGCTGCAAAAGTTTGCGAAATTCGACATATTTTAAATGTAATGACAACCAAGAAACAAAATAGCACGTTAAAACCATCAATATTGTAATACCTAAACTGGCCCAAGACCGCTGCTGATTTTCTACTACAAGGAGATCTCGCACAAGCTTCGGTCAATCACATGACGAGTAAAGACAAAGAGAGCATTACTAGATACATTGACTCACGGTCAATAAACTATACGGTTACCTCCATCAGCAGCTTTTGGACGAGAGAGACGCGCGGAGCGGGGAATCGAATCAAAGAGACAGATATATCTGATTTCCATGCAAAAGACAGAGACAAAGATGCCGGTACGGTCTTCAGCCTACGTCAGCTGTAGATACTGCCGGCATCTTTGTCTCTGTCTTTTGCACGGAAATCAGATATATCTGTCTCTGTTTGATTCAATTCCCCGCTCCGCGCGTCTCTCTCGTCCAAAAGCTGCTAATCGAGGTAACCGTATAGTTTACTGACCGTGACATTGACTAATGTCCCGCTCACATCATTATGAAGTCTTGGTCCAGCTATTAGAAATATAAATTAAATGTGGTTCTGGTAACGCCATCTAGTAGCCCTACAGAACCATATTTTAGACAGTATGTACGCCAGTGAATATTGCAGGAATAATTTTTATATTAACGTGTTTATTTATATATACTTATTTAACCTTACTTTTAATTTAAGATGTTTTGTTAAGTTATGGTTGTTTAGTTAAGCAATCAACTGAAAAAAGTTTGGCAAGATAGAAATATCACTAAACGCATAAAGATCGCCTCTGAGATATGGAGACAGGCGAAGAAGAAAAAAAAATAAAGCTCTACAGCATCACGCTCTTCCGAATCTTCTCATTTTTTGACCACATTAACTGGACATAGGCCAATATAGAATGGTTGATTGACGTAAGTAAAAACTAAAGGGTGACAACTACGCAAACTCACTTTCTTATGAATTATTTGCTGCAACTTAGAGTAAATTTGATGTGGCCTCCACCTAAAAACAACAGCAACAATTTACTAAAGCATGTTTGGTGATATCCTCATATTTTGGTCCAAAGAATCTACCCTTGAACTATGGCTTATTATTAACGGTCCGCCTTGTATATGAGTATTAACACTGTATATGTTGTAGGTAAATATTATAAGAAGACAGATCAAGAAGGTACTTGGTACTACTGCAAAAGGTGTCATAGAAGATATAGGCAATACTGCTCTGTCTATAAGCATTTCAAATACGAATGCAATCAGACTCCTCAATTCAAGTGCAGTATCTGTGACAAAAATTTCACTCAAAAAGGAAATCTTAAAAAACATAGGTATAACATCCATAATATTTACGATTAGTAAGTACCTATTTTGGTTTTTGTATTTTTATATAGAGAATAAATGTTTATTTTACTCGTTTCTGTGCTTTTGTTAAATATTTATGGTGTTTAAAATAACAAATGTATAATTCATTTGCTCACAGTTATACATAGGTAATCTCCATATTAGACTGGCAGTACATGTCCAGTCAGGTGCAACGTTTTTAAAATGCATGCCAATCATATATATGAATGAAATTACCATGAATATGCCAGAAATGTAAGTTCCAGGCAGTCGTCGCGTGCACAAGGGGGTGCAAATCGGTTTTTTTTGTTTCTTTTTTTATATTCATTAGCATGGATTTTCCGCGCTCAAAACAACTGTTAATGTGCACATTAAATCGTAAAATTTTTTGGTGTTCTTGATTTTGGATGATTTTGATTTTGGATTTTTTTTCAAGGCTTTTCGTTTGGCACTATTGGCATCCATTAAAACAAAATAAATAATACCCAAAAAAAAGAAACAAAAAAAACCGATTTGCACCCTCTTGTGCACGCGACGACTGCCTAAAATTTGCATTTCTGGCATATTCATGGTAATTTCATTCATATATATGATTGGCATGCATTTTAAAAACGTTGCACTTGACTGGTCATGTACCGCCAGTCTATATTAGTAGTTGGTAGTATTTATTGTGCTGCTTTGCACTTAACTGACGGTGAAGAAGGGAATAGAAACGTCTGAAATCATTTTACTATTTGCTCCTTTTGTATTTCAAAGAAGGGACAAGACATGCCGTTTTAGCACCTCTGTGCTAATCCAATAACTATGATGGTTTTTAAAAGACACATCTTTTCACACGAATGTTTAATACGCGTAATATTTTAAAACGTCGAATTATTTTGAATACAAACAAGACAACAATTATAATTGAGGACAATAAGAATACACAATTAGAATAATATAAGTACGTAAGTAATAACAAGGCTCAGCCAGAATGGTAATCAAAGACTGTCAAGAGTAAACACAACCACTACTGCAGAGATATTTCACGAAATCGACATGGGAAAATGTTTATCAATGGACCATGTTCAAAATAATCTGAGGAACTGCTCATAAAGAGCAGGATCCAGTTGAGAACCATAACAGGTCTTCTGTCGGGACACTTTCCCGTTAAGAAGTGCCTGCATTTTATCAGAAAGCTTATTGGCGACCTCAACTGCAGATTGTGCGGTAAGGTACCAGAAACTGTGGAACATATTATACGTGACTGCAAGGCGTTGGACCGCAGAAGATATAATATCTACGGGCAAACAGAAACAGGGAGGGAGAACAAGACAGGGAGAGCACAATAAACCCAGAAGGCTGCAGTGCCCTCGGAGTATTTTTTTACAGACGAGCCCCAGGAGGAGGGGTTTTAGTCAGTTAGAGTCTGACACTCAGACTCATTGCAGCAATGGGCAGCCCGTGTGGGTTTCCCCTACTCGAAAAACAAGTAGTAATAAAAAATTTGTACAATATGCAATAATGCAATTTTAATGTACAGCTACTTGATAAGTAAAAAATAATATAATAAAATATTTATTGACTGCATTGAGATAGCGCTCACTAATTATTTTACTGGAACGATACTAATCTGACTGATCGCAAGTGATCGTTAAGTTATCGGCAGACATCTTATCTAGCTAAATACTTGTATGATGCATAATCCATTATCACTGATCAATTTAAATTAGAAGAAATTAGACATAACCACAAATTTTGTCTTGTCCATAATTAACCTAGGCAAACATTTTCTGTTTGTGCCTGGTGAATCGGAGGTCGCAAAAATGGACTAAGATAGAATGTTGTAATCGTATTACTCATTATCTTAGATATATCTTATATTAAATGTAAAAAACTGTAAAAATCTCGTTTACTGTGGCTAAGTTGTTAATAACTTGTATTTTTTTTAAATTGCCTTATTTATATTAACGTTCTGGCGAAGTTGAGCTAATGCTACTCCACCACTTAACCAGTAGGGCAAGATGAGATACGGTCACCCATCCTAGTGTCGGACTCGCACGGTGTGCATTAACATCGCCGATCGAGGTCTCGCCACAATCAATCAATCAAAAAGGATTTATTAACAATTAGGTGTACAGGTAATGCGCCTCGCCGAAACCTAGCCCGGAGCCAGCCAGACAGTACGGTGCGCAGCGCCATGGTGAGTATAAGGCTGGGCGGGGCAGGTCCGGTTTGGCTTAATGGCAAAGGTTTGTGGTTAGAGCTCCTGTCTGTCTTAGGAAGACTTAAAATTAAACTAAAAGTAATAATACGTGTCCACATGGACCTGAAACTAATTAATATTACACTATAAATAACTAAACTCGCTGGGCGAAACATCCACTTAATGAATTTTGGTTGTTGATATGGGAAACACAATTAAACGAAAAAATCGTTCGAACAAATGACGACCTTACGGTCTGATCGCCGACAAGTAGTTAAAAAACTGGGATTTCTAAGAAGTTTTCGGCTTAGAGACGATTTGGAAAAAACAAAAAGGGGACAAAAAGAACAAAAAGAATAAAACAACAAGTACTACAGACATAAAGGGGGATTGGAAAGAATAAAGTTAACAAAAGATAAAGAGTAAGGGTAGAGGTAAGTTATCGTAAAAGGAAGTGTGGCTAAGGGAGTTGCCGGAAGTGTGGCTAAGGGAGTTGCCGGAAGATAGGCAACGCCTGGTATGGTAGGGGGTGTTTTATATTGAAAAGCATGGCATTGTGTTGTCCGGGTTAGCGGACTATCGCCCAGTTTGAAATTATAGAATTTTTGCGATGTTTCTTGGACGTAGTCAGCTAGTGGAGTTATGTCATAGTGATCTTTGAGGGAGGTGTACCTACTAGAGTCAAAAATAAGGCGCATAAATTTGTGTTCTAATACTCTCAACTTCATCATTGTCGTGGCCGGGATGCTGAGCGGATGTTGAGTCCACTACCCCGTGCCAGGATCGGAAACAGACTCCTGGACATGGAGTAGATCTTGCGTATCGTCTCGTTAATGTGTGTATTAAACGTCAGTTGTTTGTCTAGGTTCACCCTCAAATACTTCACGCACCGCTTAATTGAAATGTCTCTACCCCCGATCGAAAGTGGTGTTAAAATCTGGTTTTCGGTGAAGCGGTGCATGAAGAGAATCGACTTCAACTTCTCGTCGTTGATCCGAATCTTCGTAATACGCCGTGGCAAGGGCCATGTGTGCTTTCAGCAGCATATTAGCCACCTGCGCGTTATGCGAATGCACGTACATGGTTGTGTTATCGGCAAGGTTCGAATTCGGGAACTCCGGAAAGTTGTACAGCTGAAACCGATATCGTACTTCACCTCACACTATTTCTGATAAAAAAGCTAGTAGACTAATTTTTCCTAATATTGTGCACTACTCCTGCATTATTTATGATGGTTGCAACCTATTGGATAAGCACGAAACTACGGTAAGGCTAGGGGGGTAGGCCTACCTAAAATTACAATGACCCAACTTTGTGCCCACATTGGCAAATTAAGAACTTTATTGTTTTACATGAGCTGAATAATTTTTCCAAGGAACTTAAGTAGGTAAAAATTGTGTTAAGTTGTTATAACCCCTGTCCCCTGACCCACCTAAAAAAATGTTTGTCTAGCCTCGGCCCACTCAATACTACAGGGCTAGTGCTTGCTATTGAGACTAATTGCAACGCCAGCCACTTTTTATCTGGTATAAATATAAAGATAAACACACTACACCCAAAGCCAAGACTATCCAGAAGGAGATTACACATTTGTAAGAACGCAGTCATACATCCAAACAAACCGACATTATCAGCACCTAGTAGATAATAGAAAGTGTGACCAGCATGTTCGCCACACAATTCGCTTTAGCCAACTGAGCTACCGCGCTGGTGAAGATGTATGATTACGGATGAGAGTGAGTATGTTTTGACTATTATTCAACGATGGTGGGTGTTGACTACTAAATTCTGCTTTTGTGTCCTGCCTTACTGTACATTTGGTAGAACTCTTTACTGCGTTCAAGGCAAACATGTGGTATAACATAACCAGCAGTGATTATTTTAAGAAAAATACGAGCTTATTTTTTATATTTTAGCAAAATATTACAAATGTGAAGATGGTGGAACAACTTGGTATTGCTGCAAAACCTGCCATAAGCGGTACAGCTTAGTAACGTCCATCTACTTGCATTTTAAACAATGCAATAAAAGCCCCCAATTTCGATGCGATATTTGCTACAAGAAATTCACAAGAAAATGTTCTCTGAAGTACCACGTTTTCAACACTCATGATAAGTTTAGTAACCTAATTTAAGTATGCTATGTTTATTTTTTAAATTGTGATACGTATTACACGAATTGGGTGCAAAGAGCGAGTCAAATCGATCCCCACCATTGAAATTTCAGAAACGGTAAGAACTAGAAACGTGTTTAAATTCTGACTTCAAAATATCGTCATTAGTAGTTTCTTCTTCTTTATTAGCACTACAACCATTGCATCCTCTTTTGCTAAATGATGCCATTCGTCCTTCGTTTCCAGTTCCCGACTCCATTCATTGGTAATGTATGTATATATTAAAAAAATGTAAGAAACTCTGAGACTTTCTACTATTTTTTGTCAGTTGAAATTGAAGTTTTTCATTGCAGAATGACTACAGAACATTTTCGTTAAAAAATGAAAAATTGCAATTTGTTCCAATTTTACAATTCTAAATCAACTCGTGACCTCAAGAATATGTTTTGTGAGACGTCTTTACATAAAAATCAACTGTCAGTTTTTGTATGTTCGATATATATACAGGGTGATCTACCAAGACATGCGGAAAATGTAACAGTAGGTTGTCCCCACCGAAAGGAGTTAAAAAAATGAAAAACTAAAAAAAAAATATCAAAAAATGTCCTTATTTTTTGTAAAAATGCGCCGTCTATGACTTTAACCAATCTGACGTAACGCGATGCAACCATATCACTTCCCGTTCCCCTTTATCGGACTTGGGTTGACGGGGTTAGAAGTGACTTTTTGAATTTAATCACACTACAAAAATAGCAAAAATTAAAACAATTTTTGTAGAACACAGCACAGCACAAAATTTAAAAGTAATAAGAAGTCAAACAAAATGTTCCAGTGCATTATATTCAACTGGTCCAATAATTATAAAAATTTCCATCACAAAAAATGTTATCTGAGGTTTTCCTTCAGTAACTGTTAGTGGAGGGGTTATACATCACAAAACCACAAAAATCCGTTTTGGGGTGCCGCACCCCCCAGAAAAAAACCACCCCTTCGGTGAAATAAGCCTTTTTTATTGATAATTCGTTAACGGTTGAAGATATAAAAAAAATTGCTCATCATAAAAAAGAAAGCTTGACTAATTTCCTACAAAAAAGTCCTATTGTAATTTTGTTGTATATGCCAAGGTTTTCGAGAAAATCGATATTGAAATAAATTCCAAAATTTGTATTTTTAATGTGCGCGAATTTTCATTTATTTGAAATTTTTTGCGCTCAGCCTATAGAAAAAAATGAATTGCTCGAAAACCATATAAGCTAGGAATAAAAATCAAAATGGGTTTGAAAGGGAATATAAAATACTCGCTTGTGTTGATATTTTTGATGGCTATTGATATTTATTAGTATATAAAAATAACAATATAATATAGTTTTCTCTTAATTTTTTGCGCCTTTAACTATGGAGTATGGAGTATGGAATTAGCAGGAGGGTGGTCAAAAACCACAGCACTTAGGCCCCATTGGACCCCTTGTACATCCTCCCTCTAGGCAGACACTCGCCTAGGCCTTCAACCAACCTAATCTTTCGAAGTAGGTGGTGATGTTGCCTAGGGGCATCTCCCTTACATTGGCCAAGGTAGGCCAACGCTCTCCCAAGATGGATTCTCTGATTGATGAGACGGCTGAGCAGTCACAGAGTACGTGTTGAACCGTCTCATCTTCTTGTTCACAACCTCTGCTTAATCTCATATTGTATAGATGTTTCCTTAGCGGACAGTGTCCAGTCTGGATTCCTGTTATAAAACGTAGATTCCTTCTGGTCATTGCCAGGTAGTCCATTGCTGTTTTCTTGTTGGGATACGTGAGTAGTTCCCTAGCGAGCTGACAGCTGCTTGTTTCATCCCACAGCTTCTTAAATTCGTTGTGGGTGTTCTCCTTAATTAATTGTATTGTCGCCGTAATCGGTAACAAGCTGGCCGGGCCTGGTCCAAAGATAAGTTGGCCTGCTGCCTTCTTGGCCAGTTTGTCGGCTTTTTTGTTGCCACTGCACTGTGCGTGTCCTTTCACCCGGCATACCGAGATGTTGTTCGTACTGGAGGCACCCACAAGTGCTTGATGACATTCCCATACTGCTCCTGTGGTTATTTTGTAACTTCTCAGGGCTAGTAGTGATTGTCTACAGTCTGTGTAGATCCTGATTGTTTTGCCCGTAGTTTGTCTGCGGACAATCTCTTTTGCGGCTATGGTTATGCCCGCCAGTTCAGTTTGTACTATGCTGGCTCGCTCATCCATAGTCCATTTATATTGGATTTGCAGGCTTCTGGAATATATTCCACATCCTGCTCCCTCCTTCTTCCTTGATCCGTCTGTGAAAATGTTTATCACACCTTCACCAGCGGTCTCGTTTTCACTATTTGTCTGTATTGTGTAGGGTCTGTCAAAGACAAATCGGGGAGAGATACCATCTGTGCATGCCTGTAGAAGAGGCGTCTTCCTGACAGCCTCATTCCACAGGCGACTTCTGGTCTCCCCACAGCCTACATTTGGTTGTAGGCCAACGGACTTGAGGCGTGCCATTGTTATTAAGGCCACTTCTCCTAGATATAGATCCAGTGGTGGCAGACACAGCATTACCTCCATTGCTCTCGTTGGCGTTGTTCGCATAGCTCCTGTTATGCTTAGGCAGGCAACTCTCTGCACTTGGCTGAGCTTGGCTCTCGCTGTAGTCTGTTTACTCTTAGGCCACCAGACCACAGCTCCATAGGTTATCATTGATCTTATGATGGCAGTGTATATCCACATGACCACTTTGGGTTTCATTCCCCAGGTTTTCCCCACGGTCCTGCGACACTGCTCATAAGAAATGTAAGCCTTTTTTAGTCTTCTGTCTAAGTGAAGATTCCATGTTAGTTTGGCGTCAAAGGTTACCACAAGGTATTTCACTTCTGATGCGAAACTTAGTGTTGTGTCCAGGAGAACTGGTGCTTTCAGTGCTCCTGGTTTCCTTTTTCTTGTGAAGAGAACCACCTCCGTCTTCCTGGGATTAACAGACAGCGAGTGTTCTCTGCACCATTTTTCAATTATTCTAACTATTCACAGGCCCATAAAAAATGACTGACTTTAATATAAGTTATAAATGCATTATCTTTTAGTTGAAGGTAGTACTTCAATGTAGAAAAAGTTAGGAATAAAAATATTCACATTTACAAATTTACCAGCATGTTGAAGTTAGCCAAATGGCCGCCGCAATAAATTTCAAATAAACGAAAATTCGCGCGCATTAAAAATACAAATTTTGGAATTTTTTTCAATATCGATTTTCTCGAAAACCATGGCATATACAACAAAATTACGACTTTTTATTAGAAAATTAGTCAATCTTTCTTTTTTATGATGAGCAATTTTTTTATATCTTCAACGGTTAACGAGTTATCAGTAAAATAAATCTTTCTTCACCGAAGGGGTGGTTTTTTTTTTGGGGGGGGGGGTTGCCCCCAGAAATGATTTTTATGGTTTTATGATGTATAACGCCTCCACTAACAGTTACTGAAGGAAAATCTTAGGTAACATTTTTTGCCAGCTTCTGGTGTATTTTTTACTTCACCGACTGAAGTAAATGCACTGTTCGAAGCGCAGAATGGCATATTGGACGATATCGATCTACGAATACAATTTAAAATTTAACGGTACACGCTTCAACTGGAACTCGGGAAGACAATAAATACACTAACCCCGTGTCAGTAAACTCTTACACTACATGTCTGCAACCAGACAGATATCAGTCACGATCGAGTATTGGCCTTAACTTTTATTTGAAAGACGGATCCCTTCCAGGTGATGCGCGGTTTATTGTATTCTACACTGACCTACACAGTTACACTAGCGTATCTTCGCCAATTTTAACGCGTTTTAATATACTAATTACCCCAGAACACTCTAAAATTTCACAGGGGCTTTCCCATATTGAAGACTAGTGCACCATTTTATTTTCTGCATATCATGGTAAATCACGTTGTATATACAGGGTGTCCTAGCTCTATTTAGACAAGCATTATCTCGTAAACGGTTAGACATAGAAACAAATGTTTAATAGAAAAGTTATTCTGTTTAAAAAGATGCATTTAACCATTTTATTTTTAAATGTACAAAGTGCCTCAAAAAGACGGCAGGTTATGCAACTTTACTTTTTTAAATAGAACACTCTGTATATTTTTGAATTCTCTTTTTATTTCCGAACAAATTTTATTAATCATGTCCTATACCTATCATTAATCATTGTTGAGATATTTGCAGTAAAATTTTTGGGATAACATATTTTTTATTAACGTAATTATAAGGAATACTACAACACAAACAGTAAATATTATAATTATTATAAAAGATACTCAAATTACCGTCCATATTCTATTTGACACAACTCATACCTCCTTAAAAGTTCTCGTGTACAAGAACTCCTTATGACATATGAGGTTATTTGACAAGCATGACTGTTTTTTAAATCATTAAGATTATTTGGTTTCTAGCGTATACAACTTGTTTTAAATGACCCCATAAGAAAAAATCAAAGGGGCTCATATCAGGTGACCGTGCAGACCTTTAACAGGTCCCCGATTGCCAATCCAGTTCCCTCCAAATCTCTCAGTCAGGAAGCGTTTTACAAGGTTTGAATTATGCGGTGGTGCTCCGCCTTGCTGCCTTAGTTTAAGAATATAGCCCAGTCGACGTAGGTATTTACCCACAAAAAGTTGCAAACTGTGTAAACTTTTTTTTAATGAGTTCGTGAAAGTGTGTAGAATAATATCCTGAAAAGTTTACATTTCGCTCGGGTGCAGAACATAAAAAAAGTGAAAAAAAATTTTTTTAATCCATTTTTTCAAAATTTTGAAATT
The DNA here is from genome assembly GCA_936432065.2 of Rutpela maculata. Taxonomy (NCBI): domain Eukaryota; kingdom Metazoa; phylum Arthropoda; class Insecta; order Coleoptera; family Cerambycidae; genus Rutpela; species Rutpela maculata. Next base: position 56,109,442 of record OW386286.2, on the reverse strand, counting down.
AAATCAAACTAGAAAAAAATAAAAAATAGATGGATAGATCACGTATTTATGAACAAAAAAATGTCCTAACAAAATTTATCGTTAAAGCCACGGCTTTCCCGAAAAAACATAGTCAAGTGTAACGTTATAACTCTGAGTGAGATCCATGCGTGCACGCGCTTGAATACGCATGACTGTGACACCGACGCACTGAATTACATGTCACTAAATCAGAATTTGTATAGGTATGAGTGTTGGTTTATTTAAAAGATGGAAATTTTGGCTTTCTGATGCTTTTTTGTTTTAGACAATACAAGCAAATGATGAATGGGAAAAATATACTTATATATATTATAATAATAATAATAATAATAAATGTGTCTTTATTTGAATTAAATACAAAATAACAAAGCAATAAGTAGAACTTGATAGCGACGTTCATATACATGCTCTTCCACGTAACCATCAATAATCATAAGTCACTATCAAGAAATACTATCATGAGTCGTGCGTAATAAATAATCATAAATGACACGAATAAAATACAAAAATATGAATATATATAGAGGGAAAAAAGAAAGAAAAAAGAAACAGTAAAAGTACATTTTTGCACTAGTAGTAAAAAACAGAAACAAAATTAAACGGACAAACAAATTAAACTACCAGTAAATTTTCCCTGTTGTCCAAAGTTAGGGTTTTGACATGTCCTCTAAAAGTGGTAATATGTTGGCAGTCCCTGACATCTTGGGGTATCTTATTATATATATGCAAACAGCATTGTAGGAAAAACTTCTTTCAAATGGGGCAGTTCTATGTTTGGGCACTCTGAATAAATTACAGAAGCGAGTGGAGCGTTGGTGGGTATCATCACCAGTCACAAGTTTTCTAAATAAATATTCCGGACATTGTGTTTTAATAACGTTAAAAGTAAGGCATGCCATATGTACTTGATATCTTTCACTGAGATTTAACCATCTAGTTTCCCGAAATTTATTGGATATGTGGTCAAATTTGCGTAAATTGTAACAGAATCTTACAAGCATTTTGTATTTTTTGTAAAGTAAGCTTGTCTCCCGTTGTCAATGCAGGCCAGTAAATCACATCGCAGTAATTAATATAGGATATAATTAAGGACTCACATAATTTCAATTTCACATCTACACTTAGGTAGTCTTTATGCATGTATAATAATTTTAATTTTACGTAGGACTTTTGTACTATATAGCTGACATGTTTAGAAAATCTCAAGTTAACATCTAAGAATAATCCAAGAATATTAGCAAATTCAGTAGTGTTTAAAGTAACATTATTAAGGTTAATTTGAAAGTCACAGTTGTTTATTATAGTTTTGTTTTGAGGCCCAAAGAGCAGCATTACAGTTTTGGATTCGTTAAGGATTAAGTTATGTGCCTCAGACATTTCGGATATACGTTTTAGGTCAGTATTAATTTTATCAGCGGAATCTCTGAGATTATCAATCCGAAAAGAGAAGAAAAGTTGCGTGTCATCAGCATATTGATGACTATTACAATAGTTAAGGCAAGTATAGAAATCAGCAGTGTATATGGAGAATAATAAAGGTCCTAAAATGCTCCCTTGTGGAACACCTTACTTAACTAGCTCAAAATTGGAAAAATTGCATTTTAACCCGACCCTCTGATATCTGTCTCGCAGGTAATTACCAAAAAATGCGACGAAGGATTCACCGAATCCAAAATAAGCCAGTTTGTTACATAGGATATCATGGTTCAGGGTGTCGAAAGCTTTACTAAAATCAAGTAAAATTAAACATGTATTTAAATTAGAATCCGAAGCTTTGAATATCTCGTCAGTAACATGGAGCAAGGCAGTTGTAGTGCTGTGATGAGATCTAAACCCTGACTGATTCGGAGGCAATATTTTTTTTATTGTAAAAAATGTATTAATCTGGTCTGCTACTATTTTCTCTAAAATTTTAGATATTGTAGGTAGAATGCTAATTGGTCTGAAGTGACTCAAAGCAGTTGGATTACTGTTTTTGGGAATAGGTAAAATATTAGCCAACTTCCAAACATTTGGAAAAACAGAAGTAGCAAGACATTTATTAATTATAAAAGTTAAAACCTCACTAAGCTGTGGGAGCAATAATTCCAGCATTTTACGACCGATATCATCAGATCCTGTAGCATTAGATTTTATAGAACGGAAAGCCCTTTCAACGTCTTCAGGTGAGACTTCTGTGAACGAAAATTTATCCTCATTGTTCACATAGGTTTCATAGTATTTATCGATATGTGGATTGTGGATATTATCACGCCCGAACTCAATCTTCGCAATAAACAATATAGAAAAAAATATTCTTTCTCCGTTGAGAACTGTTGAAAAGTATGTACACATTATGGTTATTATGGTTTATTACGTTGTAGTAAGGATTAAAAAAAAAGTACATCTCAAATCATTTTAATTTCCTTGCCTGATGATTTTTTTGATAAATATATGTATTGGAGGCTGTAACTTGTCGAGAAATTGACCCACTGGAAAAAATAAAATATCACTCCTTCGGAAAAAAATGTATATTTTTCGAATGTTCAAACACAAAATCGTTTACTTGTATGCATTTTTTCGAAAATATGGTCAATCAGATCATGATAAGAAACTGCGATTTTCACGATCTTATCCTTATAACTATGAAAATATCTTTGATTGTTTTGAATATAAATTCTGGAACTTTTCCAATACATTAACAAATGTATAAGGAATCCATTGGATATAGCTGGTAAAAAAAAAATATTTTTCACTTTTTTTTTATGTTCTGCATCCGAGCGGAATGTCAACTTTTCAGGATATTATTCTATACAATTTCACGAACCCATTAAAAAAAATATATATTCAGTTTGTAACTTTTTGTGGGTTTTACTATAAAATGTTCTCTGTCGTCTGGGCTAATATGGAACATGACTGAATCAAGATTAAACCGTCGATATATCGTAAACCGTTATAGATAGGTATAGAACATGGTTAATAAAATTTGTTCGAAAATAAAAGGAGAATCCAAAAATGCAAAAATATGCAGGGTGTTCCGTTTGAAAAGTAAAGTTGCATAACCTGCCGTCTTTTTGAGTCGCCCTGTACATTTGAAAATAAAATGGTTAAATGTGACTTTTTAAACAGAATAACTTTTCTATTAAACATTTCTTTTTATGTCTAACCTTTTCCGAGATAATGCTTGTCTAAATAGAGCTGGGACACCCTGTATAGCATATATCGAATTCAGGGATCTCGCTCTTTGACTAACCACAAATTATATCCAATGATTAATAAATAAGCTCAAAAACCAATGTATATAGTTATTTTCCTTTAATAAAATTTAAAGATGTTTGATGTAGATGAATTTCTTCACCTGAGTGTATGTGTGTGTTGGATTTATTTAAGATGTTGATTAAAAAACTACGTAAACTTATCATATTTATTTCAGCGAGATATTACAAGTCGGAAGTTGGTGGATTTACTTGGTATTGCTGCAGCACCTGCCACAAGAGTTTCAAACGACATACCTCTCTGTACTTACACAATCAAGCCTGTAATAAGAGTCCACAGTTTGCATGTTATATCTGTAAAAAGAAATTTACCCAGAAAGGATATTTGAAACACCACATAATGAGAGTACATAAAACTGAATAATTATTTACTTTACTTATTATTATTTACTTACTGTTAATACTACATGAGACCAGAACTCTTATTGTTATACCTAATTTTTACACGTAACTCTATGTAAAACATGCTTTTCAGGTCTAATAAATTATATGTTTACTAACCATACAAACTTGTAAATACTATGTAAATACCATAGAAAAATGTTTGTTTGTTTGAAAATGTTTCTTCAACGTCTTTCGATGAACCTCTGGAACCTAGAGATCTAGATCTGTCTGAAATAAAGAAAGGGGCTCTACAGTTTATAGTGGAATTCGAATCAATTCTTTATAAGGAAAATTTATTTCGCTCTATACTATTTGCTGATGTCTCATTTTTTCTAATATAAAAATCAAATATAGAACATACGGCAAACAAAGCTAACGTCAAGCTCTCACAAGCTCACGAATGGTTTACTGAAAATAAGCTTGTTAAATAACTAAAAACCTATGTTTTTAGAATTTAGCACCTTAAGATAAAATAATCAAGAAAGTCTTTTGATGAACACAAAAGGTGGTACTATTAAGCAAGAACAAAACATTTAAGGTTTATATACCTATATCATGATCTATACATATTGACAGTATTTGCAAAGTAGTTTCTCCAGTTTCCTCTTAGTCTCTGATTGTTTTCTCTCTTAAATTTTATTTTTTTTGCCTTGATCTCCATGTATTATAGCAAATTTTTCAATGTTGTTCAAGGTGCTATTCTGTGCATATTCTTAATTTTACCTCTCATGTCTCATATTTTATACACAAATGTATGGTTTTATATTTTTTATTTAAACGACATAGTTAATTTGTGTAGGTATATACTTCTTATATTCTGCTTACAAATAAAATGTGATATATAATATTTGATTTATCCTATCATGTATTTGAGATCGACAGGATTAAAAAGTTATTATTTTACTTCCACATCCAGTGGAAGTATAGTAACGACAAAAAAAAAATTTTAAATTTTTATTGTTCAGATAGGCTTAGAATGTCATGAAACGTCGAGATTTCAAGTTTGAGCGAAAAAAATTCTGTCTGTCGGTCTGTAACTTTTTCGTTCGCACGTTTACTCTGGAACCGTTTGAGATATTGACTTGAAATTTGGTACACATATTATGTACTTTAACGAGATCTAGAACATATTGTTCCGTCGAAGGGTTGGGGGGTAAATTGGGGTAAATTTGGAGTAAATAGGTAAATCAAGCAGGTAAGAGTTCATAAAATTGATATTTAGTATAGGTAAGAGAATCTAAGGTCTCAAAAAAAATTTTGGCATTAGCCACCCCCATTAACACCCCCACCCCATTATTAAAGGGGATAAAAAAATGTGATTTAGTGTGTGTACAAGAACCAGAAACCTCAAAATATTTTTTTACTTTATCCACCCCCTGTCACCCCCCCCCCACTACCGATGTGGGGTATCGTTTTATGGGTTTTTGGGGTAGATGATTTCAAATATTATATTATTAAAGTTCCATAAACAATTATTTCCTATTATTAAAGTTCCATAAACAATTATTTCCAGATACAAAATTTTTCGTTGTGTAACTTGGATAAAAAATCCGGATGTGGAAGTAGTGATTCCTTGGGCAGCGGTTTTTATTATTATGCTCAGAGTGCAAACTAGACATAGTATCTACTGAGTTATCGTCTCCACAGATATATTATGATTATTATAAAAACCGCTGCCCAAGAAATCACTACTTCCAGATTTTCTATCCAAGTCTTTCACAACGAAAAAATTTTGTATGTGGAAATAATTGCTTATGGAACTTTAATAATATAATATTTGAAATCCTTTACCCCAAAAACCCATAAAACGATATTCCACATCGGTAGTGGGGTGGGGGTGGTGATAGGGGGTGGTAGTGGGGATAGATGAATTACAAAAATATTTTAAGGTTTTTGGTTCTTGAACACACACTAAATCACAATTTTTTTTCATCCCCAAATAATGGGGTGGGGGTGGTAATGGGGGTGGCTAATGCCAAAATTTTTTTGAGACCTTAGCTTCCCCTGTATATACTAAATGCCAATTTTATGGACCCTTACCTGCTTGATTTACCCATTTACTCCAATTTACCCCCCAACCCTTCGACGGAATAAGATGAAAATATAATCCAGATTCCGTTAAAGTACATATGTGTACCAAATTTCAAGTCAATATCTTCAACGGTTCCAGAGTAATCGTGCGCACAAGAAAGTTACAGACAGACCGGCAGAGAGACAGACAGAAATTTTTCTAAGCCTATTTGAACAATAAAAATTTTCAAAATTTTTTTTGTCTTTACTATACTTCCACTGGATGTGGAAGTAAAATTATGAACCTGTTGTACCCAGTTTAGGAATACCAATATGGCAATAATTTAGGAATACCACAAGGAAGCGCATCGGGGTCTCTAATGGTTTTATTGTAAAATACATTCATAATGTTATCAGTAGTAACTCTTAAATAATAAAACAAATGCAAGCAAGTGATTAAAATGTATCATATTTTCAGAAAAATGTGTTACCAAAATCAAATGTTTCGTAAATCTTAACGTATGGATTCCGTAAGACTTTTTTATTTTTTCTACAGCGACCGCTGCCTTGAATCAAAACTGGCAGTTGTAACACCATTTAAAGCAATGATTCAGCGCATATTTTCAAAGTAAAATTTTTCTTTATTTTACTATAATGTGAAATGACCTTATCAGTTCTCATCTAAAGAGGACTTACCACCAGTAATGGACAAAATAATGCAGTACTCTAGTAGTACCTGCTGCAAACTCTGTCAACTTAACCACATATTTGGTGCCATCATCTGGGGTGTCAGTATCTGGAACTTCTCTAATCTTTGACCAGCAGTCACACGCAAAAAGAGTCTAGTTTATTTCTTCTAAAAAAAGAACAATTTTTGTGATAAGCAACTATATAACACATTAGCATAATAAGCAGACAAGTTAGAATTAATACATTTATAGACGTTTTTTGTGCTTTAGGTCTTGGAGCAATATATGCTCCTGAACAAATGACTTCGACAGATAAACCACGTCAACATTACCCCAAAAAAACGACCAAAAGGAAAAGATGTAGAGTTTGCGCAAGAGCAAAGAAGAGAACGTCAACTTCGTACGTCTGCCGAATCTGTAGGGATTTTTGGGGCAAAGAAATTGGATTATGTGTGGATCCTTGTTTTTCCGTTTATAACCATGATATATAATATTTGTACTGTATGTTGTTAAAGTATGGAATAAATTAATTATGTTAATAACTGACGCCTTTTGATATACCTGCTGAATTTATGACGGCATCTGTGTGAAATTTGTGATATCGTCAATATTTTTTAAACGGCAACATTGGTCATGTGATAGCTCTTTTGAAAAGTCTTGATTCTCTACCGAGACACAGTCTGACTAAAAAATTGTATATCCATAAGAGTGTATTACCATTTTATACATCTGTCTAATATATGTGGTGTGTCTATGTTTATGTTATGGTTAAAGAATACAAAAATATGTGTAAAAATTAATCAAACTAATATTAAACATGAATAAAATTGTAAAGTGAATATCCAATACCTTTCTCTGCGGAGCAAAAAAAAAGTTTATCACAATAAGTGTTCATTTTCAGCAAAAATATGGTGAGAAAAATGAAAAGTAAATTCTTGAACCATCTATAATTCCCAAAGTTATTTCAAATGTTCGTTCTTATTTTAAAAATTCTAAATTGTCTTCCTATTAAAATAAATTTTGCGCTTTAAATATCTCAAGAAATAATCTACCAATGTAAAATCTGTAGGTATACAGGTGGCAACTAAATGATTCGTCTTCAACCCATCCACAGATCTCAAAAAGTGATAACGTGCCTTAACTGCAAAATGACGTAGTTCCCTATCTTGTTGAAATTATAATAACGTTATCCACTGAACAACACTGAGTGCACATCGCGCGCATGCAAATGACAACATGCACTTCACGATTTTTACAGTAGTGGCATTAGTGGCAGAATACGACTAGGTCATTGGAACGTAGGCTATGTACCACACTACTGATAAAGTTCTGAATTTTCGGTACACGCCTTTTCTTTCATTGCGCTTGTTACTATAATCTCGTCCTTACTACTATCCGAGGAACTCTTAAAAAATTCCTCGATTGAAGTAAATTTTCCTATTCTTTCTGGATTGATTATACTCGTCATGTTACGCATTACGATTGCCCGCTGCCAGAGCTCATATTGAAAATCTGACCTTAGTGCGCGTTGCACGAAAATCATTTTGTCAGTGAACTCAGTTTCATAAAGTGCAGTTACTGCAAAACACTATATGGAACTGAGTTCAACTTTGGCAGTTTCTTATATTCCACTGACAAAATTATTTTCGTGTAGTGTGCACTAAGTGCAGATTTTTGATACGGGCTCTGGCAGCTGGGGGAATCGTGGAGTGCAATATGCGCGTATGATCAATCTAGAAAGAATAAGCGAATTGACTCAAATCGATGATTTTTCCTTAAGAGTTCCTCGAATATTATTGAGGACAAGATTATAGTAACCAACACAATGAAATAAAAGGTTAGTGAATCAATAATTTAAAATTTTATAATGTGGTACATAACCTACGTTCCAATGAGTCAGTGGTACTATATCACTAGTGTCAGTACTGCAAAATTCGTAAAGTACATGTCATTATTTGCATGCGCACGATGTGCACTCAGTGTTGTTCACTGAAAAACATTAATAGAGTGCAGTCACTATAAAATGTTATTAGTCATTTTATTTGTAGGATGATGTAGATGCTCTTTAAGCAGAAATAAGCGAATCAAAGTTTATATGCTCTGGTTTCCCACTTTTTGAAGACACCATGACTTATTTCTCTGTTTTTTTTTCACTCTGAGAAATTGGTTCATGATTTAGGTATAGCTATTAAACAGAGCATATACTAAGTACTTGTTGAATTCTCATCATATCTCCACAGCCAATCATTTTAAAAAATTTAATTTGATCTAGTTCTTTTAACTGCATTTGGATATTAAGTTCAAAAACTGTTTATATGGACCTGGCGAAACAATCAACCCGTCTCAAAATTCAATAGCTTAAATCATAAAGAACTTTTAAGTTAGTTTGATAGTTTTAATGAATTTATTTCAAATAAATGAAAAAATACGGTGAACAAAAACTAGCGGAGCATAATTTTATTGACTTAGTCAAGATTAGTTTTAACCGTCTTTATTATGATTATGTCAATTTTTTGTGTTACCATATTTAATTTTTTATAGCCAACCTCTACGTTTGATATAATTATTTTACTTAGTTCGATACAGAATTAAAAGACCTTTCAAAAGATGTATCACATGACCGATGTTACCTTTCAAAAAGAACATCGACGAAGTCAGTGCTTTGACACAGATGACATCAATTTGATTGTTATGGCAAAAGATACGCATATAAAAATGAAAACCAACCAACCTGAGAATAATTTTCAAAAATAGTTTTCTCACAAAATAATTAATTTAATTTCTTCATATTTCAACAAGATACCGCATGTAAAATTGTACAGTTCTTGACTATGTTTAAAATAATAAATTTTTATGAAGCATTGAAAATATTGTTGTAAATTGTTTTTTGTTATTTTTTTATGGAAACGGGACTATCAGAAACAATTCAATTGGCGATTTAAATTAATATTTCCGCTTTGATAACACGTGCTGCGTAACATACGACAGAGATACTAGGTCTTTTCCTTTGCACTAAAAGTGTAGCACTGAGCTGCACTGGTGTAAAATTATCTCTCTTTAACTTATAATATTCCCATTGATGCCGTCTTTGTCACTCAAAATTAGTGTCACACTTATTGTGCAAAGGAAAGGACCTATTTTGTCACGTATTAGGTGTTTTTAACATTAGATTCCATAGCATAAGCTTTCCCAGAGTTTTAAATAGTTTTCTGCTGCCACTTCATACTTACATTTTTCGCGACATGGATTCTGAATGCCTTAACGTGCTGCTGGCCGTACGTCCGACGCTATGTCTAAACTGAACGCTCCCCTATTATTACTTCTGTCTTGTATCTGACTAACTTCAAATTTACAGACCTGTCCCTGTGTTTTAACTTGACTTGATGTACAATTTTTTATTTTTTTTTTAATTTTTAATTTTATTTTTATTTATTATATTTTTTTATTTATTTTTATTTTCCTTCATGGTGAATGTAAAAGATGTTACGCACTTTGTAATAGCGTTGCTCAATGAAGTCCAGTTCTGCAGATAGCAGCAACGTCATTAACACTATTAAATATCAGTTACAAGTTCCAGGACTTTGAACAGATAATGAACGTTTCCAGAACGTCGCGGCAACTATCAAAGCTACTTGAAAGTGATTCCAACTTTGAAAATATATTTCGGTGACATCAGTTAGTTGCTGCTACCTCGACTGCCACCTTCAAGTTCCAAAAATGTCGTCTCACTAGTAACTACGATGTCCCCATGTATCAGAAAAGGAATAGGAGTCACATAACTGCAATAGTTACTAGTGGTGAAAACTACAAGGCAGCGACTGTAGATTTGTAATTAATAACTTCTATTCTATTTCTGCCAAAGTCTTAAATTCAGTGGCGGTTACGTAATGGTTACTCATTTGTGGCTTCCACTCAATTACTTTGGTGGTAGTTGGGACGGATGTTGCTCGAAAAGTGGGTATTGTTCTGTGAAAAATCTACAAAGAAACTTCTTTATATAAAATTTACTTAGCTTCACTTTTATATTTTGACTTTGGATTGAACAGAAAACGAGTTCCTGAACTGGAAGGATTTTATATTTTTGATACGTTTTTTCTAAGAGGGTCATTTAGTGATATGGCAGTTTCCTACTTTTTCTTCTTCATTTTAAAGTATAACAAACCAATAGCCTCAGAAAAAAATTTCAGCTCAATTGAATCAATAGCCACAGAGATATTCGCATTTGAATAGATACACGCTCGGCCGGCCAACAGTCCGTAGAGTGACGTCACTTGGCGTGCGCCGATACCTATATTAGAGCAGCGATTTCGTAAATCTATCGTGTCGTTTTTTTTTTTGCGTAAATCCAGGTCAAACATGTTAGGTTCCTTTAAATATATCACCGGGCATATGAAATCATATTTTACGACATTTTTTGCGATCTCGAACTTTTTAAATCAATAAAAAATGAAAAAAACGTATTTTTAAATCAAATTGTTTTTTTTTTGTTTCCACCGCCATATTTTTAAAACTATTAAAGCTACCGAACTTTGTTTTGTGTCAAATTAAAGCACACACTGTAGCGCTTTTACCAATATAAACGGTTTGGGCACAATTCGCACTTTCATTTCTCTAAAAATCAGATAAACTAAAAATATATCTTTTATGTATTGAAATCTTCACCAATCGATAAACTTTTTTATCTTTGAAAATATTTACATACATGCAGCGAAGAAAATAAAGCCTAATAATCACAAAAGTGTTTGAAACAATATATTTTTTCTTAAAATGTACCGTGTGGCAACAGCGATTTTTTTTATCAGCGCTAAATGCGACATTGGGACGCAATTAATACACCTCCCATGCAGGGTTGGTCAGATTAGTCGCGTATAAGTGGCGGTTGTCGAAAATCATTAAGTATTCATTGTTCGGATAAAAATTGTGACAATCGAAAATGTGCTTGTTTTAAGGAAGGCCTAAAATGTTGCAACGAGTGCAAATTTCGTTCCTGTAACAACATTATTAAAGATTTCGAGGCAGATATGAACGAATTAGAATGCTATTAATGCAGGGCCTACATAAACTACATACTACATATTTATCTATCCAAATAGAAAATTTATTTCAACAATAAAACTCATTTTATGCGTACGTTTTTACTTTCATTCATTTAAAAATGTCTAATAAACTTACTAATTAGGTGGGTAGTTAGTAACACTGATTGATATTTACAGATTATATCTACCTACCTGTCTTTTTATTATTAAAAGGAGACTATTTTACATTTATTGTACAATTTCTTAATATTAGCAACATATGATCAATACTACTGTACAATATATGAAATATTGAACAATAATATTGATCCCCTAGATGGTTTTGATCACTACAGGTTTTGTATCTATTGATATAAGTTAAACTACTACATACACCCCGACCGGGACCGTCAGATCGTTGCAGTCGGCAGGCTTGCTACAGCCGAGCGCGCAAGAATATTACTTTGGCCCGTTAAAAAAAATCGCTGACTCAATACTATGAACGGGACATGAAAAATTTGTATCTTAAAAACTTTTTTCAACTATTGGCTTCAATTTGTACGCAGCATGTATATACAAATTTTCATAAATAAATTTTTTTCTCGATTGTCTAAAATTACGCTACTGAAAATAACAAGTTTTAGTTTCCTATTTTGCCAACTTGAAAAAAAATAAATCGGGTTCACGTGGGACGTTGTTCGAAGCGCTATTGGGTCTACTTTAATCTAAAAAAAAAAAATAGCTTGATAGCACAAATATTTTCAGAGATATAGCGGTGGAGACGTTAAAAAACATATTTCGTTAAAAATCTATTTTTTTGAGTTTCTTCGAAATAAAAAAGTTCTCGACCACCAAAAAATGTAAAAAATGATTTCGTGTACACGATTATCTTACAAAAGAATCCCACTAAGTCTGGTTTGGTTCCACGCCGTTTTTTTTTCTCGAAAACTAAGCGACTTTACTTCCAGATTTTACTCTACTAACTTGCATTCACAGCCGTGTTCACTGGGCGGTTCAGCCATCTGACGTCACAACTTGACTACATGGTTATCCCGAGCGTTTTTAAGCGCGCCGACTTTAATAATTTTTTTATGCATGAAGGCGACGTCAGAAAATTCTAATTTTTGGCATACTTACTATACTCACCAAGCTCTTTCAGAATATGTAATAATAAAAAAATGTTAAATGAGCCCATTAAAATGAGAAGAAAAACCAAGCGTGGTCCTTTGACATTTTTTATTATTTTTCCGACTTAGTGCCTTATAGCGACATATATTTTTTTGTGATATTATCCATCAATTTAAGGAACATAAACTAACCTCTTTACGTTTCAGTGATGAACTACTACAAATGTGAAGATGATGGAATTACTTGGTTTTGCTGCAAAGTGTGCCCCAAGAGATACAAACGATATTCTTCTGTATACTTACACACCAAATACCAATGCAATAAGAGTCCGCAATTCCGATGCAGTATTTGTGAAAAGACATTTACATTAAAAGGATCTCTGAAGACACATTTATACCACATTCATAACGCGAAATAACGTTTTCATGTTTATTTTGTTATAATTCATTAGTTTTATTATTATCTATTAAAGCATTAATAATAGTAGTGTAAATTATTTTTTAGCTATATTTTCAAAAACGCAAACCTGAATCCTGTTGTTACTTCTCGTGCCACGTTTTGGACGGAAGAGTTCAGTTCGCGTTTAGATGAAAATGACAATTTGAAAATGTTTCACAGTGCGTTGAGTAAAAGGGGAAAAGGAAAAAAACATATATAAATGAGTTCTTTGAAGAATTTTTCATCTCATGTATAAATATACCTATAGTCAAGATACAATTTTTGATGGGCTATTTGAGAGTTGCATATACTAAACATACAAAAATATTGTCTAAACTCTCACGTTTGAGCATCCTTATATAAATAACATCAGCTGCTGCGGTTTTTAAGAGCACTTTTAAATAATACATTATTTCATTGTAGCTTCTCTGCTCACTGAACTTGCACAAGGAGACGAAAATATACTTGTAGTGCGGGTAAAATATAGAAAATATTGCTTGAAAAATAATAAAATTAGAGAGTCAATAAGAATTAATTTAATCAGTACGTCGGTCAATAATTAATAGCCTGCGAAATTTTATTTAATAATGACGTATTTTAAGAAATACAAATTTTCAGGAAAATTAATTATTGACTATGTGGATGAAACTTCGTACTCGCACTGTATTTGGCATTATTCACAACTTTTCTTCATAAGATTGGATTATATTCAGTAAAAGAAAGGTACTTTACTTTTGATAACATTTTATATTTTCTTCATTTCCGAACACCCTGTATAGCATATAGTAATCCTGAGAATGGCTAAGGTATTTTCAGCTATAATATCCCAAGGACGTTGATAATACGAAATAATTTTATCACAGTTTCCGAAAGTACTTGCTTGGTAATATCCCAACGCCATAAGCGGAGGGATATTACCTAAAAGCATGGGCGCAGCCAGGGGGGGAGCCATGGCCCCCCCCCCCCCCCCCAAGACATCTTCCATGAGCCAAAAACTAAAGAAGCATAATCTCTGTCAGTACAAAGCAGTATCCAAATTATCCCTTGAAATAAATATTTTGTAATTAATGCCAATATTATCTAGTAGAGGAATCTACTACTCATCCTCTGGGGAGGCCGGTTCTATTGGCCCCCCCCAGATGAATTTTCTGGCTGCGCCACTGCCTAAAAGCAACATGCTTGAGGAAGTTGTGATAAAATTATAAGCTATTTATCAACGTTCGAGGGTACTTGCATAGAACATTTTTTGCAATTTATTTTATTTATTTGTTCAAAACTATTTATTAAAAACACAATGATTAAAAGGGCAATTTGTAAAATTAAATGTAAAATTAAATGTAAATTATGTATTATTTGTTGTGTTTTCCTTTATTATTATATTCTTTAAATCGTATTTGCAATTCCAAATCGACATTGTCAAAAATAAAGTTTGAATTATAGAACTGTCAAACTGGATGACATAAGTGAAAAGATTCCTAAGGGATCTTATCAGTGTAATTTTGTTCTGATTGGTTGTTTCAGCACACGTGATTAGAAATGGGCGAATTTAATAGGATTGTTATTTGAGCTAAAAATTTTCAGTATCAGAAACTATGGCAGATAGACAAAAACCAATATAGGTGTCCTGAGCTCGATTTTCGAGAAATAAACAGTGGCGCAAACCGCGATCGTCTATTTTTTTCGACTACCGAGCTACAGAGCGTTTTTGGAAAATTGACATTTTTGGATAACCTCTATATCTCAATTACCAAGAGTCGAATCGAAAATGGAGTAACACATTCTTAGGGCAGAGCACTTTTTTGAGTAGAATCCGTTGCTGATAAGAAAAAAATTATGCATGCCTCAGTTTTCGAGATATAGACATAACTTGTGTTTTTTAAATGGAATACCCTGTAAATTATTTCATTATTCCATCACAACTTAAATTAGCTATCCAACGATATATCATATGTCATATTCATCTCTAGAAAAAGTGGTTAATTTTCGAAAAATTTAATATATTTGTGAGGTGGCCATGGAAAATTATTAACAACAACACTTCTTTTAATATAAAATAATTTTACCAAAAATAGGAAAACTAAATGTATTTTTACCAACTGGCTACACAGTACATCGACCACCGCGATAATTCAAGAAAAAGCGACGCTCCTCTATTCCCTTACATCGCAAGGAAGCGTCTTTACGATATAGGGTCATGGTATTCATTTAATTCTCCTCCACAATGGTAAAACTTTTCCCTTCGCCTCTCTTTGTATACGAAATGTTGACTACCACCACTGCTCCCCTGTCATCCACGTTTCCTATGCTAACTTGACCAGTTCGTCCCTTCGAAGGTCTCCAAAAACTCCCATAATCGGAACAACCTACAAGAAAACTAAATAAAGCCAAGGACATCCATGCACAATACCTTTTCCAGCAGGTACGTCTCGTCCGAAGCTTCTTTGAAAAATTTTAAAACATCCTCCCGTGTCAATATCTTGGATTTTTTAAGATTGATAGGCCTAAAGGATTATAATCTCCTATGTTTATATTTCTATTCATCAATAATGGTGCCTCAGCATTAAGTATTTTGACCACAATCTGTTCGGGCAGAATGTTTCAGCCTATAAAAAATAAGAAGTATGTAAGGACAATAATTCATCAAAAAACACAAAAAGTTGAAAATTACAATAATAGGTACATACTGTCGTGAGCAAAAAAAAAATAGGACAACTATTTTTTTCTAATGTAAATCTGTCTCTATTAGAGAATATTATTTAGGTATTATGCAAATCACAACTTACACTTTTTTATTTATTATGAAGATACCTACTTTCTGTATATTGTTGCCCTAATCTGGGCACGCTAATATACTAGTTAGGTAAATACTTTAAAACACTTATTATTGGAGAACCAATCAAAACAACTACTCTCCTAGCTAATACTGACGAAGTATTGAATTACATGATAGGATTCTTAGCATTTTAAAGAAAAAAAATATTGAAAATACTTAAATCATTTATTTACATTTAGTCATTCACACTTTTTTTTATTTAATATGAAATTATCTACTTTCTGTATATTGGTACCTTAACCGGGTCACGCTAATATACTACTTAGGAAAACACTTTAAAACACTCATTATTGGAAAACTAATCAAAACAACTACTCTTCTAGCTAATACTGACGAAGTATTAAATTACATGATAGGATTCCCGGCATTTTAAGGTAAAAAAATATATTGAAAATGCTTAAATTATTCATTGAAATTCAGACATTCACAACAATTATTATTGAACCTTACATTCTATTTCAACTCTAGAAAAGTTGTACAAGTTTTTTCGAACTCGTTAGTTCTCATCAGTAGAGTATAGAAACATTCACTCATTATTTACAAGTCTATTCTTGATTTATTTTTTACAATTAATTATTTTTTATTTATTTGCTTTTATCATAATAAATAAAAAAGTGTGTAAGTTGTGATTTGCATAATACCTAAATAATATTCTCTAATCATGATAAAAGCAAATAAATAAAAAATAATTAATTGTAAAAAATAAATCAAGAATAGGCTTGTAAATAATGAATGAATGTTTCTATACACTACTGATGAGAACTAACGAGTTCGAAAAAACTTGTAGAACTTTTCTAGAGTTGAAATAGAATGTAAGCTTCAATAATAATTTTTGTGAATGACTGAATTTCAATAAATAATTTAAGTATTTTCAATATATTTTTTTACCTTAAAATGCCAGGAATCCTATCATGTAATTCAATACTTCGTGAGTATTAGCTAGAAGAGTAGTTGTTTTGATTAGTTTTCCAATAATGAGTGTTTTAAAGTGTTTTTCTAAGTAGTATATTAGCGTGACCCGGTTAAGGTACCAATATACAGAAAGTAGATAATTTCATATTAAATAAAAAAAAGTGTGAATGACTAAATGCAAATAAATGATTTAAGTATTTTCAATATTTTTTTTTCTTTAAAATGCTAAGAATCCTATCATGTAATTCAATACTTCGTCAATATTAGCTAGGAGAGTAGTTATTTTGACTGGTTCTCCAATAATAAGTGTTTTAAAGTATTTACCTAACTAGTACATTAGCGTTCCCAGATTAGGGCAACAATATACAGAAAGTAGGTATTTTCATAATAAATAAAAAAGTGTGTAAGTTGTGATTTGCATAATACCTAAATAATATTCTCTAATCATGATAAAAGCAAATAAATAAAAAATAATTAATTGTAAAAAATAAATCTGTCTCTATTTGCATACTTGCAATGAATTTTGACAAATAACTGACAATGTCACAAAAATTAAAGTTAGATGTACATAACTAGATTTTAGCAAAAATATGTTATAAGACTTGTCTCATTTTTTTGCACACGACAGTACAAGTTCCTGAAAATAAGCCATTAGAACTGTCTCGCTGACAGTTACAGAATTTCTGTTAGTTCATTGTTGAAATTTTTCATATTCTTTCGTGATCGGAATTTTTTTGGTAGCAGTGCCTCATTTGCTTCTGCAGCCCTTTGGGCGAGAATTTGTGGAATTTATTCGTCCTGCATGATCACTTTTAGAAAGGTTCCAACACACTTTATTGCTTCACTGACAAAAATAAATAAAATAATAATCGCATCGTTATGGACACAAAAACAAACGCAAGGACCGGCGACCACAAAGCCATATCTGTGTCATAAATTATTAAATTCATTTATTACATTTAAATTATGTAGGTATCTAAAGTAGAGTGAAATATAAAACGTTGTATGCTCCACTGGCGATATAGGATGTTTATGCCCTTGTGTGACTTTCTATCCTCGGGCCAAAGCCCTCGGATAGAAATTCGTCACCCGCGGGCATAAACATATCTGCCGCCCTTGGTACATAAATAACTATTTTTAAAACAATATTTTCGGAGATGCTTTTAAAAATGCATTTTTCATCCCTTTACAGTCCTAAAAAACGCCCTCCTACACCTTTTGGTGTTGGGGACTGTTATATAATAATATACTGTTATTACGTATAGGTTGCTTGTTAGAAATATGAGATGTCAAGTGTCTTGATAAAATGTATGATTTTATTGTATGATGAAATGTATTGAAATAGAATCTAATTAAAAGTGAGTACATAAATTTAACAAACGATATAGAGAAAGCCTACATAATAGTTGAGGAGCATAATGCGCATTTACCTAGTCCGTGGGATTTTTTGTGAAGGGAACGTGCGACTATGTGGAATCTCTTTATTATATGCTAGATAATAGTGTAGTACCGGGTATTGACCTTAGAATTGCGCTGTTTGGTTTTTATGGCGTTATACATCCAAGATGGCCGCCATGTGAGACATTTATTCTTTACATCAAGAATAACTCCTTCCCGAGTGCGCATACGCAAAGTCTGCATATAACATTTTCTATTCTACATGAGCCAAAGAACAAATTTAGTTCTTATCAATTTTTTCGTATCTTTTACCAATTAAGAGTTATGATTCATTATACATGTCAGTATCAGTTTAAAACATAATTTATTCGGTTATTTAATAAGTTAAGAAAAATAATGATTCTGCTGCTATTTACTCACAAAAACTTTAATAATAACTAGTATTGATACATACAATTTGTAGTAGGACGTAGTAGTTGTATTATAAAATTCTTAAAATAAATTATGTATTGACAGAAAACAATATTTAATGATACTATATTATTATTCTCTTCAAAACAATGTATCACTATGTAAGTCATCCGATTAATCTTCATGCCTTGTATGCTCATCACAGTTGTCAAACATATCTTCGTCTCCTCCACACACATATAGTTCTGTGCACTTCAGATCGTGGGAAAGACATTTACATGGTGGAGCACATTTTCTCTTAACACAAGAGCACCGAATAAGTTGAAGAACTGTCTCTGGAGCACATGGTAGCATACACATAACAGGAGCATAATGGTCGTTTTTTAGTTCCCAACCGAAGTTTAATGGCGAAGGCAGATTAGGGTAGGGCTGATTAGCACGGCACCATTCTATGGTTTGATAACGAACTCTATCTCTTGTTGGTGGCAAGTTTTCTCCTTGGGTTTCTTCTTTCTTTGTGCACATCCACCACCTGAGTTCTCCAATGTCTGATATATTTGTGCCAGGAACATAAACTTGACATATGAACTTTTCTATTAATAGTCTATCTGTATCAAGAAAATTTTCCAAGCTTCCAAGTTTGCTTACAGCTTCGAGAATGTCATCATCTGCTTTACTGAAGACTTTCCAAAAGGAGGTTTTCGCTTTCTTTGCCAAAGTCCCTCTGGTGTCACTTCCGGATAATGCATGCAGACCTAATAATGCTGAAGTTTTCTTTGTGCTCAGGGAATCGGTTACTTTGCTGAGATTGATCATTCTTTAATTTTGGCCAACTCAATTTACAAACATAGTGTTCAGTGGAAGGAACTTATACCACCATAAAGTATGTATGAAGAGATCTGTATCAGGTAAATAAATATGAAGCTGTGTAGCACCGCGACGACAGGCGAACATGGAATGCGAAATTATTTTTGTATCTGCCTCCTCATGATTGCTTTTTCAGTTCATCTCTTTCAATCCCCATTGAACACTTTGCTGTTTCCCTCCAAGATACAAATACACACTTGTTTCTTCCACTTGCATATTGCTTTCTCGGAGAAGTATGCTGTTA
Source organism: Rutpela maculata (assembly GCA_936432065.2). Taxonomy (NCBI): domain Eukaryota; kingdom Metazoa; phylum Arthropoda; class Insecta; order Coleoptera; family Cerambycidae; genus Rutpela; species Rutpela maculata. Next base: position 56,089,838 of record OW386286.2, on the reverse strand, counting down.
ACTCATCTTTAGTCTTGACATGAGATAACAATGACTTCATAGATGTGTTCCCAATGTACGTTGTATCACTGATCTTGTAGTGGACTGGTTGTGTTGCCAGTTCTTTTCTTACGCATAGAAGAATTTAGTGAATTTTCTCTGTATGTGTCAAAGACTAAGTGAGTTTTATCATAACGTGATAGTGTATGTGTCTCTTGCATGGACATCTCCAGGATCTGTGCAGTCACTCAAGCGCACTTTCAATATTTCACTATTAGAGCGTTGGACAGCTAACTTAAGACGCTCGCCACTTTGGTCTGTTGCTATGCAATACAGTCTCTTTTTGCTTTTCTCTCCTTCATCATAAAAAAAAACAGTTTTTTTTTTGTTAAAGGCGGGTGTTTTAGATCGTAATGTGCATGTTGCTTTGTCACTGCTCGTACTCGCTGCTAAATCATCTGTAGGCTCACAACGCTTTCCTTTTTCGAAAAGTTTTTTTGCTTCTATTCATGTTTGTCGTATGAGTCAGTTTTTTGTAACATTCTTTATGCTATTTTGCATTGGAGTCTTGTAGCTGTTGTACACTTAAATTCCCGATTCGACTACTATACTAATATGCATATATCTGGATCCACATTCTTCTCTTTGTTTCAAACATTGTAGAAGTTTTTCAACCTTCAATGCTTTAACAACTTGCTAATTTACTTTTACCATGACACAAAATACACAGTTTATAATGTGTTGAAAGTCGGATAGACTAGGCAATAAATGTATATTAATAAATTTATGTTATGTGGTAAAACTGGCGTGTAACTCTTAAATGGTAATAGATACGAAAAAAATGATAAGAACTAAATTTGTTCTTTGGCTCATGTAGAACAGAAAATGTTTTATACAGATTTTGCGTATGCGCACTCTGGAAGGAGTTATTCTTGATGTAAAGAATAAATGTCTCGTATGGCGGCCACCCTGGATGTATAACGCCATAAAAACCAAACAGCGCAATTCTAAGGTAAACACCCGGTACTACACCATTATTTAGCATATAATAAAGAGATTCCACATAGTCGCACCTTCCCTTCACAAAAAATCCTACGGAATACATTATGCCCCAAGACTATAATAGGGACTCGTTAGTTTTTTAATATTAAGAGTGATATTCCTTATTTATTTCTCCTTTCTTAAAACCTATTTTTCCGTACTATGTGTATACAAATTTTTCGCGGAGGGGTTCTTGTTATTTTAAAATTATTTATCTTATTTTTAACTTTTTAGTGGCCAACTAGAATAAACCATAATTTCTTAATTGTCAATTTATTTTCTTTAAAATGGTACCCCCACTTGAAATGTGTTCTGAACATTCGATTTTAAATTTGAATAATATGGCGTCTAGGGTCTGCCGTTTTGTTTTTTCCCGGTAGCCATAAGCCCAGTGTCACTCATGGGAGACTAATCAGTTGACACCAAAATCATGATAACCAGTATAGCTGTTATGAAGATATAGGGGCATGAGCATGCAAACAAAGAAACACTGCACTCCAACACATTACCCTCTTTTGCGCAGCAAGTCGAGAAAAAAGAATCCTGATCTATGATAGTTTTGTAGAAAAGTACTGTTTTTTCTCGCATAAATGACGTAAGTGTAATAGTGAACGTATTAGTTAGGAAATAAAAATCATTTTGCGAAGTATTTAGTTTTTTTTTAAATTATATATTCGTCACATCTATTAATTGTTGTTATTTGCAGAGTTCTGTTGCCCGAAATGTAACAAATGGTACGATAAAGAATCTTCATTCGTATACCATTGCAAATATGATTGCGGTAAGCCCGTTATGGAATGTCGCTTTCCAAACTGCGGGAAAAGAATAACAAGAAGAAGCAGCATGAAAAGACATATGCTTAAACACCATGTTGTCGACTGGGAAAAATTCGTAGAGATTATGTAAATAATTGATGTTGTGTGTAGTAGATACAAAAAATATACATTCATTTTAAAATTGAAATGTACAGCTACCTGATTAAACTCATAAATAAATTTCTCCTGCTATTTAGATCCTTGTCACTTTTGATCGTAGTTCTAGTCAAATTGTTTTTTCTCATGTTGAACCAGATACCAGAGGACTATTTTACGTATTGGCTATTGCGGTAACCCGAGACACAATATAATATTATTGAACTACAGTAGAGAAATATTAACATATTTGACAGTACTACTTTTTACTAAAGAACTAGGCAACAATGTCGGGCCTTTTGGTGGGATCTACAATTTAGCGTGGACTCCAAACCACGGTCTTCGCCCACCAACTTTAACCCACCCTGGGTCATCCACTACATTTCTGGTGGTTCAACGCCTTCAGGGTTATCACGTGATCAGCCACAGGGGTCATCCCCCGCCTTACTTAGCAGGTTAATGGCTCGGGATTGCCTCAGTTGATAGCCTACCGACTGTTAGATGAAATACTTGGGTCACCCATCCAAATGTCGGACTCGCTCAGCGTTGCTTTCTCTACTATTCGAGTGTCGGAATTTAAACCGGCGACCGTGCTTCATCCGCGAAATTGGACATATTTATTAAGGAGATAATAGTATATTGTTTTATTAGGAGTACAAGTGATACTTTTGGGACAAGTCTGTAGGTTTGCCGGACGAACGAAGTGAGTCCGGCAATTGACCTATTTCACGTTAAAAAGTTCGGTAAGTGTCATGTCAAAAACTAGGTTGATAAAACCAAAAGTACCTAGTAACCTACTTCTCTCCATGACACTTTTTACCAAACTTTCTAACGTAAAATAGGCCAATTACAGACGAGTCACAACAAGTGGCTTTTATTCTGAATAAAACATGCTATTTTTTCTTTAAACGTCGATTAGCTATAAAAAAAATAAAGCTAAAGAATCTCGAATTTCACCACCAAAAATGCATTGTGTTAATATCGCATGGCCAGCGCACAGTGGGAAATTTTTCCATTTTTTTGGACAAAAATCCGTCTACAATGCAATTATTAATGGATTTGAAAAATTTTTTTTTTTAAATAATTGTTAGGTAACACCCGATGTTTAAGCACTGCCCAAATTTTAAAAACGTTCAACATAACTTCAAAAAATCCTATAAATATATGAAATTCGTGTATTTACTTAAGTAAAAATGCGAATTTCTGTTTTTTAAAAGTTTTACTCAGAAAATATCCTTTACTACATGTTTTCTGGGTCGCTGATTAAGAAAAACGGGGTCCCGTTAAACAAATTCATATAACACCCTTAAAATACCGAAAAACACTCCCAATAGGGATTTTTTCGAAATATTCTTATTAAAAATGTAAAATAGTCTAGTAAAGTGTATTTTTCATATAATAAGTATAAAACCTTAGTTATTCAAATAGCAATTCAGTAAACATTTGTCCTAAGGGTTAATCAGAGGTTGAAACAACCCCGTTTCGACAAAAAATATAGTTACAATGGTTATTTTTTAGTTTTTGCTTCAAAATGGTAAGAGAGTACATCGTGACTATGAGAGTGTATCTCAACCCCCTTCAAGGGTGAAAACCTCCCTTAAATTGCTGTAGAATTTTTAGAATCACGTCTTCTTCGATATTTTCACTAAAATCAGTCTCCGAAACTTGTTTGATAAATAAAAATTATTTTAAAGGTTAAATTAATCAATTCTTATATACTTTGACAATGTGAATAAACAACAATTCAATGTGAGTAGAAACAAATTCTAAGTTCTTCAACGTTTTTAAGAAGCTCGTAAGTTAGAAATCGCATTTTTTCAATTTGAAAGGAAAAAAAATATTTAAAATGAAATGAAAATTTTTCATCCATTCTATGCAATGTGAAACAACAATCCAATTTTTAGTAAACGTATTTTAAGCATCCTAAAGTTCAAAAACAATTAAGTGGTTAAAAGCAATTTTAGACATTTCAAAAAAAAATCTTTTAAAATAAAGTCTAAATTTTTCATACATTCTACTCCATGTAAAACAAGTATCCAAAGTTAAAAAAAACAAATTTTAAGATAGTCTTAAGATAATTTAATAATGAACAAAATTGGACATTAAAATGGATGTTAATCAATTTTTTTAAAATTTTTTTATCAATTGTATACTTAGTAGTAAAAAATTTATTAATTATTTTAATTATTTTAAAAGATTTTTTTTGATATGTCTAAAATTTAGTTTGTCTGAAAAAAATAGAGATATCTGCTGATTTTAAGCTGCTATTAAGCACCCAATTGTTTTTGAACTTTAGGATGCTTAAAATACGTTTACTAAAAATTGGATTGTTGTTTCACATTGCATAGAATGGATGAAAAAGTTTCATGTTATTTTAAATATTTTTTTTCTTTCAAATGGAAAAAATGCGATTTCTAACTTACGAGCTTCTTAAAAACGTTGAAGAACTTAGAACTTGTTTCTACTCACATTGAATTGTTGTTTATTCACATTGTCAAAGTATATAAGAATTGATTAATTTAACCTTTAAAATAATTTTTATTTATCAAACAAGTTTCGGAGACTGATTTTAGTGAAAATATCGAAGAAGACGTGATTCTAAAAATTCTACAGCAATTTAAGGGAGGTTTTCACCCTTAAAGGGGGTTGAGATACACTCTCATAGTCACAATGTACTCTCTTACCCTATTTTGAAGCAAAAACTAAAAAATAACCATTGTAATTATATTTTTTGTCGATTAACCCTTAGGATAAATGTTTACTGAGTTATTATTTGAATAACTATGGTTTTATATTTATCATATGAAAAATATACTTTACTAGACTATTTTACATTTTTAATAAGAATATTTCGAAAAATCCCTATTGGGGGTGTTTTTCGGTATTTTAAAGATGTTATATCAATTTCTGGTTAACGGGACCCCATTTTTCTTAATCAGCGACCCAAAAAACGTGTAGTATAGGATATTTTCTGAGTAAACCTTTTAAAAAAACAGAAATTCGCATTTTTACTTAAGTAAAATACACGAATTTCATATATTTATAGGATTTTTTGAAGTTATGTTGAACGTTTTTAAAATTTGAGCAGTGCTCAAACATCGGGTGATACCTAACAATTATTTAAAAAAAAAATGTTCAAATCCATTAATAATTGCATGTAGACGGATTTTTGTCCAAAAAAATGGAAAAATTTCCCACTGTGCGGCGTATTAAATAAAATACGCGTTGCTATGGATATTACTTTTGCTGCCGCTCACAGCTCACCTATTAGTTGTAGAAAATTGTTCTTTTCATTATTTGATGTACTTCAAATAATTTTATGTGCAGTTTTGTTGCCGTTAAGGTCACCAGATTTCGGAACGAAAATACGGGACAACTAGGAGACGTTCTTTTAATTACTATAAAATTCCGAACGACCATAACTATTGCCTTAACTGTTTTCACGTTCAACTGAGTTTTGTCTGATGTCTACATTATTGATAACAAGTTCGTTTTGTGGAATCATTTATGCTTGGCATGCTTTAGATATACTCCATCAATTTGAAATACATGGTACTTACTTCTCGTGTGACTTAAACATTTTTGTTCATCAGTAAATTACCTTTATGTGAATTTTCCGGGAAAAACAAATAATGACAATATTGTTAGGTTTGTAATGTATTATTAACGTACAAAATTTGAGCAAAATCAATAGAGCCATTTTTGAGAAGACCGAGATTTTTTTATTTTTTCACATTATTTTCACATTAGGGTCAATCGAATTTTGAAAAAATGTTTCGCAAACTGCTTGTTCAAAATTTTTTAGGGGTCGTTGGAGGAGTGCTTCTCTAGATGTTATTTCCCATATTTCGTATGGGTCCCATGCGCCACAGGCGAGAAAAAAATTGTTGAAATTTCACCAGCCGCCCCTGGAGATTTTAAGTTCAAACGAGAAAAAATTTCTGCCTGTCGGTCTCTCTGTCTGTAAATTTTCTTGTGCGTACGATTACTCTGGAACCACTTAAGATATTGACTTGAAATTTGGTACAGATATATATTTTAACGTGATCTGGAACTAGATTATATTTTCATCTTATTCCGTTGAAGGGTTGGGGGGTAAATTGGGGTAAATAGGAGTAAATAGGTAAATCAAGCAGTGAAGTGTCCATAAAATTGATATTTAGTATATACAAGAGGAGCTATAAGATCTCAAAATATTTTTTGGCATTAGCCACCCTCATTACCACCCCCATCCCATTATTAAAGAGGGTGAAAAAAATGTGATTTAGTATGTGGACAAGAATCAAAAACCTCAAAATATTTTTTTACTTCATCGTTTCCCACTACCGATGTGAGATATCATTTTACGGGTTTTTGGGGTAGACGACTTTAATTATTATATTATTAAAGTTCCATAAACAATTATTTCCACATACAAAATTTTTTCGTTGTGAGAGACTTGGGTGGAAAATCTGGCTGTGGTAGTAGTGATTCCTTAGGCAGCGGTTTTTTGGTAATGTTTCTCGAATAACATTAGAGGTCATTGGGTGGTTTGATAGTGCCAGAAGTATTGAACTTCGTTCTCTCTTTGGGTGTACTCATCTGCAGTTCTTAGCATCCGATGGACAGTTCAGCGGCAGTTTGTGATCTTGAACTTTTCCTTTTTTTTTGTTTAGGGATATCAGGACTTTAATGCATGTTATATTTTGGGCTTTGATTGTTAAAATCTCTGTAGGGAAAAAATGCCTGCGAATAAAGAAGAAATAGCAAGATTTCAGATATCGGATTTTCTAAAAACGCTTTCATAATAATCGGACATTGACTACGAAGCAAGAACTTAAATTAATATTTTATAAACAGTTCTGGAATTCACTTTCAGGTGAGCAATAAAGACCACCACCTTGGAATTTGCACATTTTCAGTAACTCGACCAGTATTCTTTATAAATTATTAACAAAGAAATAAACAATGGGGAAAGAAAAACAAGATAAACAAGATATATATATATATATATATATATATATATATATATATATATATATATATATATATATATATATATATATATATATAAGTGAATATTTTGAAAAATACGGGACATTATAAGTATGGGACGCAGATAATACGAAACAATAATTTAAAATAAGGGACTGTCCCGGAAAACACGGGTCTGATCACCTTATCATACGAAGAAAAGCTACTGAAAAATGCATAAAATCAGCCATCTGAACCATTTTTGTATCACATTTGAAACGCAGTGTCTCTTCCTCCACAAGGGATTCACTTTACATTTATTTTATGCAGAATGTTATACGCAACAAACAGTTGGCGTAGCTCTTATTGTTCTTTCCATATGCGAGGAAAACCACTATTGTTGTCAAAAATTTAATTTTTTTAATTTTATGCACACGTAAACCTTGCTATTATATAAAATATCGATATCAAAAGTTTTCTTGTTTTAACCACCCAATGAGTCGCTTATAATTTCCTCAAATATAAACAAATTATCTACATTTGTAAGCGACCGAATATCTAATAACCCAACGGGACCCTAAATAAGATAATTTAGGACGACCATTAAAAGGTGCTGGTCTACGTGGTACTGAGTTCTACCCTTCTCTATAAAACTTGTTGAGGGTTGTCTCCCCACCTCGCTACGGCCCACTAACGTACCGAAATTGCATTGTCGTCAAATTTACGTTAACCATGTTCCTAGACGGTGACGTCCCTAAGTGGGCATATATTACATCAATATGTATTTTAAAACATTAACAATTTTTAAGTGATTTTCAATAAGTAATAACTATATACCATTAGAGTTTCATGAGGTGTAATGCTCTATCATCGATATATTGGGTTAGATCTTAAAAGAAATGTTTACAATATGATTTAATGGTCTTTTCGACAACTTTTATTGTCTTCCACTAGAATAATGGATGATTATTGAAATTTTACATTATTAGTTCATAGAAGAGAATAAAAAAAATTAAAACGCTGACTTAATAATAACATGGGGATCTCTTTGGTTCATTTATATTCTTGTCCAGCTATATCAACCGATCACCGATATTGACATTGTCTCTTATATCTAACATTAGCGTTCTTTGAATTTTTCATCAGTATATTTTACCGATATTCGACACTGGTTTTCTATATTAACTCTTACCTCGACCTTAAAATCATTGCTTTTACCGATTTAAATATTTTACCTGGATGCTTCAGAATTTTGATAAATCTGGCAACGTTGAAGATTAGCCAATGTGCCTATTGCATTATTGCATATGTCACAATTTTAAAGGTTAGTTTTTAGTTGTTAGTGTTTGTGTGTTTGTGTTTGATATCTTTGGTGAATTTGCTAAGTTTGTGTCGTGTATTTGACTGCAAATTTGTTAAGTAACCATGTGTTTTACTGCCAACGCAACGCTTCAGACTGTTATTTTGTTTTGGAAGATTTTGTCAAGGCAACAGGTTTGATTTCTAATGTTTACATTTTAAATAACATTGCTATACCTAACTTGGCGGAGGTTAATGCAAATAATCTAAAGTTGTATAAGCACGGATAGTCATATCATTGTACCTACCTTGATGTTCATTATTTACCAATATAACCCAAGCCTAAATATTTTACCGCCAATTTGGATTTTAATTGTTTTTAGTCAAATATTTTGATAAAACTGTTACTTAAATTTCTTATTTTTATAATAATGGAAAATTGAATCATTTGTTTCTTTTATTATACTTAATAGGCATATTTATAAATTATACAACATAGATCTTTAGCTATATTAAAAGTTTTAAACCTACACAAGAAAAATAATTTTTTAAACAATTTTCATAAGGTAGGTAGGCACCCAATAAAGAAACTTTTTAAGCATGGCTGAAAGATGTCAATTTTTGTCGTATAAAATACGTACGTTAATATTCAAGACTTTTATTTTTTTAGATTTGATGTTTTAAGAAAATCCTTTAGCAGTAATTTTCTCCAGCATTGATTATTGTTTAAATGTGCCTTTTAAACGTTAATATTAACAGATAGTTGATTGAATTGGATGATGAAAAGCCATTTTAAATTTTAGTTAACGAAAACATTGTGTTTGTTTTCATAAATTTGTCACCTTGAGTTATCATCTCCCCATCTTAGGAAGCCTGTCAGATGAAATAATTGTTATCTTAAAATACATTTTAAAAAATGTTTTACTCTGCGTTGCTTTGCCCAAAAATGATCGGCAAATCAAAATTTTCACGAAAATGTAATATTTGGCATCGTCATCAAAAGTGTATTTCATTAACTTCTCGTTGAAATATTAACTAACACACTCAAACCAAAGTATTCCAGAAAAAACGAAAAATCACCAGCATTTCCTTTGAGGTTAGAAAATTCAGTAAAATAGTTTTACATAGCTATGAATAATTTGAATTTCTTGTCCCGATCCGAGTCATAGAAGCCGAAATATTGAAAAAAAAACCGCTGCCCAAGGAATCACTACTTCCACATCCAAGTCTCTTACAACAAAATAATATATTTGTACTCCACTATGTGAGAATAATTATTGTTTATGGAATTTTAATGGTATAATATTTGAAATCATGTACCTCAAAAACCCATAAAATTATATGCCACATCTGTAATAGAGGTGGGGGTGAATGAAGTGAAAAAAATCCTTGATGACTTGGGCTCTTGTACACACACTAAATCACACTATTTTTTCACCACCTTTAATAATAGGGTGGGGGTGGTAATAGGGACGGCTAATGCCATTTTTTTTGAGGCCCTAGCTCCTCTTATATTTACTAAATACCAATTTCATGGACTCTTACTTGCTTGATTTACCTATTTACCATTTACCCCAATTTACCCTCAAACTCTGCAACGGAATAAGATCAAAATATAATCTAGTTCCAGATCTCGTTAAAAAACATACGTGAGCCATATTTTAAGTGAATATCTTCAACGGTTCCAGAGTAATCGTGAGTACCAAAACGATACAAGACTAACAGACAGACCGTCGCAACAGACAAATTTATTTTGCTCAAACTTAAAATATTGACGTTTCCTGATATTCTAAGCCTATTTAAACAATGAAATTTCCAAAAAATTTTTTTGCGTTAATATACTTCAACTGAATGTCGAACTAATACGCAGGAAATGGCAAGACAAAGATATAAAAAATCGTCAGGGGTTGTTAATATACACTTTTACTGGCGCCATATACCAGAACATTTTCATGACAGAAAAAAAAATAGTAATATGTACTTTTTTTTAATGTTTTAGCGACAAGAGAGTTTATAGATAAAATATTTTCATCTGTCGTTGAGCGGAAGCATTATTCATTTCCGTTTTTTGAGAAATCGCGATTTTCTTGTTTCCGGTTATTTATTACTTCCACATCCAGTGGAAGTATAGTAACGACAAAAAAAATTTTAAAAATTTGTATTGTTCGAATAGGCTTCAAATGTCCTGAAACGTTGAGATTTTAAGTTTGAGCGAAAAAAAAATTTCTGTCTGTCTGTCGGTCTGTTTGTAACTTTTTTTTTGTGCGCACGTTTACTCTGGAACCGTTTAATATATTGAAATTTGGTACACATATGTACTTTAACGAGATCTGGAACTAGATTATATTTTCATCTTGTTCCGTCGAAGGATTGGGGGGTAAATTAGAGGTAAATCAAGCAGGTAAGAGTCCATAAAATTTGTATTTAGTATATACAAGAGAAGAGATTTTTGGCATTAGCCACTCCCATTACCACCCCCACCCTCTTATTAAAGGGGATGAAAAAAAATTGCCATTTAGTGTGTATACAAGAACCAAAAGCTTCAAAATATTTTTTTACTTCATCCCCCTCTACCACCACCCCACCACCACTACCGATATAGCATATCGTTTTATAGGTTTTTGAGGTAGACGATTTCAAATATTATGTTGTTAAAGTAGTATGGATGCGCAGTGGCTTTCCTCGACTACTATGGATGCGCAGTAGGTTTCCCCGAGTATTATGGATGCACAGTGGCTTTCCTCGAATAATTTGGATGCGCAGTGACTTTTTTCGAGCATTATAGATCGCAGTAGGTTACCTCAAGTAGTATGGATGCGCAGTGGGTTACTTTAAGTAGTATGGATGCGCAGTGGCTTTCCTCGAGTACAATGGATGCGCAGTAAGTTACCATGAGTAGTGCGGATGCGCAGTGGCTTTTCTCGAGTGCAATAGATGCGTAGTAGGTTACCTCAAGTGATATGGATGCGCAGTGGGTTTCCTCGAGTAAAATGGATGCGAGTGGGTTACTTCAAGAAGTATGAATGCACAGTGGGTTACCTTGAGTAGTATGGATGCGTAGTAGGTTTCCTCGAAGAAAATGCTTGAAGTATGACTCCGTCATAAGTTTGACTCGTATGTTTGTATGTCTGTTTGTTTGTCTGTCTGTCTGTCTGTGGCTTTATATCTCTTCAACGGGTGATCCGATTTTGATGCAGTTTTTTTTATTTGAAAGAGTATTTTGTGGAGAAGGTTATAGGCATATTAGATTTTGACGTTTGGTCGCCATCTTGAATTCGCCATGTTGAACTTCTCTAGAAATTGTCCGATTGAAGTAAAATTGAAAATGTGCAGATTATTATGGTAGCCGAACATGATTTAGGCCTCATTTTGATTCGGTCATATGAAACTGGTACGATTAGATACATTGATCCGGGGTCTTTAAAAATTTTCAATTTTACTTGTTATTTGGGGTGAATCATTCCTATAATTTCATAGAACTAATTCATCCTTTCATTAATTTATATAAACATTATTTCATGTTATGCAGAATACAATTTTGAAAACCTTTTAATATTTAGTAATTTTTAAGGAAATTGATAGCAATTAAAATCTTACGCAAGTCATCTGCATTTGTTTTAAACACTCAATTTTCAAAAATCCTAAGGATAAAAAAAGAGTTTCAAAATTAAATTCTGTGTAACTTGAAAGAGATTTATAAAATGTTAAGGATGACTCATCCTCAATAAATTTTAGCGAAGATTTTGGAGCGCTATACCGTGTGTCAACAAGATCACTTTCTCATTTCTTTATGTTTTAACGGATCGAGATAAAATTAAACACGTGTCACATACCAAAATAATATTTTTTGATACATGTGTTAAATTTCTACGACTTCCGCTTCCACCGGAAGTGGCCACTACTTTTGGTTTTGAAGTAGGATACCTTGTATATTTTTGCACTTCCGGAATCTAGAGGTTATTCTGCATATGTCTGTGCTAATTTTGTGACTCCGTCATTTAGAATTTTTTCCAAAAAATATTAATTCTCAATCTGTGTGCCGTAACCCACCGGAAATTGACTCTCCAGAATGTGTTGTGATACATCGTTAGATTGGTATTGAAAAATTACATTTAGCTGTATGAAAGTGATATACTTTCATTTGAAAATGTTGAGAAATTTCGAAATAGTGATTTTATCAACTTTCGACCTCTCCGTGGCATAAATTAACAGCAATAAAATTCAATACATATTTTTCTTCAATTATATATGAATATTAGAACAATTTCAGGTGGGTCACGGCACACTAGATTGAAAGTTGAAATTTGCTGCAGAAAATTCAAAATGGCGGAAAGGGTAATAAAATTAACACCACGGTTATATGCAGAATGACCACTAGATTCCAAAAATGCAAAAATGTACAGGGTGTTCCATTTAAATATCAAAAGTCACTTGTAATACGTGCCTAGTTTCGTCTCGATCCATTGAAAAATAAAAAAATAGCGGCCGGAAAGTCACCTCATTGACACCCGGTATATCCTCAGGTGCAACTTGGTTAGGGTCCAGCATAGTCCAGTAGTACTGTCCAGCATTTACAATTGTAAATGCAGTACTCCAAAATGCTGGACTTTCCAGCGAAATTCCGAACTTGTAAATGCTGGACAGTACTCCAAAATGCTGGATTTTCCAGCGAAATTCCGGACGTATGGTCACCCTAAACTTGGTACAGAAGTAAGTTGGCTAAATAATCATATTTTGATGGAATATATACATACTTCTTTTATGTCCGTTTACTTGTGAGACTCCCTGTACAATCATCCTAAAAGTAATAACCTTCATCTTCTGGTCTTGATATTATGAGATCTAAAATTGTCATTTTTTTTTAATGTATTATTTAACGTCGGCTTATTTCCGCTGCTATCATCGACAACAGAAGATGAGTTCATCAGTGCTTATTTAAACATTCACAGACAAAATGTGTGTAATATTAGGTGCCAATTGTAAAAAATTATCGTATAATCTTAGAAATCACATAAATTGGTCTACAATTGCGTAAAAGTACAGTATTTTTTTTTTTATCTATTTATTTAACGTCGGCCTATTTCCGCTACCAGGGCCTATCACCGACGCCAGGAGACGAGCTACCCCCAACCTGGAAATTTTGCCGAACCTCTTCCCTTAAGAAGAGTAGGGATCTTTTACTTGCCTAACATTTAATAGACAAGGGACCGCCTGCTTTACATCCCCTCCGAAAGATAGTATATCCACTACGTAATAGACGGAGAGCTGGGCACGAGATTTCGATATTACTCGGGTCATGAAAAATTTCGGTAACAATATGTGGAGAGAGGACTCTGATTTGGGAATTTGCTGACAGCTCGAGTAGGGAGGGGCACCGCCATATTGTAAAAATGGCACTCAAAAACAGTTTTTTTGAAATATCTCGTTTCGGATGCCTCATACGGCAAAAAATGATCTTATGAAAATGAAAGAACATTAAATTTTCTACAATATATGTCCTATACATTTTTTCGAAAAACAGAATAGTTTCGATGCAGCAGCCGATCGAAATCAAGCATTCTTGACAAAACTATGATTTTTTGTAATTACTCAATTTAGTGCGACTTTTATGAAGGAGTATTTTTGTGTTGAGACAAAATTTGTTTTCATACCTGAAAATCTTAATTTTAATTTACTGTCATAAACCATAAATATGTTTAACTTTACACTTTACCCTTAGAGTTCTGTTCCACTTGTCTAAGAGCTGGGCACGAAATTTCGATATTCTCGGGTCAAGAAAAATTTCCGTAACAATATGTCGTACACTAAGATAGGAGCCTAATTTGGCTGTATGTTGACAGCGCGAGCCGAAAGAGGCACGAGTGAGAACGGTGAAATTTGATTTTTTTTTTAAACAAAAATCATCGCAGTTACGCTTAAAAATTTATAGAATAAGAAATTGTGAACTGCGTAATCGAAATATGAAGTTGCTGACAGGTATGCGGGGGATAAATAGGTTGCTGACAGTTGTCAACTTCTCAAAAATTTACGAAAAAAAATTACTGTGGTTATGTCAGTACCTTATATAATTTGTCAGCAATAAAATTTTATTGTTTTCTATTTCACAAAAATTCAAAATACACGTAATTTGAGCCATTTTAAACTGTAATACAAAAAAAAATATAAGCTACTACTTCTATCTATCGGCTACCAGGTGTTAGGACAGACTTCTTCTTCACTTGTCTCCTTCATTTAATTGTCAAAATTTTTTATGATCATATTATTTGACATATTAACAACAAATTATATGAGGTGCTGACATAACCACAGTAATTTTTTTTTCGTAAATTTTTGGGAAGTTGACAACTGTCAGCAACCTATTTATCCCGCGATGATTTTTGTTTAAAAAAAATCAAATTTCACCGTTTTCACTCGTGCCCCTCTCCACTCCCGCTGTCAGCATACACCCAAATCAGGCTCCTATCTTAGTAAGTATACGACGTATTGTTATGGAAATTTTTCATGACCCGAGTAATATCGAAATTTCGGGCCCAGCTCTTAGACAAGTGGAACAGAACGTTAAGGGTAAAGGGTAAAGTTAAACATATTTATGGTTTATGACATAAAGTAAATTAAAATTAAGATTTTCAGGTATGAAAACAAATTTTGTCTCAACACAAAAATACTCCTTCATAAAAGTTGCACTAAATTGAGAAATTACAAAAAATCATAATTTTGTCAGGAATGCTTGACTTCGATCGGCTGCTGCACCGAAACTATTCTCTTTCTCGAAAAAATGTATAGGACATATTTTATAGAAAATTTAATGCTTTTTCATTTTCATAAAAACATTTTTTGCTGTATGAGGCACCCGAAGCGAGATATTTCAAAAAAACTGTTTTTGTGCGCCATTTTTACAATATGGCGGTGCCCTTCCCCGCTCGAGCTATCAGCAAATTCCCAAATCGGGGTCCTCTCTTAGCGAACGACGTATTGTTACCGAAATTTTTCATGACCCGAGTAATATCGAATCCTCGTCTGAAATTACGTAGCTTCCGCGTGCACACTGATATACAAGCCGCTAGAAGGTGGGACGGAAACGCTGTATTTCCCAAGTACTATCCCGTTGCTTCAACGGAATATTGACTGACATTCACTTGAAGTCGCCTCTACGCTCGCCCCAAAATTACAGTATTTTCACTTTATTCGTGGAACAAATGTCTGAACAGAGATCTGAACATATTAAATAAATTTCTACAATTTGTGTGAAATTTTGAAATAGATTTTGAACGTGAAATCCATAAATTGTATATTTTCTTTCTCAGCTTTGTAAATCATTTTGCACGATATGTACACTTAATTCAAAGAAGCTGTTATTTGGTAATACATTAAGTGTGGTTAGTTTGCCTCAAATTTATTAATTTTAACTCTCCAGGTTGTACATTTTGATTTGCCACTTATTTTACACCGTGTTTATACTCCTATTAAAGCTGTTATCCTGTTATTTATGATTCATGAAATGTTATTATCAATTTAACAACCGTATCTTAATCCTTTATACACGCACTGTTCCATCTATGGTAGTGCTTGCACTCTGGAGCATAATCCAAACATACATGACCCGCTGATTCTCCCTTTTATAACGTGACATCACAGTAAGCCTCGCTTAGCTGGGAGATTTCAAACACATCACAAGAATCCGTCTTTGCTCTTCACTATCACTATACTATACAAAGTACAGAGACAATGATGTGATGAAGAGAAGAGCTACGCGTGTGCAATTTGCATCACCACACCATGTATGTTTGGAACATGCTCTAGAGTATATTAAATCATCGCAAGAGATGCTTGTAAAGTATCTTCAGTTAATGTCAGACAGGGTTTTGTACTAAATTAGAAGTCCTTGCATTGGTAATTATGGGGAGTCAATTACGGACTAGTTTCGAGCTTTTTGGCTCTCGTGTACATGAAGTAGACTGAGAAAGTCGCCGATATGGCCTCTATTAACCCCGCCAGGGTTGTTCGAAGGCAGCAACTTGAAAATCAAGTCGACAGCTCTGCATTATTCACTGCAAATATTTTTGGAAACCTCATTATGATGATCGTTTCTATAAACTCACAATTTGTATGATACACAATTAATTTATCAGTTGCTCAAAGCTAATGATAAATATAATAGTAACAAAATAATTAAGAAGTTTGAGAGTACAATTAACAATACCTGTTGAGTAAGAATAAATAAATTTTTAATTTCCAACAAAATTATTACAACAAAATATTTATGTTGGTCAAATAAAGTATACATAAATTATACACCATTAAAATACTACTAAAAAAAGTTTTTCCTCAACGTTGGGCAAACGATTTACCTTATCTTTGCGATATTTTTCTTAAGTTCGTATTTATGTCTATTCCAACTTTGAATCAGAAGGTTCGTGGTTTGACTTATGCAAAAATTAACACAATTAATTAACGACTTAGCATAGAACATTCAAAGTGTTCATAATAAAAGACACGAGATAATACTAATGAAATGACGGATATTACGACAGATATATTTTGATTCTTTTACACATTTTGGTTCGTTGTAAATTATATACTGTATTATTATTTATTAGTTACTGATTAAATAATATTAAATTATTATTGGGACTCTTAGTTTCATAAGTACTCGTATACTTAGCTGCATGGGTATTTCTCCATTTTAACCTAAGATTAGTCTTCTTCGTAGCTTATTCACTGCATGTTTTGATAACTTTTAACATTTGTATATTTTAGGTTCAAATTGGAATGAAGCATTAAGAAATTTGAACTTCGCAAACAACACTTGTCCTATTTGTTTCAAGTCCTTTAACAGGAAAGATCATGTTCATCGGCACTATATGGAACTCCACGTACAAAAAAATAATTATGAATGTTCAAAGTGCAAGAGAAAATTCAAGCGGAGGTATTTGATGGACAATCACGAGAAAAATTGCAGCGGGTCTATGTTCCATCAGTGCATGGCCTGCAAGTTAGTGTATAAAAGTAGAGAAAAGCTTATTGCTCATATGAAGAAGTTACACAATTTGCACATGGTTGTTTATTAAATTTTCGCTTTTTACATTTCTAACGCTATGTATTAGTTTTTCTTAGTTAAGTTTGATTTTTTAAATTTAATATTTAGTATTTTATATTTTCTTACCTGTTTAACTTTTGGCTTTAAATGGTCCTAGACTCAAAGGAATCACAAAACTATATATAATCTTTTATTTTGCCATTATGAAAAATATGCTTATTTGACTTTAAACTGGTCAGACAACACTGAATTATATTTATGAACATCTTGAAAAGTATTGGACCGATGTTTGTCAAATGGAATTTAAAATATTCACAAGAGATGCCATTTTCAAAAGAATTTAAATTTGAAGTATTCTGGACTGAAAGATAGGAGTGATCTAATTTCATAGATATATTTCTGCATAGTCAACCAGATGCGAGAAGATACAAGTAGAATATATAGTCTTGTTGGTTATTTCCATCTAGAATCATCAAAATTGGTGAAAGATAAAATAGTTAAAGTCCTCCAATACAGACACTTTTATGTATTTCTGGGAACGATGCATGATAGACTGATGTTGCATATAATTTATCATAGTGTCAATGGAACAAAATGCTGATGAATCAACTTATTGCAAATAGATCATTCTTGAAGCTCATTCAATTAATGAAATCTGTATTCGATAACTTGCCAATAGTGATAATTCATCGGACATTGGTCAGTTAATCCAGATAGTGTTTCCTTGAAATAACTCGTTCTGCTTTTATGTATTAATTTACAAAAGGATAATTCCTTGCTGAGGTACCCCAGTCAATATATAAATTTGTTGGTCCTAAAAAGAGATTAAATATAGGGAATTTTTTTCTAGTATTGCAGAGGATACGGCCCTCATTACAAATCCAAATTCTCGACCTCGAGGGGGCTTCTTTATCATGTCATAAAGAGGGCTAACATCAGTTTTATTGAAATTTCTCGTTTCCTGTTGATCCTGAGGAATAAGGATACAATTCTCTACAACTATTTTTTATAAGATTCGCTTCATTATAATGCTAAAAAAGAAAATTCGAAGAATCCAATTTTACAGTACAGAATGTCTTTGTTATTCTTAACAAGGTCGACTTCATCTTGTAATGACTCCCCTGTTTCGTCTAGTAGTGACTCATTGATGCCCAGCAGAGTATCATTCACGCAATTTTCGTCGCTTTCCATGGTAATGTCCGGTATGCGATGACGCGTTTGTCCTCTGCAGTTGAAAATAATGGAGCATTTCAAACCAACTTTTTGCAGCCGCAAGCCGTGCAACAGTCCCTTTTTCATTTATAAGAAATACATTTCAGTAAAGCAGGGGGAGCTGGATTTTTCTATTTTTTTTTTCAAAAATAAGTCCGTCCTTGGTTCTTTGCCAGCCCCATTTCTCTGGCTATTCGTTCACACCATACCAATGCTGCACTTGATGGTAGGCTAGTAATGATTGATGTCGTGCTACTTCTGTTGTGGGAGAAAGTGTAGCAAGATTTAATATATTTCGCTACAGATTTAAAAACATAATATATGAAGCGAGTCCAGTGCTTCTTTATCTGTGTCACCTGCGAACAATATGATCAAAAAGAGTTCATCGACTGACCCAATAGTTTCAGGATTCATGTTTTGCTCTTGAGTGATTCAACTGAGTTTTTGTTGCAGTTAACGATGAATTTCATATTCCTATGCCGAGAACTTTGCAGAGAATAGAACTTCTCTCTAAATCATCAAGAGATTTATATTTTCGTCGACGACGACAGCGGACCTGTTGGTCGAAAACATTTCAATAGCTGTTTGAGTAATTAAGTATCTGCATCTTCGGCAGCTTGACGTACTGTAAAATTGGATTTCTCGGATTTCTTTGTTATCATTGTAATGAAGCGATTGGGAACCAAGATGAGAATCTTTGTGACATACCAAATTCAGAGAAAAGTGGAAACTAGACTCTCGTACATTTTAAAATGATCCTTATCACGATTTGGTTTCGATTTTTGAAAGACCAGTCTGTTTTTTTTAAATTGTAGTACATTTGCTTCACTGACACGTGTTGATGCATGCCAAGTCTCAATTGCAATGTAGATTAATTTATTTGTCAAAATTTCCAAACACTGCGTAAGCCATTCAGGTGAGTGTACGTTTTTGAGGACTCGGTATATTAATCATGTTTTATAAATATAATAATTTGTAGTCTGAATGTACTTAAGTATATATTTACCCATTCGAATTGGATAAGGTACTGTAATCGCCAATTATGAAAAAGCTACCGGACACAGATAAATCAATCCAGTTCTTTCTAAAACCGTACGTGATTGGTGTAATTTTGTTGCACCAATCACGTACGGTTTTAGAAAGAATCGATGGGATTTATCTGCGTCCGGTGGCTTCTTCGTAATTGGCGATTGCAGTACGAACTGTAAAAGAAAACCATTACAGATACATGGAAAAATAAATATCATAGTTTTGAAAAACAAAGTTTGCTAAATTTCTTTCTATTCTGTAATGTTTTTTTCTTCTTATTTGTCGACACATTTGCAGTTATCTTTTGGTGACTGTTCCAAGGAATGTCTCGACAATTACATATGAAAATCTCCAGTCATTGAGTAAATAATTTGCATGTTTCCGATAGCTTAAGTGTAGTAATATTTTGTTTACTTACGAATGTTAAGATTAAAGATATATTTATGTTAATCATTAATCATTATTATTAAAGATAGACACTCGATTGACCTGTTTAGTTTATGGTGTAACGATTATAATCAATAAATATGTACTTGGTAAGGTGTATTTTATTTATTTTATTCTATTTTTTGAAATAAATTTAAACTAAGAACATGTAAGCGCCCATCTTAAGGTAAATTAATTACGCATATTTAGAACAAAATCAGTTGCACCTTATTAAACAAAATAATAGAGTTTATATTACAAGTTCTAGTTAAAATTCTTTCATTAGGTCAGTTCTTTTCGTCTGCACTCTCTGTCTATCTACAATCACAGACATGGCTAGGGTAGCGTGATCATTTGCACAGTGCCATATTGAAATCGTCTGCGATTCGTATGTGAATCAGTTCTTAAAGTGTAGATAATATCGTGAAAATTATGTTCTTTTCTTACGTTCTTTCCGTCAAGTGTAGCTGCACCAGAACTGCACAAGCTACTACTTCTTCTTTATCAGGTGTAGTTATAGCCCTCTCACTGAACGTTCGATAAAGAGGTCTAGAGGGAAATGCCGAGATCACAATTTTCGACTTGAGGGCTGTGTTTAAATTATTTAGGAGGTCAACATATCAAAAGTTCCCGAACATAGGAGGTGCAGGGACGCAGGGGGCACAAAGACGGTCCCTGTTTTTGGTTTTTAGCTCTTATCTCGAAAACGGTTAGCCCTAATCAATATGCAACATTAAAGCTCACTAAATATTGTACAATAATGTTTCTATTAATTTTTTGCGTATCTGTTATGGTTCAGTAATGAATTATATATCTATTGACTGTATTATAACTTTATTATTTTATTATAAATTGAAAAAAAAATTAATAGTCATCGTAGAAAAAAATTTTTTGTATAGATATCCGTTTCACAGTAGACTGAACTCAAATATCGAATAAAAAATGTCTTTGTGTCTGTAAGTGTGTGTGTGCGTGTATGTCGTTTCTTGTAAACACGATAACTTCTGTTAGACCTAAAATATTTAATTACAATTTGGAGCATATGTAAAACAGCTTAGTACAATAATCCCTATTGAAATTGGGCCATATCTGTAATAGATGGTGATAACCAGAGAGCTGAAAACTCTTACTCATAATAATCTTATTAAAAATACCATGTTCCAAATTTTAAGATAACATTGATATATCATCTAATTTAAATAAAGTTGGTGGTGGTGAGGGGAGGGGGTTGGCATTGGACATAGTCCTTTAGCCACAGAATTTTAAATAAAGTTGGTTTGAACCTTACACCCGGTATATTACGGTTTATAAATCTTATACATCTTCATATTTTTGTGTGCTCAATAAAAAACCTTATAACATTTTGCTCTGAAATTCAAATAAAACCTATTTTACCGTAAGAGAGAGTTTGTAGACCTCTGGTTATCACCATGTATTACAGATATGGCCCAATTTCAATAGGGATTATTTTACTATGCTGTTTTACATATGTTCCAAATTGTAATTAAATATTTTAAGTCTAACAGAAGTTATCGTGTTTACAAGAAACGGTATACACATACACATACATATACACGCACACACACACGATTACAGACACAAAGACGTTTTTTATTCGATATTTGAGTTCAGTCTGCTGTGAAACAGATATCGTAAAAAAAAAATTTTCTACGATGATTATTAAAAAATTTTTTCAATTTATAATAAAGTTAGAATACAGTCAAAAGATATACAATTTACTACCGAACCATAACAGATACGAAAAAAATTAATAGAAACATTCTAGAAAATTTATTAAGCTTTAAGTTTGCATATAGCCACTTTTTGATTAGGGCTAACTGTTTTCGAGATATGAACGAAAAAACAAAAACCGGGACCTTCTTCATGCCCCCCCTGCACCCCCCGCACCTCCTATGTTCGGTGACTTTTGGTATGTTTACCTCCTAAATAGTCCAAACACAGCTCTCAAGTCAAAAATTGTGATCTCGGCATTTCTTTCTAGAAACCATTCATTGAGAGGACTATTATTGCAGATGACAGAATGCTCAGAATATTCAAATATTATGAGATTACATTAACGGATCTGAAATGGATAAAGCTTATTTGAAAGTAGATAAAATAAACCCTCAGTAACAGACATGCTACATATATTCTCACGTAAGCATATTAATGTTTAGCTAAATCTGTATATTATGGTGTAAGCGTAATTTTACTTGGTATAGGTGAAAAATGAGGATTACTTATTTCAACGAAAACGTGTGACATAACTGAGGCTTGGGGAAGATTTATAAAATATTACATATTCAATTTTCAAATAAACCACGCATAAACTCCCTACTTAAGTAAAACCTATCTGTGCGTGATTGGCCCGGAGAGCAGTACGAATCCGTGCGATTACTTCAGTTAAACAACAAACTTCAAATTGCTAAATTCTAATAAACTCGTTATACTAAACTGAACAATAGTTTTTAACCTTCTAATTTCTAGTAATTAGTGGTAAGTTTCAATAGTAGGTAATGAATGTGTGTGGTGTTAAATTTAGAAACTAAAATCAACAAGAAAAAGTTGGACATATTCCGCAACAGCAGATTAGTTATAAGTACAAAAAAACTATTATTTCGGCTCTCTTTTATATTTCAAAACATCTATCACAGATAGTCCAGTTAACGGAGCGCTAAAATGACCAAAATCTCTAATTTGAGTGCTAATGAATGAATTTTGATGAAAACTTGTGCAATGTGTTTGTAATGGCGTTAATAAAAAAGCTGAAAAAAAATATCACAGTATTAAATGATCGGACGGGGTAGAAAACACCCCTATTATCACGGGTTTCGTAACTTGTGGAATTAAGTCAAAAATGAAAAAAAAGCACTGTATTTACCTTTTTTGGCCCAAAATAAGATGTTTTTATTCTTGTGAATTTTTTCGAAAAATGCATATTTTTCGAGATATGGCCATTTTAAAATTCCTAAAAGTGGGGGAGGGGAAATGTAAAAGTTGAAAAGAAAATTTGAAAAAATTCAGGTGAATGTTTCATCGAAATACAGCCGCCGCCAGTTGAATACATTATAGTTAAAATAAATTTTTCTCGATTATCTCTTTTCCTGTTAGTTCTACCTTAAAATGAGGTAGATATTACCAATATTGTAGAGAATACTTTATTTTTCTCTATTCTTAATACTTTGTGATTTACAGCCGCCAAAAGATAAAAAGTGCTTCGCTGCAAATTTTTGCTCTGTCTCGTAATTCTACGTAGTAATTAGTTATTATCAATATGATTTATTATAAAATTTGCCAAAACTTTTGTTTAAACAAATTTATTCCACGTTCAACTGTTTTAAAATTAGAGCAGTTCGAAGCAACTCCGTAAGTTAATTTACATAGACAGTGTCAAAATTGTTTATTTGTCTGTGCCTCAGTGAAAAATAACTCAAAAGTTGCGAAATCAGGATGCAAATCTTTTGACTTTTCGACTTTGACTTTCGCTACGTGTTATTTAATTAAAAAACAGAGAAATTTTGCACTTTTAGTACTTTCCAACTAAATGCAAAAGGTTTGCAAAGTTAACATAATGTTGTAAACTGTAAGCACCTTCTTTATTACAAATATGCGGCTCATCAGAGTGACACAAATCGTTGCAAAATAATCATAATAATTATTTATTGGTCTAAAAGTTATTGCCAAAGTTTTGCAAATTGGAGTTCCAATGTAGGCCACTTATTTATTTATGATCGAAACAAAATTTACAACCTTTCTCAAGCTACGCAACGCTAGGGGTGTGGGTGAAATGTGAAGAAGTCGAGGGGGATTGAAGTTAACTTCAGATAACAGAGGCTGCTACAAAATGACCTTGAATATCCAACTGAACCTCCATAAGAAAAAGTTTGGGGTTTAGGTGCAAAACTGTCATCATATGTAATCTATTTTTTTTGTGATTTTTATTTGTACTGTTTTCGCATGATGTATGTTTGCCAGTAATAGATGTTGAGGTAAGGTTTAGAAATTTTAAGAAATAAGTGGTATTGTATTTTACTAGAACGTTTGTTTTCTTTGCTCGGTATTCTTTCTTATTTTATAAAATAAATGTAGTTTTAGGTAGAAAATTCGGATTCTTCTGTGATGTCTGCCTCAAGGCATTTTCCAGGAGAGAACATTTAAGAAGGCACAATGCCGAGCAGCATGAGGGAGGATTTCACGAATGTGAAAAATGTAAGAAAAAGTTTAAGAGGAAATATCATCTGAAGAGGCATATGAGCGCCTGCCTTGGTTACGTATTTGTCCCCCCTCAAAACGAAACATTTAACTTTAATTGTTGTTTTTGCAACTTGTGGTTTAATTCAGAGGGCGACCTGTTTACACATTGGAAAGAGTTTCACCCTCTACCATAAAAATTAGTGTAAAAATGGAAATTCAATTTTTTAGCCATATGATCTCCTCATCACATCATTAGGCAAATAACTTAGTATTGAATTTTTTTGTCACGTAGGCAAAATATCAAAATAAAGGATTTTTCTTAATTTACATGTCCAAAAAAAGACCATGAGTTTGTGAAATCGGGTCAACCGAAAACCCATCAAAAAAACTGTAAATGTTGTGATATTATCAAAATAGTTATTTACGTAACAAGCCATTGATATTTTTCTGGACGAGTAGAAAAGATTCTGGCGCGACTCGTAGGCCAACCAATGCAACCTAAAAATGTAGACAAAATCATTAGAAAATTAAGATCCACTTTTTTATAGCCCTTACTTTTATCCTTAGATATTTATTATCTGCTTCCATAAAGACATTGTTAATTTGGGTTCTGGTCAAAACTCCAGACTTTTTAGCTTGATATCCAACATTCTTCTTGTTTAGGAAAGCTATTATTTTGTGGAGTCTGGCAATATCCACGTTCTTTTTTGATAAAAAAAATTGCTTTTAACATTGACTATTGACTCCACAGAGTTGATGAAGCTAAAGTCTTCAATTTTTCAGGTATATAAGCCAAAATACAATTTTCGGTAACTGTCTTGAAAAATATTGAAAATTGAAAAAATCATTTATTGCGTCCTAAAAAATATACCCTTCGGGACCTTATATGTCCAGCTCATCTGACTACAGTATTCTATTTAAGCTCATTTTTTCTTTATTTAAATTTCTCTAACATTACAGAGTCAATACGTAACAAGTAAAATTGAAAATTTTTAAAAACCCCCGATCAATGTATCTAATCGTACCAGTTTCATATGACCGAATCAAAATGAGGCCTAAATCATGTTCGGCTACCATAATGCACATTTTCAATTTTACTTCAATCGGACAATTTCTAGAGAAGTTCAACATGGCGAATTCAAGATTGCGACCAAACATCAAAATCTAATATGGCCTATAACCTTCTCGACAAAATACTCTTTCAAATAAAAAAAACTACATGAAAATCGGATCACCCGTTGAAGATATATGAAGCCACAGACAGACAGACAGACAAACAGACCGACAGACAAACAAACATACAAACATACGCGTCAAACTTATTTTGGGATCGGGGGTTAAAAAGGCAAACTCAGATATTTTTTTGAACCCGCAAATAAAGAGTTTAAACAGGAAGAAATTCGAGTACTGAGTTATTTGTCTACAAAAGTACCTTATCACTGGAGTAGTATCAAATGTATGAAAGGATTTTCAGATTACAGAAAACAGAATGGATGTTTTCAAAATTATTTATTTTTCTTAGGATTATTATAAGTACGACTTTAGGTACCAGATAGCTACTTTATTCTAGTCATGCATATTCTTGTCTTTATGCATATATTTTTTGTCCACGTGTTAGAACTTTCACTATTAAGTTGTCATATGTTTAATTTATGTATTTTATAAATTATGTACTGCTGTAACATGTTTTTTATAAGATTAATAATGATTAATGCACTTGAAATAAAGAGCTATCGAAATATTATCGGTGTTACATGATTATACAAAACAGTTAATAATTTACAATCTATTCAGAGCAGAAAGGAACAAGCTTACACAGTACTATAATGTAAATGAGGTACTAGCTTCTTAAATGTAAATAATTGATGTGATTAAAAGCGGGATTTGAGTTACGAAATTGGTTGATTGGTTGGGTGATATGTCAATGTGCAGTATTCTTGCCACTACTAGAAAACCACCGGGTTGGCTACATCTACACTGGAGTAGATTGGAAATCTAGGATGGGAAGTGTAAGTGATATGCTACTCTTTTTGTGTTTTTGCTTCCGAAGATGTTCCTCCGTTTCTGACTCCGGCAGCGATTTCTTTATGGTATTCCTTGCTGTACAGTGTGGGAGGAGAGGAGAGCAACGCCGCGCCTTCTGGCCGCACTAATAATGATTCCCTCTCACTTTCTGCGTTTTTCGCTCTCATGGTGCCTGGGACCGCTTCCTTGGCGTTCAGCAGTCCGAACTATTCATGTTTTCTATACCATCTCACGAATTTCGCATTGCAGAATATTTAGGAAGCACACTTTTAGGAAGACAAGGACGTATTATCCTAGTATTGCAAACAGTGAAGCAGTCGCTCTAAGGTACGCAAGCAGCCTTTTGTTGCAATCTGACAAGTGGTGCTGATATTCCCCCAGTCGCACAGTGGGAAAAATATGCCCTTTTTTGGACAAAAATCTGCCGACAGTAGAGATTTCAATCATATTAAATTAAAAAAAATGGCAAATACCCTTAAGACATTGTACTTTAGAGTAGTGCCGCGGCAAAGTGGCTTTGGGTTAACCTAACCTAAAAAGTATTCCTCGTTTTCCTCCTTGGTCGTGAGTCACAATCAAACGAAGTAGTGTTCATGTATATTGGGTATCAAATCCATTTTTGTGGGATCATAAGTTAATTGACAATGCAACATAGGCCATATTACATCATCAAAAATTCAAAATGGCGGCTGTCGCCAAGATGGCTGACTACTTTTTTCTTTATAACCTCCTTGATATGGGTATCGGATGAAAGGGCTTGGCGAGTAAAATACAATAAGCTATGTAGTGTTGCAATATGTACAGGGTGTTTCATCTAAAACGCACATACCCACTTCTTGGTAAATTAGAGGTTTGAAATTTTGCATACGCCTGTAAGTCAGGTGACAATGCAACATAGACATCATCAGAAATTCAAAATGACGTCTGTCGCCAAGATGGCGGACTACTTTTTTCTTTGTAACCTCCTTGATATGGGTAAAACTATAAGTTTATTTAAGATTAAAAAGTTACAAAATAAAATTAATAGTTTAAAAAAACTAAAAAAAAACACGCTTTTATTGTTGACGAAAAAGTGAAAAATAATTGATTCATTCTATGTATACTACATGGGGAGTAGAATTACAACATCGCGGGTGCCAGCTGGCTGAAATGAAATAACAGAGCTGGGATGTCCACCGACGGACGAATTTACGGCTACCGGTGTTGTCAGATCTCCTGCGCTACGTGAATGTACATGCCTAATAGGGAATTACACGCACGGTATATAATATGCTTGAGATTTCTCAATATGATTTAACATAAAAGCGTTTTCCTTTTTTTTTATTTCATTCATCATGGTTTCAAATTCATGTCACCTTAAAATGGTTATAACTTTGCAAAGAAACATCATAGATGACCAATTGTAAGCTCATTTTAAAGATGAAGAATGGTACTTATTACTATATTATTATATTATATTACTTATTGTTATATTATTATATTAGTATCGATTAGAGTCGTTTGGTTAAGGTTGTTAAGTTTGCATTTCTGTTGTGTTAAATTTGATTCGTTTAGAGTCGTTTGGTTAAGATTGAAAATAAGTTGAAAACATTTTTGAATCCTATATATAACCTCAAAAGGTGCTAAAAAGCCCCTTTTTTAAGTACTTAACCCACAATATTTCAAAATCCTGACATGATGGACCAATTCTGAGGCCAGATTCGGATTCCGCGCGAAAAAATACTTCGGAAATGACCAATAACATAACATTCATGACCCCTTTATTCGCAGATAATATTAGTGTTAAAACTTTTAGGTTTTTGACTGTTATTTAATACATAAAATTTTTCACTTATAGGTTATATTGGGTTTAAAGCTGTTAATTAGATTAGTCTGAATGCATAGGAAGAAAATCATGTGGATAAAAATCTGTCCTTATTTTTTTACCTGTGTGGATGAAGTAAAAAAAAATAAAGCCTTTGGTTCTTGTATACATACCAAATCACAATTTTTTTCACTCCCTTTTATAATAGTGTGGGGGTAGTAATGAGGGTGGCTAATGCCAATTTTTTTTTTTTTTTGAGACATTAGCTTCTCTTGTGTATACTAAATACCAATTTTATAGACTCTTATCTACTTGATATACCACTTTACCCCCATTTACCCCCAAACTCTTCAACGGAATGACATGAAAATATAATCTAGTTCCAGATCTCGTTAAGATACATACGTGTACCAAATTTCAAGTCAGTATCTTAAACGGTTCCAGAGTAATCGTGGGCACAAAAAAAAGTTACAGACTGACCGTCAGACATTTTTTTTTCTCAAACTTAAAATCTCGACGTTTCATGACTTTCTAAGCCTATTTGAACAATAAAACATTTTTTTAAAAATTCCTAGTCGTTTCTATACTTCCACTGGATGTGGAAGTAATATCTGCGATTTTTAGGTTAACTTTGCACTTTGCCGCAGCACTACTCTAAAGTACAATGTCTTAAGGGTATTTGCCATTTTTTTAATTTAATTTGATTCAAATCTCTACTGTCGGCAGATTTTTGTCAAAAAAAGGGCATATTTTTCCCACTGTGCGTCGCGTCGCAAATGCTGTTCACCGATGGTGGTAGTTTTAGTCAACAACTGATCGGATGTGCATTTGCACAAGCTACTGTTGAAGTCTTCGGAACCCGTAACTCTGCAGCAGGAGATGTTAGCCCGCAGCTTGTTCCACATTTCGGTGAGTTCAGTGTGGGAGCCATATTCTTGGTAGAATCGGTAGCACGAAGGTAGTCTCAGTTCTTGGCAGATGTGCTCGAAACGAAATGCCCAAAACGCGCTCAGTACTATATCGCCAAACAGTAGTGCGATCAGTGGTAATCTATGAGTGTTCAGAAGCTTTTCTGAAGTCTCAAAGCAGCCACACAGCCAAGTAACTGAAGGGCACATACCTGGACGACTAGTACTAAGTAAGCGTAAAGAAAAAAGGGTTGGTATCAAAGATCTCCGAAAGTCGAACAGGATCGTTCTCGCCGCGTCTCTATAAAAAATGTCAGTGCTGCAACTAACAAGGCCGTGTTGTAAGTGTAGATACATAATTGGTAATAGACACCAATCCCTGAGGCTTTAGCAGCCAGTCCACCTTCAGCTCATCTTAACGGCATATGCCTCCGTAGCCCCCTCCCTTAGTCGTGTCAGCTCCCATCTCCCCCCCCACGCACCTGAAAATAATGAAAATGAATTACAACTTTAACATTTCAAAAACGACGAATTAAATTATATTTAAGCTTTCTTTCTATAAAGCGTTTCAAGAAAATATTTTAGGGCAGGTAGTACACAAGAAAATATCTGGAGATAATGATTTAATGTCTACAAAAAAGTCTTGTCCTAAGGTTCTCATCTAACCTTTCTTAACTATTTTGACTCGCTGAAGCCAATTTTGGAGAAAAAAGAATTTGTCTATCGTGTCAGATTTTCTCTACCACTCCTTTTGTTCCCTTAAAATGGGCAAAAAAGGTATTGTCCTAAGGTTCTGATCGAACTTTTCTGAAGTATTTGGACGCGCTGAAGCCAAACTTTTTTTTTATCATGTCAGTTTCTACCCCCTTTTACCCTTAAAAAACTGACACAATAGAATTTTTTTGTCCAAAATTGACTTCAGCGCGTCAAAATACTTCAGAAAAGTTAGATAAGCACTTTAGGACAAAACCTTTTTTTGTATGTTGTGTTATTGAAATTAAATTGGTTATTT
This sequence comes from Rutpela maculata, assembly GCA_936432065.2. NCBI lineage: Eukaryota > Metazoa > Arthropoda > Insecta > Coleoptera > Cerambycidae > Rutpela > Rutpela maculata. The sequence continues at coordinate 56,060,008 of OW386286.2, read as the reverse complement.
CCTGGTTTGTTTACGATCGCGTCAATTTGAGCTGTTCAGTACCAGCGATATTCTCAGTAGATATGTGGGACTTCCTAGACATGTCTCAACTACTTTATTGCGTAGGTACGTTTCTAAGCTTTTGTTACTGTTATGTCCCCTATTATGTTGGCGTTTTCTGTGGTTCCTTTGAGTCGTATTGTTTTTGCTAGTAGCTAGACGTTGTCCCTTTCAGTTCTTCTCACACTTCTTCTAGGTGAATAGTTTTAAGTTAGTTGACTTCTATATTATTTTGATTAATTTCCATCGTCTGCCCCAACCTTTAAATTTCATTGCTTTCATGAAGGTAGGCTTTCATTATCCTGTTATTATGTTGTGCTGTATTCCCTTGCTAAGTATGGTGTTGATAATGGCGTCGTGAATTGAAATATCTGTTTTAGTTAACGAGAAAGTGATTCTGGAAATTTTAAATAGGACACCCTGTATCTAGCCGTTCAGTGATCAGCCTTTGATGGATGCTATTTGATGGTTTGGTTTTCCGATGTGTGTGTGTCTCTCAGGAATTATGTATGTCTGTATGTCTGCAGTCATCTGTATGCTATATTGAGTTTGTAGTTTTGATTATTAAATAAAATGAAGACTGAATGAATATTCACACTAATATGTCATTTTTGTACGTAAGGTGTTGTTTATAAATGTCTCTATTGAAACTCGACTACAACGTACTTTCTAAGGCTAGTGCATAAAACTTATTAATTGTTTCATCTAGTCATTCAAAAAAAATGTTATTGTCAACTTACTTCATAACATATCATTACTGTTATCTAAAAATCAATTTGTCTATTGTGTAATCTAAACTTATATTTATTAATTGTCTATTTTGGTAAGATATGTTGGCATGTGAAGAAATGAAAAGGGAAAAGCCAAAAATAATCACAACTTTTTTTTTACAAGTTATATAGTTTTGCTATTTTTATTATTGTAATAACTATTTAGTAAGTAAATTTACAAAATTAGCTTTCCAAAATAATAAACTTATCAAAAAGTAGACAAATATTTTTCAAGTTACGTCCCCCAACGTTGACAGTATTCTTTGTTCCTTTCTCTTTGTTGAGCACTTTATTTACCTCAGGAAACAAATTTGTTGGTAGTTTTCCAACATTTAAACTATGAATAATAACATGATAATATATACCTATATTTTATTATATAAAGTTGTATATTTTAAACATTGAAATGTAGTAAACATAATTTATTTTCTAGAGATAAATATGTGCTAATTTATGAATGGAAAGACATGTACAGGGTGATTTACCACAACATGCGGAAAATAAAATGGCGTTCTAGTCTTATATGTGGGAAAGTCCATGCAAAATGTTAAGGTGATCGAAGGTAATTTAGTAATTTTTGTTGCATTAAAACTTGCAAAGATACGCTACTGTTATTTGTCTGTGGTCAGTGATAGGACAAGGAAGTTAATTGGGAAAAATGTATAGGAGATGTTTACATTTCCTTAATTGGCATAAAAAGTTAAGCTGGCGCGCCCTCAAAGTGCCGCATTTTTTGCTTTCAGTCGCACGCCGCGGCAGGTTTAGTGTTTTTTGTTATCGACGGGTTTAAGTAAATATCCTCCTGCTTGTTGTTGTAAAGTTCACAGGCATAGGGTCAATATGTCGGAAAGACATTGACCCTATTAAAATTGAATTTTAAACTGTATTCGTTGATCGATGTTCAATACGCCATCCGGCGCTTAGAAGAGTACATTTAATGTAACATTTTCTTTGACTTTCCATTACTTTTAAGTTTTGTGTTGTGCTGTATTCTACAAAAATTATTTTCATTTTTACTATTTTTCTAGTGTGATTAAAATCAAAAAGTCACTTCTAACCTCTCCAGCTTTGCTCTCGGGCCCAAGTCTGGTAAAGGAAAAGGGGAAGTGATATGGCTAGACCGCCTTATGTCAGATTAGTTAAAGTCATAGGCGGCGCATTCCTACAAAAACAAAATAAAGTAATTTTTTGGGTCACATTTTTAATTTTTCATTTTTTAAACTCCTTTCGGTGCGGACAGCTTACTGATAAATTTTCGTCGTTTTGTGGTAAATCACCCTGTATATAATAATTATATTGAATAAATAATTAATCATTCCAACCCTGTAACAATTTTTTAATCACAAAATTGAAGATATATAATTAATTATTGATTAATAATAAATACTAATTTTAAAACATTAAGGCATTTTTCTTTCTTTTTATAGAAAATATATTTAATGTAAAATATTTTATGATTTCATAAAATCTTGTGTCATCTTTGCATGCTCTTCATACTGGGTAAGTCAAATGAAATATCGCTCGTACCTCAGTAATTCCTGACGTATTTTTTAATTCTAATATTCGGTTTTATGTAGTTTATAAATCTGATTAGAAATTCAAAAACAAACTAGTGGAAGCATTATACTCTTCGCCGATTTACTGAGATTTTTATATAATTGTTACACATTCTATAGGATACTCTTCGCATTTTTCTTGTAAATAATGTTAGTTTTTGGACATTCTAAATTTTGTGATATCAACTTTGTTGTGAAAAAAAATATATGAAAAAAAAATCACCATGTGAGGGATCGAACACGAGACCTTTAGAGTGCAAGGCAACAACAACAACAATAACAATTTATTACAGATTTTATAGACATTTATGCGCCTCGCCGGAACCTGTCCCGGAGCCAGCCAGACAACCACGGCGCTGAGTGCCGTGGTGATTGCAGGGCTGGGCGATACAGGTCCGGTTTGGCTTAACGACGGATGTCTCACGAGTTAGTACTCCTGTCTGTCACAGGCAGACTTAAAAACTAAAATAAAATTAAAAATGTGTCCACACGGACCTGAAGCTAATTAAAAGAAAACTGTAAAAAATTATCACTCACTAGGCAAAGCACTATTTAATTTTGGTTGGTGGCACGGGAAAACAGAACTCAACGAAAAAACCCGTTTGAAGTAATTCCACCCTGGTGGTCTTCCTGCCGCCAAAAAAATGCCGTGGAACTTTAAAAAGATATGGTAAGAAATATTTTGGTTTTTAAGAATTTATAGGTCAAGATGGAATTTAGAAACAAAAAAGGACAAAAGAACAAAACGGATAAAACAAATAGAACATATAAAGGGGATAGAGAAGGTTGGTTATTATGTTTTAGTAAATATTAAAGGTGGGGAAATAAGAAGTTGTCGTATAGGAAAGTTTGGCTAGAGAGGTTGCCGGAAAATAGGCAACGCCTGGTATGGTAGGGGGTGTCAGATATCGAAAAGGATTGCATTATGCTGTCTGACTCGGGTTATGTTGCGGGTTAGCGGACTATCGCCCAGTTTGAATTTGTAGAATTTTTGAGAAATTTATTGGACGTAGTCCGCTAGTGGGGTTATGTCGTGGCAACGATCATATAAATCTCTGAGGGAGGTGTATCTGTCCGAACCAGAGATGAGGCGCATAAATTTATGTTCGAGAACTCGAATTTTTCTCATTGTCGTGGCCGGTATGCTGCACCACACCGGCGCCGCGTATGTGATGGCCGGCCTGATCACCATCGTGTACAACAATTTTTTATTTGTCCTGTTGAGTCCGCTACCCCTTGCCAGGAGCGGATACAGACTCCTGGACATGGCGTAGACCTTGCGTATTGTGTCGTTAACGTGGGTGTTGAACGTCAGTCGTTTGTCCAAGTTAACCCCCAAATACTTCACGCACTGTTTGATTGGAATTTCTTGCAAGGCAAATGTTTTAACCGTTGGGCCATCTCACTTTACCAGAAGACTTGAATGAATATCGTTCAAGAATTATTTTCAACGGATTAGATACATTATTATGAAATATATATATTGGTAAAATGTAAAAACAAAAAAAAATTATAGAGAGTAACATTTCGCAAGATTTCTATTTAAGTACAAATGACAGAAATTTTGAAAAAAATTTTTTTTTTTATTTAAATGATTAATAACTTTTTTATTTACTGATTGATTTTTTTCAAAAACAATAGGGTTCTTCCTCTAGCTAACGCTAACTTACTTTCCAAATTTCAATACAATCGGACTTTTCTTTCTTAAGTTATCGTGCTTACAAGAAACGTGACGGACGGACGGACAGACGGACATTTTGAAAGTTGTTCAGAATTCGTTCACTAACATAATGAAATGAAATTTTTTTCTCTACGAGCGATATTTACTGATTTAGAAATGTGCCGATCAAATACAATATACTCTTCGTTTTTGCGAAGAGTATATATAATAAGTGATTGTCTCTAAAGTTGTTTCCACAGATATTACAACATTAGTTACCGAAATAATTTGGGCACGTTTAGGGAATGCAACCGCTGAGAATAATCACTTAACCTGATTACTTTCGGATTCTAGTCAATTGTTGTCACTTTACTAAACGGTGTAAATGATGTTACTAATGATACTACAGTTGAGGTTATGTCAAAGAAAATATTTATGTTATCTAACGAATGCCATAGTGTTGAAACGGTTAAATAAATTAGTGTTTGGTGTATGCGATTATGATTGAATCATGTATTTTGAAATACTTTTTGGAAGACGAAATTGATCTGCTTGAAAAAAAGTGAGGTTAAGTTTCACCGCTGACTACACTCAGCGCAAATTTTGCCGCTGACTAAACATCCAACAGTTGACAATTTTCAGCGTTGTCGTTTAGAAAACCGCTACTCGCAACTGTTGCCAACTGTTGCATTCCCTAAACGCACCCATTGTTACCATACCATCAAGTCGGCCCTTATTGGCGATTCAAATTAATTTTCCCGCTTTGATAACATGTGCTGCGTGACGTCACGACGGAGATACTTTGTCACGTGTCAGGCATTATTCAAATTGAACTCCATAGCATAGGTTGTAGGCATGAGTTTTAAACAGTTTTACATCACCACTTTTAGTATTTTCCCGTTTGCTGATTAATCAGATGTTGGATTGTTAATTAAATAATATTACCATATTATTTAACAATACAGCGAGGATAATAGTATGATAGTTATTAAAGTGCCAATAAATAAGGTATGTACAAATAAGTATAATAAGAATAATAGGAACAAATAGATAAGAATAATATTGCGTTAACTATTTCTGTATTCTTACCTGAGCTGGTGTAATTTTTACTTCCACATTCAGTGGAAGTATAGTAACGACAAAAAACTTTTTAAAAATTTTTATTGTTCAAATAGACTTAGAATTAAAAAATATTATTTTGGGTATTCAGCAGATAACTTTCAAAGAAAACATTCGTTTCTTTCATATACCATTGGTGCAAGTCTGACCAAAAAAGGAAGATCAACAAGACTCCCCCTACGGTGACTTGTCGACTTCTTTCATACACCTACCATATCTAAGATTCAGCAGTGGCAGCTGGTGAAATTTCAATAATTTTTTTCTCGTCTCTGGCGCATGGGACCCATACGAAATATGGGAACTAACATCTAGAGAACCGCTCCTCTAACGATCCGTAAAAAATTTTGAAAAAGCAGTTTGCGAAAAATTTTTTCAAAATTCGGTTGCCCCCCCTAGGTCTAGGGACTCCTGTTGAAAATTATTTTTTTTTTGTCAGATACATTTTACTTTTCATAAAAGTACGACAATAGGTTTTGGAGTTTATGAAAATATTTTCATTATTAACTGAAATACAATAAACTGAAATTTTGTAATTTACAATTTAACAAATTATAAAATTTCAATTCGTTGTACTTCAGTTAGTAATGAAAATATTTTCATAAACTCCAAAACGTATTAATGTATTTTTATGGAAAGTAAAATGTATATGACAAAAAAAAATAATTTTCAACAGGAGTCCCTAGACCTAGGGGGGGCAATCGAATTTTGAAAAAATTTTTCGCAAACTGCTTTTTCAAAATTTTTTACGGGCCGTTAGAGGAGTGCTTCTCTAGATGTTAGTTCTCATATTTCGTATGGGTCCCATGCGCCAGAGACGAGAAAAAAATTATTGAAATTTCACCATTCGCCACTGAGATTCAGCATGAAAAGCAATAAAACAACCACTCTTTCTATATATTGATGATTAAGTCTGATCATGCTAATATATATAATATTAAGTATCTCTAGCCCTACCTAGAGGGTACTTAATATTATATATATTAGCATGATCAGACTTGAATCATCAATATATAGAAAGAGTGGTTGTTTTATTGCTTTTCATGCTGAATCTTAGATATGGTAGGTGTATGAAAGAAGTCGACAAGTCACCGTAGGGGGAGTCTTGTTGCTCTTCCTTTTTTGGTCAGACTTGCACCAATGGTATTTGAAAGAAACGAATGTTGTCTTTGAAAGTTATCTGCTGAATACCCAAAATAATATTTTTTAACAATGATGTAAGCAGAAATAATAGGTATTTATATATTAAACTAGACGAGTTTTGGGGCTCTAAAGGAATGTTTGTTTTTTGTTATTTTTAATATATTTGTCAAGTAAATAGATGTCTTCCTGTCAGTTTTGTAACATGAAAATATTTCATTTTTATTTTCTAATAGTAACTTTTATTTCGAATTGGATTTATATCCTTCTGACGAGTTCTAAAGAGAATGAAAAAGATTGTACAATGTTTAAAGGAATTAATCCATCGAAAATATATGAAATACTTCAATTATTGGACATGCATGCGGTGAGCGAAATTTTATAACTATTTTCTCTGTGCTTTTTAGTATTTTCTTGACTTTGAAATGTAATAAACGTTTGATTGTGATGTAGTTAGTATCCTCTAGGTAGGGCTAGAGATACTTTAATATTATATATATATTAGCATGATCAGACTTGAATCATCAATATATAGAAAGAGTGGTTGTTTTATTGCTTTTCATGCTGAATCTTAGATATGGTAGGTGTATGAAAGAAGTCGACAAGTCACCGTAGGGGGAGTCTTGTTGATCTTTCTTTTTTGGTCAGACTTGCACCAATGGTATATGAAAGAAACGAATGTTTTCTTTGAAAGTTATCTGCTGAATACCCAAAATAATATTTTTTAACAATGATGTAAGCAGAAATAATAGGTTATTATTTATTAGACTTAGAATCTCATGAAACGTCGAGATTTCAAGTTTGAGCGAAAAAAAAATTTCTGTCTGTCTGTCGGTCTGTCGGTCTGTCGGTCGGTCTGTAACTTTTTTTTGTGCGAACGTTTACTCTGGAACCGTTTGAGATATTGACTTGAAATTTGGTACACATATGTACTTTAACGAGATCTAGAACTAGATTATATTTTCATCTTGTTCCGTCGAAGGGTTGGGGGGTAAATTGGGGTAAATTAGGAGTAAATAGGTAAATCAAGCAGGTAAGAGTTCATAAAATTGATATTTAGTATAGACAAGAGAAGCTAAGGTCTCAAAAAAAATTTTGGCATTAGCCACCCCCACCCCATTATTAAAGGGTATGAAAAAAAATGTGATTTAGTGTGTGTACAAGAACCAGAAACCTCAAAATATTTTTTTACTTTATTTTGGAAAAGTATGATATCTTAACTTCCTAACCAAACTGCACCCACAAATACAACAATTTATCTTGAACTCAGCCTAAGATGTTGCCATAATTTCACAATTTACTTCAGAAGCAATGCACGGTGTGCTACAACCAAATTTAAATCAAAGTTGATGCCATTTGGAATTTTTTTTACACATTCTTGGATGTATATAGAACCAATTTCCACGATATTTAAAATCATTCATCACAGACATTTTTTTACAAGTATTTTAATTTTATTTTTTAATGACACAGCACACAAAAAAAGTGGTCTGGCCTACGGACCAGACCAGTATATTCTTATGTATTTTGACCCACTGAAACCGAATCCGAAGTCAGAATTATCAGATTGGCTCGTTTTTCACCCCTAACCCTCAAAAAATGGTCCGTGCGGCGGACCATACCATAGTATTCTTATGTATTTGGTAAGGATACACTGGTCTGAAAAACTGAAAAACGAGCCAGTCTGACAATTCTGACTTCGGATTCGGTTTCAGCGAGTCCAAGTACATAAGGATACAGTCGGCAGGCCGCAGGCCAGACCACTTTCTTTTGTTTTGGAGGTGGTTTTTGGGGTTGGGGGTGAAAAACGAGCGAATCTGACAATTCTGACTTCTGTTTCAGAGAGGATACACTGGTATGGTCCGCCGAACAGACCATTTTTGAGGGGTGTTTTTTTGGGGTTGGGGATGAAAAACGAGACAATCTGACAATTTTGACTTCTAGTTCGGTTTCAGCGGGTTCAGATAAATAAGGATGCACTGATCTGGTCCGCAGGCCAGACCACTTTCTTTTGTGTGGCTGTTATTAGACAAAAAAAGTAAAATAGTTGTAAAAAAAAATGTCTGCGATGAATGATATCGTGGAAATTGGTTCTATATAAGACAGACTTAAGTTTAGCTGATTTAGATAGACATATGCTTTAATAATAAAGGCAACTTTGCCTTACGAGAAATCCTTAACCCTAGCGTGGCGTCATTTTCGTAGTTTTAATGCTTAACGCGAGGGGCGTAACGCTTAGCCTAGAATCGCGAAACATTTGCACAATGAATAGTTGGTTTCATAAAAGTATCAGTCAGTACAATCATCTTTCTTAAAACCTTAAAAGTCATAAAAGTATTAATTCATTTAAAATATTATGTATAAAAAAACTTGCCTGTCAAATCTAAGATATCTATACCGGGTGACAACGATATCATTAGTACTTCTCTTTTGTTCTTTGCCTTTCAAGATATCAAAATAGAACTAGTTAATATATATGAAAATTGACACATTTTGAGGTATTTGAAGATTTTTCAGACTTCCGGTTTAGCCGGAAGTTAATTCTTGATTTTTGAATGGAACAACCTGTATATTATTGCATTTTCAGAATCCTGGGAAAATTTTGAATAATTCTGAACTATTTTGGTAAGTTTTTACGCCGACTTAATTTTTTTTAGAGTCAAGTTTTGTTTTGAATCTAGAGTGCTGCAATTTACTTTAAATAATCATAATTGACAAAAAATAATGGAAAAATACGATTTTCAACCAACAAATGTAATAACTGGGTGCATTCTAATCTTTCTTGGAAAAAAGTATTTTTTTTTTTTCAAATAGCACCACCCTTCAGCACCCCCTCAGTTAAATACAACTTTTCAAGGCCATGGTACTGTACCGTCAAACCCAACATCTATTGAGTGTTAAACTCAAAAAACTTATTATTTTGTTTTTCATTATGATAGAAAAACGTCATGTTCAATAGGCAGAAGACTAGATATAGTCCAGTCGAATTGTCACGAATAGTATTAAAATGTGGTGAAAATATGATTTTATTGTTTTAAGTTGATAGGTTGAACATCCAAACCAAGCCATTATAGTGTGCTAACTGATGTCATACCGGATAAGGGAGGGGGGTTAAAGTTGAAAAATCGGTTTTTCGAGTTTAAATAGAAAGCTAATAATCTGAGAGGAAAGTTCAAATGGGAAAGTTATGGGTATTTAAAAAAACCTATAAAATGAGCCCCCGAACGTTGAAATAGCTTTGTTAGGTCAGGAGTAAATTCAAAAAAAACGGAATTTTTAAAAAAAAATTGTAATTTCAGCAAAATTTTAGAAAAGTATTTGAAATTATAATAAAGTACGTGTTACAAAAAGTCCGAGGAAGTCCGGGGAAGTCCGAGGAAATCCCAAGAAATCTTAGGAAATCTGAAGGAAATCCGAGGAAGTCCGAGGAAATCTCAGGAAATCTTGCTTTCAGTGATTTTTTGTTCTCTCCAAAACTATGGGCTTTCTCGATTTTTCGATAGATTCAATTTTTTGGAAAAATGGCTATAAGTACTTCACTTTCTGTCAGATTTTGCTATGAGAAGAAAAATTCTTCTCTTCTTCAAAATTTGTTCAACAATTACAAATGTTTTCTAAATTGTGATCATTCAGAAAAAAATTGAAATTGAAAAAAAGATTTTTTTTGCATAAATCATTACAATTAAAGTTAAATATCTTTTGAATGGAGTGCAGTGTCGAAAAATCATATCTACCATCTTAAAGTACTATTTTTTTCGTTCACTTCAAAAAAACACATTATTCTATGAAAATTGGTTATCGAAAAATATGAAAAAGTAGTGTGCGCGGATTGGGCAGCGTAGCGGTGAGCGGATTGGGCAGTCATAAAATACGTTGAGGCATAGTAATTGAGATAAAATATTAGCTACTTAGTTTTACTTCCGCATCCAGTGGAAGTATAGTAACGATAAAAAAAATGGAAATTTTTATTGTCCAAATGGGCTTAGAATGTCATGAAACGGCGAGATTTAAAGTTTGAGCGAAAAAAATGTCTGTCTCTGTCTGTAATTTTTATTGTGTGCACGATTACTCTGGAACCGTTTAAGATATTGATTTGAAATTTGGCACAAGTATGTACTTTAACGGGATATGGAACTAGATTATATTTTAATCTTATTCAGTGGGGATAAATATGGGTAAATGTGGGGTAAATAGGTAAATCAAACAGATAAGAGTCCATAAGATTAGTATTTAGTATATACAAGAGTAGCTATGGTTTCAAAATTTTTTTTTGGAATTAGTCACCCCCATTATTACCCCCATTATTAAAGGGGATGAAAAAAATTGTGATTTAGTGTGTGTACAAGAACCAAAAACCTCAAAATATTTTTTACTTCATCCACCCCCACTACCACCCCCCCACCTCACTACCGATGTGGGATATCGTTTTATGGGTTTTTGGGTTAGACGATTTGAAATATTATATTATTAAAGTTGCATAAACAATTATTTCCAGATATAAAACTTTTTCGTTGTGAGAGACTTGGATAGAAAATATGGATGTGGAAGTAGTGATTCCTTGGGCAGCGGTTTTTATGTTTTATATTTTTAAAATGTGAAGGCAGTTGTAATTATATACACAATTATAAAAACTCACCAAAATAGTCCAAATCGATACAGAATTTTCCCAGGATTCTGAAAATGAAATAATATACAGGGTGTTCCATTTAAAAATTTAAAAAATTTAAAAAAATTGTCACTTCCGACCAAACGCGAGGACCGCTTTAAAATGTGGCATGCGAGGTTTCATTTTGATCTGCTGAAAAACAAAGGGCAAAAGAGAGGTGCTAATGATATCGTTGTCATCCGGCATATGTTTACCTATATTTACTTATATACAGAGTTGTTGACAACGAAAGAAAAATCTAGTGTTATGGTAAATAGAATTAGTTCACTTAATGAATTAGAAATCGCTGTTAAGATGTCTGAGCCTTTTTTTGTTGAACTTTAGCACTACAGGTGATTTATGAGTTATGTCCAACATTTCTTAAGTTATAACTTTTATACTACCTATTGGAATCAGATTATATTTTGGCTATTTGCTTCTATTTCCTAAAATTATCCACTATTAATATGTATCTACAATATTGATAAAGAGCTATTTTGTTCTAATGAAATTGATTTACAACTTTTTGCATGCACAAATATTATTTCTGCATTTGTTAGTTAACTTTTCTTAACTCAAGTTAGAATTTAAATAAAGAACTTTTCCAAATCAGTAGAAAAAATTATTTTATGAATATTCTTAGTTAAGAACTAAAATAACCATAAAATTCTTATTTTTACTGTTTATATACTATCTATTTTATTTGGTGTAAATGGTATTAAAATATATAATTAATTTTGTGCTATACTGTTTTCTTTACTTAGTTGTCATTCCTATCCTGTAATTGTTTTTTTACTGTTGGATAGTTATAATTAAAAAAATAAAAACATAAATAAAAACCGGTTCAAACAATTATTTATTATTTTATCAGGAAAAAATATTGTTTACCTATGAAGCAAATGAAAATCATTTTTTATATTTAACATGAGGTTACCTAGTTTTCTGTATATTATTGCCAGACTGGGCAACACTTTAAGGCCAAATAAAGTAAATATTCCGCGTTACATGTTTATGTCTTATAATGTTTTATAATATAATATTTTTTTTTAGATCAAAACTTATACCCGTACGTGTGTTCTAAGTGTGGGAAAGGATATAAATCTATTCAATCATTAAGTCGCCATTTTCACCATCAGTGTGGAAAACCACCTCAATTTACTTGCCCCGTTTGCAGAAAAAAATTTACAAGAAACGACAGCATGAAAATACACTGCAGGGCGTTGCATCCAGAGTATGTAATCGCAAAAATGAGAAGGTTGAATACTTCACACTGACAATTTATAACGAAATTGAATTGTAACAGTAGAATAACACACAAGTAACCCTTAAAACATAAACAATAATATATTTATGGATTTTAATTAATTTACACTTCGTCAACTGAGTAACCATCATCTGGAGATGAGTATAACGTTCAACTGTTTTCATGATCCTAATGGTATAAGATGCCAAGTTTTAATAAAATTGTAATGGTTAGGGATGTTTAATTTTTAATGTGGTGAAGTTTTGATGAATAAATTTATTTTAAAAAAATGTAGCGTCTAGTGGTTTTTTCAGTGTTTTAATTAGCAGTGTAATGTTGAGCAAATATTTTTAGTACGAACAAAATGACACCATTTTTATTCCCAAGTCGCACAGTATGTACCATTAAGTTTTCACAGTTAAATTTTGATTGTCAATACGTTGGAATGACCGGCGTTTACCTGTCATTTGGCTTTATAATTTTAAAGCATTTATTACAAATATTCTTACTGCTCTAACGTTACTATAACATAATTAAACAATCAAATGGATGCAATTGCTATTTAGATTTCTGATCAGCTGCAATATGCCTTTTGGAGCAACAGCTCAATACTAGCTGGAACAGATAGTAGTGATTCTTGGTTATACTATGTACTTTAAGGCTAACAAAATACGGTTTGGCAGCTAAACTATGTTTTGTACCTTTGTGGCTACGGATTGGGTAACACCCAATTTACTGCCATCTATTATGTAAATTAATAAACAAAACAATTCAGCTCTAAATATTTCTTTATATCATTGGCCTCTTTCGTTTCTACAATTTTAAACATAAATGCAAAAAGCCAACGGATAAAGTTATTTAACAATTGTTATTTTGATATTTTTTACACATATTCTCTGCATTTAGTGACCATATTTCTTGTAAACGACGAGTTTTGAGAAGGGTAGCCGTTTTGAACAATATTGACTTATTTACATTTTTTACTATTTACTTTATTTTTTGTAATAAAATATTGCAGTAAATATTCTCTAGTGGACATAACATTAAACAAGAAATAATTTGATTTTATCTATTTCTGATGAAATAGATAAAAAAATCACAATTCTGAGGAGATTAATAGTTTTGTAAAAACAGAAAATTTGTGAAGTGCTTCGTACATACAGAAGTATCACATATACATTTAACTAAAGTGATAAGCACAAGCAATTTAATGCATGATTCCTCGTCAAGTCGCCTTGATAGTTTTATCTAGTATATGTACATACAATAAAGTACATGCATTTTCATATTAGTATTCAATAATGTCTATTAAGGGTAATTGTACAGCCAAACAGTTTATCATATGTAGTGTCAAAAATGTACAGTTCAGTGGCTGTAATCTGATCCTACCTCCAGCCAAATGGCTGCAGCATTTTAGCAACATTTTCCAATCAAGAAAATGTTATGTCACTTTGCCTGTTACATACAGCGCTGCCGCAACCCTATTGCAAAGTTTCCGCGGTAGCTGCTATAGCTAAATAAGAACCAGTTCTTGCTACCGCAACGTTGTCTCAACTTTTTTACAGCTTCTTGTGCTACTTGTGTTTTTTTGCTATTTTATAATACGTTTGAAATTTCCAATAAGTGCGCTTTATTTTAAATACTTTTAACATTGGGTCGATTAATTATGTTATTCATTTTAAATAAAAGATATAAAAATAAGCAATATTTTGAATATGAGAAATAATTTTGAGTAAGTAATTGGAGCAGCAGTTTTTGAAGACGGTTCTTGTGCTACACTATAAATCGTACGAATTATTAGCAAATTTTTGTATGCATTATAACGAGATCTGGCACTGTATTATTTAAATTTTGATCGTATCCGTTGAATGGTAGGGGGTAGATGAGTAAAGCAAGCTTGTAATATGAGTCCATAAAATTGGGATTTAGTGAATGGCATCAGCCACCCTGTTTGTTATCCCCATTACCAATTTTTAATAATGGCAAGCGGTACTACCAATAACTTTTCTAAAATCTAGTTTTTAGGATAGGTTATACAGGCGCCATAAAACCTATAAGTGTTAAAGCGCTTGTATTAATTGTTCAAAGGGTTTAGAATAGATTTTAAAATAGCCTACAAGTTTTAAGAAATAGTATACTTCTAAAAGAATAAATTGGTACTTAAAGAGAAATTGGTAGACAATAATTTTGTTTTCTTTTACATGTTTAGTTTTGTTTTTATACTTCGATAAACAACATTATAGATAACAATAAAATATTTCACACAAACTTAACGAAGAAATGATCTGTTTTTGCAACATTTATAGCTATTGAGTTCAGAGCTTACAGCTGATGTTTCCACTAGAAGATATCAAATTGGATTAATAATTGCTTCCATTCAGGTTTTAACTCTGGCAGAGATGTAGAACTAATGTGAATTTGCGGATATTTTATGCTTTTCAACATACTTCCTGCTTGTTACAGTCGTTCTCTATCGCATTTAGTTTAAATGGTGTGGGTTTTAGAAAAGACATCGAATATTTCTCTATCGTATTTTTTTTATAGACAAAACGAACATTCAAAGAAAGAACAACAGATCACTAAAAAAAGAAATGACCCTTCGATCAGGAAGACAGTTGGACAAGCCACCAGAATGTTGCGAGACAGATAACAAGAAGGAAAGAAAAGTATCCACAAAAACTTATTTTTGTCAAATGTGCGATAGAAAATACGAAAAAAGAAAGACCTTAGTAAAGCATATTAAAGTATGTGGATTACCACCTAAGTACAAATGTTCTCTATGCTTTAAACAGTTCTACAGACAGTCTCACTTAAATCAACACCTATTCAGATTACACAAGATTAGTAAAACCTCTATAGTAGTAATGTTTCAAAAAGGAAAAAATAAAAAATAATGAACCGAATAACTGCAATTCTAAAAGGATGCGAAGAATTGATTGTTTGCTTGATTTTAAGAGTACCACAAATGTTTATAGTTGGTTATCTGAATATATAACACCTCGAGCATAAATTAAAATAACAGTTTTTGTTTATAGTAATTATGATGATAGTACTGGTTTTATGTACAGTTAGTTATTTAAAAGTACATAGTTCGGGACTACAACTGATTTTGTTTGATAGTAGTTCTAATATGTATATAATGTATCTTAAGTTTATTTAGGTTGTAATATTAACAGACCAGATTAATAGGAATGTTTTCTTTTTGTTTTTAAACCCATTTTTGCAAAATGTATTCAATTGTATTCACTAATATTTCACTTACATATGCCTGTTTGTAAATAATTGACAAGATGCGATGATGTAATCTGACAATATTTTGAATAAAAATTTACTTCTTGAAGCTTTTCAATCTTTGTTTTATTAAATTTTCATTTACCAAGTGCGATGCAAGTGTAGACAATTTATTGAACATTTAGCTATTTTACAGTATCTTTTTATAAACTAAACTGTTTATGTTGGTAACGGTTGACGGGTATAGACCAGAAAGGTGTTAGGAAAATACTTTTTTAAATAGTCGACGTTTCATCACAATTCATTGACATCCTCAGGACTATTTAGGTGAGTTCCTTTGTCACATTGGGTTTAAATAGTAAAACAAAACACATTGATATTAACAAATACAACAAAACTCCTCAACGTATGAGTGAGTAACCTAGTCTGTACAGTATAGACTATACTATAAATTCTCGATAAATATGTTTATTTATTTTCTCTGATAATGCTGCCTCAACGCTTATTCTTGAAAATTATTGTTTTAAAAGGCTATTAAAAAAAGTTGCAAGGAACTTTTGATTTGTACTTTTCTCAAAAACTGTTATGTTTAAAGACTTGAAACAACTATGCCTTTTTTATTAAAAAATGACGAACACTATTTTATGCGAAATCTTCCGTAAGGTAAGGTGGGAATAAAAAAGTTACGGCACTTTTAACACATTAAACGTAGCATGCATAGTGTCGTCTAAAAGCTAGACTAAAACTGAAGATGCATTATGATTTCTCATCCTAAATAGCGCCTTCCCACTAATGTTTAAAAGAAAATTTTAAAAACTCACTAAATTACAAAGGAAATTAAAAAATAAAATTTGAAATACGACTGTATCTTTATACGTATCATCATTTTATTTAGTCATTACTTATAAATAACCCTGTATATTATGGTATGGTATTACTGGACTGAAGGAAGGTTTAACTCGAAAACTGGCCATTTTGACATTTGAGCAGGACGTCAATATCTACAACATACTGCAATTTCAACCATTTCCACCGAAAGCCATTTTCCATGAGATTTATGCGGGGTTCTTACAGTAATCTACTAATTTGTACTATATTTGAGTTTTTAAAATCTAACAGAATAATTTTTAGATCAAGACAGTGAAGGAGACACGACAGAACTCCCTCAAGATGACAAAAACTACGGAAGAACCGATTCTGAGGTTGTTTCGAAGGAAAAATCTCGGTTACTTGTCACATCTAAAAAACAACTTCTTACAAGCGTCGTGAACGAATACGAAAATGAATCTGCAGAGGATTGTAGTCAGACAAGCGTAGAGGACAAAGATGAAGAGGTACATAATGCTACAAAAACTGCCAAGGACGACCCAACTAAAGTCGAGGAAAATCACACTAAACCTGATGTACCAGGGGAGGGGGCTGCCAATGTTTGCCATCGATGTCAAGCGATCTTTAAAGAATGGGAATCGCTTCGATGTCATCTCAAAAGCGATTGCGGAAAAGATCCGCCATTTAACTGCCCGCTTTGCTTTCACAAGTTTTATGGAAAATTTGTTTTAGTTGGACATTTACGGTATGATCATAATATCTGATTTAGGTACTGTTTTAAGGAATATTTACCTGCGTGTATTAAACGCCATGTTGGTATAAGTCCAGGTAACAGACATCCGTCATATCGACGCCCTTTTTAGGTGATTTTTGATCGATAACGTCTTTTATATTTGCATTTTTTCATATTGGATGATATTGTAAAATTACCTCATAGTTTTTCGCATGAATTGTTTGTAGATGGCGCCACATGTAAACCGTTGACAATAAGCAGTCATTATTTATTTTATATTTTATGAATATAAAACACTAAATAACAAACTGTAAACTTCGAATAGTGATTTGTACAGCGCCGGATTAAGGACTGGCGCACCCCTAGACTAATCATGTATTTGCGCCCTCTTATTCATAATGGCAAAAAAATTGATAAGGGGGGGGGGGATAAAATCTGAAAAAAATAATGTGTCCTGGTTTAAAAAATTGACGAGCAAGGGGAGAAATACAGTGTGACCCACTTAAGATATAAAAAATCAAAAAAAACTTATTAGGCATTTTGGAAAATTTTGTTAATGATGCTTGTTCAGAATTGTTCAAAAATCTTAAATCCAAAGTATAATCAAAATGAAAAAATATTGAAATTTTGATTAAAATGATCCAAGTCCGAAAACATAATTTTAATGGGTTTTTTTGTTTATAAAACTGTCCTATGACAATTTTGTTTGAAATTAACCCCAAGCTGCCAGGTAGTTGTCAAGCAATTTGCAGTTTTTCTTTAAATAATTTATTTTAAAGTTTTTAAAATTTTAAATAAACTTTAGGCTTGAGGTTTTTGGATAATTATGAACAACAAAATTTGCCGATTAAAAAATGCCTAATATGATTTTTTTATTTTTTCCGCATATTTTAGTACCGTAGGTGGCTTTGCATTTGTAGGAGGCGAATGTTTTTCTGGTCAAAGAGTCATCTTATCGATCTTTTCTTACCACCAAAGTCAAGCATCAATTAACGAGTATACAGGGGTGTTACAATCTTAAGTGGATCACACTGTATAAAAAAAATCAATGAGCAGGGCTTCCTCGAAAACGAAAAATAATTAGTGGGGAGTGGGACCAATTTTTTTTTACTAAATAGAGAACGCAAAGAGCTCACGACGCCCCTCATGCCCTAGAGCACGTCCCTTCACGCTTTGTCTCCCCTAGACTATAGCCTAATTAGCCTTATGGATACTCATCCGCCCCTGGATTTGCATGGATCTTACAGCGGTCAGGTTAAAGATCATCATTCTGTGACCGGGCCGAAATGGCATAAAACAATGTGTGGTTTCGTATTAAGTGTCCATCCATCTACATGGCGCCTCATAATGTATTTCACCCTTAAGATTCACACCATTTTGCAACAAATTGGAATATTTTACAATACAATACAATACAATATCATCTTTATTACTCCTTTTAATATTACGACGAAAACACTTCTTAAGGCGAGTTGTACCAAACCACTATAACCTAATCTTAAACTAACCCCGTATTAAAAGGGGGAGGGTTAATAAGGCCGGTTTTCGCCCCCCCTCAAATTTGGCAAAAAGAAAAAAGAAAATGTTTTTTAACAGTCTAGGGTCAATTTAGAGTCGATTCGACCACAAACGGAACCAACCCCACCCCCCTCTTAGGGTCATTTCAAGGTCAAATTATGAAAAAGCCGTGAAATAAACTCGCCTTTTCGGAATGAGTAGGCTTATTCTAGGACTTCGATTTAATATATATATATATATATATATATATATATATATATATATATATATAGGTTTTTTGGTCGCTGATGCCGGATCCGAGGTCAGTTTGTCTACAGTGTGTCCCAGGATAGATGTAACAAGAGGTGTAATGGACCAAAAATTTTGGAATTTTGGAATGGTATTTGGGGATTGAATACTGCTTGTTGTAAAACTAAAGTATACCAAAAATGACTTGATTTGGTGTCCTACAGGGTGTTTCTAAGCAAAGTTGTAAAAATCACCACTAATAAAGTACCTTTATTTTTCAAAATATGAAAAAATTCCACTAAGAAAAGTTATTTAAAATGCAATTTTATACCTCTTTAAAAGGGAATATAAAATTATTTTTTTGAAACTTCCCATTTTTTCAATAAAGTATTTTATTTTGAACCATTCAATTAAAACTGCATAGAAATTATTTTTTGCAAATTAATATTTAAAGTTATGTAGAAGCTAAAAGTAGGCTATGAGAAAAGCAGATGATTAACATTTGCTCCTACACAACTTTAAATATGAATTCAACTCTTAATTCGCAAAAAATGGGAAGTTTCAAAAAAATAATTTTATATTCCTGAAAGGTATAGAGCTATAAAATTGCATTCTAAATAACTTTTCTTAGTGGAATTTTTTCATATTTTGAAAAATAAAGGTACTTTATTAGTGGTGATTTTTACAACTTTGCTTATAAACACCCTGTTGAACACCAAATCAAGTTATTTCTTGTATACTTTAGTTTTACAACAAACAGTACTCAATCCCCAAATACCATTCTAAAATTCCAAAATTTTTGGTCCATTACACCTCTTGTTACATCTATCCTGGGACACACTGTAGACAAACTGACCTCGGATCCGGAATCAGCGACCCAGAAACCTATATATGTATTAAATCGAAGTCCCAAAATAAGCCTACTCATTCCGAAAAGGCGAGTTTATTTCATGGCTTTTTCATAATTTGATCTTGAAATGACCTTAAGAGGAGGGTGGGGTTGGTTCCGTTTGTGGTTGAATCGACTCTAAATTGACCTTAGACTGTTAGAAAACATTTTCTTTGTCTTTTTGCCAAATTTGAGGGGGGCCGAAAACCGGCCTTATTGACCCTCCCCCTTTAACACTTGCTTAAAAAATTTGCGAGTTGTACCATCTAAATTAACTCTGGGGTTAACAAACTCAGAAATAACAAAGGATAAGTGCAAGTTGCTAGCGATGCGGGGATGTTGACAGTCGAGTTACATAAAATAAAAAACTTGATTGAAATAGTAAGATTTTTATTTTCAATTATTATGAGTTGCTCATTCTATTAGTACGTGGGACTATATTATGAGCAGTTCCTTCGATTACATATTGCACTTTGAGTGTAGATAAACGTAGATAAATCTTTGTACTTTTTTTTCCAACAAAGAAAATTACCTGGTCGGAAGTTATAGTTTTGCGGCGCTCAGGGAATTAATGCCACTAACTCTACAAAATCTTCATCATCTCTCATCTCTTCTAATATGTGGAATAATTCCATACCTTCTATATAAATATTAAGTAATTACAACATACACTGTATAATCAACGCAGAAATGTCAAAGTTTGACTTGACATTTTTATTAACCCCGCCTTAAATTACTGCACGACCTAGTTTAAGTTTTAAGGGGGTTAATTGCGCCCGATATCCTTAAAATTCAAGGTTACTGTATTGGTACATCGCTTCATTGCTCTTAACCTTATTTTAACACAGGGTTAGGACTAACTGCGTCTTGGTACAACTCACCATTAGAGGCGATTCGTAAGTAACCGCTTTACAGCATTATCGACCTTTGACCTCCCATACTTTAAAATCTGCCCATTTTTCAGTCTTGTACCCATTAGAACTTTTGATCAGGAGATCATAAGTTGCAATATATCAAAAAAATATATATAGGCACTTTCAGGGAGGCCCAAAATCCTACCATTTTGTGCGAGGTCCTTTACAACATATTAAAGATTTAGTCAACTTGACCGACATTCAAGGTCTATAAGAAAACAACAAATAATATGCTGACGTGGTATGTGACAGTGTCGTTGAATATAATGTGAACCGCTTATAAATATACCCATATGTACCTATATTCGCCTGCATTACTATTAACAGAGTAGTATGGTAATGCTTATTTTTTCGTCGCATAGAATTGGGACTGGCTTTTATAAAATTTTCAATGATTTTTTCATTTTTACATCCGGACTTTTGAGCGAGCAATGCATAATACTTTGTAATCATGCTTTTATATAGCATAATATTGATTTTTTTTTTTTTTCATAGTGGATTCATTATTTTATACGGTAGTGTTAGTATACTTTAAGAATGTGTATTTTTTCTTTCAAATAAAGTTTTTGAGATGTCTAAACCTACTTTTTTTTTCTTGTTGCGGCTTCTCACAAGGACGTTTGAGTTCTTTTTCACTACATATTTTGTAAATATGTCTTTCTTCATATTTCGCTCCTCTTGGTAAATCCGGATGTCCTTCAATCATTCGGTCTGTCATAAACTGTAACCAGGTACACTAAAATATGTTTTAAAAGTAGAAGTACATCGAACACTAGTGCAAGCGCACGTCTTTCGACAACAAAGTTGCTATCATAAGGAAGTGATGAGGTTTTACACATCTTAGGTATGTGGTTTAGTTTTCAAGATATTGACAAAAAAGAGATAAAAGATATTTTGTTGCTATCATTATTAATTTCAACGCAGAAAAAAGTACACAATCAGTACAGTATTCTAAAATAACACAGGCACACAAAGAATAAAAATGGTCATGTACTTTTTTACCGACCATCATATCTATATGCCTTTTGGGGCGCTGAAACCGTCAGAATTGTCACGTGTCGTCAATGTGTTCATATAAGCTCAAAAAACAACCAAGAGCAAGCCTGAAACCGGGTGAAAAATAAATTGAATGAATTAAACGAGTTGATTCATGTTTCTATACGTATTTTGGGGCGCTGAAACCAAATCCGAGGTGAGAATTTTCATATCAGGATTTTGACGTAACCTCAAGAAATCTCAAAAAACACCTCATGAATGTTCAAAATTGCATTTAAAAGTAGATTTTAGTGTTCAGTTTAAATCTTCTTTTAAATAAATTTTTAACTATCTGCAAGCGAACCTTTTATTGTAGCCCCTATACTTTATCAAATATGATATAAATAAATAAAAATAATATTTTGTTATAAAATGTGCTTTCAACTTACTTCATCATTTTGTTTTAGTTAAGATTTTTAAGATTCCTTGCAAGGTGTGTGGTGATTACTCGACAGGAAAGCATTACAATGTTTTTGCATGCAATGGTTGTTCTGGCTTTTTCAAGAGGTCTATGCAGAGAGACGTCCAATATGAGTGTATAGCAAGGGAAAAAGGATCTTGCGTGATTGATAAGACCTGCAGAATCGAATGCAAAGCTTGTCGACTTAACAAATGCCTTGCAGTGGGAATGAAAAGAATGGTAAGAGAAACAGTTTTGCCTTCAAATGGGCTCATTTAATGAATTTCATTTAGTAGTTGTTACTTCTTGTGGATAAAATTAGACGATATTGAAAATTTCGGTGAAAATAGTTGATAAACTGAAATTCTTCACAAACACGCATAAGTTTCAAAACACACTGCTTGATTTAACGATTTGTAATATTGTGAAGCTATAATAACGCGCTGCAGCTAGTCGCTTCGGCTAGCGGGTTCGTGACAAGTGACGTCACGGCCGATACTCGACCGCGGGTGCGGTCCATTTTTATGATTTTTTTTAGACGATTTATAGGTCTCACAAAATTCTAGTTTTTTTGCATAGGGTCTTAAAATGATGATCTTTCCGATAACCAAATTAAAAAAAAGTGCTAAATGAGCCCATTGCTTGGCCCTTCAGGTGATGGAAAAGACTAAATTCCATTCATTGAGTTTTTAATGCTGTCATCAAATTGTGTAACCATGGGACATATGATGTAGGTTGCTCCTGTTGGTTTTTCATCTTTATACATTTTTTATTTTCTATAATCTTTTAATACCAAAATTGTATGGAAGTTTCTGTAGATTTTGATGATTAAAATTTAAACGATTTAAACCTGAAAACAAGGAACTGTCAGGATTGCAGCAGGTTTTGATAATCGTCTTACCCTGCAATCAGGAGTTCACCTGGGGTTTTCCCTAACTTCCAAACTCTTAATAAAAAAAATAAATAACCAACTTGTGAAATAAAAAATGAAACTTTTACAAGTTTGTAGCAAAAATGCAAATTAAATAAATACTGTATAAACAATTTAAAAAATATTACCATATTAACGCAAATTAGAACTGGATTAATTAATAATAATTTGTGCAAAAAATCGCAAATAAACGATAATAAATAAAAATACGCGATACTCAATATATTGTAATGTTTTATGTCCCTGATGAAGTCTCAATGACCAAGAGCTCGAAAAAAATTACAGTTTTGAGATACAGCTTGTCAAAACCATTTCCATCATTTGTACACTATAGTAAAATCTTTTGCAAAATATAAGGAATATTTGCGGCCTCTTTTATTATTGTTTACAATTTACTATTTCATCTCATAAAAAATTTTCATAAACAATGTTTAACAATCCGTTGCCTAATAATAATAATTTTAGATCACTCTCACCGAATCTGATTTTTCGTAATTTTACTTCCACGTCCAGTGGAAGTATAGTAACGACAGAAAAATTTTAAAAATTTTTATTGTCCAAATAGGCTTAAAATGTCATGAAACGTCGAGATTTTAAGTTTGAGCGAAAAAAATTTTCTGTCTGTCTGTCGGTCTGTCTGTCTGTCTAACTTTTTTTTGTGCGCACGTTTACTCTGGAACCGTTTAAGATATTGACTTGAAATTTGGTACACATATGTACTTTAATGAGATCTAGAACTAGATTATATTTTTATCTTGTTCCGTCGAAGGGTTGGGGGGTAAATTGGGGTAAATTTGGGGTAAATAGGTCAATCAAGCAGGTAAGAGTCCATAAAATTGGTATTTAGTATATACAAGAGAAGCTAAGGACTCAAAGAAATTTTTGGCATTAGCCACCCCCATTACCACCCCCACCCCCTTATTAAAGGAGATGAAAAAAAATTGTGATTTAGTGTATGTACAGGAACCAGAAACCCCAAAATATTTTTTTACTCCATCAACCCCTGCTATCACCCCCCTATCACCACCCCCCTCCCCACTACCGAATGTGGGGTATCGTTTTATGGGTTTTTGGGGTAGAGGATTTCAAACATTATATTATTAAAGTTCCATAAACAATTATTTTCACATACAAAGTTTTTTCGTTGTGAGTGACTTGGATAGAGATCTGGATGTGGAAGTAGTGATTCCTTGGGCAGCGGTTTTTGCTACTGCTTTGATAATTGGTCGAATTCGGCATTCATTTGTTGTTAGTTCACGTTAAATTCATGTTGATTTACACAGTTGGAACATAAATGAGTTCTTCTGCGTTTGTCGATGAATTGTTCTTTTGGCAAGTTTGTCAATTACGTATTTTTTTGGAATATTTGTGTTTTTTATAGGCTGTGATAATATTTTTTTGTTGATTTTTCATCAAAATATATTGAATGTTTTCTTAAAAACTGAATTATTTCAAACTTTCTCGTGTTTAGTATTTTCTTCAGTTGTTATGAATGGTATGGACATAGTCTATTAACAATAACCGAGTTAGATCTTATATTAGACACTAGGCGTTCCATAAACCATTTCTCAAATAAATTGCCGTTGATATCTTGATGATAATCGGCTGATGGCTTCGCAATGTTTTTTGCGTAAAGCGTGAAACACCCCTCGACGAGTCCATCTTCATTGCCCTCATATATTATTATAATACGTTTCCCTCTGAAGCTGGATACATTTCGAGGTATTTTGGTAGTGTCATCTGACCATCCTCTGGATATATATGTATTGAACCACCCATATAGGTCACAGGTCGGCCGCCCTCACGATATTTTCTTATTTTCTCCAAGTACTCCATTTTCTAGAGTCTGATTCTTCTAGATTCCATAATACATAACACAGCCCCACAAAAAAAAAAAAAAATTCAAAGCAGCGAACCAGACCCATGTATTCCTATGTATTTTCGGTCGCTGAATCCGAATCCGGGGTCAAAAAAAATCGGACACCCCCAAAATCATTAGTTAGAGCCAAAAAACACCCCTGAAATGGGGTAAAAAGAATATTAAGGTACGAGAATAGTTGTAATCAATCGAATTATACAAATTAAGGTTAAACAGCAGCGTACATATAATAGATATGAAACACACCCCCAGGGAGGGGCGAAAACTAGCCCCATATATAAAAAAAACGATCCAAAACAGCAATGATTGCTGAAAAAGCTCAAAATGTCTAAGTTTTGTTAAAGTGATAAGAAACTGCATCAGGTCCGACGTAATCTTCATAAACTGCCCCTAGAGTTGAGAACAACCACCCTCAAGTCTAAAGGACACGAGAAAAACAAGAAAAAACGTAAAATGCAACAGGATTTCTATTTTCATGGATGCTACAGTTCATCTCAAACTTATAGCAACATGAGGTCCAGTGTTTCAATGCAAATAAATTATACAAATAAATTAGCTTAAGTTTAGAATATGCTTTTATTAAATACTTTAATATTGCAACTTCATATCTAAACTTCTAGCTAATTTATTTGTAGGATAAAATGTTTAACTTTGCATTGAAACACTGGGCCTCATGTTGCTATAAGTTTGAGATGAACTGTATGATTGGCTGAAATTGCGTAGTTCTCTAAAATAGAACTAGAAACTTACGTACCATCAACATTCTACAGTGTCAACCCTCAGAGGGTGCGAAAACTACCCCCTATGTAAGGTTTGACTATAAAAAATTACAGTGACTTCTATAAAAATTCGAAACACCTGCGTTGTGTGGAAGAGAGAAGAAACTAGACCATGTTCGACGCTGTGCTTGAAAACCACCCCCACTTGGTTGAGAGACGCTACCCCTATATAAAAAAAAGTATGGAAATGAAACGAATAAGCAACAGTATAGCTTTTTCGTTACATCTTGAATTACGGTAGTTTACATCCATTCTGGGGGTGTTACTTAATAACATTTATAGGACATGAGTTTCAAACTCTAAGTGTGCAACACGATTTTTGCCAATCATAGCATCCATAAAAATGTAAATCCTAGTTTCTCTCTGTTTTTTCAGCATCCTACATATATAGGAAAACCACCCCGTGGGGTGGTTTTCAAGCACATCGTCGAACATAGTCTAGTTTCTTCTCTCTTCCACACAACGCAGGTGTTTCGAATTTTCATAGAAGTCACTGAAATTTTTTATAGTTAAATCTTACATAGGGGGTAGTTTTCACACTCTCTGAGAGTTAACAGTGTAGGATGTTGATGGTACGTAAGTTTCTGGTTCTATTTTAGAGTACTACGCAATTTCAGCCAATCATAGCATCCATGAAAATAGAAATCCTGTTGGATTTTACACTTTCTCTTGTTTTTCTCACGTCCTTTGAACTTGGTGGTTGTTCTCAACCCTATAGGGGCAGTTTATGAAGATTACGTCTGACCCGATGTAGTTCCTTATCACTTTAACGAAACTTAGACATTTCGAGCTTTTTCAGCAGTCATTGCTGTTTTGGATCGATTTTTTTATACATTGGGGCTAGTTTTCGCCCCTCCCTGGGGGCGTGTTTCATATCTATTGTACGTACGCTGCTGTTTAACCTTAATTTGTATAATGCGATTGATTAAGAAGTAACAACTATTCTTGTAGCTTAATCTTCTTTTTATCCCATTTCAGGGGTGTTTTTTGGTTCTAGCTAATGATTTTGGTGTACGATTTTTTTTGACCCCGGATTCGGATTCAGCGACCGGAAATACGTAGGGATACATGGGTCTGGTTCGCTGCTTTGAACTTTTTTTTTGTGTGGCTGTGTAATCTTTTATTTAATTTTTCATATGAGAAACCTAAACTTTTAATGAGTTTTGTCAAAGATGGATGACTATGTATAAAATATACTGCTTTCTTGCGTATTTTATCATAAATGTCTTGCACCGAGGTCACGATATTTTCTTCGTAACATTGATTATTTCACGTTTTGCCTCACTAGATATGCACCCGAAAGTTCTTTTGGTTCTTTCCTTTCTTTTCATTTTTCAAAACAACAATTCTGATTAAAAACGGCAAACACTTAATTTTCACGAACACAGACAGGAAGCTCTAAAGTACAACGATATGCACTCAGCTGTAGCCAAATTTTAACAAACTATTTTCATAATAATCAGAAGATGTCTTTTTAGGATAAAAGGTACACCACCATTATGTTCGTGGTACGATAGAAAGTTGGGAGTATCTGACTAGAGCTATTTTAAACAATTCGGCAGTTTCATTTCAACTCGTGTTAGATTTAATAGCCATTTAACTCTGAATTTTGGGATGCGAAAAATTGAGCAGTGAAACATATATTTTTGATGTGATATTTGGAATCATCGACTCAAAAAAAATTAGGATTTCACTTCTTTTGTGTGCCTGTATTATATAAATATCTGTTTTAAAATTAGAAGCTGATGTGTTGTTACTAATATTTTTTTTATTGCAGAGAAACCACCCACCCACAGTGTTTCTTAAGTGAAAATTGATGAGATTCCATGGACATTGTGCTCATTTGCAATGGAAAATTGTGTAACAAAAAAGGATGAGGAACACAAATATTTGCGTTTACTATCATTTTTTAACAATTTACAACGCGTTGTCCAATAGTAATTTAGATGTTTCTTTAATTTAACATATTTTTAATGAAGTGTGAATGTTAGATACTACTTTGTATGAAGTGAAACTAACTTGGTTGTAATATTGTTAATCTAATTTAGTTTACTATTTCAATGTATTTATAGGATTTCTTGAGTTGGGGACATTTAGAAAATACTCTCAATAAATATTTTTACCTTTATTTCTCATCTACAATGTGTCTACGCGAAAGCGGTATTATAGGTATAAATGACCAAAAATTGTTTAGTATGCACAGTGAAAAGTGTGTGTAACATTTCATCCCAATTGTAAAAAATTACACTCTCAATTATTGGTGTTAAAATAGGGACAGGAACAATTTGTACCCGATTAGATTTGTCAATTGCCCGACTGAATCTGTCATTTGCCCAAGTAAATTGCCCAATTAAATATGTTAATATCCTGATAAAATCTGTCAATTTCCCGATTAGATATGTCAATTCCCGATTAGATGTTTCAATTTCCCGATTAAGTCTGTCAATTGCCCCATTAAATCTGTCAACTGACAGATTTAATCTGTTCTATCCATTTTCACACCCTGGTGCATATACGCGGTCGAAGGTTTTAGCTTTTCAAGGCAAATAATTTTTTGTGAAATATAATTATTTCTGGAAGAACTGAAAATCTCACATGGAAACTTTCATGGTTATTAAATAATAGCATACAATTTTGTTGATATAGGTACATTGGTGCAAGTGAATGATATATATTATTGTACAGTTACTGAGGAAGTAATTGATTGTGTTATATATTCGGATGAAGTGCAAGAGTCTGTTAGTGATCGCGGTATGGGGTTTATGTTATAATTTCAGTGGTGAGGCTATAATAATTATTATTGTAATCTATAATATACCTTTACCTATATAAATAAATCTATAGCTTTAAAAATATATGCCTTTTAACTTGGCCTTCCCTATGATATTAAATTACAAATTTAAAATACTCCCGACACAGAATTAACTTTTTATTAACGACTAGCTCCTTGAAGTTCTACCGAGATGAAATTATAGAACACACCACCTCTTGTCTGAAGGACGTGGCACTATTTATTTCCTAAGGGAACTAGTCGCGCCCCACTTCAATTTCTGCGTTTAGTGGCCCACTGAACGCAGAAATTGAAGTGGGGCGCGACTCGTGAACCCCACTGACAGTGGGGTTCGCACAACTCTACGAGACGGCATAGGATCAAGAGTCCTGTAGAAACGAGAAAGTTCATACCTACTGTGGATTACTTACTGCTCTTTGCAATCTGCTTTCTTATGATGCACTTATCTCTAACCCTTCTTACTAATCTATCACTTTTAAATTTCTTAATCGCTTTTATAAAATTCTTCCCATCAGTTTCTGTGATCTAATCGATGTTCTAAATAATAAAATTGGGGACTATAGGACTTGAGGATCCTATACATTGAGTTGCCGACGTAACACATAAAACTTCCAAAAGGTTAAACTGAAAATTAATCATTCAATCAAGAAAATGTAAAAGTTCAAGTAACACCATTTATTGTATAACGTTCCAAAAAGTACAATAAACTGTTGGTATAGAGCCTATCTAATTAAAATGTAAAAATTTGTCTACCAAACACGGGAAGGGCGGACGCATCCTTTAGAGGACGTTTGTCTCAACCATTAGGCAATGAAGAGTAACAGCAGCAATCGATTTAGCAAAAAAATTCACAATTTCTTAGAAGAGTACCAGAGCAATTTGACGGTAATAATTTTCTAATTTTGGTTCGCTCATGGCTTGCTTTATGATTCATAATATTGATAATATCATTCACCAGAACTTGGTTTTCTTCCTTTTATAAATGCACCGGCGGCATATAACCCAATGAGGGTAGTGTATTTCGGGTCCGCTCTCGAGCGACCCTTATGGAGGTATCCGGATAAGAATTTCGCTAAAATTCAAAATTTGAGAGTCATTCATTTCACAAAAATATTATCGTGCAGCGTAGGTTAAGACATTAAAAACTGTGAAAGAATAATTACTTCGATATCTTCGGCAGTTCAGCAGATATTTCAACATTCATATAAGTACTCAGTTCTTAGGAAAAACGTAATACCGCTGCGCCCTTGCCATCTAAGTTTTGATTTTACTTCCGTACAGCTGCTACTGTGGTTTACTATTATTGTATCATGATTCACTTTCATCCACCTGTTTATTTTCATATTCACTGTGCCATGATGTTTATTTAGGTAGGTTAAAGGCAGACTTTCGCAACAAGCGACACATACAGGAGAAACGAGACAGGCGACTGCGATAACAACGGTACAATGGAATTTAAGGTAGATTTTTGCAACAAGCGACAGAAAACCGAGGCAGACGACAGCGACACCACTGACTGCCGACTGGTACAATGGAATTTAATACGACTCCGTTCGAAGCTTGCGACAGCGACACACAGCCCAGTGCCGCATGCTCCGGACGGAGTCGTATTGAATTCCATTGTATCAGTGGTGTCACTGCCGCCTGTCTCGGTCTCTTGTCGCTGTCGCTTCTTGCGAAAGTCTACTTAATGCAACTTCGTTCGAAGCATGCGACAACGACACTCAATGGTTGTCTTTGTCGCCTATCTTGGTCTCCTGTCGTTGTCGGTTGTTGCGAAACTCTAGCGAACTAAAAAAGTGTGTACAGGTGGAAAAAAAATGCTCATGCCACCTCAGTGTTGCATTGAAGACGCCACTTTTGAAGATCATTTCAAACGTTGAAGAATTTTCCTCTTGATTTTTTCTGGATTTGATTTCAAAAGATAATTCGAACTTTAAGGAAACCATTACATTAATGAAAACCATAGATTACGTCTTTGGAAAATACTTACAAAACGATCCCTACATGTATTATTTTAGTAATTTTCAACATTTGGAAGCTGTTGCTATGACATGGACTCACCGTCAAAGAAATTAAAAATTCTACTCATTTGGAAGAATTCAAAACGTGAGAAGCTGCCTTTTCTCTAAAGTCGTCATAGTAGATGCGTCTTAACTTTGGGTGCCAAGGAATATCTCTAGAGAATTTCAGGTTTCTAGGCGATCGGGACATACTAAAAAAGTAAGGCCCAAACATTTTTTGCTAACAGACGAAACCACACATCAAGGATATTATAGATGCGTCTTAACTTTGGGTGCCAAGGAATATCTCTAGAGAATTTCAGGTTTCTAGGCGATCGGGACATACCAAAAAAGTAAGGCCCAAACATTTTTTGCTAACAGACGAAACCACACATCAAGGATGTTATAGATGTATTTAATCGAAAAAATGTATGCTTTATATCCTCTCCACACATCCTTAGTGACTAATTCTAGAATCGAGAGTTCCAAATAACAAAGATACCGTAAGGTCTGGCTAGTTTATTTTTCCAGTCGGTTTCAGATGTCTTGTATATTTTACATCCATGTTGAGACTATATACGTGTCAATTTCCTATTTCTATTTCTTTAAAGACTTAAGTTAGGATCCCAAAATGAGCAGCAACTGATAAATATGTTAAAGATTTAAGTGACTAATTTGAGATGACGCTAGGTGGAGGAGAGAGTTGGGTAAGAGTTGTTGCTTAGTTTTATATTGGAACCCAACAAACACACTTTCACCGTCACTGTTGTTGACATCATTTAATATAATTATGGTTTTGTGTTTATATCAAGTAAAGAGTAAAATGTAATCGGTTTATTCTGGTGTATTATTTGCCCAGGATTTCCACGAGAATAATTTTTTATCAAAGTATATTTAATTCTAGGATACATAATACTTCGTAGAGACCGACGACGTAGACATAGTCCATCGGAAATACTAAATGCCGTCACTGCAATAAAATCTGGAGGTTCTTTCAGGGCAGTGTCTAAAATGTATCAGATGTCTACGACTTCTTTGCATCGATATTTTAAGAAGTATAACGACAGTGAAACAGTCAGCAGTACTGAAGAATATCATGAAGCGCCTATGGATGAAATCTCGGACGAAATGATAGCCACATAATATTATAATAAATTAATTTTAATTACTTTTGCTTAATAAAATATTACTCGTTAATTTATTCTCTAAATAGTCCAACGTGTTAATTAAATTCAAGTGGTATCTGTGGACAGTAGTTGTCATAAAAATGAAATTATGAGGTATGTACCTCCACTTTGTTCTGGGTTAAAAAGTTATTAACAATAATAACAATAAAGTAATGGGACTTTTATGCTTCTTTGTCAATACCTTGAAAACTAAGCGAAAGGGGACATAACACTACGTGTACCATTTTGGTGCAGCATAAAATTCATTTAAATATTTCTTATGACAAAAAAAAAACGATTAGTCCAAAAAAGTTCCAAATCGTTTGTGTTCCTTTATTTTTTTATAGTAACATTACGATTTTTGTTAGGAGGAGTTTTAAGTCAGACGTGATTGAGGCGTGATTGAGGCAAGACCTCCTTAATAACTTAAGGTAAACACAAAGTATAAAAGATAAATATATTTTTTTTAAGTTGTAAAGTGGGTAGCATATGTTTGAAAGGCAATGCATATCTCAATACGTGCGTTTAGCAATCTTGGGAGAAATAAGAAATATTAGTAAGTGATTGATTATGATTAGGTACATAATCCAGAACTCCATTGCGTTTTTAGTATAACGTTATAAACCAAATCAGAAAGGGAATGGAAAAGAAGAGAAGTAATAAACTGCAACCATCACATATCACAGACAAGTGATATTTTGCTGTATTGCATGTTCTTCTTTTGAAATGAAATGCGAAGTTTATTTATCTCAAGGGTATTACATGTCACAAGTACATTTATAAAGGTACAGATAAGTTGAATAGATGAATATTACATACCTATATCTACAATATATATCTAATATTACATATTTTTATCTAAAATAGAAATAGCTTAACTGAAAGATCTCAGGTGGTTTTGAAGCTTTGTTTTAAATAATTTTGCAAAAGATGATGAAGAAGTGTTTCTGCCGAGTACTATATTAATGGACATCACTTACAAATCTTATTTATTCGTTTAAGTAATTTGGTAATAAGTCATTAACAATTTTATAACTAAAGATCATTGTGTACATATAAAAATAGTTCTCAGTGTCGAATCAGTTTAAGGTACATTTAGCATCAAGTTAACACTTGTATGCAAGTTACATTCTAAAATAATTCGCATTGCTTTGTTTTGAAGTTTTGTAATCTCTCAGTATTTGCATCTGAGGTATAGATTAATGAACAGCAGTGGGTATGTTAAGTGTGGCCGAATTAAAGAATGATTTATGGTCATTTTACTTCCAATTGAGAGACACTGACCTATTCTTCCTAAAGCCATTTTTTTTACCTATTTTCTTAGACACGTAGTAAACGTAATCATTTAATTTTAGTTCTGTATCTATAACGAGCTCTAAATACTTAATATTTTTTCCGTGTTCTACATTTTCATTATTTAAAATGACATTTAAATTACGTTCTTTATATGAGTTGTATAAGCAATTTGAACCAATAAACATCCATTTTGATTTAATTTCATATACTTTAATTTATTTTCTTTGAATTTATTTGAGACGTATCTTAGATTCAAGTTTACCGTGTCCACCAATTCATTAAAATCATTATCAGTATAATATATTAACGTATCATCTGCAAAAAGATGGATCTGGTATTTTTTCAAGATATTCCCGAGGTCATTAATATATAGTGTGAAGAGTAATGGCCCAAGGATGCTTCCTTGGTGTACCCCGAAATTACGATAGGCCCTGACTTCTTATTATTTAATTTGATTATTTGTTGAAGATTTGAAAGATAACTCTCAAACCAATGCAACACCGTGTTCGAGAAGGTCATATGCTTTTAATTTTAATAACAATATCTGCCTATCAGTCGTTTCAGAAGCCCATTTAAGATCTATAAACACTGCGCATATTCCTGTTCCCGATTTGTTTAATAGTTCTTTCCATTCATATATTATGAACTGTAAAGCTGTATTACAAGAATGTTTACCTCGAAATCCCGATTGATAAGTACACAATATGTTATTTGAATTTATATATTTGATTACTTGATCGAACACTATTGATTCAAATAATTTTTCGCAAGAAGGAAGCATATTTATGGGTCTCAAGTGCTCTGCTAAATTGGTATTTGGAACTTTCCGTATGGACACTATTGTAGACATTTTAAAACATTCCGCGACAATACCTTCTTCAAGACTTAAGTTGATGTCATTTAGTAACAGATAACTAATTACATGAAAAGTATATTCTCGTCTGTGCTATATTTCGAAGAATATTGCAGTTCAGTTTCGGTATTATATCTAAAACACTCTCCTCGTCAATAACATTTACACCAATACTAACGATCACATCCTATATGCTGCCCACATAATAAGTATTTACTGAATTTGTGATTTCGTCTATCATTGTATTCAACTCCATTCAGCTCAATGTATTTAGTGCATTTGGACTTTTTTATTATCACCTATTAATTCCTTTAAGTTTGCCCACATTTGTCTAGGATTATTTCACTCATTAACGCTATAGGCGTCTGAAAATAAGGAGTACGCCACCTGGTGGTCTATAGTCAAACTAATTATGGGCTTTTCTGTCATTGTCTCTTTAGTGTACGATGATATCAACAATAAGTAAAATGATAAACTGAGATGCTAAGTTATTAAAAATATGATAGCGTTTAAAGGGGCTATACAAGATATAATTTGCTGGAGCCAACCTAGTCGGTATCCTTTGTAGATTGCAGGGATAACTCGTGAAAGTTGAGTTGCACTGCAATGTTCAAAGCATAGCCTCTTTAATGTAGACACCTTTAACCAGGCATTGAGAGGGGAAAAGCTGGAGCAAATAACGGTGGTCCGAGTAGAAATAATAATAACCTGGAAAATCACTCATTGTAAGTGAAATTTTTGAAATAAGTAAATATATGTAATTTCAGTATATTTATAAAAGTAATATATACTATTGCACCATGCACTATTATGTTTTACCCCTGAATATTTCTATTTCATATTTTACAAAATACTGTTTCATTTATTTTACTTAAAGACTTAATAAATATCTTTTCAGTTATATTCACTGTACCACTAATTTCATAGGTATTTGAATCTGAAACACTTGTTTGTGAACATAGAGCGTACACCTTTATTAAATTTTGTGCTGAATACCACACAAAATAATATGTCCTGCATTTAAAACATATTCCCCTTCATACACACCCTTAGAATTTTTACATTTTTAATGCTTCCCAAATGTTCCATACATTGCAGTATGCTTAACCTAAATGTCACTCATGTTTCCAGAAAGAAGTGATTTAAACTACAACTGTACATAAATTTAAAGAAATATTTTAGTTTTTTAATATTTAACTGGCCAGACACCGTTTATGTCGAAGAAACTGTACTTTTCAAGGGAAAAACTAGATAACCTAAAAAAATATGAATTTTGCTGAATAATGCCATTAACATATTGCAAATTACTTACAACAAAATCTTGCAAACCTTTAGGTCATATATTATTAATGTCATTATTTTTAATGACAAAAATAACAATAAACAGAAAGAAATCAATATGAGTATTCGCCACATAAATAAACAAAAAGCCTATAATTAGTTCACGAGTTCTCCACTTTGGCGCTGGCATCTTAAATTCAGACGCCTATAGCCAACGAGAACCCGTTTTTCACAACATTGCTCCAATCAAACGTCATTATTAGTGGTAATTCAAGCTAGATCTGCTTTTGATAGGACCAACATGCAAAATTTATCGTTCTAATTTTTTAGGTCGCTGCAGCGGAAAATATTGCGAAAATTTTTTGACGTTTTGTGTCGTGACATGTTTTCGGCAAATAGGACAAATCATGCTTTTAAATGTTATCTATAAATATCTTCTCTAGCTTATTACTAATTGTTAACGTAAATTGTAAATTGTAGTATTGTATTAATAACCTAAAAAGCCAATGCTGTGTGGAACTTATATAGGTTCGGGACAAGTTATAGGTACACAGCTTTCAATGGCTTAATACCTAACATAATTACAAAATAATTTTCACAACTAAAATTAAATATGAATATCTACGAAGCAGACAAATGAGTTATTTCATGATAAATACACAAATGTAGGTACTTACGTATGGTAATTCATCAATCATTACAAAACAGCTAACACTTATTTGGAAAATCAAAACTCTGCAGTATCACTATATACATTATAATTCGTTGTACTTAAAGTCTCTCTACTTAAACAAATAAACCTTAACTTAACTATCAAACTTCTCAAATTAGAAACAAGGATTAAATACATAAATATATATTAATAAACACTTTAATATAATAATTCAATTCACTGTTTAGGCTAGTGACTAAGTTAAGCTAGCGTTACTAGATGGCGGTACCATACCATCTGAGCCGGCAGCCGTAGAACGTAAAAGGGATAGATTGGTAATATGCAATTTGTGTGATTTCACCGGTAATGTGATTGGTCGAAGCGTGCTTTGTTGTGATGACTAGTCTTATAAGTTACAGTACCTATGGTTTAACGTATATTGTTTTTCTTGATTGTCATAATTTAAACCTACTTTGTTTTTTATTAGATGAGTCGCTTTGGAAATGCATTTTTATGTGACGTAAATGATGAAATTGTAGATAAAGGTGAGTAATCTCTAAAAAGCAACAAGGAAACGTCTGAAGGCAATTAATTACTGAACATAATATTGAAGATATACTTAATGAATTATTTATTCGTGAAATATTCTCCACAAATACCACTCGTGCTTTAAATTTTACCTAAAAATTTGTTCTCAAGCTAAGTTACCCCTAGTTAATATAATTCGTGCAAATTGGCAGTTTATTATCAAAGATTAAATCCCTCCCGCTAAAACGGTCGGGATTTAATCAGATAATAAACAGCCAATTTGCACTCTTTATATTACCAGGCAACACGCTTTCGAAAAAATTTTCGATAAAATTTTAAGCACTAGTGATATTACATACGATTATTTTTTGTATTATCAATGCTTTTTTCATACTAATTACGTTTAGCAACTTATATTATTTTTACTAAGGTATTTCGTTGTTGTTCATATATATTCCAGTCTTGTTCCTCTTTTTGTAAGCCGCATTCTACCTTATAACTGTTGAAAAACTAGTTCAGATGACATTCTTAGAAACACAGAGAAGAAGTGTTTATAGCCATTAAATCCTTAAAAAGTCGATGCTGTTTCGATAAATTTATGGCAGGCCAATAAATTATTCAAGTTATGGCCATAGGATTCCTATGTCAAGTAAATTATTTTTCATAATTTTTAAAAATATTGAAAGGAATTTAATTTAAATTAAACCCCAAATAATCATAAACGCATTGTTCTTAAAGTAAGGTTTTAACATAAATTATTTATGGAACCCTTCAAGTAAATTAGTTTTCATATTAAAACGAATTTAATATAAATTAAACCCGAACTGATCAATGAGGCATTGTTGGTATATCGCACCGTGACTCAATTCCTACAGCACTTCAACGGAGGTACGCGTGATACAGGTTTTTTTTTTTTCAGGAAAATATTAACCTCAAAGAAAACACATACGCAACAAAAGAACACGTGGCAAAAGCAGACCTGCCTTGACATTTAAACCAACGGAAACTCCTCACAAATAGATCATATCCTGGTAGGTAGGGAAATAAGAAAACGGGTCAAAAGTATTGTGAAACATAATTCCCAATTTAATTTATTAATAGACTATCGTAAAAATATCAACAATTCATAAAAACGCGCAGAATGATGTTTTATATAATTTAGTTCAATAATATTCCACTAATATATGTATATGTAAGCATATACTGAGAATTGCTGATTTGACAAGGATATACAAAGTCTAGATTGAACTGTGAATGCCATGCACCATCTATCGGGGTGTTTAAACGAAAGTGTAAACAATGACGTGGTTGTGTCTACCCGGGCACCGAAAAAGAGGCACTGCCTGCTGTCCTTTGAAGGCCCTTGAGTAACCACGTTGCATCGTGGGCAGGGTGTATTAAATGGGTGGTCCGACGTACGGCACTTTCCTATTATAATAATGGCTTCATTAGTGCATGGTTACTATTTACTTTAGTAGATGGCGCGAGCAATAAGGTCCTACAATTACCTGGGCATGTGCACCGTATAACTAACATAACCTCAAATTTTAAGGTTTTTTCGTTTATTCTCATTTTTAAAGTTTGTATAGGCATTTTTAGCTTGGAGCCATACTGGCTCCAATGCGCCAATGCGCCAATGAAGTACCGTATTTATTGTGCGATTTGAATCAAATTTTACTCAAGTATAGAACAAATTAGGTTCTAATTATGACCAAAAAACAGTCGCTCCTACAAATACCAAGCCACCTGCGGTACCAAAATATGTGGAAAAAATGAAAAAATCATATTATGCATTTTTTTATTGGAAAATTTTGTTAATGAAACTTGTTCAAAATTGTCCAAATGCCTTAAGTCCAAAATTTAATCAAAATAAAAAAATTGGAATTATAAAAATTTTAAAAATAATTTTTTAAAAAACTGCAAATTGTTTGACAACTAGCTGGCAGCTTGTGTTTAATTTCAAACAAAATGGTCGTAGTACAGTTTTCTAATAAAAAAAAAACCCATTACCATGATATTTTCGGACTAGGACATTACTTTAATCAAAATTTCAATATTGTTTTATTTTTATTAAATTTTCAGACAATTCTGAACAAGTTTCGTTAATAAAATTTTCCGATAAAAAAACGTCTATGATTTTTTTATTTCTCCATTTCTCCCACGCATTTTGGTACGCGGGTGGCTTTGCATTTGTAGGAGGCGGATGTTTTTCTGGTCATAATGAGATCCTAATTTGTTCTATACTTGAGTAAAATTTGATTCAAATCGCACAATAAATAAAGATTTTACAAGGTGACTTCAAAACAAATGGGTCACACTGTAGATGCTTGTGGAGCTATTAAATTGTCATTTTTATTTATTAAAGTTGCATCATCTGCATACATAAGAAGATCGCCAATAAAAATTATAAACAATAGAGGGCCCAATATACAGCCTTGGGGTACCCCGTATTTCATTATTCTAAATTCCGACACTTGATTATCATTTTTTTGATGTATAACCGGCCTCCTAATTTCTTAATAATTATTATTAGACAGTCTATATACCTATATTGTGTTAAGGAAATTAGTTATCCTGATGATGCTTCAATAATGATAATAATAATGAATTTTAGGATATCAAAATGAGTAAAGTGAAATCATTACTGAATGTGCTTACTTTATTTTAGGAAATTTAATACCTCGCTATAACCAACGACGTAGGTATAGTGCATCAGAAATTCAAAATGCTGTGAATGCAGTTAAATTTGGATGTTCTGTTAGGAAAGCAGCTGTTATGTATCAAATATCTAAGACATCTTTGCATCGATACGTTAAAAGGTACCTACGATGATATTAGAGAATTCTCTGAAGATAATCTATGAGACATAGACTAGGATTCAGTGACCATTTTGATACTCATATATTGTGAAGCTCATACAGTGTTGTCAATGTGTTTCATTTATCTAGTTTTAAGGTAAAATTATAGAAAAAATTAAACTGGATGTGTTGAACGAGTTATTATTAAAATTAAATTAACCTTTATTAAGTGAATTACTGCAGTAGTTAAACAAATTTTCATTCTAATAAACAAAAAATTATAGTTTTTATTCTCATCTTCAAAATACATTTTTTGCAGACACTAAATTACTGACATCAGTGACATTTTTTCAATAAAAAATTATAGTTTTTATTCTCATCTTCAAAATACATTTTTTGCAGACACTAAATTACTGACATCAGTGACATTTTTTCAATATAAATACAAAGAGCTTCAAACAAAAGACATGTACATCCTAATTTTTCTAATGAAACATATGGAATAATTGTAATGTTTGTAATAAAGTGCTAAAATAGCTGTGAGTAAATTAACAATAAATGTCAATTAGCGTTTTCAATTAAAATCTGATTAAGCAAGGTAAAAGTGAAACTGTTTTGCTATTTTTAAATGACAAAGTGGCAACACTGTAAAACCTATGTCAATAACACGATAAAGGAGCGCGATATTCCGTCTTCTGTTATAGTTGTACTGACTAAACTAAAAACATTGCCTATTTCTGATTAATTTTATGTCAAAAAATTGGTTCGAGTTAGAAAAAATTTTATAAGAATTGTTTACTTCTTTTGGGCCAACATATCGTGCCAAATATTTGTACGTATACCTTTGTTTTACTGCTTAACTTCACCAAATATATGAAATAATAAACAAAAAATGTACACTGACTCTTAGACTAATTGTACAGTCTAGGAATTTTATCTTTTATTTAATAATTTTTGTTTTTTTTGAGTATGTATTAGTTAGTAATCTATATGTTTTTTTAAAGAAATAATTATTACTGTGATAATTACATATATGTATATTTCTACTAAATTTTTTAAATATGTAATTACAAATTTTAAGATGTGTTATAAATATATTTATTCAACGTAGACAAATAAATCTCTACAGGTTTTTTATTTACACTTTACCTGCATTTCTATTTTTAAAAGAAAAAACAAGCATCGCTCCTATCTCTATTTATCTTAAACGCATGTACAATCACCGTCACCTTAACCTCACTATCGTTAGAGTTGCTCCCTTTCTAACCTTATTTGTATTGGCGCGTGTTAGAAAGAGAGCATCTCCAACAGCGGTGAGTTTAAGTTGACGCCGATTGTACATTTAAACACAATTCTCATAAGCTTATTGGATTGAGGTCTCTGTATAAACGCATGCGGCTCAAACTTTCCTTTGCCTAACACTGGCGCGCGGTGGATGAGACGCTCCACGTCTACGCGACGTTCTGTAGCGATTTTACCTTTTTATTTACATTGTAAATAGAAGGAAAGTAAATGACATGTAAGCATATTAATATCTAATAAATACACTTTAATCAGGTTAATCAAGTTAATCTCTATTACTATCTATATTTCGAAGAAGAAGAGTCAAAAGGGAAATATTTCTTATTTTTCCCTGTAACTCTTTTTTCGTAAACGGTCTGTCCTACTTTCTTCTTGATACTTCAATAGCTCAGTTATTACTAAACCGATTTCTTTCAAATTAGAAGTGTAACAAACTAAATATAAACATTATACTCTCTTTATAGGATTATTGAATTTTCTGTATAATGGTTGAACATTATCTTCGCAGTTTTCTGAAAACAAGTCAATTTTTTAGGCATAATTTCTATTCTTGCAATTTTAATCCTCTCCTGATGATGCCATGCCGTCTTGATTGGTGAAATGTTAGTCAGCATAGTATGTAGTATTTTGGGTTTGTAAAATATTGTCAAAGGTTACAATACTCTCTATGTTCATGGTTTTCCTAAAATGCTTACTGTCCAAATTTCAGTTCAATCGATCTCTGTCTTCAGTTATCGTGCTTACAAGAAACATGATGAAGAGAGAGATATTTTGAAAATTGTTCA
This sequence comes from Rutpela maculata, assembly GCA_936432065.2. Classification (NCBI taxonomy): domain Eukaryota; kingdom Metazoa; phylum Arthropoda; class Insecta; order Coleoptera; family Cerambycidae; genus Rutpela; species Rutpela maculata. The sequence continues at coordinate 56,019,019 of OW386286.2, read as the reverse complement.
AGGTTCTATGACTAAGGCCCGATTTTACCATGTTCTTGAACTCATAGTTCAGCCTTGATCTGAGTTAAAAAATAAAAATCGGTTGTACCAATGACGTTCAGCAGTTCAAGCCTCAGATCAAGCCGGCTTACGTGAACGCCCAATGGTGACAGTTCAAGCTAGTTCACGCGCGTAAACTTAACCTAACATTATAAAAAATATTTTGTAGTGATTGATTTTGTCATTATCAGTCCCTTGAGATAAAGTTCTTACCCCAAAAGTTCTGCGACTGGACCGCAAGACCTTCGTTTTCGAGGGCGGGAAACACGCTAGTGACAATATTTTTCGACCTACCCTTCAACCACTGCCCCTAACCGAAAGAACCTTTTTTCCGATTTTCCGGTGCTAGGCATTTTTTTATCGGAAAAATTTATTAATGAAAGATGTTCAGAATTGTCCGAAAACCCATATCTAATATATCATCAAAATAAAAAAATTGAAAAATTAAAAAAATTGATAAATTTAAAAAATATAAAAAAGACTACTACTTGACAAACTGGGTTTAAATTCAAACAAAATTGTCATGAATTTTTTATACAAATGATATTTTCGGACTTGAACAATATTTTAAACAAAATTTCAATATTTTTTTATTTTTATTAAATTTTGGATTTAGGGTTTTTGGACAATTCTGAATAACTTTCGTTAATAAAATTTTCCGATAAAAAATGCAGCACCGGAAAATCGGAAAAGAGGTGGTTTTTCCGGTTTAGTGGTTGGAGAGTAGGTCGGAAGATATTTTCACCATCGTGTTCCCCGACCTCGAAAACGAGGAAAAGATGTCTTGCGGTCCAGTCTCAGAACTTTTGAGCTTTTTGCCTGTTTCTGGTTTACCTCAAGGGACTATATTCCGCATCCAGTGGATTGTAAAGCAAAAAAAAAATTGGAAACTTTTATTGTTCAGATAAGCTTAGAATGTTATGAAACGTCGAGATTTTAAGTTTGAGCAAAAAAAAAATTCTTTCTGTCGGCTTGTCTGTAACTTTTTTGTACCCACGATTACTCTGACACCGTTCAAGATATTGTTCGTTCAAGTACACGTATGTATTTTAACTAAATCTAAAACTAGGTTACATTTTGACCTTGTTCCGTTGGGGGGTTGGAGGGTTGGGGGTAAATGGGGGTAGATAGGTAAATCGAGCAAGTAAGAGTCCATAAAATTGGTATTTAGTGTATATAAGAGAAGCTAAGGTTCAAAAAAAAATTGGCATTAGCCACCTCCATTACCTCACCCATCCACTATTAAGGCGGGTGAAAAAAATAAAATTGTGATTTAGTGTGTGTCAAGAACCAAGGACTTCATTTTTTTTCACTTCATCCACCCTTGTTTGCAAGTTTCCATGGTGTGATTTTCTCTTTCTGTGTACAAGGTTTTCCACTTGAACGCTTTTATTATTTTATGCTTATTGATCAAAGGGAATAAAACTTTCACCTTATGTGTGCTGAAATTCGACACTCTTGAAAATTTTAGGTTCTTTTGATTAGTTGTCATTGCCACCAGCACCACAGAACAGAGTTTTCTGTTCTGTGCCAGCACCTCTTCTCAAGATCTAACCAAAAGCCACTGCGCAAAATAAAACACCAATAATAAGTTAAAAATAGTAACAAACTTGACCATGAACCGAATTATTATTATTATTATTAAATGAGCATGTAGATAAGTAATCTCTCTGTTGAGAATAAACTATTCAAAGTACACAAGCCACAAGCCCGTAAAAGATAATTCTCCTAATCAAATATGATATAAACCTGTAATTATTTAAGTTATTAAGAATTTCGTTAACATAATCACACGAACACTTCGCTTTATGTAAAGAAAACGTCGTGAAACTGTTAATTCACATCGGTGTCAAAGATTTTTACAGTATGTAGGACTACCAACAACAGATAAATTAAATTTTACTTGGTTCAGCTGAACAAGATTTAAAAATGGTTGATACAACATAATGACTGCTGAACTGGGATCAGCGCTTATCTTTAGTTCAGTTTTAAGGCCTGTTTGCACGCATCCAGTAATTTAATCACAGTTTCTGAAATGTGTCGATTAAATGGAATACAATCTTTGTCTTCGTATTTGCGAAGAGTATAATAATAAACAGATGAATACTGTTGAAACCTTAGAAATTACAAAACATGAAAATATTACAATTATATGCCTTATCAACTTTGTTATTGGTAACCTGGCGACGTCGGTATTTGACGTAGACACAACGATATTCAATTATGTGCACTAATTTCCTCAATAAAATTAATGTTGGTTCGATTTTGGAATCCACCCTTAGTTTGAATTGAAGAACTAATATTACACTAATAATTACGTTGGATATAGTAGGTTGGTTTCCATAAACCAGACTACAGAAGTTGGAAAAAGGAATGTTTGGGAACCTTAAATATTACTGCAAATCTAATGTGGTAAAGACATTTCTATAAAAAAAAATTGTATATTTCAGCACGGTAAAAAACCCCAGTCGAAGGATTTAGACACCCTTTTCCACCCCTTTTTGGGGATGAAAATCGTTTTCAGGGCTGCACAGCGGTATCTTTGTTTCAAAAAATGATGAAACTGGTCAGTTGGACAGAAAATTTTGAAAGACCATGCTCAACAAAGCGGCTGCACAACGAACGACAAAACGAATCCCCAAGCTAAGGGCTGAGTCTTAACAAATCGCACCGTGGAAACTGCTCTACCGAGCACAACACCCTGCCAGGTACGTGAGTCGTCTACAGACAAGTTTCAACATCGAAACGTTTGTGCGACCCATGATCGGCCGTCAACGTGAGATCAGGCAAGGATCAATCCCACCGCCGACCATCGATCTCGACGGCGAATAGGGCTAGTGCGATGATCACGGCGAACCGCGACCGCCTAGTAAAGATCACATTGTTTTGAGCCTTTCGACTCTCGGAACTCCGCACCACTGCCCGTTCGAGCGAGTGCGTGAACCAAATGTTCGAACCTGCGGTTCCTCTCGTACTGAGCAGGATTACTATCGCAACGACGAGTCATCAGTAAGGTAAAACTAACTTGTCTCATGACGGTCTAAACCCAGCTCACATTGTTTCAAAAAAAAAAAAATATGGAACCACTCATATGAGTAATACATCTCAAAAGAAAAGGTTCAGGAATGACTCAGAGTCAATCCCTGATCATTTTCCAACCCTTCCGAGGGGAAATAAATTGCATCAACTTTTAAGCAACCCAAAGTATAAAATATTATCAAACGAAAGATCCGGGAATTACGAAATTAGTTGTAAGGATTGTAATTTGAAGTATGTATGGGGAAACAAAACGTCCAATTTTAACAATATTTAAGAAACATGACTCAAAAGTGAAAAAACTGAAAAATCTAGTGTTTCCCAAAATGCCTTTAATGATAATCATAGAATAAATATTAATAACATAAGGTTAATAGAAATGTGACAAACTACAGAGAGCTGGATGCTTTTGAAAGCTAATAAATTGCAAAATGTAAAAATAGTATGAATAGTGACAAAGGGCATGTTCCATATAGTCCACTTTATTGATTATTAGTTTACGGTTCATTGAACCGAGGCAGGGTTTAGGGAGGGATAACAGAATTGGCGTTCAATCATGACATTCTTTTAGTATAAATACGGGAACTTTTTTAGTTCGTTTCCAGATGATGCCAACATGGTTGGCGAAACGCGCCTCGATTGCTAGTTTCAAGTGTTTTGGTATTTGTGAAAACCACTTGATTTAGATGCGGCGCTGCGATCTCAAAAACAAAATTCCATAAATAAATTAGATTTCTGAAATTACTATTTTATCGAAATAATCTCTAACTGTGCATATCGAACTTCAATAAACTTATTATTTTGTAGATCTACAATTTCACATATTAGGAAGATTCGTTGGAGCCGAATACAAACGTAGAAGATGTGTAGGATGCTATTTAAAAATCAGCAAGCAATTTGGACCAACTGAAGCTGCCAGGAAAACGAAACAAGTCAACACCTACTGCGTCAACTGTTTCAAGAAGCCCCACCTTTGCGAAATGTGTTTTGTACACAGGCATCGTTCTATTGAATGATTAATCTAGGAGGACTAAGTTAATGATGAATGCAATATTTTTTATTACATGATGTTATGTTCTTTCCATTGTTATCAAGTAAGTAAGCCCCAGTAGAATTGTGTAGGCGAAAGTTGTGAAATATAAACTATTTTTCAAATATAGTTAATAAAAGTGTGTTGAACTCACGATAAATCTTTTAAGCTGATACAAACATCAGGTAGATCGATATCGCATAGAGAGTCTTTCTCTTATTAATTATACTCCCAACCAAACAGAGAATTGGCGGGAAATATTTGATAAAGTTTCGGAACTTGACAGACAGATGTTTGCTAATATGTACTGTTAAACATAGTAAAAATGCTGAACTCAAACAGTTGCTCTCGAACTGCTCCGATTCAGTATTTTGCTTGTATTTCCCTAACCATTGCCGATATCGAAATTATGTTGCGTGTAAAAATAAAGAATATACAATTCTCTACAAAAAAAGATTATATGCATTTTCTTCATATCTATTATCATAATCTTCGAAAACATTTGATAGACACATTTCTAAAACTGCAAATATCGCTTGTAGAGAAAAAAAAACATATATTTGTGTTAATCATAAGATTCTGAACAACTTTCAAAATGTGCTTCTGTCTGTCAATTTGTCTGTCTGCCTCTCCGTCCTTCATGTTTTTGGAACCACCGTAACTTAAAAGAGACAAGTCCGATTTTATTGAAGAGTTAGCGTCAGTTAGAGGAAAACCCTAGCCCTTTGACAAAATCAGTTAGTAAATATAAAGGTTATGAAACATTTTAAGAATAAAATACACATGAAAAGTTGATGTGTTGATAACATTTAAAAAAAATACTTAATGTGGACGGTGGTGAACGTAATACGTCAATTTCTCCTACATCCCTGAACCGATTCAAAAAATTTTTGATGGGCTTTTAGACACAACTTTATAGAATGGTACTACACTATTGAAAACTAAAGAAAGAATTTTTTTTTCTCGTGTGAAAACGAGTGTGAAAATAAAAAAATAATTTTTTTGTTTATTTCAATTAATAATCTGGTATCATTTTATCAAGTTTTCTCTAACAGCCTATCAAAGAATTTTTTCAATCGGTTCAAAGATATAGGAGAAATTATTGAATTACGAAATAATTTTCTTAAGCACGGCACTGTCATCCTTAAAATTTGCATTTTGTATGTATTGTATGTATTCAGTAGCACCCGTTTATTATTTGGGTACCCACAGTAGAAGGGATACTTTAATGAATAGTAAAAAGGTTTGATAAATATTTGGACATTTTGTAGCGCAAGGGCATATTCGCAGATAATTTAGCCCTTACTTGTAAAGTATTGTTTTGAATAAAATTTTGCATACACATTAGGGTGGGCCGAAAAACACGAAAATTTGAATTTGCAGATGGGCTAGTTTCTACTTTGTTACTATGCATCTAAAACTAATTCATGTAAATTTTTAGCCAAATCGGTTAATATCTAGCCGCCCCCCACGACTTGAAAATGAAGGAAAAGGCAATTTTTTTGATTTTTAACATTTTTCAAATTGATATTTGAAATTTTTTAATGACTCTTTATTAATGTCTAAACGCGTGTGGCAAAAGTTTTCCAAATAAAATATTTTTCAGTTCGACAGAGAAGAAGTTCGGCAAATATTTTTAGCTCATCTCCTAGAGTCGGTGATAACCTTGGTAGGGAAAATAGGCCGACGTCACTTGGAATGAAACATACAGCACGCTACCAGTTTGCACTCAGCCTTGTTTCCCATCATGAAAATTAAAATATGCAATGAATTTGTCGGAAAAGCTTCTTACCGCAGCTTCTTACAACAGAAAGACTACTTTCATAATTATTAAACGGCCAAAACCAAGAGAGGTTACCAACTAAATTGTCCTTAATATATATGTACAATAACTTGAGTAAAAATAATGAGACATCTTAAATAATTAATTTTTTTTAGGTTTTCACTGTGACTGTGGGAAGGTCTACCACAGGAGGGAGTCACTATATCATCATAGAAATAATTACTGTGGCAAGGAGAAAAGATTTACCTGTACTATATCGGGCTGTACATATCGGACAAATTTAAAATCTAATTTAAAACGACATATACTAATTCACACGAAAAAAGCCCAAGCTCAAATTTGACCTTTAAAACGTGTGAACTGTGCTAGTTTATAAAAACCTGTATGAACTATACTATTTTTATAATCTGTAAGTGCATATTGTTAATGACTATATAATGAATTTTGTGTTACTGTTATTTCCTAATATTTTATTTTATTCAGATATTCGTTCTAACTATGATGGTTCTATTTTCAAAATATATGTGATATTTTACAAAATAAATTCATTTTAGTTTTCATTTTATTATTTGGATCTATTTTTTAGTTATTCTTTAGTGTACTTTGTGTAAAAAAAAACGATGAATTTTTATTACATGGTGGCATTCCTTTATTACTAACATCATGAGGAAATTTTTACGTAGGTTTTTCTGTCACGAATACACCAACCTTTAAATACATTGTTTTATTAACAACATAGCACAGTTTAGGCAAATAGGTCACCACTGAGTACTCTACCTTCCTGGTTCCCAAAATAAAATCCTCAGTGGCACGTACTACGTATGCTGGATACGTCTTACTCTGCAGAAAATTAAAACTAGTGGAAGCATTATACTCTTCGCAGTTTTCTTGTAAATAATGTTAGTTTTTGGACATTCTAAATTTTGTGAAACCAACTTTGTTGTGAAAAAAAAATATGAAAAAAAAACCACCTCTCTGGGGGATTCGAACACACGACTTTTGGATTGCAAGGCTGAAGCTGAACACAAATTTATTTATATTTGCAAGGCAAAACTTTAGCCATTGGACCGTCACACATTACTACAAAAATTGTTTGTAATGTATATCATTCGAGAATTATATTTCTGCGGATTAGATATATTATTATAAAATATATATATTAGTAAACTGTATAAACAAAAAAGAATTATAGAGAATAAGATTTTTATTTAAGTAGCTACAAGTCACAAAAATGAAGAACATTTTTTTTTTTTTTTAATTTAAATGATTAACTTTTTTATTTACTGATTGATTACACAGGCACACAAAATAAAAAAATTGTAAATTTTCTGAGGTTTCACATATATACCCCCATGTATTTTTGACCGCTGAACAGGACCCCGATATCAGTTTTCCTCCATCAGGTCAGGATTTTTTTCTAACCACGAAAAACGGGAAAACTGGCCAGAATAGGGTTTAAAATATAAATTAAAGATTTTAAATAAATAGACCATATGTTCGATGTATTTTTGACCGCTGCATACGATATCAGTTTTGCTCCGTCAGGTCAGCATTTTTTATTAACCACGAAAAACAGGTTAAAACAGGCCAGAATTGGGTTTAAAATATGAGTTAAAGATTCTAAATAAGTAGACCCTGTATTCAATGTACACAGATATATTTTAACGAGATTTGGAATTCGGTTAAATTTTGATCTTATTCCGTTGAAGGGTTGGTGGTAAATTGAGGTAAATGGGGGTAAATAGGTAAATCGAGCAAGTAAGAGTCCCTAAAATTGGTATTTAGTATATATAAGAGAAGCTAAGGTCTCAAAAAATGTTTGGGCATTAGCCACTCCCATTACCACCCCACCCGTTATACAAAAGGGTGAAAAAAATAAAATTGTGATTTAGGTGTATGTACAAGAACCAAGGGCCTCAAAAACATTTTTTACTTCTAACTATTTACTCCCATTTACCCCAATTTACCCCCAACCCTTCAACGGAATAAGATCAAAATATAATCTAGTTCCAGATCTCGTTAAAATACATCCGTGTACATCGAACACATGGTCTACTTATTTAGAATCTTTAATTTATATTTTAACCCAATTCTGCCCTGTTTTAACCTGTTTTTCGTGGTTAACAAAAAATGCTGACCTAATTTTGTAAAACGGACATCAAGATCGAGTTTAACTGTCAAAAGTACATCGAATACATACATGGTCTACTTATTTAAAATCTTTAATTTACATTTTAAAGCCTACTCTGGCCTGTTTTCCCGTTTTTCGTGGTTAAAAAAAATCCTGACCTGTTGGAGAAAAACTGTCATTGGGATCGTATTCAGCGGTCAAATGTAGATGGGATATGTAAAACTTCAGAAAATTTACACTTTTTTATTTTTCAAAAACAATAGGGTTCTTCCTCTAGCTAACTTCAATTTGCTTTCCAAATTTCAGTACAATCGGACTTTTCTTTCTTAAGTTATCATGCTTACAAGAAACGTGTCGGAGGGACAGACGGACATTTTGAAAGTTGTTCAGAATTCGTTCACAACATAATGATATGAATTTTTTTCTCTAGGAGCGATATTTACTGTTTTAGAAATGTGCCGATCAAACGCAATATACTCTTCGTTTTTGTGAAGAGTATAATAATAACTAGAGGAAGCATTATACTCTTCGCCGATTTACTGAGCTTTTTATATAATTGTTACACATTCTATAGGATACTCTTCGCATTTCTCTTGTAAATAATGTTAGTTTTTGGACATTCTAAATTTTGTGATACCAACTTTGTTGTGAAAAAAAAAATATATGAAAAAAAAAATCACGATGTGAGGGATCGAACCCGGGACCCTTGGATTGTGAGATCAAATCAAAAATCAAATCAAAGATATTTATTAAAGTTTAAAGATATGAATGCGCCTCAGCTGGGTCCAGTCTAGAGCCGATCACCCCACCGCGGCGTGCAACGTCGCGATAAGTAGGTGATCGGGTGGAGGGGTTTAGCTTCGGCTGTAACGACAGATGCAATTGGGCGTTGGGTTCCTGTTTAACATATATAAAAAACTTAAACCTAACAATTTCGTTGAACAATAATCCGGTAAGATATTAAAATACTTAGAAATAGCTAAAACTACGAAGAAACAATTGCATTTTTAACACACGCGCACTGTCGCACGCGCGCATTAAATTTATGAACAAAATCTTGTTGTCCATACGGGAAAACTTAATGAAAAAACCCGTTCGAGAGTCACGGATTTATCCAGTGGTCTACCTGCCTCTGGAAGGATGGGGTGAGGGGAGATTATGATTTTAAAAGTTGGGGTTTACTAGCAGTTATTGGTCTAAAGGGAATTTGGAAGAAGAACAAAAAGGGACAAAAGAACAAAAATTGACAAAAATAATAAAAATGCAACTAATGGGGGAATAGAGGGGATACAAGTAAAAGGTGGTGAAAATAAAAGATGGTGAAAGTAAATTGTGGTATAGGAAAGATGTGGCTAGGGAGGTTGCCGAAAGATAGGCAACGCCTGGTATGGTAATGGGTGTTTCAGGTTGAAATGTATGGCATTATGCTGTCTGATTCGTGTGATGTCTCGGGTTAGCGGACTTTCGCCCAGTTTGAATTGGTAGAATTTTTGGGAAGTTTCCCGGACGAAGTCCGCTAGTGGGGTTATGTCGTGGCAACGTGCATAGAGATCTCTGAGGGAGGTGTACCTACCGGAGTCTGAAATGAGGCGCATATATTTATGTTCTAAAACTCTAAGTTTCCGCATTGTCGTGGCCGGGATGCTGCACCACACCGCCGCATATGTGATGGCCGGTCTGATCACCATCGTATACAATAATTTTTTATTAGTCCTGTTGAGTCCGCTACCCCTTGCCAGGAGCGAATACAGACTCCTGGACATGGAGTAGACCTTACGTACAGTCTCATTTATATGCGTGTTAAATGTCAGTCTCCTGTCCAAGTTGACCCCCAGATACTTCACGCACCGTTTGATTGGAATTTCTCTACCCCCGATCGAAAGTGGCGTTAAAATCCGATTTTCGGTAAATCGGCGCGTGAAGAGTATGGACTCCGACTTCTCGGCGTTGATCCGAATCTTCCACTTGTCGTAATACGCCGTGGCACGAGCCATGTGCGCCTTGAGTAGCATGTTCGCCGCTTGTGCGTTATGGGAATGCACGTACATGGCTGTGTCGTCGGCGTACTTGGCAAGATTCGTATTCGGGAACTCCGGGAAGTCGGAGACGTATAGATTGTATAACTTTGGTGACAGACATGACCCCTGGGGGACGCCCGCACGAATATCCCTTCGAGTTGAAAGTTTATTATTCACCCTGACGAAACCCTTGCCGCTACACCACCATTTCTTATTACTAAAATTGTTAATGAGCGCGATATATACCATTAGAAAATTTATTGTGATTATTAGGAAACACACATTAGTAAAATGTATTAAAAAAAAAATAGTGATAGGAAATAACATTTCGCAAGGTTTCTATTGATTACAAAACATAAAAAAAATGAAAAAAATATTTTTTTAATTTTTAAATTACTAATAACTTTTTTATTTACCAATCTATTTTGTTGAAAAACAATAGGGTTCTTCCTCTAGCTAACACTAAGTTACTCTCCAAATTTCAATACAATCGGATTTTTCTTTCTTGAGTTATCGTGCTTACAAGAAACGTGACGGACAGACGGACAGACGGACGGACGGACAGACGAACAGACGGACATTTTGAAAGTTGTTCAGAATTCGTTCACTAACATAACGATATAAAATTTTTTTCTCTACGAGCGATATTTACTGATTTAGAAATGTGCCGATCAAATACAATATACTCTTCGTTTTTGCGAAGAGTATAAAAACTATAAACTTAACCTCAATGAATCTACAAGTACCAGCAACATAATCGAAGACGAGTCCATCTTTCTAAGTACTAAGAAAACGCTAAACGATAACGGCAATACACAAATAAAAAGTCTCTAATTTTGCCCACCAACAAGCAATATCTAATGCAAGAACTTGTTAAACACTGTTAAATTGAAGTTTTGCTGACCGCATGTCGGAATTATTACAAATAAATTGCATAAATTTAATATACTTTCGAAATTTTAACATGGCTTTATAAATGGACGATTAACTGATGGGGCAATATATGAAAGTCTTCTAAATCATATTGTAATCTGCACGAATAGAGGAAATATGTCGCAGGTATTTACTTTGATTTGTCGAAAGCATTCTATGCACTTAACCCTGAGCTGCTGCTTCACAAATTAGAGTGCTATGGAGTCAGAGGCACAGTTTCAAATTATTTTAAGTCTTATCTTTCTAACAGAACGCTTATAGTTTGTATCAGTACGAGAGAGAACAACAAAATGATTACCATATATTCAAAATCAAAACAGGTAACTACAGGGTTCTCCAAGGTTCAATATTGGGGCCATTATTATTATTTTTATTGTACATACATGAATTATCTGTTAACTTGGCAGTAAATACTACATATCAAGTTGCGGCCGATACTTCTTGTGTAATATTTACCAATAATATTAAGACTACCTACGTCATATATAGGAACGTCTGTGATTGATAAAATGGATAAATTGTGTCATGCCAATTCACTTATCCTAGATAACGACAAAACAGTTCTTATCTAATTTGGTAAAACAACCCCCGAAGCTTAATGGGAAATCTATCGTCGAATAAAACAAAATTCCTGGGAGTTGAGGTTGACTTAAAATTACCTATCGAATGCCATGCTACATCCACTGCATCTAAACTTAACAAAGCATGCTATTCACTACAGAATATATAATCTTCTGTTGATCTGGCTGTGTTAAGAGACTATTATTTTGCCCATGTTCAGTCCATATTATGGTGTGGTTTAATATTTTGGGGTCCAGTGTCATCGCCAAAATGTATATTATTCAGCGGGCGTATAATGATGGCTGTTACTCGCGAGTGTGTCGTAAATCATCCGAGCGTGTGATAGTCATTATACGCGAGCACAATAGTATACTTTGTTCATGACTATTTTAACTTTTTTATTTGTTTAAAAATGAAAAAATAAAGTTAGTTCAGAATAAAACTTTGTTTGACGTTTGAACGTCAAACGAAAACATGGGCTCTTCCTTGGAAAAAATGAATTCTCCCGTTGATTGCTAGTTCCTGATTGATCAATGGTGCGTTATAATGAAATTATGTTCATTATACGTTAGATTGAAATTATGACTATCATTATTCGTCAATTGTTACTTTTATTATGCAAGGATTATACGATAATCGTGGATAATTTTTCAACGAACGTGTAATGATGGGTATTCCTCAAGAGAATGATGTTTACGGTACGAGCCGAAGGCGAGTGTCGTAATTCATCCGAGTGAGTAATAGCTATTAGACACGAGTAAACTACGATACTTTTTCTACAGCTACACAACATTTTGCACTTTGAAGTAGACTTGTCGAAATAAAAATTATGACAAATGGTTTCTTAACATTTTTGGTGAAAGTGCCAAGGTTTCTGAGATATTTAATGTTTAAAGTGGTATTTTGACTTGACTTAAAACGTAGACGCCATTTTTAAACCTCCATATCTCCGAAAAAACAAAAAGTTACGGAGATTTTAAAAACAACAAATTGTTCCTCAGCTTAGGAACTTTTCCCTGGCGATTTTAATTTTTTACTTCCACATCCAGTGGAAGTATAGTAACGACAAAAAAATTTTTAAAAATTTTTATTGTCCAAATAGGCTTAAAATGTCATGAAACGTCGAGATTTTAAGTTTGAGCGAAAAAAAAATTTCTGTCTGTCTGTCGGTCTGTCGGTCTGTCGGTCTGTCTGTAACTTTTTTTTGTGCGCACGTTTACTCTGAAACCGTTTAAGATATTGACTTGAAATTTGGTACACATATGTACTTTAACGAGATCTAGAACTAGATTATATTTTCATCTTGTTCCGTCGAAGGGTTGGGGGGTAAATTGGGGTAAATTTGGGGTAAATGGGTAAATCAAGCAGGTAAGAGTCCGTGAAATTGGTATTTAGTATATACAAGAGAAGCTGAGGTCTGAAAAAAAATTTTGGCATTAGCCACCCCCATTAACCACCCCCACCTCCTTATTAAAGGGGATGAAAAAAAAATGAGATTTAGTGCATGTACAGGGACCAGAAACCTCAAAATATTTTTTTACTTCATCCACTCCCCACTACCACCCCCCTATCACCACACCCACCCCACTACCGATGTGGGGTATCGTTATATGGGTTTTTGGGGTAGAGGATTTCAAATATTATATAATTAAAGTTCCATAAACAAATATTTTCACATACAAAGTTTTTTCGTTGTGAGTGACTTGGATAGAGAATCTGGATGTGGAAGTAGTGATTCCTTGGGCAGCAGTTTTTACTTCCACATCCAGTGGAAGTATAGTAACGACAAAAAAATTTTAAAAAATTTTTATTGTTCAAATAGGCTTAAAATGTCATGAAACGTCGAGATTTTAAGTTTGAGCGAAAGAAAATTTTCTGTCTGTCTGTCTGTAACTTTTTTTTTGTGCGCACGTTTACTCTGGAACCGTTTGAGATATTGACTTGAAATTTGGTACACATATGTACTTTAACGAGATCTAGAACTAGATTATATTTTCATCTTGTTCCGTCGAAGGGTTGGGGGGGTAAATGGGTAAATCAAGGTAAGAGTCCATAAAATTTGTATTTAGTATATACAAGAAAAGCTAAGGTCTCCAAAAATTTTTGGCGTTAGCCACCCCCCATTACCAACATCGAGACCAACCCCCACCTCCTTATTAAAGGGGATAAAAAAAAATTATGATTTACTGTATGTACAAGAACCAGAAACCTCAAAACATTTTTTTACTTCATTCACCCCCACTACCGATGTGGGGTATCGTTTTATGGGTTTTTGGGGTAGAGGATTTCAAATATTATGTTATTCCATAAACAATTATTTCCACATACAAACTTTTTTCGTTGTGAGTGACTTGGATAGAGAATTGGATGTGGAAGTAGTGATTCCTTGGGCAGCGGTTTTTTAGCTAGGAGTAATACTTTTCGATTTATTCGACAAAGACCGTGTTAAGGCGTCCGTTTTCGCAATCTGCAGAGGGCAAAATACGAAATCTTTAAATGTTCAGAACTTTTTTAATATATGAGTTGAAAGACCATAGTATGTCATTATGGAAAAAGGATGAATTGCATTTGATGCCCATTGTGGATCGCACCGGACAAATCAAAATTTTGAACTTACAGGGGCGTATGAAGAATGACATTTTTTTATTTTCAGCGAAATCGATGACCTACTTTTTATAACAGATTGAATTGAGTTATGGCACCCGTGATATTTTTGAATTTTAAATCGTCTTTTAAATTTCTCCACAAAAACTGTTGAATAATAAATATGAAGTCTTGTGACCGGTCCTAGCCCGTGATTGGTCTTATCCATTGAGTAATGAATTATTACCCACGGCCGTGAGTAATGAACCCTATTACTTATTCAAAAAACGTATCGATAACACCGGCGCACAAAAAAAAGTCATGAACCTGAAACAAGACCTGTCAAAATGTATGTAGTTTTGTGCGCTGAATCCATCAGATTTGGCCTATGTCATCGGATTTTTTTTCTACAGCGGATGAAAGTTGAAAGTTTTCCTTGAAAACTGAGGACGTTTGACTTTCATCGAATGTAGACAAAAATTCCGATGACGTAGACCAAATCTGATCTCAGATTCGGATTCACATTTTGAAAACGCAAAGTTGACGTTTACCGAGGAGCTGTGAATAATATCACTTTGCCGCACGTCTTCCAAGCCAATGCTTTAGTGCATCTGCAGTTAAACAAGCTTGGTCACAAAACTGACATTACATTTTTATGAAATAATAGTGCCCCAAAACTGTTGTTAATATAATGAGAATTGATGTGAGAGTAAAACTTAAATAAATTGACAGCGATTGTGTTTTGTTCGTGTGTATTTTGATCACGTATGCAAGGCGTCCGCGTCCTCATAATATGTTGATGAATTGCCGTTTCCAGACAAAATTATCCTAATTATTCCTTTTATTTTGATATTTTCAAATTGTAGATCAAATCGTGTGTAATTCGAGTGCAAAGTGTCATTGTCGCTCTCAAGTGTTTGACTTACACTTACACACTCAACTTACACTATCTAGCGACAATGAAGCACTTTGCGCTTTTAATACACAAATAGCTATTACCACTCAGAAAAACATTATACGATGTATGCTTAGGAAAAATAACAATGACCCTAATAAGCAATTATTCAAAAAGTTGGAGATAATGACATTACCCACCTGTTAATCTTATTTGTAAAACAAATAGTGATAAATTTGACAAATATGCAATGATCTGATGGTGATATATAATGTAATGTAATATGCAATGATATGATGGTGACAACTCGAAACTCTAATGCATTGAGATTTCCTCATCATGTACAATCATAATTTAAAAATGGAGTATACTACAGGGCTGTGTAGGCACTTAATGCAGTTCCAGCGGAAATAATCTGTCTCTTATATTTTTTTATTGAAAAATAAATTAAGTATTACTTCTTTGAAACATGTTCCTACAGTCTTGAAGAGCTTTTACTAAATGTCAGAATAGAACCTTAATAGCCTTGGTATGAAATGTATATGTAATCATTTGTGTTTGATTGTATTTATGTTTTTTTATTATATACATTTGTTTTGTAAATATGACTTTATATATGTATTATTTGTTATTGCTTGTGTAAATGAAAATCCCAATAGTTCTAAAGTCTGATGGAAATAAAGGTCATTGTTGTTATTAGTTCCAACCTAAAGGTAATGGTATCTACTTTTTCTGAAAATCTTCTAACCAATAGTCGATTTATTTACCATCTAAATACTAACTTCACCATTAGCATTGTCTTCTAAATGATTAACCATATTCATAGTTGACCCGAAAAAATGTTTAAGGCAGCTTTTTCTGCTACCGAGGTTCAAGCCCTTCACACACGATATAATTTTTCAGTGTAAATTATCTCCAGGAAATGATTCGGATTTCACTAAAGACCATAGACCCATCCCCTTTCTCAGGTAAATCTAGATCTCCTTCAGTTAAGAGGGTCAATAGGATGACATGGAAGATATTTAAAGAACATTTTTATTTTCAAATATTATCATGGGGACATTTTCACGTTTTTATTAAAGGTATACTTAGTACAGTTTAGGCATGCAAACACCAGATACTTTTCTGTTACCCAAAATAAAATTTTAAATATATGTACAGGGTTATTCATTTATATTTAGGTTATCCTTTTTTATCGTTATTATTGGAGATAGAAAGAAAAACTTTCTGATGAAAGTTGTAGGGCTGTAACTGAACCTCTTTAATAAGTTACTGTAAGCTGGCGTGCAGAAATGCAGCGGTACGAGAAGCAATAATATATTTTTTAATGGTATTGCTGAATTTTTCAATTTTTTTTTTTTTTTTCTGATTTCAAAAATATGACATACGATAGTCTATCTTTAACCGTTTTGGAGTTATTGAACATTGACAATCGTATTTAAGCTATTTATTATAGGAACGGAAGTTACTATTATTAAAGTAGTCTATGAAAATGACAAGTATTCTGTTATTAAATGATATTTATTTATATTTTATTCATTCATTTTATTTATTCAAATCAAAATGAGATACAGTGATGCAGAAAAAGTGCAAATATTCACTTGTTATATACAAAATAATAAAAATAAACCTGCAGCACGAAGAAAATACAGTGTGTTGTATCCAAATCGTCCAACACAATCACAACGCGTTGAATATGTTTACCGAAAGGTAAATAATACCTCCGGTTTCAGTAGAAAACAGCCATTTTCTTAGAGCAAACGAAGAAGAGTTGGATATCTTGTTACATTTTGAAGGTAAACCTATGTTTAATAGCTATTAATATACTATTGTTGAAATATTATTATTTTCAGAAAATCCAGAAAGCAGTACGGATTATGCCGCCGTTCAATTGCACAAAAGTTACTCCAAAATTCAACGAACTCTAAAAAATAACAACTACAGACCATACAAAATATTACTAGTTCAGCATTTAACGGAAGTTCAGAAAAAGAAACGGCTGGATTTTTGCCGCTAGATGATTCGAAAATTAAACGAAAATTCTGATTATTTCATTAAAATATTATGGACAGATGAGTCTTCATTTCCCACAGCGGGCATTTTTAATAGAAAAAATCGACGCTCCTGAGGACAAAGAAGCAGAAAAATATTGGTTCAACAAATAAAAAGATCCGGCAAAAAATCTGTCAGCGTTTGGTGTGGCATTTTCCGCAATAAAATAGTGGGACCAATATTCTATAATTTCATTTTAAATCCTGCTACCCATCTCGAAGAAATTCACCTAGAAGTTGAAAATATTCTTTTACAGAATTTTCCGGATAATGAACTTGATAATATGATTTGGATGCAGGACAGGGCACCTCCACATAGTGCGCTAGAAGTTCGAGAGCATTTAAACAATGCATTTCCAGTATGAACTGGGAATAATGGAACTATTAAATGGCCACCTAATAGTCCCGATCTTACTCCACTAGATTCATTTTTATAGTGATTGTTAAAATATATAATATATAGTTAATAATCACAGTATTCCTGCCATTGAATCGATTCAGAATGAAATAAATACTCTAAACGTTGTCAATAAAATAATCTTGAATACTAACAACTTTTATAATTTATTATTTGTATTTGTTGTTGTTATATGTTTATAATTAAATATGTGAAATAAATGAGTTCTGTGGTGTTCTCAATAATTTATTAATTTTCAACATTCAATAACTCGAAAACGGTTAAAGATGTTTTATCATATGTCATATTTTTTAAATCAGAAAAAAAAAATATTTCAATAATTCGACATTAAAAAAATATGATTGCTTCTTGCCTCAATTTTTTTCACGCCACTGTGCTTCCACTAACTTATTAAAGGGGATCAGTTACAGCCCTACAACTTTAGTCCGAATTTTTTTTTCTATCTCTATTAATAACGATAATAAAAGATTGCCTGAATATAATGAATAATCCTGTACGACATACATCCTATTACATGATATATATTTTGCTTTAGAATAGAAATCTCTACTAAATTCTCTATTATGAATTTTTTTTTAGAATTTGCTTGCGACTTTTGTGGAAAAAAGTTTAGAAAGAAAATATTATTATACGCTCACGTACGGACGTTTTGTGAGAAAGAGCCAATCTTTTTGTGTACTGAGAGGGACTGTTATTATGAAGGACATACTCTACATAATTTAAGAAGACATGCAGCTACCATACACCCGCATCTTGTGACTCCCGAGTTCCGTGATAAATTCAAAATGTGATTAGATGTGAGATTAGTAATTCATTTTCTTTAGTGATGCATTGACTAAAATTAGTCGAAACCTGCAGTTATCATGATTTTCCAACTAATCGTAATCAGAATAGAGAAAACCTAACGTTTGTCTTTTTGTGTTATATTATTTTATTTTTAAATTATAATACTGGTATTGTTGTTTTCGCAATCCATAAAACAGAAACCGTTTCATCAGTTTTCATTATTACTTTAAATAGTTTTTGCTGTACGTGTACGTAGTTAACTGTTTTTAAGTAAATAAATAGTTTGCAGACAATCCTAGACAACACCTTAACTGAAATTTCATTTATTAATTAATTTTATCTACAATCATACATAAGTAGGCTTTTTTGGTCGCATTTTGAAAGCGCAAAGTTGACATTTGCCGAGGAGCTGTGAATAATGTCACTTTGCCGCTCGTCTCCCATGACAACGCGCGGAAAAATACTTTGAGTTCACCACCTGGGCTGAATAACACACTGGAGTATGCGCTGGTAGGGGGGGCTTGCGGAAACAATAGAGAGACAAGCTTCTTTCTCTCTCTCTCTCTCTCTCTCTCTCTCTCTATAGTTTTGCGAAAGAAAACAATCGTTTCCTATCGTTAGGGCTCACTCCATTATATACAGCTCACTGAGTGCACCTGTCCTCAGTGACGAACCTAGAGAATCTGGCGCCCTGGGCCAATAGTAAATTTGGCGCTCTAAATTATCTCGGTGATAATAACATTACTAAAATAAAAAAGTATTTTTTCATTAGTTTTTATTTTTCACAACACAAAATAATGATTTAAAAGTTAATTTTCTTGACTTTTGTTCAGCAAATTTATCTACCAGCTCGTTATCGAACGTAACGATAGGCCTTTTTATCATAGAAGCGCGCATGTGCTGCTGCTATGTTTGTTTGCGGGAACTGTGAAATGTTCGGACACTTGATTGTCAAAATGGCTAGATCGGTATTATTTTTTCACATTCATTTTGACGAAAGTGTGATTGACGGTACAAAATTAGTACACAACATTGTGGAAGAACACACTTGCGCCCAATTAAGGTTCTGGTTTAAGTATCCTGGCCTAAAATGACTGGAAGCAAGAAAAAAGAACTGGTTGCAAAGTTAGAATTCAACTATCAACTTATCAATTTATATGCAAGTGCATTAAAAGAAAACAATTGTGTTTAGTCTACAATATGCTTAATAACATTCTTCGTGCAGTATTTTTTTTCTATTTTTTTTCAAATAGGTAAACTATAGGATATGACACTACCTATTTTCAGGAAATTGGTAACAGATTCATCATTATTTGGTTTAAAAACGTAATGTTTATGTCAAATCCAATATTGACATGGGAAAACTATCAGAACATGGTGGAACTCAACGTTTTTTAAACAAATAATGATGAATCTGTTACCAATTTTTTGAAAATAGATAGTGCCATATCGTATAGTTTACCTATTTGAAAAAATTACAAAAAAAAAGAAGCCAGCTTTATCCACAGAAGGATCGACAAAAAACCTCATTTTCAATTGCATTTTTGACCCTACATTTCAGTAAAAAAACATAAAATATTTTTACTGCATTATCAATTACTGCACGAAGTATGTTATTAAGCATATTGTAGACTAAACACATTTGTTTTCTCTTAATGCACTTGTATATAAATTGATGTGTTAATTAATAGTTGAATTCTAACCTTGCAACCAGTTCTTTATTCTTGCTTCCAGTCATTTTACGGCCAGGATACTTGAGCTAGCGCCTTAATTGAGCGCAAGTGTGTTCTTCCACAATGTTGTGCACTAATTTTGCACCGTCAATCACACTTTTCGTCTAAATTAATGTGAAAAAATGATACCGGTCCAGCCATTTTGACAATCATGTGTCCGAACATTTCATAGTTCTCGCAAACAAACATAGCGGCAGCACATGCGCGCTTCTATGATGAAAAGGCCTATACTTTGAAGTGATCGAATCAATCACGATTGACGTATCTCTAAATGCCACCAACAGCGAAATCTCGCAGTGAGGCTTCCAATTATAAACAGTAGTAAACACCATTCTACAACCAGGTCACCAGGTGCAGGTGTCAACACAATTATATGATTTTTATAATACTTGCAATAATATAATTGTACTTTAGTTCAGTTCATTTTATAGTTCAGTTTTAACGTAGTTCATAGATCGCACAATCGCAGACGACATTAAAAGACAGAACCCAGCATTTGTGGTGCTTACTTTCAGATTAGAAATTTTAAATAGCAACCACGCGCGACAGCTCTTACAGTCGTAGCCGGGGGTGGGTTCGCTCAAGAAGATTTTGCTTTGGCGATGTACTTATTCGTTGTTTCTTTTTTGTTGGTTACCAAAAATGCACGAGCTATTTTTTCTTTTTGCGGGCGCCAGCCGATCGCTAGGGATCGACAAGGAAGGGGAGTGACAAAACAAGCATAATAATTTTAAACATTAGGAATAATCATAATAATAATTTAATAATAAGTATATGTACGTGGTACAAAATAAATGACAAACAATGACTAAGTAAATTCTGAGCAGCATTAACATATAAAGGTAAATATAAATAATGAACGATAATAAAATTAAAGTGATCGCGAAGTCAGCCCTACCAAGAAAATTTAAATGTCTTCGTACGTTAGATACGGAACGCGCCCCTACTATTAGAAATTTACTGTTTGACAGCAACCTTACTTTTAAGAAATTTGACAACTCGATGAAAATAGTTGAAATTTGAAATTACTAATGGTAAATGATAAATTTAACTCATCTGGAAATGCTATATGCTATTTTGGCGATTGCCCACTTGAACAACGGGTAGGTTATAATAATAAAATAATAGAACAGGAAATAATGCACAAGCTAAATGTGTGTGACTACCCAAAGTTTAAAAAAATGCAAAAGTGCACGTCAAATAGATGTGCAATTCTTAAACATTGATAAGAGCTAGACTATGTCTTGTTTTAGGTTTTCTACAAAAATTTAATACCCAAATAACAGCTGTTTAGTGAGTTTACAAGATCTTACAAAAATAAGTCACCGACAGAAAATAAGAGACTTTTAACGAGTTGACAGGTTTTCGCTGCGGGCTGGTACTTCTCACTGTTGTGTTAACTTAGGTAGGCCCCTTGGGCTGAGACGGATATAATAAAAAAGATGGACTTACAGTCGTCTCACCACTTGCACCTTATTCGGTTGCGCTTCTTGGTGGAGCTGCTACACACGACCCAGAAACAACGGCAGGTTATGAACAGTTCTTACTGGACCAGGTAACTTTCCATGTGGAGGCGTCTCACAATATTAATATGTTCTTAAAATGTTTCCACGCAGTGGATGAAACAATGCCTAGCGGGATCCTTAGATGCTCAGGCTCTCAATGCCAGAATGACTTTACCAGGGAGGCTTTTAAAATTGTTTTAGCCTTGATTTGAATGACATAAAATTATAGATGAATAAAATAATTAAATTCGAGAGTAGAAAAGGACCCTAGTTCTTATGAGGTCCTAACACTTCACAAATCAGGAGAGAAATCCCAGGAAATTCTAGATTTCAAAATGGTTACCTTTTTTTTGCCTCTCAGGTTTTTTGTTCAAAAAAACTTATAACATGCTACTTTAGATTTTAAAAATCCCTGTTTTAAAATGTCAAATCAATATCAAAACAAAGTGCAATTTAACACTAAAGTTATTTAAATTATATACTTGTTTAAATTACCTCAAATAAGCTGAAGGTAAAGCCAGAAACATTTTAAGAACCCTTGTCTAAATTTATTTTGAAACTCATTGTTTATTAATTTGAACTTGTCATAACCTAGCCTGTTTGTTTCCATTTCAGGTCCTTGAAATTAAAGCTTTAAATTGAAAAGGGACATAGCCCACGGGATGACCGGACAAGTCAAATTTCAACCGTTACACATTCTAGGTGGGCGTGTCCTAATTCAAATTTCGGCGGGTTTCATGTTTCTATAAAAAAGACTGAAAATTACCATTGTTAATAGGCAAATAATGGTACATATTTGCATATTTTTATTATTTAAATTAAGATCATTAACCAATTAAACCTGACCTATTCGAGTTATAACACTTTTTTATTATTTAAAAGGCTCCTTCGGCGCCCCTTTGTGACGGCGCCCTGGGCCGTTGCCCCTTTGCCCCCCCCCCCCCCCTAGGTTCATCACTGCCTGTCCTTACAAGTTTGGTTGGAACATTGACAATGTATTTATATGAAATAATAATGCCCCAAAAACTGTTGTTAATATAATAAGAGTTATTGTAAGAGTATCAATTAATTACCTAATTTATTTATACAAAGAATACGAACTTTATAATAGTTAATAAAACTTAAATGAATTGACAGCGATTTTGTTTTGTTCGTCTGTTTACATTGCTCACATATGCAAGGCATACTCATAACTTAAATGTTGATGAATCGCCGCTTCCAATCAAAATTCAACTTAATTATTTCTTTTATTTTGATATTCACAAACGACTGTAGATAAAATCATGTGTGTAATACCACCGCAAAGTGTCATTATCGCTCACGAGTGTTTGACGTCAACTTACACTATTGAGCGACAATGAGCCACTTTGCTCTCTTAATACACAAATAGCTATAATGCATTACTAGTGTCCTTCTAAAAGTATAGTAAACCGCAGATTTAGCAGGCACTCAAAAATGTCAGCATCTTTGGCTTTGCGATGGGTCAAAGGCGGACCAGTTCACTTTTAGGAATGAGTTCAAAGCATGCCGACAAGGCTGGCTCCCTGCCGCTGGATCGTGTGGAGACCCCTTAGAGCCAAGTTCAGCTTGAACCAAGTTCAAAAGCCATAGTTACGATTATTGTAACAATCGTAACCTTGGCTTTTGATCTTGGTTCAAGCTGAACTTGGCTCAATTTAGTTCATACAACTGGCCCTTAAAGGGAGTAACACTAATTATAGCCAAATCACTTGATATAGTGTATTCCACATATAATTCAGCGATATAAAGAAGCTCGCAAAAAAGCATAAAGGACGCCGACCGCTTCTAGTTAGTGAACCGCCCGCCGGTCCACGTTGACAACGCTGGTCCATGTTGATCACATACTTTATTCCAACCTATCATAATTCCGGTAGAGAAAATTTCAACCAATTATATTCAGTGGGAGTGGCCTACATTTTTGTTAGGAAATATATGACCATTTTTTTGTGATGATAATGAAGCCGAACACTTTTATGGCCTTTTATGTAAATAGACTGAAATTGATTTACGGTCGGTACCTTTTACGTTTTTTTTCCAGCTTTTTTATTTCGCTGGATTATCGGTGGTACAGTTTAATTTTTATAAGATGACACTATCGGCAATAAAACGCCAGACGAAGAAAAATGCATATCTCAGTTCTTGAGCAAGAGCAAGACAAGAAATGAAACCACATGTATCTACAAACACCAGGGGTAGGGCTGCAATCGTTCTCTGCTCGAATAGGCACGAGAAAAGGTGAGATGTGCATTTTTCTTTGTCTGGCGTATTATTGCCGATAGTGTCGTCTTATAAAAATTAAACTATACAAACTATACCATGAACAATTGTTGTTGTAAACTGAAATATTCTGTATTTAATGAAACTGCGACGCATTTTACATAATTGTTTCTCAGTGATAGGAAGCGGAAAGTGGAAACGCTTCAAATGACAGATTTGTTCCTTATAGAATACTTTAATGATCGACCTGATTCGATGGATAAATCCTATTTTATTAATTAATAATAATAAGAGTGCTTTATTATTAAAACCAAATGGCTATTGACCAGGGTCTTTCTGCCGTTTTATTAATTGATATTAATATTTGTATTTCACTTTTATTTATTACTTCTGTAGAAAAACAGTTATCTAATATTTTAAAAAATAATAATAAAATTTATTTCTTTATAGTGATACTGTAACGAAGTGTTTTTCCGAAGCTAAAATTGCAGTTAATTATTACTAGCCTTCGTTACTTACTCCGCTTATATTCACAATTTAATCATTTATAACTACTTTACTGCCAACTCCCGTACAGCAGAGAAACTCAATTGTATTGTGCCCCGCGCATATAGACTTCACATAATTTCAATAATTTAAACCGTGGTATAGGATTCTACTTTATATAGAATGTATTACCCCAGGCTGCAAATTATAAGACTGACGGCGCTAGCGCCCAGAGGCAGATATTCACTTAGTCTGAATATTGAGATTAAAAATTTTAATTCTGCTCCAACAACCATATGGGTAAGCACGCTGTCTAATTAGTAACACGTAATGCTAGCCACCGTTTTTATTTTATCAGAGTCGTTTTACATTCACCAGATAACACTATCCTACATGATTAAATGTATTAAATTATGATTAAAAATATCAAAATATAATTTCCGATTTCCAAAGTGGTTTATTAAAATAGTTATACTCTAGAAAGAGTATTATATTCTAAAGAGTTTATCCAAACATCTATGTTCAAGTAATTACTTCCACATCCAGTATAGTAACGACAAAAAAATGTGTCTTACCTTGTACTTTTTTTGGCGAATTTTATAATATCGTAAAGTTTATGACCATATTAACTTTCGATATTACAGAATTCTCTAAAAAAAGTACAAGGTAAGATATATTGTGTCATACTTGCATACAAAGAGTTCCGTGCTGACCTAGAGCCAACCCTGATTTAACCGTCAGAGATAAATCTCCCGAGCCTTGGTCATGAAACATCGAGATTTTAAGTTTGAGCAAAAAATCTGTCTGTCTGTCTGTCTGTCTGTCTGTAACTTTTTTTGTGCGTATGTTTACTCTGGAACCGTTTAAGATATTGACTTGAAATTTGGTACACATAATATGTATTTTAACGAGATCTGGAACTAGATTATATTTTCATATTTTCACGTCGAAGAGTTGGGGGGGTAAATTGGGGTAAATTTGGGATAAATACGTAAATCAAGCAGGTAAGTCCATAAAATTGGTATTTAGTGTATACAAGAGAAGCTAAGATCTCAAAAAAAATTTTGGCATTAGCCACCCCATTATTAAAGGGGATGAAAAAAAAATTTTGATTTAGTGTGTACAAGAACCAAAAATCTCAAAATATGTTTATGGGGTATCGTTTCATAGGTTTTTGGGGTAGAGGATTTCAAATATTATATTATTAAAGTTCCATAAACAATTATTTTCACATACAAAATTTTTTCGTTGTGAGTGACTTGGATAGAAAATCTGGATATGGAAGTAGTGATTCCTTGGGCAGCGGTTTTTTTCTTTAGGCCCATGCATTAGAAAAGGAGCATAGCAGATATTTCGAGGGAATACCAGTAAGTTTCATTTTTCCGTTAATTTTATTTTAACTTAAATCATTTAACAAATTTCAATTAGTTAAAATAAAACCTGTTGTCTTACTGGATTGATAGGAACCTGTTTTAAGTCCATTTTATTTTGATTTTGTCGTATTTTTACGAATTAAAAATAAAATCTATAACATTCAAATTTTTGGAGAAAATTTGTTAAAAGTCCGGGGACAGTGTAAAAATCTGAAGTTTTGTAAAATTATCTATCTTTATATTTTGATACTTACCTAATAATACTCTTTTGTACCAGCTCTGATAAAGCATTACCTGGTTAGCAGTGTCAAAGCATCAGCCGCTGTACGTTGATAATTTTTTTTCTTGAACCGAATTCTGTAACAATTTTTTTTTTGCTTTCTAACGCCTGGTATTTGCATTTGCCTGTTTTCCTTTTGCTGCTTAGTTATTTTTTACCGTTCATTTTTGTTACCTACTGTTTTGATTGCATTTTTTGCCGCTTTAACGGTTTTGACTCTAATACCTTATAAACCGCTTGCTTACCACTGTTACATAATTATAATTCCATACCGTTACTAGAAACTAATAATATCGATCCGAACCCGAAACATGCCGATTAACACTAACACCGATGTAGTTCAACCTTCTCCCCGTGTGATTTAGTCAAGCTTAGTCAACCGCATAGTTTTGCATGTTGTAAAATAGAGTTTATTAAGTTTTACTGATGATGTGTTTTAAGTACCTACCTGACCGTTTTACTGTCTATTTAAGACATTTAATAAACGTTGTTATTTACCGATTTTTGTGTTTTACTGTTGAATGTGAGTGAAAATCTAATCTGCCGTTTCGACCTCTGGACATATCCGTTTCTTAACTGAGTCTATCCTAGCCCTACCGCAACAGGCTGTATTAAGAGGCTAGTGTGGGACTTTTGCCCCACGTAAAACAATTGTAAAGGTGGCGCTCGAGATAAACCGAAATAGGCCAAAGTGACGCTTCCACTTGTTTATGCGCTAGGCAACTGGAAGAAAGCACGTCACAATACACAGAGCCCATGTACCTTTTTCGACGTCCGACTATTTTCAAATTTACTGCAACGTTACTATTAGTCGGACGACGATTTGAATATATAAGTAGCGCCTAATTCATCTAACGACGTTATTGCAATATCCCAAAACTATTAGGCTAATTTTGATAAATCGATTAAAGTTTGCTAAACCTTACTTGGTTACTGGTCGTATTTGGTATGTTTAGAAAATCTTGGTTAAACTTCGGTAGTTAACCAATTGGTCGATGTTGGGCTGACGTCAACAGTCTACTAAATAAGGCTGGATTCAAGTTTCCATTTTTGCACGTATCTTCCATAAATGAGATATAGTTTGTCAAACCGAGGTTATGTTATTTACACAATAAAACTCCATCTTGCGCCCTCTGAAGACAGACAGATTCTATTTGGCCCCGTACGAATAACATTAAATGCGTGATTCATTAGTCGAAAATAAATAATTATTAAAATAAACCACATATGTAACCTCAAGGTGGGTGGTGCCGTGAACGTAATTCGACAATTTCTCCTATATCCCTGAACCGATTGAAACATTTTTTGATAGGCTTTTAGAAACAACTTTATAGAATGGTACCAGGCTATTGAAAATTAAAGAAAGAGGAAAATTTTTTATTGTGCGAAAATAAAAAAAAAATTAGTTTTAAATAGCCTAATACCGTTCTATAATATAGCGTATTAAAAATTTTTTTTGAATCGGTTCAAAGATTTTGAATCGGTTCAGGAGAAACCGTCGAATTGCGAACTCATTTTCTAAAGCACGGCGCCGCCACCCGTAATTAATCTACGAGTACCAGTGACATATTTGAAGAGGAATATGCTTACGCCTCTCCACAGAAACGCCAACTTAAACTTAATCTCAACGCACAAAAATAAAGTCTCTAATTTGTCCCACCAGCAACATGAAACATCTAATGCAACAACTTGAATTAAAAGTAATTGGAAGTCGGAAAAAGACTTCAGTCTAATTTTTGCCATTTACATTGTCATTTAAATGATCAACCATATTAACAGGTGATCGGAAAAACACAAATTGCTGTTATTTTCGACAAAATTCTACAACATATTTATGGGAGTTTTTTCTACTACCGAGGTTCTTCTTCTTTCTTCTTCTTTTAGCAGGGCAACCTGACATCGCCGCACTCATGTCTTGCATTATACTACCGCTACGAAATTATGAAATTTCCCCGTTCAGGCCGGATTCTAATCCAAAGGCCAGAATCCTTCCTATGGAGCATTCCTTATTTCCTCCAGCACCGGAAAACCGATGCCGAAGTGTTTGTGCCTCAAGTTCATAAGACTAGGGCAGGAAGTTAGGACGTGGATAGAAGTTTCTTTCTCGTCCCGCAAAACTCCTGCATACTTATAGTGTGCAGGAGTTTCCTGAAAGAGCCGTGTCCAGTCAAAAGACCGACCACGATTCTGACCTGTTTCCTGCTTAGTCGCAGGATTTGATCTACTCGATTCAGCAAGGGCCCTGAGATAAGGAGCTTCGCTTGCTTGAGTCCTGGGTAGGAAGCCCAGAAGTCAACCAACTGGGAACGTACCCACATGATATAATTTTTCAATGTAAATTATCTCCAAGATATAATACGGATTCTCCTTTCTCAAATAAATCTAGATCTCCTAGAGCTAAGAGAGCCGCTAATACGACATGGAAGACGGTTAAAAATATTCTCTTTTCAAATATTGTCATGGAGATATTTTCACGTAGCTTTTCCTTGCACAAACGTATAAGATTTTAACCAACAACTAGCACAATTTGGGCATGCAAACATCAGATTGAGTACTTTGCTTTCCTATGTTACCAAAAATAAAAATCGAAATGTACGTATGATGCACATTCTATTGTAAGCAGGACGTGTTTTGCTCTGCAAAAATAGGAATCGTTGCTAAATTCTCTATTCATTTTTTTTTAGAATTTGCCTGTGATGCTTGTGGGAAAAGGTACAGAAAGAAAATATCGCTATACAGTCATATACGGACATATTGTGGAAAAGAGCCAACCTTTGTCTGTACTGAGAGGGACTGTTATTATAGAGGACATACGCTGTATAATTTGAAGAGACATGCAGCTGCCAAACATCCGCATGTTGTGAATCAGGAGCTTTTATAATAAACTCTAATTTAAAATGTGATGTGAGAACCCAATGAACAGTTTTCATCGCCTTAAATGACTGCTAGGTTTTATAAGGGTTGCTAGTTTATATTGGAGGTTTATAATGTTACTAATTGGTTCCGAAGTTTTGTAGCGGATATGTAAAACAACAAAAATGTCGAAGAGCTATAGGTTTTATGAAGTGGTAACAAAAACGTTTCCATCATCAACTTATAATACTTATAAGTAACGGTTACCTGTCCCCATAATAATAGCAGTTGCCTTTATAAAATCTAGGGATTATTTGTGTTCAAAAAAACTGAAATAAAACTTATCCATATGTATGTTATGTTAATTTCCAAGTTTGTAAACACGGTTCCTATTAAGAAATCTTTAGCAACGTACAGAAACGCCTGTTACCATTTAGGGCCGGTTTTATAGGTTCAGATTAAACTAGAGTTTCACCTAGAGGTTTAAATTGTAGATTTTAGTGCTTTGTAAAATACCGTTTTTTAAGCGTTTGTCAAGATCGCGAGTGTTATTGTTATAAAACCTCCCAGAATCGACCTAAGTCGAAGAATAAATAAAATCTTCGACTTAAGAAAAAATGTATCAAAAGACAATTAATTTTGGGCATAACATATTAAGGCATCAGCGCCGAAGACTGGCACAAAAGGACTCATACACGCTCACAGAAAAGGCACACCAAGGCGCATAATTCAAAAGTACGCCAAAAATTTCACTTCAATATTTTTTTTTGTGGACAAGGAAAAAAATTACTTCTGGTCTCTGTCAACACTCTAAAAAGTTACATAACAACACCTTTGCACCGTAATGCTCCTCAAATTTATATAGCGGTCTCGGAGTATTTATAAGCGCACTAAACGTTTCAGATTGGTTTTATAGTGTCCGCTTGACATTTTAAAGAAATCCACTATATTTCTTTTTTGCGCTTTTGGGCACCATATTGGTACTACTGAGAAAAATGTAGAATAAAGTATTCAAAATACAATGTCCACAATATATTACTACACTTTTTGTAACAATCTACTTATCTTATTACTCTGTATGCATTTTTTACGAAAAAGTGATAATTTGCAGAAGCAGGCTAAATTTTTTTTTACTGAAAATCCAAAACAGCTTTGTTACATTGGTGGCGCTCTAGTTTTTTAGAGGTAAAAATGCAAATTATACAGTTTAGAAAAATTTGCAATACAATTTTGGCTATTTCAAATGTCTGAGAATTTCATTTATGTTATCACAAGAGCAAACAGTATATCCAATATAGTGATGCAGTTGCCTCGACGTTGTGATAACCATTATAAAAAATGTTTATAAATGTTGCGGAAACATTCTCGTTACTTGATAAAGAGGCGCATAAAGTCTATAATGGTTCTATAAGAAGTTATATAAAGGTAATAGCTCTATATACTTCTTAAAGAGTTTAAATGGCTGACTCTAGAATGGCATCCTTACATAACCTTACAGTTATGTAAGGATGCCATTCTAGAGCCATCCATTTAAGCTCTTTAAGGCTTAAATGGATGGCTCTAGAATGGCATCCTTACATAACTAAGTATTTAAAGCTAATTGACCTACTTCACGTTAGTAAGTTTGGTAAAAAGTGTCATGGCGAAAATTAGATTGGTATCACTGAAAGTCACTGCACAGGTTGACCAACTCCTCTAATTCACAAACTTTGCAAAAATGAAATACCCGTAAGGTAATAATCATATGATTGTTTTCACTATCTCCAACGTTAAGTCTACTTTGATTGATTAGAAATCATCTTTATTAATTTGTTTTGTAGTCCGCAATATTTAAAAAAATTTAAATTACACATTTTATCGCTTTTATCAGAGCTGTCAGTTTAGAAGTTAGGTATTTCCTTTTTACGAAATTTAGAAATTAGACATGTTGGTCAACATGTGCAGTGACTTTTTACTACGTTTAGTGATACCAATCTAGTTTTCGCCATGACACTTTTACCAAACTTTCTAACGTGAAATAGGTCAATTGAAGCGTTGTCATCAACCATTTGTATTACCAGCGGTTTTATAATTAGGTGATGGTGATACTTCGAGATGATTTATAAAACAGATATTGTTCATTGAGAATACTAACTCACTTGTGTAGTGGCAAAACCATTACGATTAAGATTAGTCGTACGATTTTCACAATTAATCGTAGTCGCCAATTACAGATACGATTATTTAAGAATTAATTTTTGTTGCTTTTATGCCGTCAACGCTTTTTTGGTGGCACATTATGCTACATCTAGAGAACATTGACTATCGCGTGACACCAGATTCAAGCAATCGGCTGCCTTGTCGGTGGGTCAGTTGTCAAATATATTTTAAGGTTAGCTAAAGCGTGTATAATGTTTTGTTTTACTGTTTGGTTTATCCCCAAATTGTCAATTTTGATAATCAAAGTTGATTTATTATACCTTAGCCGAGAAAAGTGAATAGTGACAAATGCACGTGATCAGTGCATGCAACAGATCCTGGTGGTGTTTAAATTTGCAGGGAGTGTAATTCAAAATAATTTATCCAAAGTCTTATCAAATCAACGTCGCTTAATGAGCGGTAAACACTATTGACAGTTCAATTAATCACTATCCTCCTTTCCCAGCTAAGGCATAAGTATACTGTATTTACTTAAGGTTATATTAAATTTTACTTTTCATTAAGTTATTGTCATTACGGAATATAGAATAAAGTTTATTTTTCTGTTTTATGTGGTTTTATTTTTTTATCATAATCGTAATTGTAATCGTACTATTGTTGTTTACTTAATCGTAATCAGTAAAATAAAAATCGTTTGGTCACTACTTCATTAATTTATATATCTTTTGTTGTGCATTTGTAGTACAGTCAATCTGTCATTTGAATAATTCCTACGAGAATTTTTTAATTAATGTTTTCCACAAAAATATCGATGCTGAAAAAAATACGATTAAAAATAGGGTTTTCTCAATTATCTCCCTTCCTATTAGTTTTATGCTAAAATTAGGTATTGCCAATATTGTAGAAAATGAAAATGTCACAACTTTTATTTGAATTATTTTTTCTTAGTGTTAATATTTTACCATTTACAGCCTCCGTTGCTCGTGCGTAGTAATTAGTTATTGCCAATATTGGAGATCATAAAGTTTCCCAAAATTTTTGTTTAAACGACTTTCTTTCACGGTTGATTGTTTAAAAGCTACAGCAGCTCGAAATTTGAAAAAGTTTCTTGAATTACGGAAAAATGTCTGCTCTGTTGTTTCGACGATATTAATACTCAATAATTTTGCATAATCAATAAAATTTACTTACAGTAGTGTTATTTCTTTAAAAGAATGAATTTCGCTCGAATTTTTCGAGTTTTCAACAAAACATATTCTTTCTAATACGTTACGATTTACAATCACCCTAATGTGAAAATGTATGCTTGACTGCAGATTTTTGCAATTATCCCTGTCCTCATTGCTTCTAAGTAGTGGTTAGCTATTATCAATATTGTAGATTATAAAATTTCCCGAAATTATTGTTTGAACAGTTTTCTTGAACTAACAATTGTTTACAAGTTACAAGTCCTAAAATTTAATTATTTCTTAAACTTCGAGCTGCTTTAATTTTAAAACAGTTCACCGTGGAATAAAATTGTTTAAACAAAAATTTTGGGAAGTTGTAAATGTACAATATTTATAATAACTAATTGGTACATAGGAGCAACGGGGACAGATATAATGGTAAAAATCTGCATAAAAGCACAAATTTTAATCAAAATTCAGGCAAAACGCGAGGGTAAGTGCGATCGACTAGCTGATTTATTTTCGGGGCTGGATCGTGGGTTCGTTTTTATCTTTTAGGTAAGTTTGAGAGTAAATCAATATCTTCACGATATTTTTGCCAAGCCAGTTTGTTTTATCACTCAGGGGTAGTTTTATTTTAGATGTTGAAAAAGAGCGCCATCCACAGAAAAATATAAGATAGTTAAGCTACCCTGCAAGTGATGAAATCAACCGCTGTGGAAAGATTAGATCGTTAAAGAGACAGACACAAACATGCAAAATGAGAAAATAAATTTAGGATAAAAAATCACAATTTATTCTAGCGAATACTCAAAGATGACAAATTTTATAAATCAGACAATTGAAATGGTGATAGTCAAAAATTATCAAAATCTTATAGTATTAAAAATGATTTCGTAAATTATTACTAAGATTAAATCAATATAAATAGTACACACGTTATTGAAATCTTAAAATAATAATTAAGTGCAATGAAATACTAAATTTAGATTACATAAAAAAAAATTGATAAATGATTTACGACTTCATAAAAATTTGTCGATGGAAAAAATGTCTTTATGCAACAAAAATACACAAATTCACTAAGAAAAATCAGAACTTAACACTTTCTCACCGATCCCTGGAGAAATGGACGCTACAAAATGAATTCTGATGGACTCAGGCAATCTTTGTCAGCGACCTCAGTTACACGGGCGGCTCTGTGCTTTGATATCTCGAACACCTGTACGAATACGCTGTTCAGACTAAACTAAAGTTGACTTGACCTCAAATTGACTATACTGAATGGACTATTACTGTGAGTAGTATATAACTTTTATTTATCCAACCAAACTGAACTGAACCAAAATTATTTCCATTTATAGCTGAATGTTCATCTGCTTGCACGTGGAAAACGTGTTCGTATAGATTCCAAACTGATATGACTGGATTAATTTAATAACCCACGTGGTGTCCAAAAATAATTGAACTATTTAGCAGCAAAATTAAATATAAAAATAATATATATAACATGTAAAATGCAAAATGCAAAATAAAATAAAATAAATAAAAAGGCAGCAAAACTCCTACGTTTTCAAAAGAAGAGGGAATTTGTTTAATATGTGTTTGCGAAACTGAGACTATCATTACACAATTTTGATATAAAAATGGCAGAAATGAAAAATATGGCTTGGAGCCGTCAAATATTAAAGGGTTAAAATTAACAAATAATTTTAGTTACCTTTTACTGTTGCTTTCACTTAAGTAAAACCCGATAATGTCAAAAGGAAGCAAAGTGTTTGCTCAATTAATTATCGTGACTTAGGAGTAATTGACTAAACTGCCACAGAACTGGAAATTAACGTTAATCTCTCTCCGTGACAATAAATAAGGTATGATCGCATCCAGTTAGACTAGTGCTGCCATATTATAATAATTCAGAAACTTCTAGATATCAAATAACTAGATTTGCTAGGGGGAAGATACTTCTATGCAACCCACTATACTACCCAATGTATTGTGTGTAAGATAGACTCAATCAGCGAAAACACAATTAAACGTGAATGTGTGTCCCGCGTTATTCGTAGAAATATAAATATAGCCCAGGTGTTAATGTGCCGTCGACAAAAACTGCCAACATAGATAACAAATAATGGTTTAAATCAAAGTATACAAAAAGATGTTGATCTTAAATCTAAACATATTGTGCAGGATAATAATATGTCTGGGCATAAATAACTCAAGGATGGTAAATACTTGTACAGTATTTCTCACTTATTAGGTGCGATATATAGGAATTTAATAAAAATACGTAAAGTTCCCATGTGAACGTAACAAAAGGTTGTAGTTTTTTTTTACTTTCTACAATAATAATTTTAGTAGAGCTAACAGGAAATGAGGTAATTGAGAAAAACCTTCTTTGACTGTATTTTCTCAACATGGGGGCCGTAGCGGCAACGATATTTTTGTGAAGATCATTAATTAATGATTGTGGTAACCTCCCCCCCCTACATTACAGAAAACAAAAAATAGGAATTATTTACGGGTACCCCCCATTTTTTTGCTCTACAGCCGGTATTATTGCATGTAATTGATTATTTCTAAAAAAATAAATACCATACAAATATTTTTTTAAAACTTCTGATGTCAAAATTGACATTTCATTTAGTAAATAAATAATTTATTCGTTGACCTCTTACGTTATCTTAAAAAAAAAATAGAAAAAAAACAACAAAACAAGAAACATTAAAAAACAACATAAACCTCTTCCTGGATTAGTACCGTGACGTGGTGAAGAGGCTTACATATTATTGAAATACATTTCAAAAATATGACCAAGCCTAATCTTTCTTAGAAATATACATTTACCTTTTATTTCAAAGGATGCATTGTTTGGAGTATCTATCGAGATTTGCTAAGTCTCCAGTATAAAAATACCGATTAATGGAATATTATCAGCAATAATCCTGATTTTTTTCCTGTGAAATCGGCTATACCTCACTTGAACAACGTTTTTGATAAAATACAATGATAGACTCGAAAAGAATGGAAGAAAATGATACACTTTGCGTGTTTGAGAATCTTGAACATAAAGAACAAGATTGCCAAGAATGTTGGATTCATCTTGACGTGAACAGGTCAACTAACAGGTTCGACTCGTCATATCTCCAAAACAAAAACTATGCTCAACTTAAAATTTTTCCTCCTTTAAAGTATTACTCTAAGCTATCATTTAGATCACTTTTGAATCGAATTCATGAGGTCCCCAAAAGGGGAGAAATTTTGGGTCACTCTTCGGTACGCTGTGTACTATAACGAGATCTGTTACTAGATTATATTTTGATCTTATTCTAAAGGAGAGTTGGGGGGTAAATGGGGGTAAATAGATAAAGCAAGCAAGTAAGCGTCCATAAAATCGCACTTTAGTGCATGTACGAGAAGCTGAAGCCTCAAAATATTTTTATCATCAGCCATACCCACTGTCATCTCTATTACCACCTCGACGATTAAAGATGGTAAAGGTTTCAATTTTTTTTGCATCAGCCACTACTACCCCCACTATGACCCCCTTCCCCTTCACCACTACCAATGCGTCGTATGGGTTTTTGGGTAGATGATTTCAAATATTCTATTACTAAAGTTCTACGAACAATTATTTCCACATATTGAAGTGCAAATATAGTTTTTTTTCATTGTAAGAAACTTGGATAGGAAATCTGGATGTGGAATTGATGATTCCTTAGGCAGCGTTTTTTTTTATTCATATACGATCATGTCCTCATTTTGTGTATGTTATTTGTTACGACCTAAAAAACTGTAAATGAAAATTCGTTATTTTTTTGGCCATTCGACTACAAACGGCAGAAATTCTGATCTTGGATTGTAAAGCATTCAATAGTAATTTTGATCTTTAGAATTTTGAATAGAAAGTTTGAAAAATAGGCTTGTGTTGTTGTGAATTAGGAATATAGTGCTATAAATATTTTGTATTAATCCTTAACATTTTTAGATTTTCGACATGCTTGCTTTAAGTGTGGCAGAACGTACCTCCACAGGCAAACTTTAAGAAGACATTTACTGTATGAATGCGGCAAGCAGCCGACATTCAGGTGCCAATTTTGCCAAAGAGATTTTAAAAGAAAAGACGCTCTACACACCCACACATTGGCAACGCATTACTACAAAAACCGCCACCTGAGAGAAAATGTACAAAATTAGTATTGATTGTGTAACAGTGTCGTAATAAATTATTAGAAGCATTGCAGTTTATTTTTGTTAAAAAACTACTCACAAACAGCGGTGGATGTAAGACCAGTAGACCAGTGCAACGGCATGGTCTCCCATTTAATCACTTGCATTAATTTCCCGGTACTCGAAAATAATATTTTTTGGTGCCATTCGATTCAGATGGATGGTAATAGATAGCATATTTTTATGTATTATGGTTTACGAACTATAGGCGCCCGCGCGCAAGTTTAAAAATGGTCATTTATCGCGCTACTCTCCAAATGACCTGCAAGTGCCGACTTTAATAACAATTAAAAAAAATGAAGAAAGTCTTCAAATAAAAAAATGGCTACTAACTACCGGCCCATATCTATTATTAACAATTTTGTTAAATTATTAGAGCAATGCCTAGATTAAATTTGAAGGGAGGAGCTGGCCGCTTGGCCTTGACCACTGCGACCCTGTGGATCTATTGTGGCGCTCCTAATCTAATTTTATTTAGCGTTCCTTATCCATCTTTATCCTTTGAACCAGACTCCATAGCCTTGACAGTGGCTCCTTAGTATAGCTATCTGTCCTTGGTTTCTGCTCGCCAAGTAGTTGGAATCTCACTCTGGCTAAGCCTTCGCAGAAGTACAGCACATGTACTGAAGTTTCCTCTTCCTCTTGACAGAATCTGCATGTTGCAACCTCTGCCAGGCCCATTAGACTCATATGACTATTGAGCCTACAGTGACCAGTTAAGAGACCCACTATTATCCTAATGACCTTCCTGTTTTGACATATAGAATTTGGCTCATCATTCTTTAATGAACTTTTTAGCCTGTATCTGTCGCGGGAAATTTTTCCACCGTTCTAGAAACTTGTACCCATATATTAATGGATGATCGTACGCATGGCTTAGCCACACTTCAAAAGAGTTCGGGTCCTATCAGGGCCTTAGACGCGCCCTCCTGGGCCAGTTAATCATCCTTTTCATTTTCCCTGTGTCCCTCGTGTCCTGGTACCCATGCCACTGTCATTTTATTCTGACTTCCTAGGTCGTAAGGGCATTACTAAGATCTGCATGGAAACGATTGCCTTTAGCGCTGCTTGGCTGTCGGAGAAAATGGCAATTGACTGGTTAACAGTTCCTTGCCTCATTATTTCCTTTGTACACCACTGTATAGCGGCCATTTCAGCCTGAAATACTGTGACGTGTATTCCGGGATTTTCGATTTCGACCTTATCTCGTCAATTCCAGCTCCGACTCCCTGTTCTGTCTTAGAGTCGTCCATATACCAGACTGTTTGTGCCGATATCGGATGGCCGTTCTTTCATTGTTTTCTGGCTGGTATTTTGATTTAAAAATTTTTATGGAAATTATACTTTGGGACCGTAGTGTCCTTGGACATTCCCAGAATGGTATCTGCCTTCAGCTCTGATTATAACTTTTGGTGTTCTGTTCCGTGTTGTTGCCTTATGGGCGTTGTGCCTTGTATTAGCTTGTGCAACGCTGAACGAGCTTCCCCTTGGATAATAATTTGTAGTGGTGGCAGGTATAAGAGGACCTGCACTGCAGCCGTGGGAGCAGTTTTTTCGGCCCCCATGGCGCACAGACAAGCAAACCTGTATGCCACTTGATAGCCTTATTGCTCCCAGCTGCAGTGTCTTGGTCCACCGATTCATAGGTTATCTTGAGTCTAACGACCCTAGTGTATAACCATTCAAGGTCATCTTGAGGTTTAATCCCCATTTTTTTCCACATATCTGCCTGCCTGCACCTTCCCAGGGCGATCGTTGCTTTTTGTGTGACTTTTTAGATGTTGGTATTTCATGTCAGTTTTTGGTCAAAAATGACTGCTAAGTTTTCAGCCTCACTAGCAAATGGAATTTCCACTTCATTGAGCCTTAGAGACTAAGGAAACGACTAATAGACATTCTAGAAAGTAAGCATATTCTTAATAATAAGCAATTTGGTTTTAAAAAAAATTTAAGTACCAAAGATGCAAATATAAAATTGTTAAATGAAATCAATAATTGCCTTAGTATGAACAAAAAATATTTGGCAGTATTCCTGGATTTAATACGGTTAACCATAAACTATTGCTGAAAATATTAGGGGGTAATAGGTGAAGCATTAAAGCATATGCTTTACCTTACAGAGCGTAGTCAGCAAGTTAAAATGAATAACATATAATGGCTGTCCCACAGGGTTCTGTGTTGGGCCCCACTTTATTTTTAATATATATTAACACTATGGCGTAAATTGAAGATCTGGGGAGTGAATTAATATCATACGCTGACGACACTTTTGTAAGTAACACTTGGGAAAATGTCTATAAAAAGTCTGAGCTAGGAATGGAGAAATTTAAAAGTTGCTAGATAATAGCCCTCTAAGTCTAGATATCGAAAGAAGTGAATTTATAACATTCTCATCTGCAGTGGCTGATCAACCAGGTAAAAACATTATAAAAATTCACTTTACGTCATGTAACAATTTAATAAACTGTAATTGTGCTCTGATTCAAAAAATAAATTGTATTAAATATTTAAGAGTGCTGGTTCATCAACATCTAAAAATGGAAGGATATCCGTCTTACTTTTCCTTATTTCTCCGTTTTCTTTCTTACACACGTTTATCTCAAGATATGTAAAACTACCTTTACCGAATCTGTATATGTGTGTGCGTGTTAACGATCATATCGTATGTATATAACTACATGTATATGTATACATGTATGTAAATCTATATTTTAATCTTTGAGTGTTCATTTGTTTTATTGTTACGATAGTTTACCTAAGTGTATATGTACACACTTTATATTTTTTTAAAAAATGTTCATTGCTTTTACTTAATTGCTGATTTATCATACATGCATTACCCCAAAATGGTCAATAAAACTATTGTTATTATAAATATCAAATAGAAAACGTCTAGGAACACATTATTTCTTGTATGTCGTATACATAATGCAGGGTGGCGCACCGAAAACGAAACAGGCGTGTTTTTAAATGATCATTTTTTTAACACGCTTCTCTAACATTGTAAGCAAATCGTATTTTTCGCACTTTTCACCCACTTCTAATTGTCGTATCGATTTGAAACTTTGCAATTCTAGTGACAATACAGTAATATGGCATCATTAACCTTGTATAATGATGGAGGTGGAAGGTAGTGATAGGGACTCCTCATGGGCGTATCACCGGCGACTCTGCCATAAACTCGAATTTTCCGCGACAGAGAAATTAAATTATAGTTTAAAAAAACTGAGAAACATGCTTTTATGAGTAGCGCACTAAAAAGTTAAAAATACTCATTAGGCAATTAAATTTAAAACGTGGGGCGTAGGTAACTACATTTCATTTTGTGCATTATGCCTAGACCGCTATGTAACTTTAATTACCTAATAATTTAATTTCCTAATAACTATTTTTAACTTTTTGTTGCGCTACTTATAAAAGCGTTTTATTTTATTTTTTCCATTTTATATTCAGTTAGGATCCTTTTATTGAGTATTGTTGATTGTGCCACTTCAACCCTTAAACTCCTGATTCCTCCCCCCTGACATTTTAAATATCAAGGGGTTCAAGTAGCACATCATTTTAAAGCCCAATAAATTCTCTTTAGAGCGGTATATTACTTTTTAAATTTGAATTGGTAGTTTTCGAAAAATAACGTATAGTCAACATGTAGTCAACGAATGCCGTCAAATCACTTCAAAAATGCTGCAGAATGCGCGACAACGTTTTGAGCAAAATTTTTACTGCTGTATGAAAGGAAGCTGGTGATCACCATTTCGAACATTTACTCAACTGACACGTAAGTAGCTATTTCATCGAATTCTTTATTTTAGAATCCAATTTTTCAAAACTATTCAAATTTAAAAAGTAAAATACCTTTATAAAGAGAATTTAACAAGCTTTAAAAGGATGCGTTACTTGGGGGTGGGTTTTACCATCGCTTAAGGTTTGAATTAGCGCGATCGACAATACCCAATGATAAAGTCGACGGTTTCGAGCGTTTTTCGAAAAAATGATCGATCATACAAGCAGAAAACACGTCTCTTTCGTTTTCGGGGCCACCCGTATTTAATAAAATAAGAATAACATGATCTATTGGTGCCTTCATCGGACAATTGAGGTAATTTTATATCATAGGGGAAAACCTGCCAATATGATAAAATTATTAAATATGAACAAATGTATTTGAATTTATGTTGACTTATCATTTTTATTTTCAGATATGTTGCTGGATACCTCCTTGTTGCATATAGGCAAATATGTTTGTAAAAAGTGTAAGAACTCTTACATGCACGAAGGCACGTTTAGAAGACATTTAAAATATCAATGTGGAAAACAGGGACAGTTTACGTGTCGCCTTTGCGACCACAAGTGCAATTACAAAAATAACTTAAAAAGTCACCTTCTCCATAAGCATAAATTAAAAATAAATGATATAAAAGCTTATTTTTTGACGTAATTTTGCTGGTGTGGGTTACTTGGATATTATCCTGTAGACCTGCAGAAACATTTTAATTTATAAAGAATATTTATTATAATTTTGAGCAGTTACATAAATGTTTCTTTTCCTTACTTCCCAATTTATCATATCCGATCTCTGGTGTTTTGTTTATACATTATTTTGTTTGTATATTTTATGATTTGGAAACTGATTTCTGGGTTTTCATCAGCGTTGAATAATTTCAATACTTGGCGTATCTACTATCTTGTCATGGTCTTCTTCGGAAGCTTTAGAAGACCACTAAACGAAGAATCCCACAACAGAATTTTTTGTTGAGCCTTTAACCTATCTTGCACACCTATCTTTTGTAGACGAAATTTTTCCTGATATTTTAAAAAGTCTTTAATCTTACCAAGAAAAATAATAAATCTATAATCTCAAATCATAGAAGTTTGCCCTTCTATCTGTTTTTTCTAAAACTTTTGATCTATTCATCCTATGAATCTGTTAAATAAAATGACTTTATAATTAAACAAAATTCAATATATCAGTTTGGTTTTCATAACGGCTTATTTACTTTTTGACTTAACACATGCGTTTAACATAATTGACCACAGGTTACTGCTATATAAACTTAGAAATTATGGAATTCATGGTCCAGCCTTATGATACAATCCTATTTAAGGGAATATACACTATCCGTCGTCTTAAGAAATTCCGGTAAAATGGTTACGTCTAACTCACTCAAGGGTGTTCCGCAAGGGCATATTTTTGGGAACTTATTATTTATTCTATTTATTGACAGTATCGTGCTTCACGTATAAGATGCTTTCATATGTTTTTTTGCAACGTAAATCAGCTCACCCATACAGTTAGTAATACCATTAGATCAATGCAAACCTACTGTGAGTCTGGCTCTTAATAATATAAAAACAGATTTATTACTTATTACTTGCAAGAAACCGGATTACAGCATATTAGTTAAAATTAATAACCACACTGAAGAACAAAATTGTAGTGTTAAGTTTCTTGGAGAGGGGCGAGCGTAGAGGCGACTTCAATGTGAATGTCAGTCGATATTCCGTTGAAGCAACGTCGAGCGCGGTTAGTACTTGGATGATCTTGGGAATAACAGCGTTCTCGTCCCACCTTCTAGCGGCTTCTATATCAGTGTATACGCGGAAGTTACGTAATTTCAGACGAGGATTACGTAGTGGATATACCATCCTTCGGAGGGGATGTAAAGCAGGCGGTCCCTTGTCTATTAAATGTTAGTCAAGTAAAAGATTCCTACTCTTCCTAAGGGAAGAGGTTCGGCAAAATTTCCAGGTTGGGGGTAGCTCGTCTCCTGGCGTCGGTGATAAGCCCTGGTAGCGGAAATAGGCCGACGTTAAATAAATAGATAAAAAAAAAGTTCCTTGGAGTTTTTATGGATTCTCTTTTAAATTAGGAAACTCACGTAGACTTTGTAAATAATAAATTATCTACACACTGCCTCGTCATATGAACCTACGCTTGTTAATGTATATGTTTTAAAAATGTACTATTTTTACCCTTGTCCAGTCATGTTCTTGAATTAACAAAATGTTTACGCTTCAAAAAAAAAATGTGCTTACAATATCTTTCAAACCTTTTCGTCACTCTTTCAGACGCCTGTCCAGAGAACTAGGAATTTTAACCTCACCGTCTCTATACATTTTAATCTGGGTAACATATATATATTTTAGCAGAGATGACACTAGTCACAATCTGCGACATAAATATAATTTGAACTGCTAGTTCACACCTTATCCGTTGTTGCAAATGGTCCCAAATTAATATCTGTAAAATTATTCAACAAATTACTCATCTATATTTAGAAAATAAATGTTATTAATCGTCTTAAGAGAGAAGTGGGGGCCATTAGCACTCGCACTGCTGATAGTAAGTATATTAATTTTGTATAATTTTACCAATTTGACTATATTCTCATGCTTGTAAAGGACTATGGATATAAAGTTTATTTAGAAAATATAGTTAAACGGCAATGTTTGCTTGGACGTTTCCAGACGTGCTAAGAACTTGAAATTTTGCAAGTAGAGAGACTAACCTCAAACCCTTAAGAAAATTAATAAAATTGGGAGATTGAAAATGACCTCCCTAACATGGCGGCTTACAGTTGAGTGAACTTTTTTCGGAACTTCTAAACTTGAATAATTTATAGAATGTCATTAATTAAACAGTTTAGTTTTTGTTTAATAAAAATTGAATGGGGGGGAGGTGTTGTTCATTATTTTTTAGTTACCTTAACGAATCCGTTCGACCGAAAGTCAAAAATGCGGCACTTTGAGGACGCACCAGCTTAACTTTTTATGCCAATTAAGGAAATCCTATACATTCTTTCCCAACTAAGTTCCTTGTCCTACCATTGGCCTCAGACAAATAACAGTAGCGTATCATTGCAAGTTTTAATGCAACAAAAATTACTAAATTACCTAGGATCACTCTAAAATTTTGCATGGACTTTCCCACATATAAGACTAGAACGCCATTTTATTTTCCGCATGTTGTGGTAAATCACCCTGTATAGGTCATATTCAATTAAACAAGAAGAATGTAATCTAATGTCACATTCCTAAGAGGTAATCTTATTTCATAAATTTCATTTCGTTTTATCTCATAATAAAAGATATGATACCGATATAAACCAATTATTAAATAGGAATATATTTGAATTTATGTTGACTTATTATTTTTACTTTCAGGTATGATGGTGAATACATCCTTGCTTTATATAAACAGATATGTCTGCAATGAGTGTAATACCTCTTATGAGTACGAGGATACGTTTAGGGCACATCTAATATATCAGTGCGGAAAGCAAGGACAGTTTACTTGTCGCCTTTGCGGCCACAAGTGCAACTACGAAAATAACTTAAAAAGTCACCTGCTGTATAAACATAAATTAAATAGAAATGACATACAAGCTTATTTTTTAACGTAATTTTATATGCCAGTTGGATTATATCCTGTAAACCAGTGGGAACATCTTAGTTTATAATTGAATATTTTTCTATATTTCTATATATTTTATACTTTTAAAATTATATAAATATTCTTATCTTTAGCCTCCAATTCATTTTACTGAGCCTTTGGTATTTCTTGATGGTTCTGATTCTCCGATCAAAGAACTTATCTCTAGATACATAATGTGTATTAGTTTGTTTGTTACTGAGATAGTCACAGTCTAAGGCACTTGAGTTGCAAACATCCCACAAGTTCCTTATTGGCTAGTTGATCTATTTGTAACGTTTCGGACACTATCGATTCAGTTCGATTATTATAATCTCCGTTTGATGTGTCCGCCACTGAAACAGTTTAAAAAAAAGTAAACCGATCGTTTCATATCATAAGTAAGTATAAACTTCATAGTTGTAACATGATGGGGTTCTACTTAGAGTTGTAATAAGGTGGATAGCAATTAAATTTTAACGTGTACTATCTACCTATTATATTTATTAAATCCGCGGTTATGTTCCTAGAGGTTATGAATATTTAACAGACTATTTCCCTCACATTAAGATCCAATGAAATAGCAAGATTTTGAAAATTTGGACCAATAAGAACAAACTTACAGCGAAAATTGCATTCCAAGTGAAAATTTTATATACAATGACTGTCAACGAAAATTGCACTAGGCTTGACAGTT
This sequence comes from Rutpela maculata, assembly GCA_936432065.2. Taxonomy (NCBI): domain Eukaryota; kingdom Metazoa; phylum Arthropoda; class Insecta; order Coleoptera; family Cerambycidae; genus Rutpela; species Rutpela maculata. The sequence goes on along the minus strand of OW386286.2, from coordinate 55,974,641 downwards.
AAAACGTCAGTTGAATCAATATCAATAAAAAATATCCCTTGTCTATGTTTTTTTCTGGAAATAGTCTAATAAATAAATATATTGCGTACATTAAAAATAATCTGAAAATTCAGCATTCAAAGCGTGCTGCCTTTAAGAATCCGCATTCGTTCATTTTAATGAGATTTGACTGAAAAAATGAACTCAAGCAGTTTCTAGGCAAAACGTTTTCATGCTGAATGTTCGTTATTTTTTAATGCACGTAATATATTACTACAGATAATAATTATTACATAAAATGGGTACAATATTGTCGTTATTTTAATAAATACATATTTATTTTCTTAAATAAACTTCAATGCATGGAAATTACACAAAAACAAAAATGTGTTTATTCCACAACATATTATGTGCGTGCTATGTTAATTTCATTGCTATTACTTCCACATCCAGTGGAAGTATAGTAACGCAAACAATTTTTTTAAAAATTTTATTGTTCAAATGTGCTTAGATTGTCATGAAACGTCGAGATTTTAAGTTTGAGTAAAAGAAAATTTCTCTCTGTCGTTCTGTCTGTATTTTTTTGTGCGCACGATCACTCTGGAACTGTTTAACCCCTTCGCGTACAAGCTGAATTTCGAATCCACTGATATTATTCCAGATTTCATGAATATAGGAAAGTAACAGTTCATGCTTTTCTAATGCATATTTTATTTGTGGACCACATATGGTCCTGGAATATAGGATCACACTAGATATGTGACCGCCGTTGGGGACATGGACGTGAAGGGGTTAAGATATTGACTTGAAATTTGGTATTTCTATGTATTTTAACGAGATCTGAAAATAGATTATATTCTGATCTTATTCCGTTGAAGAGTTGGGAGTAAATTGAGGTAATTAGGGGGTAAATAAATAAATCAAGGAAACAACAGTCCATCGGAAACCGAAGAGTCAGAAAAAGAAGATTCAAAGAAGCAGAAACACAAACAGAGGACCATAAACACTCCATATTAAGACACAACACATATTTCACAAGAAGACGGCAGATACCCAGTACCAGAAACACAAAAAAGGGATCTTAAACGCTCCCTCACTACACAATGCGGTAACGCATCTCACAAATACCTACTCCTCCCATCCCATATTCTTTTACCATGTGCCATGTGGCTCTCGCTGCTGGCAACAAGCATGACCTTAGTCCAACCCAGCGTGGACGTAGCAGGCCCAGCTGTATAACCCTGGGAATGGCAGCAATGCCTACCGCATGCTGGTAAATCAATCAATCGATCAATCAATCGATCAATCAATCGATCAATCAATCGATCAATCAATCGATCAATCAATCGATCAATCAATCGATCAATCAATCGATCAATCAATCGATCAATCAATCGATCAATCAATCAATCAATCAATCGATCAATCAATAAGAGAAGCTTAAGGATTCAAAATGTTATTTGGCATTTTCCACCCCCATTACCACCCCCACCCCATTATTAAAAGGCGTGAAAAAAATAAAATTGTGATTTAGTGCGTGTACAAGAACCAAAGGCCTCAAATTTTTTTTTTAATTCAGCCAGACAATTTTGAGATTGAATTTGAGGCTTGTCTAATTTGTGGTAAATTTATTAAATATGCCATTCAATAGTGCAGAAACATAATAAATTATAATTAAACTTATCCTCTTATTATATGTAAACTTTCAGAAAGAATAGAGAAATGTATTTTTTTATGAATGATGAGACATTTTGTAGATTTGGAACAATGGATATATTTCAAAGTTTAGAATAATTAAATATGAAATATATTATGTTACTGTAATATTGCATGCCTACATCACATTGTTGTACAAAGAGCAGGTAATGCAGGAATTAAAATAATTCATTTTTATGAATATGTTTACCCTTCTACACTTAACCGCCACTGTTGCTTATGGGATGTTATCTTTATCTATCCTTTTGAATGGACATATAATGTGACTACGTCAGAAGCAAACAAGATATATGCTGAAGAGATAGCTGTAATGTATCTAGGAATAAGTTCTTTGGTCGGAGTTCTGATTTGTTTGTTTGAATTTGTAAGTGGTACTGTGTCTTAGCCGGAAAATGAGGATAGGAATAAATACGTGTGAACAGTGCGTACAACATATCCATTGGTGCTCATATTTGGAGAGGGTTAATTCAAAATAATTCAGGGCTATCATATCAACGTTCGCTATATAACACGTGCTGCCTGACACTATTGGCAGTTCAATTCACTACTATCCTCCTTTCTCCCCTTTCTCTATCCCGAAGCCACGCCCTTAAGGAAATAGGCACTCTAGAGCAATATATTAAAAGTACCGTAAAAATTATAACCTGAGAAATAAGCTCACGCTTATCAGGTCACTCATCCGGACCCAACTGACGTACGCCTCCGTAGCCTGGGGCTACCCAGTGGATACCTACCTCGAGCAGATCCAGAGAGTGGAGAACGTCGCCCTCCGGACAGCGGTGGACGCATCATGTTTCGTACACAACGCAGACATCTGCAGGGACTTAAAATACACCCCAGTCACAGGAGTCATCCGGGAGAGAGCCAGGGAGATATACACCCTTGCCGAGAAGCATAGGAACCCGTTGATCAGGGAGACCACTGACTATGATCCAGCCGACGCTCCGAGGCACGAGAGGTAGAAGAGGCAAATCATGGATAACGGGTGAGTATGAGAACTATAGCATCGCCGATGGACAACTCACAGAAGAAAGACGACGATCACCCAACAACCCACTCACTACCCTGCGGGTACCGGACAAACCACTGTCCAGTACCAGTAGTCACCTACCTCCGTGAAGTCCGAAAGTGCTACCAAAGCACTTAGGTCTGCACTTCCTTGAGCTACATTCTTACCTAACCGATGATCCGGATGGCAGGATGTCAATTGACATTCTGCGTACCGGCAGTTAATCCCAGCCAAAAGTACCCCAAAGTTTCCGAACAGACAGATGACTACCCCCGGGGGTGACAAGCTGGCGAAGAGAGAACATCAAAACAGAAGAGCGCCAGAAGATAAAGGCCTTAGCCAGCCAGCACCAGGGGAGGTGGGCCGAAATCATCCACACCGCTCACATTTGTGAGTGAGGTTGATGTAAAGCTCGCCCGCTCCTCATGAGGCCGGTCCAGGTCTAAAAATTATTGAAAAATAAAAGAAAACCAAGAAAACAAATATTTGGCCAGTGGGGTACAAATCAAGGGGAGGGGGCTCCGTCATCCCTCAGCTGTGGACCCCTGGCAATGGTGAGGAACCAGTTAGTTCACTGATATTATTCATCTTGGACCACTAACACTATCTACTAAATATGGTAAAGAAATATTAAGTAATTTTAAAACTATATGTGAAAATATTTTTTTAATTTTTAACTTCAACACGCTGTATCTCAGTAAGGAGGCACATTTTATCTAAGTGTTTTTGGTTAAATCTAAATATGTTAAGGATTCTTCAATTAGCGTATGACCAATTATTAATGAAACACCCTGTAGGTTTTCTGATCTTGTTACTAATATTCTTTAGTTTAAAAAATAAATACGTATGTCAACATTTTTTTTTGAATCCTCAGACAGCCTAATGTTACTAGTAAATTTCACGAACAGATATGGAGGAGTAAGAAAAATCTGTTTAGTGGGAAGAAGATCCCGATCCATTAGTCACACAAAACGAAGGGCAATATTAATGTTTCCAAGTTATGAATAGTTGGAATTGCGCCATTTTCTTTTTACTTTTGATTCCAATTCCTGTATCAACATTTGATTATATACTTGAAATGCCTTTAGTGGAGTAAAAATATATTTTTGAAAAAGTGTTTGGAGAGGGAAATTTTTTTGAAGTCGGAAGTAGACACATAAATAAATATAACGAAGTTTTGGACTTCGGACGAGGTAGGAAACATATTCGTTGAAAGAATTGAAATAACAAAATTTCGTTTTCTCTCGGCTCCTTGCAAATATCTCCGGTCGTATTGAAAAAACATATTCATGTGCGCAACAAAATTCTTAGCAAGTCTAAATATACAAGACTTTTATTAAATATGTACTTAACCTAAAAAAGGAAACAAGGCGAAGCCAATATATAGCTTTTTTAGTCAATATAATATAGCTTTAATAAAAATCTATCGGTTTAGATAAAATATGCTCTCTGTGGATGTTTACAATCACAAAAAATTTCAAATCAAAATATTTGTTTAAGCGACCAGAAAATCATAGTTCGTTTAAAACTTTGCGGCTCTAAAAATGGTGCTATCAAGTTGTAGAAAAACGTTGTTTCGTTTAAACTCTAAATTTTTGTGTGTTTCTCGAGAGAGGCAGTAATGCCCACAGTACCTACATTGGTAAATCAAATCAAAACTAAAATGTTTTAACATGGCTTTAAAGTACGTAAAAAAGCAAAACTGCGATATGGCGGCTTCCAATTAACATAAGAGGACATTTTTTTTTTAATTATTGCTTTTCTACGCACTTTTATGCCATGTTAGTTTAGTTTTGTAAAAAAATTGAAAAAAGTATTTACCTAAACAAAAGTTAATAATTTGAAAATGAAAAAAGTTCTTAAAATAAATAAAAAAAACCGTTAATGGTATCTTTATTAACTTGGAGTTTAAAATAAATGTTTCTGTACGATTTGATGGCATAATTATTTGCAGCAAAGTTTTAAAAAAATTATATTTTTTTTGTCGGTTAGACATATATTTCAGCTTGAAATTTTCTGTAGTAATAATAAATTGTTTAAAAATGCTACATCGCGTGTATTAGGATCATGGTACACCCCCGATTGAAATTTAGAACATCCTATACACTTAATAAACGTCACTTTTTGACATATAAATGATTTTTTTCCACTTCTAATCTCAACGACAGTGACTTTTGATTTTCAAATGTAACCTTATATTTTATTGTATTTTTGAATTCTGCATAATTTTCTGACTCCAGTGATAAGACATAAGTAACATTTCAAACGTCAATATCTATTTTAATTTAATTTTTACTTTTCCATTTAAGTGTGCTATGTATTTTTCGATTTATTCTAATTGATCTGTATAATGCTACAAAACTTGAAATCTTGCCGAAAATGCTAAATTATCTCATTTATGAGCAAATAAAATTCATCAAGATGATTTTAGGGACAAAACACATTTTTTTTCAAATATTGGTACCGTGGTACCATTTATTACTACTATTAATTTATTCATATGCCTTATTAAAATGCTCGATAAATACAATCAAATTTACAGTTAAGAGAAAATACGAAAATACAATTTATTTATAGTTACCAATGATCGGAATTTGGGTTTAATTTCAGTGGCGCACATAATTATATAAAATTTTACATCAAGAAATTAAATGTATGTTTGTTCTTTCTTACAAAATAAATCGAAATTAAATGTAACACGAACATACCTTATGAGTTTTTCATTTATTTTGGCATAATAGAATACATGTATACATATGTACAACTAAAAATGTATGCATATTTTAATAAATCCTTGTAACGACGCACCTGAAAATTAAACCCAAATTCCGATCACTGATAATTACCTAGTACCTCAGTATACATAACGTGGATTTGCAGTACAAAAAAGGAACCCAAAACAATACAAGCTATTGAAAACGTCTGTCCATTAACGTCAGTGTACTTCTGAACTCGCAGAACTGTAGCTCGAAGAACATTCGCTAATTGCTGGGCCGTTATGCCATAATTGCGCGTCGTACGCGTAGCTTCAGATTTACTGCGTACAACGTACTACGCAGTTGCGTAGACAATATTTTTTAAATTATCCCCCAAAAAAGTCTAGGAAGTCAAATCAGGTGACCTTGGAGGCTACCTGACTGGACCATTCGTCGAAATGACATTTTGTCCGCTGTAATTTTAATTGTATTTATCGCACATTTTAATAAAGTATATGAATAAATTCTTTATTAATAGTAGTAACAAAAAATAATGGTACCAAAAAATTGTGTTTTGTCCCAGAAACCATTTTGATGAACTTTATTTGTTCATAAATCACATAATTTAGTATTTTCGAACAGCTTTTGATTTTGCTAGCATTACACGGGTCGATTAGAATAAATGGGAACAGCCATCATGACACACTTAAATGGAAAACTAAAAATTAAATTAAAATAAGTATAAACGTTTGAAATGTCACTTAGGTGCTATTATTGGATTCAGAAAATTATGCAGAATTCAAAAATGCAAAATGTACGGGGTGCTCCATTTTAAAATCAAAACTTAATGTCACTTCTGTTGAAACCGGAAGTAAAAAAAATATGTCAAAAAGTGACGTTTATTAAGTATAAAAGATGTTTATCTTTAAAACTAAAGAAACAAGGGAGGAATGTGTACCATGGTCCTGCTTACACGCGGTATATTAGCTTATTCATTTTTTTTAGGTTAAGTACAGGGTTATTCTTTATATTTTGGCCACCCTTTATTATCGCTATTATTGGAGATAGAAAAAATGTTTCAAACGAAAGTTGCAGAGCTGTAACTGAACCCCTTTAATAAATTAATGGAAGCACAGTGGAGTGCAGAAACTGCAAGAAGCAATAATATATTTTTTAATAGAACGCCAATTGTATTGTTCAATTTTTAAATTATTATTTTTTTCTGATTTCAAAAATATGACATATCTTTAACCGTTTTCGAGTTATTGAATATTGAAAATTAGTAAATTATTATTATTGTCATTTATATGACAAGTGAATATTTGCACTTTTTCTGCGTCACTGTATCCCATTTTGATTTGGTTAAATAAATGTCATAATAACGGAATACTTGTCATTTTCATAGACTACTTTAATAATATTGTAATTTCCGTTCGTATGACAAAATAGCTTAAATACGATTTTCAATGTTCGATAACTTGAAAACGGTTAAAGATTGGACTATCATATGTTATATTTTTGAAATAATAAAAAATTCAACAATACACAGAGCGTTCCATAAAAAAATATATTATTGCTTCTTGCCTCAATTTCTGCACGCCACTGTGCTTACATTAACTTATTAAAGAGGTTCAGTTACAGCCCTAAAATTTTCTTAATATATTCTTTATTTCGATTTTCAGATTAATTTTTGCCTATATTGTTTTATGCATGGAAGCATGCCAATGTATAAATTACACTAGAATGTATTAGGGCCTCTTTATTTCTTCTTCATTATTTTGTATTTTTTAGGTCGAAGATGCCACACTTGTAACGTTTGTTTTAGAAGTTACAGATGGAGGAGAGGTCTGATACAGCACCAACGATACAGTTGCGGAAAGGAACCTCAGTTCCCGTGTCCACATCCGGGTTGTTTTTACAGAGCACGCATTAAAGGGAACGTAAAGCAACATTATACCACTGTTCATATTATTGGCCCAAAATTAAAAGATTGTAGTCCTAATTAAATGGTTAAGTAACTGTTATTTAGTACGTAGTACAGTGTTCTGAAAATTAACAGAAGGTGTCAAAATTCTCATTTTAAAAATATTTTGATCCTGATGGAGTAAAAATAAAGCTAAAGAATCGAAATAAAGAAGTTGTTTGGGGCGGGCAATTTTTTTCTGGAATCTGCAATATGCCTATAAAGAAATATAACTGCAAGTATTGGTCTTCGGGTGACATCGGGAACATATTTGTTTAGACAATTGAAATCGCAAAACGTCGCTTTCTCTCGTTCTTCTGCAAATATCTCAGGTCTTATTGTCGTATTACAAAAATAAAAACCACTGCTCAATAAATCACATCCATAGTTTCCATCCAAATCTCTCACCATGAAAAAAAAATCATAAAAACAAATATTTTAAGTTATCCTGTATATTAAATATTTTATTGCACTAATCGCACTGGAAAGATTTGTTTTTATGAATATTAGCGTGGCGGCTTAGCCCGCAAGGTCAAGTGAATGTTGCACTACAAACATTAGATGTAAACCCTTTCACAGTATGACATCAAATATTAAAAAGTAGTAGGTTATCCCTATTTATCCATATTTTAATCTTGTTTTATCTCCCACCTCCCCCCACCTTGTCATCCCCTGTCCCACTTTGTCTCACCTTGTTCCACCTTCCCCTAATTACCTTCCATTACATTTGATTATCCTTAATCACTCGGTAATTACCTTCAATTACCCTTAATTACCCGCTAATTATCCCCACTAATTATTTGTTAATTACCCCCAAGCCACGTCCCTCCCAGGCCCCGCCTCAGTGACGTCACAAAAAGGGTGGAGGGAGGAGGCCTAGGACTTACAGTTAGTTGACTACACACCATTATTCGTGTACAAAATGTTGGAGTCTTTCGCGGTGCGGTAAAGATCAAAGGCGCCGACATTTTTTGAGTGCGTAGTAAATCTGAAGACAACGATACTATAATACCCTACTCCGAAAAAAAAAAAAAACCGCTGTCCAAGGAATCACTACTTCCACATCCAAATTTTCTACCCAAGTCACTCAAAACGAGAAAAATTTGTATGTGGAAATAATTGTTTATGAAACTTTAATAATATAATATTTGAAATTCTCTACGACAAAAACCCATGAAACGATACCTCACATCGGTAGTGGGGTGGGGGTGGTGATAGGGGGTTGGTAGTGGGGGTGGATGAAGTAAAAAAATATTCTGAGGTTTCTGATTCTTGTACGCACACTAAATCACAATTTTTTTCACCCCCTTTAATAATGGGGTGGGGGTGGTAATGGGGGGTGGCTAATGCCAAAAATTTTTTTGAGACCTTAGCTTCTCCTGTATATACTAAATACCAATTTTATGGACTCTTACCTGCTTGATTTACGTATTTACCCCAAATTTTCCCCAATTTACCCCGCAACCCTTCGACGGAACAAGATGAAAATATAATCTAGTTCCAGATCACGTTAAAGTACATATGTGTACCAAATTTTAAGTCAATATCTTAAACGGTTCCAGAGTAAACGTGCGCACAAAAAAGTTACAGATAGACAGACCGACAGACAGAAAATTTTTAAGGAAGGAAAATCGCGCCATATACCCTAAAGAAGAAGCATTAAGCAGCTACGGACACGTGTTGTTTTTGACCCTACTAATTCTTTTTTATTTCATTTCATTTAACTCGCCAGGTTAAAATGGGCAGTCCACATAGGGTTCTACGTGCCGAGGGTCGGTGAAGGCCTAAAATTAGACCGATCTGAATATGAATGCATAAATAAGAGTACTGTACTTTCAATCTTCAATATTGTTCCTCTATCTTTTCCAGATCCTTTTTGATGCTACGCTACGCTGATGAGGAACAATAATTCCGAAACAGATGTCCGTAGCTGCTTGGTGTTTCTTCTTTAGGGTATATGGCGCGATTTTCCTTCCTTATTTGTTTTTGACCCTACTAATTCCTTTTTATTTCATTTCATTTAACTCGCCAGGTTGAAATGGACAGTCCACATAGGGCTCTACGTGCCGAGTGTCGGTGAAAGCCTAAAATTAGGCCGATCTGAATATGAATGCATAAATAAGAGTACTGTGTACTGTACTTTCAACCTTCAATATTGTTCCTCTCTATCTTATCCAGATCCTCTTTGATGCTACGCTACGCTGATGAGGAACAATGATTCCGAAACACGTGTCCGTAGCTGCTCGGTATATGGCGCGATTTTCCTTCCTTATTTGTTTTTGACCCTACTAATTCCTTTTTAGAAAATTTTTTTTCGCTCAAACTTAAAATCTCGACGTTTCATGACATTCTAAGCCTATTTAAACAATACAAATTTTTATTTTATTTTTTGTCGTTTAGTATTATAGGAAATAGCGTGCAAATTCGACGACGAGTGGTTACCGTCTGCCAGTCGGTAATCGAAGAGACCATATAAATAAAAAAAAAATTTCTCTCTGGAACTTTTTGGTATGGTGGGGGGATAGGGAGGGGGGGGCATTTATTTTTAAATCGAATGATTATCGATATCTGTTCGCATAGGTAGTTAGTATATGTACTTCACATACCCCAATTACGCTGGCAGACGAAAATTCCGAACGGCGCGCGCGCTAACCGGAAAAAGAAAAAAAATTTTAGTTTCTTTTTCCGGTTAGCGCGCGCGCCGTTCGGAATTTTCGTCTGCCAGCGAAATTGGGGTATGTGAAGTACATATACTAACTACCTATGCGGACAGATATCGATAATCATTCGATTTAAAAATAAATGGAAATCGACTACCCCAAAAACCTATAAAACGATATGCCACATCGGTAGTGGGGGCATGAAGTAAAAAGAAAATTTAGGCATATGGTTCTTGTACAAACACTAAATCACAATTTGATTTTTTTCACCCCCGTTAATAATGGGGTGGGGTTGGTAATTGGGGTGGCTAATGTCAAAAAATTGTTTGAGATCTTAACTTCTCTTACATGTACTAAATACCAGTTTTATGGACTCTTACTTGCTTGATTTACCTATTTACCCCCAACCCTTTCAACAGGATAAGATCAAAATATAGTCTGGTCCCAGATCTCGTTAAAATACATACGCGTACCAAAGGGCATAGCAGGATAAGCATGTGTTAGGTGCCCCCGCACCAATCGGGTCGAAATTTTTAGCACAAGTTGATAGTAGTGTTAGATGAAATTTCCCATAATATTATTTTTGGAAAACCATTTTACGGGAGTTATGGGGGTAAAAAGAAAAATGGAAAAATTTTTTTTTCTCGAGAACGGATAAATCGATTTTCATGAAAAAAATATATGTTATGGCTTTTGATGGTGCAAATGTGGGAAAAAATTATTGACTCCATTTGTCGAAAAAAAGTGGTGAAAAAATTTTTTCAAAATAAAAAAAAAATTTCTTTTAGGGGATGTTCTAGAGGCACACCCACCATTTTCTTCCAAATAAATGCTTATATACCCTTTTAAAACATATCCAATTTTCAAAGCGATCAGAAGGGTACAACATACTCAAAATTGATAATCATTGGCAGACTGCGGGCGGCGCGTAGTCTATGTAATGAAGCATTATAAGACGACTTTTTTGTAAATATTTCGTGCAAAGACGAAATTACCTTCCCCCCCTCGTTTTCGAGGGTGCTGAACACGATGCAGGTGGTGGGAGAAGTTTTTGACCGCCGCAACCCCCTGAAACGGCCATCCCTCTTATGGATCCCTTTATGTTTTCATATATAAACGGGTTTGGGGAGTGATTTATCGACGGGTTATACTTGAAATTATATGGAAGGGGGTTATAGAGTAAGTGGAGTCCAAACAGCAGGCCTAGGGGGTTGATTAAACCCTCCCGAGGGTGTAGTTTTTTTTTCAAATGATTCGGTTTAAATGCGGGATCGCTGATCATGGGAAAAATATTCATTTTTAGCTCCAACCCCCTCAAACGGGCTGAAATCACCCCTCACTCACCGTTTGAAGGATGAAGAGGGGTTGGAGCTAGAAATGAATATTTTTCTCATGATCAGCGACCCCAAAAACGGGGGAAACGCGTTTGAACCCGAATTATTTGATAAAAAATTATTTTCCTCTCCTCGGAAGGATTTAATTAACCCCCTAGGCCTGCTGTCTGGACTCAACTTACTCTAAAACCATCTTCCATGTTATTTCAAGTATAACCCGTTGATAAATTCCCCAGACCCGTATAGAAAACATAAAGGGATCCATAGGAAGGGTGGCCGTTTTAGGAGGTTGCGGTGGTCAAAAACTTTTCCCACACTTGCATCGTGTTCAACACCCTCAAAAACGGACGGAGGAAGGTAATCTCGTCTTTGCAAGAAATATTTACACTATTTCTGCCTTTATTACATAGACTAGCGGTTCATTACTACATCTTACTACCACGGTCACTGGTGGCCATTACAACCCTACCATTTAAATCAGTATCAAACTTCAAGAAGTGTGGTGCAAAAATTCTCTGACGTCAACTGTGGGGTCAAACAAATCTGAAGATAGTGCAATGACGACATCTGTAGTCAGCCTACGAAAGAACTAGTTTTCAAAGTCCACTACAAGGAGGTTACAGTGCCTTTCACTAGTGAAGGTGCCTGTTTATTGTGAGTTCCCTTGCCTCTCACGAGTCGGGGTGTTTATTTATCATGAGTCTCCTTGCCTCTAACTAGTCGGGGCGCTTGTTTATTGTAAGTTCCCTTGCCTCTCATTAGTCGAGGTGCTTGGTTATTATGAGTCCCCTTGCCTCCCACAATTCGGGTTGACTTTTTTGCGTGACCCCTCTTGCCTCTCACGAATCAGGTTACTTTATATTAATGAGACTTCTCTTAGTCTTCATTCTTCGAGAACATCCCATAAAGAAATTTGTATTTTGAAAAAATTTTTCAAAAAAGTTGCAGGGGGTTGCGGCGGTCAAAAACTTCTCCCACCACTTGCATCATGTTCAGCACCCTCGAAAACGAGGGGGAGAAGGTAATCTCGTCTTTACACGAAATATTTACAAAAAAGTCGTCTTATAATGCTTCATTACATAAACTACGCGCCGCCCGCAGTCTGTCAATGATTATCAATTTTGAGTATGTTGTACCCTTCCGATCGCTTTGAAAATTGGAGATGTTTTAAAGGGGCATATAAGCATTTATTTTGAAGAAAATGGTGGGTGTGCCTCTAGAACATCCCCTAAAAAAAATTTTTTTTTTGTTCTGAAAAAATTTTTTCGCCACTTTTTTTCGACAAATGGACTCAATAATTTTTTCCCACATTTGCACCATCAAAAGCCATAACATATATTTTTTTCATGAAAATCGGTTTATCCGTTCTCGAGAAAAAAAAATTTTTCCATTTTTCTTTTTACCCCCATAACTCCCGTAAAAATGGTTTTCCAAAAATGATATTTCGGGAAATTTCATCTAACACTACTATCAACTTGTGCTAAAAATTTCGACCTGATTGGTGCGGGGGCACCTAACACATGCTTATCCTGCTATGCCCTTTCAAGTCAATATCTTAAACGGTTCCAGAGTAATCGTATGCACAAAGAAAAGTTACAAACAGACAGAAATTGTTTTTGCTTAAACTTAAAATCTCGACGTTTCATGACACTCTAAGTCTATTTGAACAATAAAAATTTTCAAAATTTCTTTTGTGTCTACTGGATGTGGAAGTAAAAATAGAGATTGTTCGCAATCCAAACAGATCTAGATATTCCAAGATATATAGACAGATAGATATTTATTTAACTATATTACATATAGAATGTTTATAGCAAGGCGCTGAAAAAAAATTAGTTACATTTTAAAAAAACCGCTGCCCAAGGAATCACTACATCCAGTTTTTCTATCCAACTCTCTCACAACGAAAAAAATTTTGTACGTGGAAATAATTGTTTTTTTAACTTTAATAATATAATATTTGAAATCCCATAAAACGATATGCCACAACGGTAGTGGGGGTGGAGGTGACGGAAGGGAGGTGGTAGTGGGGGTGGATGAATTAAAAAAAGTTAGAGGCCTTTGGTTCTTGTACACTTACTAAATCACATTTTTTTTCACCCCCTTTTATAATGGAGTGGGAGTAGTAATGGGGGTGGCTAATGCTAAATTAGCTTCTCTTGTATATACTAAATACCAATTTTATGGACTCTTATCTGTTTAATTTATCTATTTACCCCCATTTATCCCAATTTATTCACCAACCCTTCAACGGAATAAGATCAAAATATAATCTAGTTCCAGATCTCGTTATGATACGTACGTGTACCAAATTTCAATCGATATCTTAAACGGTTCCAGAGTAATCGTGCGTACAAAAAAGTTACAAACAGAATTTTTTTTGCTCAAACTTAAAATCTCGACCTTTCATGACATTCTAAACCTATTTGAATAATAAAAATTAAAAAAAAAAATTTGTCGTTACTGTGCTTCCACTGGATGTGGACCTATTTCCTAAAATGTAAACGTAAATTATCACAATATAACTAGCAATCTTAATATTATGTGTTTTACGTAGAAAAAGAAACGCACACTGACAAAAGAATAACAACAGAAAAGATCTAAAATCAATGAAATAATTTGATATAAAAGGTCACAAGGAAAATTGTAAATATATTCATATGATCTATAAGTTAAAATGATCTGTTAGTAACACAGGTCTACAAAAAAAGGTCTTGTTCTAATCTAAATTTTCTAAAGTATTTTGACGCGCTGAAGCCAATTTTGGACAAAAAAAATTCTATCGTGCCAGTTTTTGTCTACTTTTCATCGCCTAAAACGGGCAAAAAAAAGGTTTTGTCCTAAGATTCTCATCTAACTTTTCTGAACTACTTTGATGCGGTGAAACCAATTGTGGACAAAAAGAAATGTAAGGATTCAAGGGGGTGGTAGAGGGAAACTGACCCGATAGAAAATTGTTTTGTTTAAAATTGGCTTCAGCGCATCAAAATACTTCAGAAAAGTTAGGTCAGAACCTTAGTACAATACTTTTTCTTTGCCCTTTTTAGGGAATAAAAAGGGTGGTAGAGGGAAACTGACACGATGGAAAAATTTGTTTTGTCCAAAGTTGACTTCAGAGCATCGAAATACTTCAGAAAAGTTATATCAGAACCTTAAGACAAGCAAAAAAACGAGAGAAAACGCTATTTTGCGATTTCAACTGTTTAAATGGATATGTCCTCGTCTTCCCCCAAGTCCAAAAGTTAGAGTCATACTTCCATATATGTATCCTTCAGATTCCAGCAAAAAAAAATCCTTCCCAGACACTTGTGATAATTACGGTAATAATAAGTTCAACGTGTACGTATGCCAAATTTTTTATCAGAAAATTTCCAAGGCAAGTATTTTATTTTACATATAAAATACCTCACGATTTTATTTTAAACTGCTTTTTTTAATTTTCAGACCACTGTGCTAAGGAACCATCTCTTTCTGTACAGTCGATCTAATTTATTTCCTTTTCTGTAGTTAGTGTCTTATAAATGGAAACTACTTAAATATATGTTTAATGCCAACTCATAAGGTGTTTAACATCAAGACCAAGAAAATAACTAATAGACCGTTGAAATTAATAAAAAAAAAGGTGATTTTCAAGAAATTTTATCTCCAAAAGATTTTATTGCATAGAATGCATCTTTTAGGTATAAAAACTTGAAAAATCATAGTCCGGACGCACCTCCGATTAAAGAACTTATATCTAGATACATAACGGGCTATCTTTTCACTATATACCTTGTTTGCTCCTAACATAGTCACATTAAAAAGAATAGATGAACATCACATCCCATAGGCAACAGTAGCGTTGTGTGTGTAGAAAATGTGTAGAATGGTAAATATTTTCATTAAAATGAATTATTGAAATTCCTGCATTACCGGCTCTTTATATAACGTGATGTAGGCATACGATATTACAGTAAGATAAAACAGTAAGATAAATATGTATTGAAAGGATATTAAAATTTAATTGCAATTTACTTTATAACTGTAAACTGAACTTCATCATGTTACGACTATGGAACGATCGATTTTCTTCTTTTCTAAACTGCTTTCTGCAAACGGCACAGCACTTCACTATTTATTTGCACTAAATATATTGTCACTAAACTGTGTAAATATGAATAGCGACTATTATTTAGTTATTGAGCAAATCACAACTTAAAATAAAAAGACTTCTTCACCACATTTTGATCGAAAAACACGAAAAACGCTTATTAACATTAATGGCGGATATACTGTCAAAAGTGTCAAACTGAGATTATGATAATCAAACTGAACCGATGGTGCCCGAATCGGTCGCGAACAGATCGACTAGCCAATCAAGAACTTATGGGAAGAAGTGCCTTAGGTTGTGAATCTTTCGGGATCACACAAAGTAATGCCATTATGTATCTAGATAAGTTCTTTAATCGGAGGTACGCACAGAATGACGGGGAAAGTACCTAAAAATCCATAATTATGCAAAAAAGTGCATTTTTTGCATAATTCATAAAAATTTGAGAAAAATGGTTTGTTATAGTATTATACAAGCCTTAAGTAACATATTGGGTCATTTAAGACCCTTTATGGGCCGATTCTAGCCATTAAACGCATCCTAAAGTGCATAATTTGCATCCGTTTAAAAAAAATTTTAATAATTGCTCTAAAATTAATAAAATATCGTCCAGATTTTATACTCGGAGGTTTTCGAGGTCACTAATTACGAATTTGAAGAGAAAATCGGAAAATTCAAAATGGCTGACTAATAATGGCGCGAAATTCAATTTTAAAAGTACATTTTTTTCCTTTTTTTTTTTCACATAGAATGTATACAAAGCAAATAAAAAAATGAATTTACGTCTTTTTTAACTAAATTTTCAATTTTTATTTTTTTGCATTTACCCCTCCCCCCCTCCTATATCTTATTTTTTAAGGCGTTGGCATTGAATATGAAAATTGATAAAAAATAAATAAAATATTTTTAATGCACTTTTCTTTTTATCAATTTTCATATTCAATGCCAACGCGTTAAATAATAAGATATAGGAGGGGGGGGGGGGAGGTAAAATGCAAAAAAATAAAAATTGAAAATTTAGTTAAAAAAAACGTAAATTCATTTTTTTATTTGCTTTGTATACATTTTATGTGAAAAAAAAGGAAAAAATGTACTTTTAAAATTGAATTTCGCGCCATTATCAGTCAGCCATTTTGAATTTTCCGATTTTCTCTTCAAATTCGTAATTAGTGACCTCTAAAACCCCCGAGTATAAAATTTGGACGATATTTTATTAATTTTAGAGCAATTATAAATTTTTTTTTTAACGGAATATAAATTATGCACTTTAGGATGCGTTTAATGGCTACAATCGGCCTATAAAGGGTCTTAAATGACCCAGTATGTTACTTAAGGCTTGTATAATACTAAAACAAACCATTTTTCTCAACTTTTTATGAATTATAAATGAATATCTTTGAAAAACCCTTGAAAAATGCACAAAAACAGCAGAAAATGCACTTTTTTTGCATAATTATGCATTTTTAGGTACTTTCCCCATCATTCTGAGCGTACGGACTATGATTATTTAAGTTTTTATACCTAAAAGATGCATTCTATGCAATAAAATCTTTTGGAGATAAAACTTCTTGAAAATCACCTTTTTTTTACTGCGAAAACCTGTTTTATTAAAATTTTGCTCGAATGCGGTACAATTCAATTTTGCGTCGTGCCATTGAGGTTAAGTACAGGGTAGACTAAATTAGATGGGATTTGGGGTTTTCTGTAAAACTATGGCAGATAGACAAAAACCAATACAGGTGTCTTGAGCTCGATTTTCGATAAATAAACAATTGCGCAAACCGCGATCTTTTATCTTTTTCGACAACCGAGTTACAAAGCGTTTTTGGAAAATTGGCATTTTTTGATGACCTCTTCTCAATTACCAAGTGTCTAACCGAAAATCAAGTAACACATTCTTAAAGCACTTTTTTGAGAAAAATTCGTTGCTGATAAGAAAAAAATTATGCATGCCTCAGTTTTCGAGTTATAGACATAACTTGTGTTTTTTTTTTAAGGGACACCCTTTACATTATTTCATTATCGGATCACAACTTAAATTAGCTATCCAACGATATATCATATGTTATATTTATCTCTAGAAAAAGTGGTTAATATTCGAAAAATTTAATATATTCGTGAGGAGGCCATGGAAAACTATTAACAATACTTCTTATAATATAAAATAATTTTGCCAAAAATTGGAAAAACTAAACTACATTAAATGTTCAAATTGTCTTCCATTGACATCTATGCATATTTATCGCGTTTCTAATATTTATTGAGAAGGCCATGGTAAAAAAAAAGAAAATCTAAAGAATCGTAAATGTCAAAAACTAATTTGTGAGTTCATTGTGAGTGAGCATTGTTAAAAATGGTTCAATTTAGTAATGGTGAAAAATATGATATGATTAAGTGTCTTATAGAATGCGGAGAAGATTCAAATTTAGCTTCCGAGGTTTGTTTTAATAGATAAGTTATAGACAGCAAAACTTTGTACCAAAAGTGCCGCCCCAACAATATTTTTAGATATCCAGAAAAGAGACAGCCAGACATAAAAATATTCAAAAGACTACAACAAAATTTAAAAGAGTTTGGATCATTTGTAAAACCTCGAGCAAAAATATATAATAAAGCAGGTAGAGAAGCTGAAGAAAATATTGTTTAAGAATCCTAATAATCGTCTCGCGAAATACAGGAAAATGTAGGAATCCCAAAAACAACACTGCTCTCCTAACTTAGAGAGCAGTATCTCCACCTTTACTAGTTTTGAGATAACGTCTTTTTTAGTTTATTTAGCTGGGCCACCACAAAAACCTAATGAAAATCTGAAATTTTTTCTAAATATTTCAATATCATCGTTTTAAATTTGTATTACAATAAAAATGTCAATATTTAGAAATGTAAGTAGAAATTGGTGATTACTGCTTTTTAGTCTAGTGTATCATTTAGATTAAAGAGGAACATGCAACTATGACTTGCAGTATGTGCATATATTAGGATTTACTGCTTTTTAGTGTAGACTAGAAAAGCTTAATTTGGAGATGCCGCAATAGTTTATAAGAAATGTTCGTAAAAATGATGGCAAAATAAAACGGAATATTACTAATGAAATTACATTTCTTGGAACATAACTAAAGAAAAGTACAAACAGTACTTCCTATTACAATTTTTATTAACCATTGTGTTCAAATCTAAGGTCAACTGCATCATCATTCACTGGAAACTTCTTTTTTCCTTCCGGATACACATTAATGCCACAGGCAAGGAAAAGGTTTAGTAGGTTGTTTTTTACCTACCGGTACAAAACTCTCGTTGAACCACTATTCTTCAAGGCGTTTATCGGGAAATTAAATTTGAAATTCTTATCGTCTTGCTATTGGAAAGATTGTCTGAAGGTGTCAAAACATGTTTTTACATGTTTTCAAAATCCCAAAAAAACATTTTTTCAGACAAATTGGCTGAAATTTTCAGTCGTGGTGGTAAAAATCAATTCTCAATTTTTTTTTCTTTACCGGCTTAGTTAACCTAAGTTTTTAGTTTTTCTCTAAATTGTTAGTTATTCAAATATTCAAGATCAAGACTTTGGTAGCCTAAAAGATATAAATACAACGTTATTGACTTTTATTTGCAAACTTAAGTTACCTATTATTGGTACTTAATCGACATTATAAAGGCAGTTTAAGGAAAACCAGAAACAAAACAGAATAAAATCACATTGGTTAACGTGTCAAGCCATAGTATTATCTCCGATATAATTACAAAGATATTAAAAAAAATTAAAGTATTTACTTATTTTTAAGAGCTACAAGTTCTTAAACTAAGCATACATTTTTACTTGTCTAAACACGAACAGCTTATATGTGCAAATAAACTGATTTCACCGGCGTCAACAATTTTGAACATGAGCATTTTAAGTACAATACATACTGCATTTTAGTTTGGTATATGGTTTAAAAAGTGGAGATACTGCAAACTCTATAGCTCATTTTTATTAAAACTATGATCAATACTGCTTTCTAACATAGTCAAAGAGGTGTAAAAATTCCAGAAACATTAAAAACGCAGCAACTCCAAATTGACAAAATCTGGAGTTACTGCTTTTTAGGTTAGGACGGCAGAACTGCGTTGCGTTGCTTAAAAAAAATAAGTTCAAACCCTACAAAATTAGGATTAGTCACCATCTATAGCCAAACGACTTTCAAAGGCGTCTCGATTTTTGCCGCACGTAACCGCTACAGTTAATTAATCGTCAAGGACGATTTGGATTTGGTGTATGGTGTGGTTTTATTGGATACATAGGTCCTCATTTGTTTCACGGTAATTTGAATACCGAAAATTTTATTAACATTCTACGACAAGAAATAGAGCCCTTTGTAGACAATATGCCTGTAAGACAATTTCAAAGATTAATTTACCAACACGATGGCTCCCAGGTCATACGTCAAATTAAGCACGAAATTATTTAAATGCTAAATTTGGGGAGGATTATATCACTCAGAACTATTTAACAATGTCTAGTTAGCTAAGTTAAATAAATTGATAACTAACAATTCATTTAGCTAACTGGACGTTAATAAACAACAAAGTAATTTAGATATTGTTCAATTTTTAGGAAATAATGGTCCTATTTTGTGGCGAGCTAGATCTCTCGATATAACTCCTGCCGACTTTTGGCTTTGGGGTTATTTAAAGAATATACAGGGTGTTTGGTAAGGCGATGCCGACCCTGAACAGGGAGGTAGAGGGAGTCATTTGGCATCTATATGACCAAACATACCTATATGAAAAATGTTACGGTTTTTTTTATATTGCCGATTTTGTACTTTTTAAGAAAATCTCCATATTTCATAATTTTTTTAAGTATTACGTACTAAATTTAACTTTTGATATTCTGAAATATGTATTTTCTTTATCCGAAATACATAAACTTCCAACAAAAAATAAATAAAAATAAAAAAATATGTCGCCTATAAAAAAAATGACATTTATTAGAAGAAAATTGTAATTGTAATTAAAAGTGTCGATTTTTGAAGTCTTACAAAATTTTTTAAAAAAGTCATCTAGATATTACAATTACTATTAAAACTTCTCTATTTTATCCTCTTTAAGTGGCAGTATCATCATCAAGTTTTACCAGTCACTAAAAATAGACAAAAGACTATCAATCGGCAATAATTTTTCATTTCATCAAAAATTGAATATGTGCCTTCTTTCAACAAAAACAAAGCCATCATTTCAAGAAACTTTATTTAAAACAAAAATTATTATTTGAGAACAAATTTATTATTTTTGGTGTTCAAAATGCATTTCCTCACTCGTCTTCTAATTTCAACAGTAGTTGTCCTTAATTTTATTCCTTGTCGCAGTGGTAGAGCGGCTCGCTATATTTTTGCTATTAGTCGAACACCGCTTTGTATTTCCTCATTGTACACAAATTCCTTCATCATACCTCATACGTAATAGTTCAGTGGCGTTAAATCTGGGACCTTGCAGGCCACAGGTCCGCTACGCCCTATCCACCGATCGGGAAATGTTCGATCTAAGAATTGGCGGACTGTCAAGCGGTAGTGACTGGGCATCCGTACTTTTTGAAAATGATATGGTGGCGAAGGTTAATCGGCAGATTTTCCAGGAACGGAGGAAAATCGTTCTGCAAGAAGTCGAGGTAAGTGTCTCCGTTCAGGTTACCTGGTAGGTAAAGAGGCCCAATGATATATCCAGCAATTACACCTATCCAAACATTGACACTAAACTTATTCTGAAAGGAAGTTTGTTTTTTCATTTGCGGGTTGTGGCCCTTGTTCGCCCAATAATGGAGATTGTGAAAATTGGCTATGCCTTTATGGGAGAATTTTGATTCATCCATCCATAGATTTTAATAGAATAGATTTTAAGTAATTGGAGTCCTCAATATCAGCATTCAATAAAAAGCGACAAAATGCTATTTTTCGTACAGGGTCGCCCTCTTCGAGGCCCTGTATAATGGTAAGGATGTTTCATTTCTGTATTCATTACTGACCAAATTTTCCAAATTGACAATCCACGTTGCTGTGTCACTTTTCTAACGCTTGTTGTGGGATCTGCAGCAAATGCGGCTAGAATTTTTTCGTCACCTTCGGGGTGATGGTGTGCAGGTCCTGCAGCAGGCTCATGTTGATGTAAATTACCTGTTTTCGCCATTCGTGTTGCTGAATACTCGTGGATCTGGAGTCTTTCTACGTGGATGAAATCGTTCAT
The DNA here is from genome assembly GCA_936432065.2 of Rutpela maculata. Lineage (NCBI taxonomy): Eukaryota > Metazoa > Arthropoda > Insecta > Coleoptera > Cerambycidae > Rutpela > Rutpela maculata. The sequence continues at coordinate 55,952,975 of OW386286.2, read as the reverse complement.
GATACAATCTTGCAGCAAGGTAAGCATTCCCATCTGCTTTGCCATAGTAAAAGAGTATGTTTTGGTTACTAAAAGTAGCCACTGAAATTAATTTTACTCAATATTTCAGGAACTTAAAACAAATTATCAGTACAAAACGACACAATACTGAGAATAGCTATAAACTTTGATAAAAACACAAGAAATACGAAAGTGTGCGCGTTTTCAGTTGTCAGTGATATTACTAACAAACAAATGACTGGTTTTTACTGTTTTTGAAACAATAGCTTTGTTTTTGTTGAAAGAATGCGCATATTTAATTTTTGATTAAATGAAAAATTATTGCCGATTGATAGTCTTTCGCCTATTTTTAGTGATTGGTAAAACTTAATGGTATGTATGATATTGCCTCTTAAAGAGGATACAATAGAGAAGTTTTAAAAGTAATTTTAATATCTATATGACTTTTTTTTAAATTTTGTAAGACTTCGAAAATTGACACTTTTAATTACCGTTGCAATTTTCTTCTAATAAATGTCATTTTTTTTTATAGGCGACACATTTTTTTTATTTTTATTTATTTTTTGTTGGAAGTTTATGTATTTCGGATAAAGAAAAAACATATTTCAGAATATCAAAAGTTAAATTGACTACGTAATACTTAAATAAATGATGAAATATGGAGATTTTCTTAAAAAGTACAAAATCGGCTATATAAAATAAACCGTAACATTTTTCATATAGGTATGCTTGGTCATATAGATGCCAAATGACTCCCTCTACCTGCCTGTTCAGGGTCGGCATCGCCTTACCAAACACCCTGTATATAGAGATCGTTCTAATAACATAGAAGAATTGGAAAATAAAACATTAGCTGCATTTCGGACAATAACTCCTGTTATGATTGGAAATGCAACAAATGCTGTAAGGAGAAGGTGTCAAAAATGCATAGATGTCAATGGAAGACAATAGAACATTTATTTTAGTTTAATTTTTCCTATTTTTGGCAAAATTATTTTATATTTTAACAAGTGTTGTTTTAATATAACTTTTTCTAGAGATAAATATCACATGATATATCGTTGAGTAGCTAATTTAAGTTGTGATCGAACAATGAAAGAAAAAAAAACACACAATATATATCTCTATATCTCGAAAACCGAGGCATGCATAATTTTCTTCTTATCAGCAACGGATTCTACTCAAAATAGTGCCTTAAGAATGTGTTACTTGATTGTCGATTCGACACTTGGTAATTGAGAAATAGAGGTCATCCAAAAATGCCAATTTTCCAAAAACGCTCTGTAGCTCGGTAGTAGAAAAAGATAGACGATCGCAGTTTGCGCCATTGTTTGTTTCTCGAAAATCGAGCTCAGGATATCTATATTGATTTTTGTCTATTTGCCATAGTTTTAGACAAAACCCCAAATCCCCTCGAATTTGGTCCACCCTGTATACAGCCAATATTTTTTATTGTACTATTTATGTAGATATTCGCACATGGCAATGTCCTACTGCAACTCTTACTCGTTTCGCAACAGTCTTCTATTCTTGGTAGTTTTGTTGGTTACAAGCCAAATTATTCCCCGTCACATTTTTTCATCATTTTTTTAGAATGTCCACCCTGTAATTTTTTCACTAAGTATATCCCGTTTCTTCGTTGGCAATAGCGTCAACTACTTACCAAATATTATTTTTCTTCATCAAGTAGTTTTGAAGATATAGCGCCAACAGACAGACAGACCTTAATTGTCTTAATATACATAGTTGTAAATGTTAAAATCCAAGGAAATCTCGACACAAACAACATTTAGACAATATTTACTTATAGAATGCTACAATTTTAGCCATCATATAGATTTCTTGGTTTTGATGGCAGGATTTCACAAGGGTGCAAAGTTTTAGCAATAATTGTATATTTGAGCCGTTTCAATAATCATTTAGATTTGAAATTTTAAGCGGTGATTGTACAATTTCATCGAAAATTTCACACCACATTTTTTAACCAATCAGAGGCTTGTTTTTTGTTAAGTTACCATGGCAACCCAAAAAATTTCCGGAAATTTTTTACATTCTGTCAAATTAATAAGTGGAAATTTTTCTGTCATTTAAAATGTCAAAGTAAAGACGCGGGAGTTGAAGTGCTTTTAGAATTAAATTTATTTGCGACGCAAAGGAGGATATTCACGAGGATATTATAAGTACACAAATTAGTATTTAGTGAACTTGGAAGTCTAGCAAGAATTCTTCTCGTCTTAATGGAGAATAAATAGGACTGAAGACTGAACTTTGTAAATGTCTATGTTTAATAAAATAGGTATATGAAATAGGGTATTTCGACACAATTTTATTTACTTTTAATTTAGATAGTCTATTAAATTTGCTTGAAGATTTTAGTAGATATTTTTGGATTCTTCTGAATAGCTTTACATCCAATATTTCTTCATAATGAATATCCTCAACCAATTGTGACAAGTAAGTAAGCTGACGATGACATTTTTCAATGTCTGAATATTTTTTGCACAAAATACACAATCCATATGTTTTAGAACCTGGAGCCATTTTTGAGCTATGTGCCCATGCACTTTATTCTTTTGCCTGATAACCAAATTTTGTTATGATTAGAATGTAGAAATTAATCTAATTGACGTCTGCGCGGTAGCCATTACTATCTTGTTACCTTTTATTATTCCATGGCCGACTAGAAGTTGCTAATTATTGTCTCGGCGACAAGAATGAATACATTCCCTGTGCTCGCATTTAAGTAATATCAGAAATAAATGATGTTTCACCAATTTTAGTAGATTAAAGTTAATAAAAAATGGAAATATAATATGTTTTTAAGTTATTTATAAAAAGTTCATGTAACTAAACTTGGAGAATGGTATGTTATTTCACTAAGAAATTTCGTATTTTATTAAACATATAAATCTTGAAGTAGGTAGGTACTTCAGAATAATTATCAAAAATAAATGATGTTCCACCAATTTTAGTAGACCAAAGTTAATAAAAAATGGAAATACAATATGTTTTAAATTATTTATAAAAAGTTCATGTAACTAAACTTGGAGAATTGTATGTTATTTCACTAAGAAATTTCGTATTTTATTAACCACCCGTTGTTATTCCATGGCTCACTATGATGAATGAATGTTTGTCATTCGTAATAAAAATGTTCAATTTTGGCATAATATTTATAAAATAGTGGTGTGAAATTTTCTTACCGAATATCCCACGAGCTTAAATTAATATCTGGAAATTTTTCCTCGTTCATGAATATTTTAAGAAAATTATCCCTCGCCTGCGGCTCGGGATAATTTTCAAAATATTCATGACCTCGAAAAAATTTCCGGAAATAATTTAAGCTCTAGGGATATTATAAGTGAAAATTATCTTTTATTTTTGAAAGAACAGCAATTCGTTTAAAGACGCATAATTGTGCAATGTTCAATTTTTTTTAAATAATAGTAACAATTGGAAAGAATTATAGTTTATATACTTTTGTTCCGCAACTCATAACGAACATTTTTCTTCTTTTTGTTGATTCGAGATATTAAGAAAACCCATGAAAAACGGGGTCTAAAAAAATAAATTGTTTAAATAAACAATACGCCGACCTCGCAAAAACTGCAAAACTGAACTATGAACTCTAGTTGACCCACCGAATACGTTAGAACAAAAAAAAACGCCCTGACCAGACAATTCACATTAAAATCCTAATTTAACTCCACTATATGGATTTTCATTGGTCAGCAGCCGACTGCTACATTAATTCATTTCGTAAGAGTTTTATTATGCATACTTCAATAATGAATTTTCGATTTTGCCGGTTCGATTGACGATGTGCACAGGCCCGGACTGGCTCCTTTGGGGGCCCTCGGCTAGAGACTGAGGAGTGGCCCTCTTATCAAGAGGGGGATCCGGGGTCCTCCCTCGGACATTTTTTGAGAATCATGTGCCTGAAAACTACATTTTCCGCTATTTTGGCACTTGGAAAGTATTTGAGTAAAGACAGGATCTTTATCAAAAGTTAAGCTATTTTGTTGTAATTTTAGATTTAGGCAACTTAACCTGTGCTAAAGCCATCATCTAAATCCTACTGCAATACCTCACTAAAAAAATAAAAAATAATTAGAGAAAACACTACTGAGTAAGGCAAGAAAAAAGTAAGTATTTTACTACGATTACGTTTTTACAATCAAAAGAAAAAATTGTAGATGATAAAAATGAATTATTTACAATTCAAATTAAGAAGTAACCTAATCTAACAGCTTTTTGACCAGTTCTTCACTAGTCCAGGCTATTTCATATATAATTAAATTTTTATATAAATTATAAAATAAGTCTCTTTCTATATTAACAAATAGGAGATTAGACATAAGGTCTTAGCTTAAAGAGAAATTATTTCTTGTAGCACGGCACTGGCGTTTTAACAAAAGCTTAAAATTGATTGTTCACGCGTAAACTACCTAAAAAAAAGTAAAATGACTCTAGTGCAACTAATTATAAAGTAGTGTAGTTCAAAGAGTAATAAAAAATAGAAACCACTTTTTTTGACCATGAACCGCTTTTTTTGGGACACCCCCGGGGCTCAAGTATAAACCACTTTTTTTGAAGCCCCTTCGGGGCCCCCTTGGGGCGGGGGATCTCGACGATCACCGACCAGCCAACCTAGCCAGTCCGGGCCTGGATGTGCATCAAATGCCATTCTACTTGTTTTCATAATGGCATCGTATGGCTCTTCAACTTCTGTATTAAAATAGTTCTGAACGTTTAGATTTCGTGTTTCGCTTTCTTTGCGGATTGCGAAAACGGACACGCCTCAACTTGCTTTTATATTTTTCGGAGATATGCAAGTTTAAAAATGGCGTCGAGTATTTTTAGATCAGAATACTACTTTAGATTAATTTTTGAACAGACTGGTGTTGAAATGTAGTGCGAATAATTCTGCATACGCTGATAACAAATTGTCACGGCAGCGGTTGTGTGGTATGGTTGATATTTGATTAATACCGGTGAAGTGTTCTGATGCGGCTTGAAACCTTCATTTAATAAACAAAAGGCTAAAACACTTGGTGACAACTGACAAGAAGCAGGTACCCAACAGTGAAGGGACTGTGACATCGTACAGAGATATGTCAATACATGTTTAATTTATAATAATAAGAAAGTTCGACAGCTTTTACAGGGCAATAATTTCATATTAAATTTTAATTTTGACTTTACCTACTTTATTTACTATTGCAGCTAGACTCCTTAATTTGAAGTTCTTGGGATTGAACTTTTCGTTCATGAAAGGAAGTAGCACTCTATGCATTTGTTGCATAAATTACTATTTTTCAGGTTATTTGCTTTTTTCAATGGTATTACTATAAACATATTATGTTATGTTATATGTATATAAAAAATAATGAAAAAGTACAGTTTCTTGAAGGTCGTAGAAATAATGCAATAACTAGAAGTGGGATGAAAATCATTATTGAATGTAAAATCTATGTCTTTACTCGCTTCATACAATATTTTTTCTACAACGACCAAAAAACTTATAAAAATACTTTTTATCCATTTGTCGAGATGGCAATCTTGTAAATTACTTATGAAGTTACTAATAATTAAAGAACAATTTAAACACGTTGTACTATAATACCTTTTCACACTAATCATTTGTTGCACGATTGTAGAAAAAATATTTAATGTCCTACAAGTCTGTTATTTTACAATAACCACCCTATTTTGAGATACATTAAATGAAAAATAACGCCCTAGGGCGTTATGAATATCTATAACGCCCTATGGCATTATACAATTATAATACAACCCAAAACAAGCAAATTATGATAGCGTTATTGACAAACAAAATGCGTTGCTATACAACGGCGGCGTTTACAAACAATTTTGATTTTTACTCTCTTTTAAATCAAATCGTTCTGAACATAATAGATGTCAAATTAATAAATCGTAAATGTCAAAAAAAAAAATTCGAATTAAATAACAGACTTGCAGGACATTAAACGTTGAAGGCACCACGGGTGTTATAGGATAATGACGCCCTCGGTCGACGTACACTCCCTCGGGCCAGAGGCCCTCGGGATTGTACACTGCCGACCTCGGTGCGTTATTATCCTTATAACACCCTTGGTACCTTAATAACTAAAATGTATCTTCTTGTTATAAGCATAATGATTTTATAATGTCATGTAATTTTAGGTTTTCTTTGCCAAAACTGCAACAGAAAATATAAGTTTCGTAGCGGTCTATTACAGCACCAAAAATATCAGTGTGGAAAATTTCCCCAGTTCAGTTGTCCCGCACCTGGGTGTATCTATAGAGGAAAGTTGAAGGCAACGGTGAGAAGACATCTTCATTTAATTCATAAAGATATTTCCGAGATTATAAAATACTAAGCACTGGGTCATCTTATATTGAGTAAATAGTACTTCCCTCGATGTCTAGAATATGATGTATATACTTTCCGCTTCTTGATAATTGATTTAACACATTTGATATTATTCTTCGTTTTTTCAGTCACTGAAATAAAATGATTACATTTTTCCAATGTTTCAGTTTGTTAACACCATTGAAACGAAGAATGTTTCTCTATGATACACATGTTAAACTATACTCTTAGGTATACTTAAAAGGTAGTCAGCTTACCAGCTTACCAAACTGAAATAACGCTCCATCTGATATTCACAAACATCCACAGTGTATCAAGTTTTCCTGTACTAGTGGGAATTAAACCCATTGTAGTCGGAGAGCAGCCAATCTGTAGGAAGCATTTTAAAAGTAGTCTATACAACTCGCGAACACCCACCTAAAAAACAGATGATATTATGTAAAATGACCTTCTGGATTTGATTTTTGAGTTCGCCCATTAATTTGAGATTGCCAAATCGGTCAATTCGCAAATTTTTTGAAAAATTTTAAAATTATGTGTTAATTTTTGTTTTGCACATAACACATCATATCTTTTTTATTTTAATTCCGATTTTGACCAATATTTTACACGTTATCCCTCCAATATTCTTGGACAGGCTGACGGCAAAGAATATAGTGTAACTAATAATATAGTGCCTAAAAAAAATATAATTACCCTCTATTGTCGCGGTTTTTTAAAATTTGCGTTGAAAAATACCCGATCTAGGTAACTTTTTTATTTTTAAAGAGAGAGTTATAGTATAAACGAGAAAAATGTTCCATATACTTTAAACAAACTTTTTTATAAAGAGATTTTTTGGAAATTCGGCTCATGTAACGAGATGACGCTGTTGGAAGCGGCCGCGCAACTCGTCCGCATTAATTTAAAGCATAACTTCTGTTAACGTCGCCCATCTGTGGTGTCGTTTAAGCGATCAAGTGAGTCTACGGATTATTTAGTTTCTATTTGCAATTAAATGTTATACAATTATGTAGATAATCTCGAAACATACACATTAAAAAATATATTTTCATTAATTATAACAGCAAGTGGGTACTAAAGATTACATTTTCCTTCGCATAAACAACTTATGTTACATTGCGCGTTTGCTTTGCTACACTTGCAGCTTGTAGTACAGTTATATAATTTACATTTACAAAATGGAGTTAACTTAATAAAATTGGGTTTTGGGCTTTTTGAAATCATCTTTGGAAATAAGATTTCCTCCTTTAGGTACCATCCAAAATCTAAAACATTTGGAATTCTGGGCTTAATTTGGTAGGCTGTCTTGTAAATAGCACATTGCAGAAATACCCTTTTTACTTGTATTCTCTGGACTAGGATTTACAATATCTGATTTTCTTTTATAAGCAGTTCGGGTATACGATCTTCTACATTGTGCATGGTAAACTGGATTTAGTGATAAAAATAAATTTTTCTGTTCTAAATATTGTTTTAGAGCCACAGAAATGTCATCGGATTTTGCATTTGATCGGTACATTTCTAAAGCCGTAAATATCGCTCGCAGACAAAAAATTTTCATACCATTGTGTTAGTGAACGAATTCTGAACAACTTTCAAAATGTCCGTCTGTCTGTCCGTCCGTCACGTTTCTTGTAAGCACGATAACTGAAGAAAGAAAATTCCGATTGTACTGAAATTTGGACAGTAAATTAGTGTTAGCTAGAAGAAGAACCCTATTAGAACAAAATCGATCGATAAATAAAAATGTTATTACTTAATGATTTAAATTTGATAAATTAACTCCTATATAAAAAAGTCTATTTGACAGTCACATTTTGTCACTTTGATAGCGATAAAAAAGGTGCATCGTTTCTTATCACGATAAAAATGCCTGTTCCTCAAAAGCAGAGTATATCTAGTAGTCGCACGTCATTTTAAAATCTGTAGTGTCGGCTATAATTTTTAAGTATTGTGGAAATTATACTGTACGATATGAGTCGTTTTGAGAAAATTATAATTATTTTTAATTGTTATTCGTTTACATATTCTGTCGTTAATTTATCTTGCCAAAAATCACTCGAGCTTTTCTTTTATGGATAAATTTCTTTTTAACTCAATATTTTGCTCGAAAAACTGACATTTGACAAAATCGCTCGATCTTCGGTCTCGCGATTTTTTCATGTCAGTTTTTCTCATAAAATCACTGATTGGCAAAATTATTTCGTTACAAAGAGAAATTTATCCGATAAAAAAAAGCTCTTGTGATTTTACTGTTGAAAAAAATTTATTTTAATTTTTATGTTTTTGTAATTGAATAGAAATCTGGTGAAATATTTCATTTTACTATTTCTAATTATTTATATATTTTACAAATATACATTTCATAATGTAATATACAACCGTGAAAATATGTCTTATAATGTAAAAATTTACATTCTTCTACGTGTAAGGTGGTGGTGTAGTTCTTTTGACTCGTAATCGAAACCCAAATGGGGTTTGGTATAGTTTTTTTACCAAGTCATTTACCAACTAAGATCGTACTATAAAATTAAAAATGTCTAAAAGTAACATTATTTACAAAAAACTGCGAAAAGTATCCTATTGAATGTATAACAATTATATAAAAATCCAGTTAACAGGCGAAGAGTACGTTTTTAGCTTGTTTCCTTTGATTTCCTATCCGAGTAATTATAATTTATTATGCGAAACTATGTGTTTATAACGCACTAAATATAAGGACTGAGACAAAAAGCACTTTCAACTTAACATAAATGGATACTGGAAAATAATAATCACCCGGCACGTGTCTGCGTTTAGCTCTAGATGCGATTGCGGCCGATTCATAGTAGCGCGCATTCGTTCGGACGCTGAAACAATCAATGAATATTTCGATAAGGGAGCAAAATTTCAAAAAAAACTTCTTATAAAAGATTTTATTTAGTTCATTCGGAACATTTTCTTCGGTTATAGTAGGCACCTAACTTTAAAAATAAAAAAGATACCTCGATCGGACATTTTACTCTGCAAATTTTAAAGATTTTGCGTCAAAGAAAAGTTGTTATTTTTTTTTGCCAACTAATTATTTTTTAGGTAAAGTTTTTTACTTTCAACATATCAAAGAATAGTTAGAGAGTATTACGTAAAAAAATTTAAAAATTCTGAAGTAAAATAAAAATTATATGACGTGTTATATGAAAAACTAAAAATAACACATCATTTTTATTTTTTTTAGAAAATTGCCAATTTGGTCATTTTGGCAATCTCAAATCAATGGGCGAATTCAAAAATCAAGTTTAGCGGGTTATTTTACATCAGATTACCTATTTTTTAGGTGGGTGTTCGCGAGTTGTATAGAGGGTGTCGAATTCAGAGGGTCTGGTCTTCCACTATTGTGAGAAGACCAGCAGATCCTGACAAGAGCTACTGTTCTTTGCACCATATTTTCTTCATTAGCCAATTGCATAAGGTATATTTATTGGCTAATTAATTCCTTAAATTAACCTGACATAATCATGTAAAATATGCAGAATAGTTTACAAAGATGCTCTTTTCTCGCCCAGCACCCTTACAGGACTTCTTTTGTTGTTACAAAGCAGAAGTAGACCACGGAAAGTGGGTATATTTCAAAATAGGCAAACTAATATTAAAAAACCGCTGTCCAAGGAATCACTTCTTCCACATCCAGATTTGCTACCCAAGTCTCTCACAACGAAAACATTTTGTATGTGGAAATAATTGTTTATGGAACTTTAATAATATAATATTTGAAATCGTCTACCCTAAAATCCTATAAAACGATATCCCATATCGGTAGTGGGGTGGGGGTAGTGATAGTGGATGACAGGGAATGAATGAAGTAAAAAAAATATTTTGAGGCCTTTGGTTCTTGTACACACACTAAATCACAATATTTTTTCACCCCCTTTTATAATAGGGTGGGGGTAGTAATGGGGGTGGCTAATGCCAACATTTTTTTGAAACATTAGCTTCTTTTGTATACACTATATACCAAATTTTGGGGACTCTTACCTGCTTGATATTTACCCCAATTTACCCTCCAACCCTTCAACGGAATGAGATGAAAATATAATCTAGTTCCATATTTCATTAAAATACATACGTGTACCTTTCCAGTCAACATCTTAAACGGTTCCAGAGTAATCTTGCGCACAAAAAAAGTTACAAACCGACAGACAGACAGACCGACAGTCAGAAATATTTTTTTTGCTCAAACTTAAGATCTTGACGTTTCATGACATTCTAAGCCTATTTGAACAATAAAATTTTTTAAAACACTTTTTGTCATTACTATACTTCCACTCGATGTGGAAGTAAAAAAAGGTATAATTGTGAGTATACAAACGGAAGTCCGATTAAGGAGGAGGTTACAAATAGTCCATTTTTGCGAACGCATTTGTTCAATTGCCTCTTATAATGATTCATCATTCTATCCAAAAATTAATTATGATTATATGAAAACAAGTGCTCAGGTGAATATGGGTAATGTATTTTTGTGTATTTGTGCATTAACATTAACCAGCTGTGATAAGTTTCTATTTAAAAAATTAAAATCCAACGTTGTAAAATGTTTAAATGCGTACAGGAGATAAATAACAACATTATTGAATTGCCATCAATATGGCATCAATGATTTAATTCCTTTTAAATGATTCGACTCGATATTTTGTCAGAATATCCGGAGAATTTGAATAAATTACGCGCAAAGTTGTTTTAAACTTGTAAGTCCGGTATAAGAAATTTACCACCTACTGAGGACTTTTTATTAAATCAAATCATTCTTTGCAAAAGTGAGACTGCGGTAAATCCAGAAATTCTCAGTCCAATTGATTTTGGTTGAGACTTGAGGAGTAATGCGTTTATCCCTAGGTTAATAACTATAAATGTTGCCCTAAGTTAACTTTCGAAAATATATTTCGCAAGCAAAAAATGTACCGAGAACTAGTGTTGTAGCACCCAAAATTTTGTACACCACCTCTTTGACGAAAATTTCCTTCAGATTTCCTCGGAGTTCCTTCTGGATGTACACCAGATTTCCTTCGCGGTTTGCCTCTCGTGTTGTAGCAAAACCGGGTTGGAATGTATAAAGGGTAAATTATTAGGTAATAATTTGGTTTTATAATGTATTGATATTGTTATTCTTTATGCACAAGAAGTAAATTTAAGTTTATTTAGTTGCATGTTGTTTTCTGTTTCTCATGAATATTTTATGTTATAAATTTTTTCGCAACTAAATTATTCTTTAATTTTTTTCTCATGATAATATCGTATAAGTAATAAGTATAATAAGAACGTTTTTTAAATGTTTTGCAGTTGTAGTATATCGTGGTGCAAGTCGCTGATAGGCCATGACACGCGAGACGTGCACTTACAAACTCAAAACGGTAGCGGAAACAACGGAGCGCTGTACAAGAATATCATATCTTTTACAACATAACGCAATGAAAATTATTTTTTTCACTATATATTGCCCCATTCTTTTCTGCAGATTTCATATCATGGAAGTATGCATCTATCTGCAATAGTTTCAATAATTCCCCGATGCTAAATTTTACAAGGCACTTTTCGAGTATGCTTTGTATAAACAATTACTGTAGCATTTGTTAACAACAATTTAGAGTATAATTGGACACCACCTGAATTAAGAAAGAATAAACTTTCCAATGGTTTGAAAATCGTTAAGAAATGTTAAAAAATGAGCCTATCAATGCGGTGGGAAGATAAAACTGATCAATTTTCAGAAATACTAAAATTTTCGGAAAAAAATTTGCAATGCGGCCAGTATGACGCTTCCCACATTAATGGACGTACTTCAATTCTGTTTAGATGTTTTGGCAGGTAGCGTGGCTGAACCTTAACATAAGCTATATCTAGAATTATTTTAGATGTTTGCCATAATTTAACAAGTGCATCATAATAAATCTACTATTTGTAACATTTCTGTAGATACTATAATAAACTGAAAAGTTGGGAAGACTTGATGAATTTCATTTTAAAGACCGAAAAACCTAAGAGTATCAAATACACAATTTCATGTAAATATCTTTTGTAGCATATTTTGTAAAGTTTAAATTTTAAAAATAAATAAAATACAGTAGCTGAAGAAATAAAAACATATCTTTGATATTTTATTTCAGATGTATGCTCATAGATAGTGAAAATTATTTTATATTTAATTTAGAGTAACAAATGGAAAACTTACAAATACGTTAATGCAATAAAAGTGTCAATTGAACATAACAAATAATGTCTGCGTATAGTGAATAATCCCTTTTGCAACCAGCCGTATCTGTTGCAATTATAATTTATCTGTCTGTTTTCAGCCAAATATCAATGTAATAGGTGCTTCAAAAGATATAGCAGGAAAAGTGGTCTAGGTCAACATATTACTTACGTGTGTGGAAAGGAAGCTCAATTCAAATGTCCTATTAAACCTTGTACCCATAAAACTAAGCTTAGAGCAGATCTGAAGAAGCATATACAAAGAGTTCATAGTCAAAGCAATGTGTACATTTAACGATATTTGATTATAATAAATTGTTATCAGTATGCCTAGTTGTTTTCCTAGCAAGGAACCTCTACCATTTACTAGCTGATCGCTTATAGAATCTGGTGCTGTTATACTAAGAGGAGCTCCATTGTCCTAACCTTCCCAGGAGCGCATTATGGTGGTAACTTTAAAATCTAGAAACCCTATTAAATTTCTATTTTAGAGATGCCAGAATTGCGGTTTCGTTGCTAATTTGATAGATGTTCGATAAGTAATTTAAAGAAACTGCAGATCGAAGTATCAGATACGAATGTCTGATTTTTCATTTATTATATTTTTCAAGTTTTTCTACAATCTTGTAGGCAGATAACGCGAAGTGTGACATTTAACACACGGCCATAAGACCATACATAGTCGACAACGTTCATTACCCACCCACACTGCTAGTGTTGGAGCTGAGTATGGAACCCGGCAGACTATAGACAGTGTGACCAAGCGTGATTCCCACACAACACGCTTTAACCCATTGCGCTAGCGTGTCGGTGCCATGCCAACTTATAACCAACAGTTGAGAAAAATGCGTATCTCATAGTATATTATGGTTACTCAGCTAAAAATGTGGCGATGTATATTATCATATTGGATTGATTTTTAGCAAAAGTTTCACTCTAATCTCTTGAGGTCGTTAACTGCATTCTAATAGCCCTCTTGCATGTGCGATATATTTTAAATTAATCTATATATATACTAGCTGACCCAGCAAACGTTGTTTTGCCATATTATAAATTATAAATTTTTGTCCAAAAAATAAAAATAAAATTTCTGGATAGGGCTACCCTCATCACCTAGGAGTATAAAAAATAGCCTACGACCTATTCTCAGACTTACCAAATATACACCAAAAATTTCATAAAAATCGGTCAAGCCGTTTCGGAGGAGTTCGATAACAAACACTGTGACACGAGATTTTTATATATTAGATTAACATAGTGTTAATAACATTAGCAATCATCAAATCTGTTTTCATAATTTCTAACTGGAAAATATTTAAATCGCCGACTAATATCCGGAAGGAAGAGATACTAGGGGCGTGTCTGAGAACACTCTCCTATTGGACGTGACGTCATCTAACAGTATATCTCTGCGAGTGTCATGATTCGGACATATAATTCGTGCAGTTTGTGGTTATTTCCTAAAATTATTTAGTTGTATTTGGTCTGTGATATTAAATTATAGTGTGTATTTAAGTGTATCATATTTAAAAGAGTTTAAATTGTTTTAAACATGACTGAAAACGGTTATTTCAAAGGTCAATCGGATAGTTTACCCGGAGACGTTTCCATGATGATCGGAGAGTTTTTTTCAAAAAGTGTTTTGTATTCTTCTGCAGAAATTAGAGGAGTGAAAGAAAAACAAATTGCTTTGTTTTATGCTTGTGGTTATGATTGAATTAAACACATAATTAAACACCAACGTTTAATTACTATACAAATTATAAACACTATGCTTATTAGGGTTTTCCAAAAATGACATAATTTTTTATAGTTTTCGATCCCCCCAATTTGTTTCCGAATCTTAAAAAAGTAAGTACGTATTTTTTGTTTTTCAAAATTTTGATTTTAAATGGTGTCTATGGAGACATGAAGATTCCCATTTAAATTGCATGGGGAGAAATCGCTTTTTGGGATTTTTTGAATAATTGTTCGGGGTTAGGGAAAATCTTGCATTAAAGTTATAGGACTTGGAGAGTATTGTCCAACGAAGAATTTGATGGGTATACATATAGGTTTGTCGCCCCTAACACACCTCCACAGTGCCCCGAAAACTACCTGAAGAATTTACATTTTTTGATTTAAGGGTAGATTTAGGGGCACCGTGGAGGTGTGTGAGGGGCGACAAACCCATATGTATATACATCAAATTCTTCGTTGAATAGCCCTTTCCAAGTCCTATTAGTTTAATGCAAGATTTTCCCTGACCCTGAACAATTATTAAAAAAATCCCAAAAAGTGATTTTTCCCCAGGCAATTTAAATGGGAAACTTCATGTCTCCATAGGGACCATTTAAAATCAAAATTTTGAAAAACAAAAAAATGCTTACTTACTTTTTTCTAATTTGGGAACAAATTGGGGAGATCGAGACCCTGCGTAAAAAATTAAGTCATTTTTGGACCACCCACCCTAATTCTCATGCAAGGTGTTACTTGCAACGACTCTATATAATACTACTGATACAAGATATGATTATGCTTTGCTTATATAAGATGTTTCTTGTATCGAGTCTATAGTAGAACGGAACATAGTATGATTCATTATTTTGAATATAAATTGGTTTCTAAATTTGCGTTAAAAGTGTTTACTTTAAGATGATGGCAAAACTCATCACACTGCAATCAACTTAATTAATCCACCCAGGTATCTTTCTCTAATCTTAACTTTAAAGGCCCTTAATGATATTACAATCCATAGGTTTACCAGAAAGACATAATAGTAGTATGCTCATAAATCCTAAATAAATACATTAATATCAATATTAATTGCTTGATAAGAAAATAAAACATTTACGAAATATAAAATATGCCAAAGTATAACACTAAGTACTTATTGTTCATTTGCTTAATTTTATTTGTAACATAACAGAGCATTTTTATTATTGAAAACCCAGTTATGAAGTATGTAAACAAAAAATATGACACAAAATACAGAAATCTTGGAGAGTTCGTATTTTACTGGTTCCTTGTAAATTTATTAAGCCTCAAGCTATTACAAGGGCAACGTGCATACATGAAATTATAGTTGAAGCAATCGCATTTGTGAGCGACGCGCGACGTTGAGAAGCAAGGGGTGCAGAACGCAGAGCTGGCTGTAACTATAGTGTTCGCTCGTTTACTTTTTATAATATTACTCTTACAATATCCCCCAATGCACTGCTATGAATTGGTAACAAGACTTACTAAAATTATTTTCAAAAACAGATTACCAAATAAAGAAATATAAAATAATTATCGAATTATATCTTCACCTCGACATTATAAGCTCGACTGCGGTGTCTCTAATTGCGGTCCTAGATTAAACAACACACTCATAATGTATACTCCCACAGCTACGTCAGATAGCCGACATCAAATGGCCGATATCTTCTCTCTCACTTAATGTAAAAGTGGAGTAAAGATGGGAGATCTAGTTGCTGCCTATCGATTCCTCTCGCCCCTCATAACAGCCGACATCGAATGGCCGATATTTTCTCTCTCAGTTAATGTAAAAGTGGGGTAAAGACGGGAGATCTAGTTGCCGCCTATCCATTCTTCTCGCCCCTCATGACAGCCGACATCGAATGGCCGATATCTTCTCTCTCACTTAATGTAAAAGTGGAGTAAAGACGGGAGATCTACTTGCCGCCTATCCATTCCTCTCGCCCCTCATAACGAGGTTACTTCGACTATAATTTAAAATGTACGCTAGCGCTGCGGCGTCTCCTGTTACATGACGTCACCTCACCAGTCTACTCGGCTGGCGTTGCCTAACGGATTTATTCAAACTTTAATGTTGAATACCGTTTGTAAAAGAAAAAATACGAAGAAATCCTTTACACACTCTGTTTTTTATTAAGTAAAGATTCCAAAAATATTAAAATTATTTTTTTTGCATGGGACCTATTTTCAGGTGAAATTGAAATATTAATTGTTTTAGGTCTGTACCAGTGTGCCACTTGTAAAAACCAGTACAAATTTAAAACATCTCTTATTCGCCATGTTAAGTATGAGTGTCAGAAAGAAGCACGTTTTCAATGTCCGTATTGTGATCACAAATCTAAACAAAAACAAAATTTGCAGCTACATATAAGTAACAAACATGCATAGTCACCTATTTTGTAATGTAAGTCATAGTTGTTGTTAATATAAATTATTGCCAATTATTTTATTCCTGGTAGGAATTCTTATTCATTCCTTATTCATTCCTTAAACACAGATCGGCTCAAAATTGGTGGGTCTAATAGGTATTTTTTTTATATTAGATTTATTAGATTTATTTACTTAACGTGCTAAAATACATAAGTGCAGGCTTCCTGTAGAAATGGTCTTGAACTGAACTCTTGATCGGAATATGCAACCCCCTAAAAACGCACGGTCATGGATATGTTAGAAGACCATGACTTATTATTTTTATTAATAACTTATGTCTTTTAAAAAAATGCCGTAAAAGTGCCGAATTTATTTACATTCTCTTCTAACCCGTATATTTGGGAGCAATGATAGTTCAGCCGGTTGAGACATCATCGTCAGTCAGTCATTTCGCCTTCTTGACTCCTGTGCATCTGCAAGTGTATTTTCAGATTGGAATTATAAATATGGTATTTTTGTCAAGTGTGTAACCTTTTCTTAAATGAAAATAATATTAATTAATAATTTTTTAGGTACGTACACTTGTTCGACGTGCAGTAAAATATACAAATCAAGAAAGTCTCTAATTCGTCATGTTACGTATGAATGTCAAAAGCAAGCGAGTTTTAAATGTCCGTTCTGTGATTATAAATCTAAACGGAAGCATAACTTGCAACTTCATATAGGTAATAGACATAATAAGTTGCCAGGGGACTGTACAATGTAGAAACATTATCTTTAATAAAAATTAAAAGAAACTATACCTAATCCTCAATTTTTTATAAAATTATTTCCAAGATTTGTGGCACGAAGATATGAATACTACAAGTAGTACGAGTCGATATAAGCTATGAACTATGAAATTATTCGTACAGATCGCTCAAATAGAGGTGGTGGTGTATGCTTGTGTGTCCATTGTAGGCTCAAATTTAAAACGATAAATTTTGATTATGTTAACACAGAGAACCTTGAACAACTATGGGTATCCATTATCTATAAATATAAATTAAATAAAAACATTACTAGGAGTACTATACAGACCACCCCATTCTCCTATTAACTGCTTAAACGAATTGGAGAACGTCCTTACGAATGTATGCACGGATTGCCAAGATATTACAATAATGGGCGACCTTAACATAGATTTTAGTAAACCCAATACAAGTAGTTATCGCTACGTAAATAACATCTTGAGATGCTTTAATCTCATCCAAGTAATCAATGAATCAACAAGAATTGGCGAGACCTCCAATACTACAATAGATATAATATGTATAAATAACCAAACAGCTAGAGAATATTATTTAGGTATTATGCAAATCACAACTTACACACTTTTTTATTTAGCGTCAAATAAAGCTGGAACTCGGATCATATTTTAACTTGTTATGAACTAAATTATGAAAGTAATATGCAACAACCAAAAATAGTAACTTATAGGGATTACTCACTATTTAATGCCAGTAGTAGAAGTGGCGGCGGTTTCGTTATTCGTATTTTAATTACCTTGTCGGCCTTGAACGCATACGTGGACCCGCGATATGGGCGGGTGACGTAGCGGGTATCCTTCCGATCACGTGTGTGTGTGTGTGTATGTGTGTTGGCACTCCACATGGCGGGCTGACGCCACGCCCGTCGTAGAATTTTTTGGCTAGTGCTGTGTCTTGAGAGCTCATGGTAATTTCAGTGATGCGAACTAGTCAAAAAATTCCATGACGGACGTGGCGTCAACCAGCCATGTTGAGCGCCAAAACACACACGTGATCGGAAAAGTACCCGCTACGTCACCCGCCCACGTCACGGGTCCACGTATGTGTACAGTGTCGACAAGGTAATTAAAAAACGATTAACGAAGCCGCCGTCACTGATACTAATGCCAACATGGAGTATTTAACTATAACGATAACAATAAGAAAAAATTATCGCCCCTATATAACTCTGACAATGAAACAAATTATTGGCTTAAATGATAAGGCCTATAAGAAATACAAAAAAAAAAAACAAATCAATATCTCAACTACAATATTTGAAAGATATTAGAAATTATCTTTCACTGGCATTAAAAAATGAGAAAGCGGAATATATACAACATCAAATTAACATTAATGAAAACAATCCTGCACAATTATGGAGATACTTTTCATCATGGAATATTCATGGCAAACCAGTTTTAGAAATAGATCCCGTACTACAAGATGTCAACGGATTGAATAACTACTTCATAGAATCTGCGGACAGTAAAAATGTCAACCTAACCACATTTGATTACTTCACTAACCATATGCAAGATAATATCTTGCAAAAAAGTATGTTCAGCAACGTAACAAGTGATACAGTGGAACAAGTCCTTTCGATAACCTCGAATGCAAATGGATTTGATAACATCAATTTAAAAATGCTCAACCTTATTATACCCCACTGCAAGTCTGCTCTGACACATATTATTAATTATTAGGTCGGAGGGTGGTGCCCTACCAGTGGAAAAAATCAATTATATTAACAATTCCTAAAGTAACTATAGCAGTTGAGCTAAAACAACTTCGTCCGATTAATATATTACCAGCCATGTATAAAATCTTAGAAAAAATAGTAAAAGAGAAAATTACTAATCATCTCCTGATAAATAATATATTACCCGATATACAGTCTGGCTTCCGAAAATATCATAGTACTAGTACTGCTTTAGTGAAAATTACCAATGACGTCACACAAGGAATAGATAACTTTCAAGTAACCTGTCTCATATTGTTAGATTTCAGTAAAGCTTTTGATGTAATGAACCACGAACTATTACTAGCGAAACTAAAATACAATGGTTTTAACTCAACACTCGTGAAATGGTTTCATAATTACTTAGAAAATCGTACTTAATGTGTAAAACTGAATAATGATATACCTGAAGAAAAAGTAGTTTACGCAGGTGTTTCGCAAAGTAGTATACTTGGCCCTGTCCTATTTACCATATTCACTGCTGAGTTGCCCAGCACATTGCACCACAACTGGAAAATACATTTATGTGCAGACGACACCCAAATATACAAATCAAACGAAGTCAACCAAACAATATTTGAACATAACGAAAATTTAAACATCATTAGTGCGTGGTCGAAGAATAATGGATTCAGACTGAACTCTTCTAAAGCAGTTGCTACGTAAATTAGATCAAAAGTGTTACTAAGTAGAGCCAAAAATAACCAAACTGTGGAGGTTGTGTTAAATGGTCGTGTTATTAATATAAGTAGTGAAGTTAAAGGTTTTATAGGTACAGGTTAAACCTAAGTTTAACTAGAAAATTCTGTTGAAATCCGAAATAAAAGTAAATAGCGTGTTTAGCAAAGTGTATATTAAACCCATTCATCATATAGGAAGTTATTAATAAATTTGAATAAAGCGTCTGTGGTATTGACAGTTGTTATTGACAGTTATTATTGATAGTTATCGAATGATTTTTGTAGTAAAAAAACTGCTGTGAGAAGCGCCTTTTTGAGTTCTTGTTAGAAGGTTCTTGTTAATTTCCTGTTTGATGAATTTAAGTATATGTTTATAAATAGATTTAGGTTTAGATTTAGGTATTTTGATATATACTATCATGATTGCAAATCATCTAACCAAAGTGTCTTTTATTTTAAGTTTAAGTCCCTTTTCTTCAAAGAAATGAATTGGACGGAATAGCTTTTCTTTTTCTTCCTTATTTAGTGATATCAACATCAGATACTAAATAAGGAAGAAAAAAGAAAAGCTACGCCGTGTAATTCATTTAATAATAGTAATAATCTACATGGTAAATAGGCACCATTTCAACTAGATGGTGCTCTTCCAATGGCCCTAAATAAGATACAATACAATACCATAAAAGACAATGAAAGTGTTGGTTTGAAAGTTGAAGTTTGTTTGAAAAATTTTCATTGAGGCACCTACGTACAGCAACTGAATAATGTATAGAAGTACCATTTATTTAAAGAATAACTTCTATTTTTTCGTCCTCATTTAGTGTCTGATGCTCCTTAAGTCGAATGACTACTTTATCTTTTTAGTAAACCTAACCGACTTTTATACAGGGCCAGTCGAAAAGTGAGAAATTATAAATTTGGCTATTGAATAACAAACACCCTATATGAGGTATCGAGCTAAAATTTTGTATAGAGATAGTTCAGACAACTGCGAATCGAATACGCTATCTAATTTGCCGATAAAAATTGCCTAATAGTCGATCTCGAAATTTCGACCCATTTAGGCCTTGAAATATGAAAATTACAAAATTTTCAAAATAGTGCTCATCGAGCACTATTATATCTCAAAAAAAAAAAAAATTAAAATAGGCCAACGCGTTCCAAAATAACGAGGTGTTGCGGTCTTAAATCGCACACACTGTATAAAACAAACAAGTCGTACATGAAAAAATTTTCGCTTTGGTTATTATGAGACCGAATATTTATTGTCATCTGCTGTCAGTAGAAAGTTCTCCAGTATAAGATTTTTGCCACAACTTAAGCTTCTTGTAAGTTATGATTCAAGAAAGTGACTCTTCAGTCTTGGAAGATACTTGGCAAGTAGGACGCTCAGCCATAATTCCCGAGAAGTCCAAAGAGAGATATGACAAAACCTTCAAGCTATTTGCAGAATACAAGAAAAATCTGGAAAATATCACAGAAAAGGTAATGCTAGCCTATTTTATTTCAAGAAATGAAACCCCAAAGTCTCCAGGAAGCTTATGGGCTCAATACTCTATGCTCAAAGCCACAATATTTTTGTATAAAGCTGTTGTAATTTTAATTTTGTCTTTAATAAAAATAGATTTTTAAATTTCTATATTTATTGGTTTACTTACCGCCTCCTGATCGGTATTACCGATCGGTAATTTGTAAACGTCACTTACAAATAAATGTCTTAGTCAATTCAGTAAAGGTGTCAAATTACCTGAGCGTGCAAAAATATTTATTTTTTTAAGTGAAATAGACGCAATCCTCGAAAACCTGTTTATTTTCATATCTCTTCTTAACTGTAATTGCTAAATAATTAATTATGTTTCAGGTATATACTTCTGTGCGACTTGCAAAAAAACTTACAAATCCAGAAGATCACTTATGCGCCATGTTAACTACGAGTGCCAAAAAGAAGCCAGTTTTCAGTGTCCGTACTGTGAGCACAAAACTAAACAGAAACATAATTTACAACTGCATATAGGTAACAGGCATTTGAAGTTGCCTGTTGGCCATTTGGTGCAATAAATTTGAATTGTGAGCAGTAAAAAATAAACCAAACTGATTTTGTTCAATTTTCAATCGATTATTTCAAATATGAACCCGAGTATAGCAAAATATGTAGCAGGAGCCCAAGCACGAAAATTTTGATTTCCTCGCCTTTCACTTGAAATTCCCCTACTCGAAAAACATGTATTCTTAAACAAAAGGAATAACGAGGGACCGGTGAAAGTTTGAGGGAGAAGTCTACAGTTTTGTCATATTGTTCTTCACAATGTAACCAATCAGAACTCTCCTATATCTGATATTTGTCAGCTGTGGTGGCCAAAAACTGTTTGGTGGTGGCGTGGCAGTTGACAGATCAAAAACATATTTATTCTAGTGATCTAAAAGTTAATTTCATCACAGTATTATAGTCTCATACGAAAAGCATTGTTTATTGTGTACAGAATGGACACCCATTATTTAAAAAAGTCGTGTCGTATCACACAAAACTAAACAATATGTAATGTACTTTAATCATTAATTTACCATTGTTTCGACACTTAGTGCCGATCATCGGGTAGGATGACAAACCAGTGGATTTAAAATATCTATAAGATGTCTCACTAATGGTTTAAACAACCTAAATAAACGAACAAAAATTTTATCCGAAAATTCAAAGGTATCCGTTTTTCCTAAAATTCGAATATTTTTCGCATTTTCAAACTGTTCCTCCGCATCTTCTAAATCATCCAAAACTTGTCTAGCCACTAAATCTTCGATATCCATTATTTAAATAAAACCGAATTAATATGATACGTCTCCACACGCACGATCATAACCTACAAAGTACTTAAAAAATTTTTCTTTTCTGCTTTCCATCGATTTTCTCTCACTAAAAGTAAGAGAATTAGTAGGGAGTGTTTTCGTCTACTTGGCTGGGGAAAATAAATTCAGGAACACAAACCTTACATGAGGGAGTAGAAAAAGATTATTTTCTCTTAGTCATTCTACTCTCTCAAGCTCAAGAATAGCCACCCTACTCTTGTAAATGTCTATATCTATTACTTTGTATTCATCCCCCAGATGAAGCCAACATGATTGGCGCATGGAATGACAATATTCGAGTGTAGTCTTCAAGTGCTTTAGTGTTTGTGGAAACTACTTCAGAGGCAGCGTCATAGGGAACATGAGCTGGGTTTAGACCGTCATGAGACAGATTCGTTTTACGCTACTGATAATTCGTCGTTGTAATATGCCTGCTCAGTACGAGAGGAACCGCAGGTTCGGACATTTGGTTCATGCACTCGCTCAAGCGGACGGCGGTGCGAAGCTACTATGCGTGGGATTATGCCTGAACATCTCTGAGGCCGTATCCTTTCTGAGAGTCGAAAGGGTCAAAACAATGTGGGTCGCAAAAACGTTTCGATGGTTGAACTCGGAATTGTCTGTAGACGACTTATGTACCTCGCAGGGTGTTGTGCTCGATAGTACCGTAGAAGGTTCCAGCCCCGTCCAGATCATGGATACATATATTTATTACATATACCAACAGACTAACATATAATAATAATATTATATATAATATAATACTTAATTGACTTAGCAATACCCAACACATCTAATCTAGAAGAAAAATATACAGAAAAAATTCAAAAATATTTACCATTAGCGGAAGAAATAAAACAAATATGGAACCAAAATAAAGTACAAATAGTCCCCATCATAATATCAGCAACTAGTGTGATTTCTAAAAAAAGAAAGTCCCACTTTTGTTTTGTTCGCTTATATCTCGCAGGGAAAAATTTTCTTATACCAAATGAAAGCTCATGAAATTCTCTACAACTTTCATTTTGTATATTTTTTTCGAATTCGCAACCGTTTTCGAGCTGCACGCTCCAGAAGAGTGAAAATGTTCGAAAAACAGATTTTTACCTGAAAAATAGAAAATTGTATTTTAAAGTTGATAAAAAAAAAGTAGGACCCTCCGGTGCTTGTAATTGGCACCAGGGTGTCTCCTACATGTTTCCACCCTCACTCTTGAGGGGGCAGCTCATTCCCGAGCCACTGCTGCACTTGTTGGTAGGTGCGCCAGGAATGCTGTTTAGCTGCGCTTTCAGTTGGTGGGAGGAAGCTGATGTCAGGCTTAATATTGCCACTGACTTCATGAACAACTGGAAGCGGTACTAGTTGAGGGAGGTCTGTCTTACTGGTGCCCCATACCATTTGAGGAAACAAATCTTCCCAGCCTCTTCAACCTCGTCTCAAGTGGAGGAGGGGTTGTAAAAGATCACTGCCGCTTCCTTGATGATTTTTGACTTAAGTACAATTTTGAGAAGCCCACCTTGCTTTTCCTTAAAGTTGAAGAGGTAAAAATCTGTTTTTCGAAAATTTTCACTTTTCCGGAGCGTGTAGCTCGAAAACGGTTGCGAATTCGAAAAAAGTTTATAAAAGGAAAGTTGTAGAGAAGTTCATGAGCTTTCATTATGTATCAGAAAATTTTCCCCTGCGACGCACCATTTTAGAAATACAAGCGAAGAATTGAAAAGTGGGACCCTCTTTGTGCCCCCTCCCCTCCGGCTCACCTCCTAGACGTCAGGATTTTCAGTATGTTCACTCCCTAAACATCCTGAACAACTTTCTAAAGTAATCGCACTCTACGCCACCCTTTAGATCATTCGTTGACTGGACTAGTAGTCGCTACACTACACAAGGTAAAAAAGTGGGTTCGTAATGTAAAAAATAACGTGATAATTTTTCTTTTTTAAAGTGTTTGGGAATCTTCTGAGTATTTGCCAAGTTTGTGGGATTGAAGGGGGGGAACCGTTACCTTTGCGAAAACGTTCAAACAAATATCTTGCGAACCGTTGAACTACGACAAAAATAGTAAGGACCTTTTTTTTCAATACTAAATGACCTGTCCTTCACAGGCTCAAACTATTGATAAAAGCTGTTACCTGTATAGACATCTTTCCAACTTAGAAAATAGGCCATGTTATATTTTAGGTGGGGGGAAGATATGGCAAGATGATGGAACTTTTCCCGTTTTATTTGTTTATTTTTGTTAATTATTTTTTATTTAACAAATCTAAGGGCTTCGTCTACTTTGTTAGTATTCCAACCATTTTAATACATAATTGATCATGTACAAAATGGCTTAATATTAATATATTTTTGAATTATTTTATTAATAATATGCATTATTTGTATATGTTCTAGAAAAATTTGAGGGATTTATCTGCCCCGTATGTTTCAAAATTTACAAAAACAACTGTACGTTAAAGCGTCACATGAAGTACGAATGTTCACAAGAACCGAAATTTCCATGCCCGTATTGTAGCCACAGATCGAAACGATCCGACGAACTTAAACAGCATGTATATAGAAGACATCAAATATTATTGAAGAACTCATCTGTAGGTCGTTAGAACTAACCCTGACATGCTTTTATCCAATGCAGAACAGACGAAAAGTTGGTTTGTACCATCTCCAGATGATGACAAAGTGGTTGACGAGAAACGCATTGAATGTGGTCTTCGGCGTTTTGGAATTTGCGAAAATTTGGTAAAATATTTTAAGAGATATGATAGTGTCTCATTTTTCACAGTATTCTTAAAAAGAAGTTTAATCATTTTTAGTCACATTATTATTTTCTGTATAAATGTAACAAATATTTTGCATCAAATAAATTATTTCTTTAAAATCCAGTTTTTATGCTTTTTCATCGGTTTACGCCCTTTTGGAGTTTGATTTATGCATTTTAAACGTATTGTTCAAATTAAAATTCCTTCTTTAAATAAATTACTCTAGTTCTATGTTATAACTTATTTGTAACACTTGTGTAAGGTACGACTTGAGTAGATAAGCCATGAAAGTTCGGAGCCAAATTGCATTCCCATGCTCTTCTTATGGAGGTTCATTTTGGTTTTTTAGGTCATTCTTCTTCAACTGCCACTAGACATAGGGCGTGGGCAGCTTCTATGGGTCTTTATCTTTAGGGGTACAGTTTCTTTACGAATCTATACTCTTACTAGTATAGCTTTTTTCAGGTCTGTGCTGTACTGGTACAAATTTCCAGGCTATGGTAGTCAGTAAAAGGTTGATAAAAGCTTATGTAAGGCGCTCGCGAAATAGTGTGAAAGCTCCATCAAACCAGTTATCTGCGGCTGGAAAAGACTGACCTTGATATTTAGAATGGACCGAAGGAAAAGTAAAGGAGTTTGTAGCCGAACTCACACAGCCTATCTTTTGATATGAGTTTAAATAGGCCCGTTCAGCATTTCTTTTTATTTTAGAAATCGAAAGTAGAACACTTTTTAAGGCAATTTCCAAATGTTTAGGTTTCTATTCGAATGTTTAAGCCATGAATACTAAAGACGATAACGCACGTCGTGCTTTCAACATTTCCGTGAAACTGGAAGAAATAAACAGGCGTTATAGATGGCGCAGCGCTCACGAGCACACTGGAGCGCGAGCTGCTCATTGGCTAATGACATTAGCACACTGGAACGCGAGCTGCTTATTGGCTAATGACATTTTTGCTAGTGTTACTAGCGCCATCTTCTTTCTTCACATTTTGCGGATTGGTTTTTATCGGAATTCCCGTTAGCGTGTAATCCTTGTCTTTATAATTCATGGTTTAAACCCTTAAATAAATTACCAAAGTTGGACCGCGCGAAAACGGAGCGAAGCTTCGCGTGACGTTACTTTGTAGATGCTGATCAGGCGACAGTTGAGATTTAATAATTAAAAACATTGGAGGTGAAATAAAATGAAATTATAAGAAGAAAAGGTTCTATGCAACTTTTCATAAAAATTGATAGTCTTTAAGTTATAACGACTTGAAAATTGTGAATTTAGGTTAAAAAAAGGTATTTCAAAGCAATATTCGTCAAATAACTCGAAAAGTATTACTTTGAGCGGAAGCATGCTAGAGAAAAATAAGAAAGCTACTAAATTGAGGATGAATTTTGGTTTTTTCTAATTTCTATAGAGTTAATGGTTTCAGAAATCTGGAAGTATACAGGTGGCGTCCAAATGTCTATAAGATGAAGTATTTAGTTTAAATGTTAAATATTTTAGAAACTATGGCACTTACGTCAAAAGCGGTAAGAACAAAAATGAAAGACTGTTAATTAGACTTTCAAAATGGTTTTTTCTCTGTTTCTGTAGCATAAAAACAATGTACTTTTTCAATTTTTGTTTATGCAAAATGACGTCACGAATCGGCGAAGCACTTTGTACTGAAACCCAATCTTTTACATTGAACATCTAAGGATTTGATATTCTTATGAAGCTGAAATTTTAACAGCTTATCTAGATATCTAATTCTATTGAATACCATAAAAAAATAACGAAAATAAGTTATCGGTAACAAGCCCATCATGTTGATTTTGTTTCAGTGCAGTATTTCAACAAAATTACAGTTTACTTTATTATTAATCATGTAACGATGTGCCTCATATACCTTCTTATTGGAATTTCTGTTAGATTTGAAAATCGCTAAATCGCTAATTCGCTAACTCGCTAACAGATATGCTCCGATTCCTACTGCTTTTTTTGTCGCAAACCAGGAATTCTACACCAGCTATTTGTATTGTGTATCCATTTAGTAGTCAATATCTAGTAATTTTAAATTACGTGTTTTTGTTTCGAAAACGAATATTTGATATTTCAGTGACATAATAGGAGATATCCGTGATAAAATGAATCCGCATATCTAGGTTGGCATTATTATCTTCATATTACTTCTGTCCATCTTCAGTGGATGTGCAGAGACTGCGACAAATATTACAGACATGATACATCTCTTTATATAGTCACAAGAATTGACATATCTGAAAAAATCCTTTTAAATGTACCATGTATGGTACATCCTCTAAGAGAAGCGACAATTTACGTAGACACTACAAGAACATATACAGTGCGTGTAATTGCGGACTGGGCATGTACTTCCACGTAGCGCTAGAGATATGACAACCCAGGTAACAGCAAACTCCTCCGTCGGCGGCATAGATTAAAGAGTCGGCGCTAGACCACTGAAGCATCCCCGTTCTCAGTTATTTCATTTCAGTCAGCTGGCACACGCGATGTGGCAATTCTTACTCCCTATGCCCAGCCCGCCACTACACACACTGTATCACATAATGAGGGACAGTAATTGTGTATTGTGATATTTTTTATCATAGTGATCACATCACCTACAATTGTTGAAAAAATGCACTAGCACGAAGAGCTGAGTCTGCCTTATCAAACAAAGAAAAAATGTTAAATGGATTCTGAAATGTATCCTAGGATGAGAGAAGATTTAAGTTTCTTATCCACACTAGTTAGTAAAACATTAATTGATGAATCTGAAATAAAAGCAAGGCAGCAAATAGCAACAAATTTTTAACTGCAAATGAGTCACAACACGTTAGTTGTGTAGAAAAAGTAGTACAGAGGTTATTTTATTTATACCCACATCTGATTGGGATAAATTTGGATCGTCGAAATATTTTACTGTGAATTTTCGTTTCTATAAGTTCAGAAACGTCAATTAATAAGGATTATTGTTACATCATTGTTTTTTATTCGTAAATTATATTCCTCAATTTTTTAGGCTATGATTGTGCAGTTTGCGGGAAATCCTATGGGCGACAAAAATCATTGTGGAGCCATAAGAGATACGAATGCCAGAAAGCTGCCGCCTTTGAATGTAATTATTGTACTTACAAGTCCAAACGAAAAGTGAACCTGCAGCAACATGTTTCCAGAATACATCCAGACAAAATTAAATAATCTGCTCCAATAACACAGGCCCACAAAAAAAAAAGTTGTCTGCGCCGGGCTACTGACTTTACCTATCCCTTGTATTTTGAGCCGCTGAACACGAATCTGACCTTAGTTTTTCCCTAGGATGTCAGGTTTTTTTTAACAGCAAATAAATATATAAATATTACGATTCAACAGATTTTTTTTGCTGTTAAAAAAAACCGGACGTGTTGGGGAAAAACTAAGGTCAGATTCGTGTTCAGCGGCTCAAAATACAAGGGATGGGTGTGGTCAGTACCCCCGCACAGACCACTTTTTGTTGCCACTGTGCTACACTCAGTGTGGCACAATCTCTAAAAAAAAAGTCATCTGCGAGGGGGAACTGACCACACCTATCCCTTGTATTTTGAGCCGCTGAACACGAATCTGAGTTTTTTCCCAGCACGTCAGGTTTTTCTTTTAACAGCAAATAAATATATAAATATTAGACTTTTTTGCTTAAAAAAAAACCTGACATATTGGGGAAAAACTAAGGTCAGATTCCAGCGGGTCAACAAGGGCGTATAGTTAATACCCCAGCGCAGCCAAATTTTTTTTGTGGGCCTGTGTAATCAATATTGTTTACATTCAAATAAAATATTGGATAATAATAAATTTTATTAGGCCTAGTACTTTCATTTCACGTTAATTCTAGTGTATGGATAGATCCCACGGAAAAAATTATTGACAAAATTGTATCCAAGGAAATTATGGAGAATATATTTAACAGGAGCTGAAGTACCGTACGTTATGACACAAAGGCTGACATAAGTATATGTAATTGTTAAGAAAAATATTACTATAAAATGAAAGTACACACTTGCTGATTTTATTTATAAAAAATTACCTGAATGTTTCCCATCCGGGGAATTTATTAATATCCTTTGAATATGTTGAAATATATATACAATAGAGATCATCTACAGCGAATACCAGTCCTAGAATATCAATAATAGGTGACACGCCCAGATTTCAATATCAATAAAATAACATTCTATTTCTATTAAAACAACTATTTTGATTATTAATTTCATTGGAATATATTGAATTTGGCATAAAATTGTATTTGAAAAAGTGAAATTTTACCCCCGCGGAAAAATGGATGTGACGTCACTATTTAATTTTGGCAGTTGACATGCAAGTCAGGACACAGAAAAAAGAACTTGGCTTTCCGCCAAAATTCCATTGCCGCCATTTTGTTGTTGGTACATCCGTCAGTTCATATTGTTTTAGGTTAAAACAATAACCGCAGATTTCTAAATTCACCGTGGAGCGCACGGGTAAACAATAATATTATATGATTGGCTATTAGGGTGGCCCATCTTTTTTGAAGAAAAAACAGTCCCCTCAAAATATTATTGAGGCCAATTGAAGGCAAGGGGTGCCGCAGAATGCATTATTATGCAATAATAAAAGTAAATGGAATTACTTACATTCTTTGGTTGATGCATTGTTTTTTTTTTTAATCAGCAACATTTATCTTTAGAATGACTAATCAAGTCATACAAATATCAAAGACATTATCTGTTGTGACTATGACATGTGTCATACTACTGTAAATTCGTAGTCTAAGAAAACTAGACTAGAAGTTTTTGAAATAAAACTGTCGTTTTTTCTTTGTGTATTTTATTATGAAACGTTTTTTTCATACATAGTACCAAATATTATCCTAAATCTACAAGACATATAGTAATAAAAACAATATTTTTTGCACTAGGTCAAAGCATGCGACAGGGTTTCTTTTTTTACATTTGGAAACTGTGATTTATAATCATTTACAACTTGGAGTAAAAACTGTTTTTGGTCTTCATTTTTTGTTAAAATGTCATTATAGTCAGTAATAAGTTTGATTCCTCTCTCAGCGGCATCATTTACAACTTTAATTTTGTTTACAATATTGAAACATCGGGTATAACTTTCATTTTCCCTCCATGTTGGATCATTTTCCAAAAATTCCATAGACAAACCTAATTTTTGAAAAAACTGTTTAGTGTTCTCGCATATGAAGTCCTGAATTTCCTTGTTTTCAACGTCAGTAATGTTACTAATCATAAGTCGTTTAATACCCTCTTGATTTGGTGCTTTCCTATTCAAAGCTTTAACCATTTCTCTTTTAGTGGTAACTGAAATATCGTCATCAAAGAAAGATAAGCCAACATTTACTGAATTAAGGTGCCACAAATGGTTCACTATTTTCCTACTTGCGGCTTGAGATATTTCTTTGTCAATATTTTAATAATTAATGAGTTCTTTACAAAAGTCTAAGTCATGAAGCGGTGCTTTACTAGCAAATGACGCTGTAAACCAGGCCTTTACATAAACCTTTACAATAAAGAGACATATATCTTCACAACCTATTTTTTCTTTTTTAGTTAGTTGGAACTGATCTTGGAAAAAAAATATTTTTAGACAGTAAATGGCTTTGGCCATCCAACGTGCATGATGAAATACCCCTGGTTGATAGAATGTCGTGTGAGTGGGCTCTTCTTCAACAAAAAGTTTAGAAAGCATTAAAAATTCTTTATAATCATCACGAGGCTGTTGCAAAGTTAAAGCTGCATTTAGAAACTTTACAATTTCGGCTTTAACTGGTTGTAAAATGTGTTTAATTTTTGATACCTGAAATCCAGTTTTTAGTTTATTTTGATCTATTTTAGGCCAAAATTCCCTAAAACGTTTAAATAGTGGCACATTTGGACCAGATGAGGAAGGCATTTTTGTGTCAAACACACTTCTCAAAACCACTTCAAAAATATGATGTCTACAAGGAAAATATAGAATATCTCTTTCTAATTTTTGTTGCAATAGTGTGGCTGCCCCATTTATATAACCCATATTTGATGCTGTTGTATCACAACACAAAGCTATTACCTTTTCGTCCAAATTCCATTCACAAAGCACATCATAAACTTCTTCAGTCTGTTCTCTTCCAGTTGAATTGGGCAAAGCAGGTACTCCAAGTAGTTGTTCAATATCTCCACTAGTAACTTAGATAGCAAGTCTATCGATATTTCCCATTTCAGTGAGAGAAGGTAAAAGTTTTCCATTCCAATGGATGACTGGGGCCGGCAATTCAGAATTACCGAAGGCAGTTTTTAATATTTCAGCTCTTTCTTCGCGGATGCGTTGTCTAGAGCGCTGAAGTGTGGTTCTGCTGATGGACAAAGATGTGGTGTCATGTCCTAGTGCTTCTACTACTGCCGTCAAAATATGGACTCCATACCTGTCGCTTATTTTGCAAGCATCAAATGCAGCGGCTATTTTTGGTGTGATGATGTTACATGTTCCATACAATCTCCTCTTTTTTGGCTGTGACGGGCCAGGCTGGTCTTGTAACAACTCTTCTTGGGCTTCGATTATTTCATCTTCATTTTCGTTGGAGTCGGCTGAATTACTACTTGATGATGGACAGGTGACTGTTTCCTCTAATCTAGCTTTTTCGTTGCATTCGTTCGGATAATTTCTGTAATTTCTCCTCAGCTGATTTTTCTTGAGAAGCAAGTTGGTAATCAATACCATGCATAAATCCAGGACGTCCCTTTTTTCTTTGGTTAATTAAAAACTGCTTATCTTCATCTATTTTCATCAACTCCAATGCATTTGCATGAGAAATGTCAAAGAGATCGTCCAATTTTTCAACGAAATTTTTTTCTTTACTCCCGCACTGGCCCTTTTAGCCGATTTTTGTAAGTTCCTCCACTCTGCATAAAGTTTATCTAGTTGTTTAACACAATGAAAATCCTGACGTGTCGGAATGCGATCTTTATCCCAAAAAACTGACACCTCTTTTATTGTTAATTTAGCACTTTCATGTACACTTAGCTTCACTTCACGAATGTTATAAAAGAGCACTTGTAATACTTGTCTATTAGACGGCAATTTATTGCCAATGATTTGTGACGAATAGTGTCCAACTAAGTAAATGAAAGTATCCTTTCGTAAGGATCTAACATCAGCCATCGTTAAATGTTTTTTCAAAAAGGAACGTATGCTAGAACTTATAATGTCACCACTGTAAAACACAATTGCAAACTGACATAAAAACCTACCGTAGGTGCATTATATTTCCAAACTTCCAAAACAAATAATTTCTAGGAAATAATTACACCAATAAAACATTATGAGAAAAGAGGTAGATATTTGTATTTTAAGTAAAATTTAAGTGTATTACCGTAATAAAATCTTATCTACAAATTTCTACCTGAATGCGGCACGGGTTACCGTAATAAAATCTTATCTACAAATTTCTACCTGAATACGGCACGGGTTACCGTTCACCGAATTATCTGAAACTTTGACATAAATTATTCCTAGTATAATAGTATATTTTCGTGGGGTGAGACTTAAAAAATACGCAAAAAAAATTCACCCCCTATAGAGATGGGCCACCCTATTGGCTATTTTGAAAAACATAGCCAATCAGCTTCGTGTTTTATCCACCGCCTAACGGTGATTTTAGAAAAGTGCGGTAAATGTCTTTGACATGTCTTTAGGCGCGTTTGCACGCATCCAGTAATTTAGTCGAGTCGCTTAGTAATTTAGTACTCGACCAATTCGGACCGCCTGTTTTAGTCAAGTAATTTAGTGGAAAGCAATGGAAAGCAATTACTAATTTACTCGACCGTCTCTCTACTCGACTAAATTACTGGATGCGTGCAAACACGCCTTTTGACATAATATCGAAATAAATGTTTGAAAGGTTTTAGTTTCATTGTGCTGTGAATAGGTAAAAGATCATAGCGGGAAAGTGTTGTTAATAGTAATTTTTATTAGCGATATGAGTAAACGAGGTGGAACCATTTGTGCTGTTAAGGAATGTCCAAGTAGTACGACAGGAAAAGATATTAGTTTATTTAGGTTACCTAAGGATCCCCAAAGGTATTTTATTATTAACTTAAATTATAAGATATTTCCAAGTAATTGTAAACCTTTCTTCTTTTAAGGTCCGTATTGTGGTTGGAAGCATACAGCCGTGGGGATTTGGCAGGTAAAAGAACTTACAGATTTTCTCAGGCGAGACATTGTATTGATTTCAATACATTTTGTGACTTTATAGAGAAAATGTTTTGATAGTTCTAACAACCAATTAAATTTCGTTATTTCTTGTCATGTGACACAAATCTTCCAATCATTTTAACATTGCACTGATAACACCATCCAAGGAAATTTTCAATCACTATGACAATAAAATTATTTAACTTTGACAACTTCATAATAAATGCCAAATAAATTTCACGTTTTGGCAATGCCTGCTCGAGAGTACGTTCACCGAGCAGCCTGGTAATATTGGCACCTAACTGAAAGACCAAAAAACGTCGTCTACATGGAAGTAATATAGGAATACTCAGTGAGTATGTAGTACTTTTTTATAGGCATAAGTTAGTATGTCAATTACTACGGGAGCCCACCCTAAGTGTCCGTGCACCCCCCCCCCCCCGATCCTTTAGGACAAAGTTTTTCATAAAGATTAAAGCCTAAGGAACAATTTAAGACATGTCCTAAAAAAAAAATTGGCTGCACTTTCAAAATGGCGTCCGTTAAAAAAAAACAAAATTTGCAAAAATGGTTTTTGTCATTTAACACAAAATCTAAAAAAGATGGAGAAAAACTTTCTGTACAAAAAACAAAGTACATAAAATTTTCTACAATTTTGTTCCTATACAATATTTGCATTGGAGTTACCATTTTCCAGATAAATGATTAACCTCTTAAAATAAAATATAAAATTCAATATAAAACGTAACACTACGGAAGCCCACCCTAACTGTCCGTGCACCCCCCCGATCCTTAGGGACAATGTTTTTCATAAAGATTAAAGCCTAAGGAACAATTTAAGACATGTCCTAAAAAAAGAAGCTGGCTGTACTTTCAAAATGGCGTCCGTTTTAAAAAAAATGCAAATATTGTTTTTGGTCATTTAACACAAAAACTAAAAAAGATAGAGAAAAACTTTCTGTACAAAAAACAAAGTGCATAAAATTTTCTACAATTTTGTTCCTATACAATATAGGATAGGAGTTACCGTTTTCCAGATACCACTGTTACCGTTTTCGAGATAAATGTCTGCAAATTATAATATTATTATTATTATTAATTTTTTTCAGTTTATTTTATTTAATTTTTATGTTAATAATATAAAGTTATATTATACACCTTACAATAATTGTCACAGTTATTTCCTCTAAGTGATTTACCGATATATGAATTTACATGTTTTCTTAATTTTGGACTCATTTATCTGGAACATGGTAACTCCTATAAATATTGTATAGGTATAAAATTGTAGAAAATTTTATGCACGTTGTTTTTTGTGAAGAAAGTTTTTGTCCATCTTTTTTAGTTTTTGTGTTAAATGACAAAGACAACATTGGCAACAGTTTTTTTTAATATATGGCCGCCATTTTGAAAGTACAGCCAGTTTTTTTTTTTAGAATATGTCTTAAATTGTTCCTTAGGCTTCAATCTTTACGAAAAACATTGTCCCCAAGGATCGGGCGGGAGGTGCACGTACAGCTAGGGAGGGCTCCCCGACTAAATGTTCTTAATTCTACGCGGAGGAAGTCGCGGGCATCAGCTAGTTCAGTAATACACACGTATTCGTAATAAGTTTTCGGGTATTCACAAACATGAAAATTTTAAAATGCGATGTCTCAGTGAAAAAAATAGATATTTGTGCAAACTTAACGGCATTTGTAAGGGCAAGGCTTATACTTTAAGATGATGGGTGTAGTTTTTTGAGTCAGAGAAAAAAATGTCTCAAATATAGACCAAAATCGCTGTTTTTGCACTTTTAGGTTAGAATATCTCGGAAACCAGAGCCAATTGAGAGGTTTGGACCTCGGATTCGGATTCAGCGCACTCAAGACCTTTGAAAAAATATATTCTGGTTTCTGGGTCAGAGGGTCAGCCTGATTTTGTCGGCCTGTGTAATTGTTGTATTATTTAATGTATACAGGGCGTTTCAGGTATGCAGTCATTAATTTCTAGTGGTGATTCTACATAAAAAATATGAAAAAAGTTTATATAAACAGTCCTTTCCTAGACCAAAATAAAGTAATAAGGAAGTTAAATAATAATGAAATTCTGGCACCAACGAAGGACACGCATTTTTGGCTACCTCCTGAATGTCGATGCTTTCATCATAATCCATATTTTTATTGCAAAAACTCACGTAAATGACTTGAGTGGCGAAAATTATTATTAAGTTATCAATTTGGCAACTTATTGGCAGTAACCATAGCAGAAAGCAAACACACTCCAATTAAACTCTAAGCCAACTAATAAATGAGTTTGACAAATCTTGATATATAATAATATTGAATGAATTTTCCTAAAATTTGTAATATTGCTAGTAATACGAGAAACGTCGTATGAACCTCGGCTTGTACTGCACTGCGTTCTCGACCAGTAAAATACTCTTACAAGTCTTGGCATATAAATAACTATTATTTGACATCTGTTGTTTCTTATTGAAAGCTCACTTCAATGCGTGAAACGCGATATCTTGGACGTCAACAAAGTGATGGTTGAGCAATTAAATGACGTAGTTAAGATGTGTCGTATTATTTTAAGAATTTGAATTTATTTAAATTTTTTATGGGCTTTTGCTGCGTGTTTGAGATAAATAAAAAACATGGATTCTTTGTTTTTCCATAGAGTATCCAAATATGAACACTTTGTTCAGCACATTTTTAAAATATGATAAAAATTGATGAATTGCATGTCAAACACCCAAGATCTGTATCTATCATATCAAATTCCAACAATTTAGTTGCCGCTGACCCTAACTGATACTTTTTTTCAGAAATTCTTATTCAAGTTTTAAAAAACCGAACCGCAATATTACAGAGGCTCGATTATCTAACGCATTTAATCCAACGAAGTCATATTACTATCGATATGAGCGAGGTGGCGAAAGAGGTCATCTTACCGTTGTTGACTATTGACCAGCTGACAGCTTTAAACATACAATTAGATGACGTCAACGAATACAATAAATTCGTAAGTATTTTATACATTCTGGCTTTAAAATCCCTAAGAAATATTAAATATGAGGTATTTTGGAAAACATATTTTTATGTTGATAACTTGAACTATCACAGAAATATTAAAAAAAGGTATAAAATATATTTTACGCAATACCTACTTCAAAAAAGTTTTTATTCACTACTTTTTGAAGTAGAGAGAAGAAGCTTTTTAACATGATTGACTGAGAATTCTTCTGCTTTCAAACATGGCATTAATGCTCATGTATCTCTGACTCTTCCCAGCACCAAAGAGAATCCATTTCTCCTGAAGTCCCGCAATTTTGAGAATGTGAAAGAAAGAGATTGCCAAAACAACTACATCAGTATCTACTGTGCAAATAATAATTTTTTTCTTGCTCCTTGTTCAACACTGTCTTTAACGTGGAGAAAAATCGGGCCGGAATGAATGAATTATGCCATCAATCTCAGTACTGATGTGAGCCCAATCAAACTTCAAAAATGCATGTTCTCCAAGTAAGAGTCTTAGTATGATTGCAGCAGAGGTAGCCATTCCAATTTTTAGGTAGCATATTTTCTTGTACTACTTGGCGACGAATGCCAACGCCTCTCTTATCTCTCACACGGTTCTTCAGACAGGTTTTTGAGTAAGTATCCCAAGAAATGTGTATTCTGTTTGCATGGAACCTCTCAGCATCATTCAAAATTCTGTTTTTGAATTCCGTATCACAGTATTCTCCAAAAGTCCGTGAAAATTAAAAATTATTTGTTTTTCTGAAAATTGCGCAGAACCCTCAAGGTGTGGTGATAAATGTATAGGGACAAAAAAATGTCCTCTTCATAAGAGCTTTTAAACAAATAAAAAAAATCGGACCATGCTGCAGCTGAGATACAAAAAATTTAGTGTGGCTAATTTCGGCCATCTTTAATGGCCGCCATCTTTGTGTTCTGCACGAATTTTCAAGTAGATCTGGATTCTGGAGAGTACGATACTTTAGAGTCGCTTTGCGGGACATATTTCTAGCAGAATCAAGCTATCGACGTGAATTCAAAACGAACGGCTCCATATCTCGAAAACATCAATACACCATGTATCTTTCTCCCTAACAGTCCATGTCTCAGAGTCGTAAAGAGATGTGGAGACTAGGGCGTTAGCAAATCAGATCGTTGTACATTTCATGAT
This sequence comes from Rutpela maculata, assembly GCA_936432065.2. NCBI lineage: Eukaryota > Metazoa > Arthropoda > Insecta > Coleoptera > Cerambycidae > Rutpela > Rutpela maculata. The sequence continues at coordinate 55,915,082 of OW386286.2, read as the reverse complement.
ATTTCTGCTAGATCAAATTTTTCTCGACCATCAAGTTGTCGATTTTACCATCTGTATTCGTTGCCGAATTTCATATTGGCAGTTGCCAATATTGCCCACAAGGGTAAGGTATACCATTATGCGTACTATCTCACAATTATCTATTCTTAGCGTGTCTGGGTGGCTTTCATTTACTGAGTTTACCATCATAGTGGAGGTCACGAAGCCAAATTTTGCCGTTTTTGATCGACTATTTGCTGTAGCCATCCAAAAGAAAAAAGAAAACTAGTGGGAAAAGTGTTTAACCACACCCACCCTTTTAAACAGCCAAAACCACCCCTTTCCCCTGTTTTTCGATGGTGGGATGATTATGCGTATTTGGGAAGGAATTCATTGAAGTTTTTATGAAGGTTTATTGACAAGGGAATATCTGAGGCAGAGTGAAGGGAGGTAGCAACCCCTGGGGGTTTATTACAACTCTTCCATTGATTTTTTCTCTTTCAGTTTTAATATTTACCCCCCCCCCCCGTTTTCGAGGGTGCTGAACTCGAAAAGAATATTCGATTACGTTTTCAACTCTTCAACCTCAAAAAAGTTTACAATTCATAAAAAGAAATAACAAAAATACAAGAGAAAGGTAATTTCGAATTCACACAGGTCTTCGGTAACCAACTGGTGACATGATCTCTCCACACAGCTACCGAGAATGTGATGAAGGAGAAGACAAGAGAGTTCAATGTGATGCTAATTTTGAGAAGTATCAAGAATGTAATTCTATTTGTAAGCGACCTAGGTTGCATTATAAAAACATTTCATTGTATTGTTACAAAAATATTCCATTTACATTATTTATTAAAAGAACGAAAATTTCCATCCCTTGGAAAATAGATTACTTATGATTTTCCAATATACCGATTAAGAAGGATTGTTACCGTCCTCCCCTGACATAATCCTTCCCTTGTCACCAAACCCTAGTAAAAAACTAAATTATCTCCTTCAAAACACGCTTGATCAACGCTGTTACGGTAAAAAACAAGAAAATGGTGGTTTTTGCTCGTTTGATGTGTTGAAGACGTAATCGATTATTTTTTTTGAGTTCAGCGACCTTAAAAACAGAGGGACCGTACGTATTAAAACTAAAGGATAAAAAAGTCAATTTCCACCCCTTGAAAGGGTTGTAACAATCTCCAGGAGCTGACTGTTACCGCCCTCAAACCTTCCCTTGTCAATAAACCTTCATAAAAACTTCAGTGATTTCCTTCCCAAACACGCATAATCATCATCCCACCATCGAGAAACGGCGAAAGGGGGTGTTTTTTGGCCGTTTAAAGAGGTTAGTGTGGTTAAAGACTTCTCCCACTATTTTTTTTTTTTGATTCGTCACTCTCGAAAACGGGGATAAATAGGTTTTGTCGCTGCAGCAAATAGTCTCTTTGGCTTCCTGACCTCCACTGTCATAACCTTGGTTTCGTTGTAATTTACGCTTCAACCGTAATAAGAGCTTATTTTTTGAAACTTGTCTAATCGATAAGCTATGTATAAGCTCATCCTCGCTTGCTACAACTGAGGTCGCAAAATCTGCAAATCTCAAGTTACAAGTCCTTCAGCACAAAGGTCACAAGGTCACAAGTGTTTGCTATAGATGTTAAAAAAAAATTGGTAACAGAACACAGCCCTATCTGACGCCCTTAATAACTTTAGATTTGTCGAAGTTAGTGTTGGTACACCAGAACAGAGTTTTCTTCATACAGTTGGTGAATAATAAAGATAGCCCACATTTTGTCCCATTCCACATCGTCAAAAGCCTATCGGTAGTCTATGAAACAAAGATACATAGGCAAGTAATATTCTCTTGCCTTCTAAACATGTCAATATTTGCTCTCTAGTACCGCTTTCTGTAATAAATCTGATTGCTGTGAAGGTATTTGCCACGGCAGAAATCCGAATTGAAGAATACAGCATTATTTTACTAGCGTGTAAAATAAATGCCCTCTATGTTCTATTATAATAATTTCCTATTAATTATTTGTTTTATTTCAAATTTTAGGTTTCATATCTTAAGTTGGTTGGTGGTAAAGACGGGGCTGACACAACTCGTAGAATTTTAGGCAAAGTTTTTTGCCATGAATTATCAATGAAGATGAATTGGACAGGACGGAATGATAAGCCGGCGTTGAAAACTTTTCCACACGTTGTTCGATCAATCATTGGTAAGTGAAGAGACTTCTTTACACAAAAAGAGTACCGTAGACCTCAATATGAAATACAGAGCGAGTCATGAAGAATGGAACATAGAGCAACTTACTTAAACGTATTTGGTTAAATCTTCATATTTTGAGGCAAAGAATATCAAGATACCTTTAAGATATCTCACTCTTTATAACGTTGAAGTGAAACGCGCCATTGTCGAAATTTAAAACAAAGTGGCTTTGCTAGAATCTATTCATCCTGTGAATACTAGCTTCCCTAGGATTACATCGTCCGGTGCCCTTTCCTCCTTAAATAAGGGGGTAATTTTTTAAATATTTGTTTCTATTGATTTCCTTTGCTATGCAGCTTTTCACTTGTTTTTGAAATAAAACAACCAAAACTCTCCACAAGGAGATACCTGCATATTCAGTTTCTCACACCCAGCCACATTTAGTTTAAATTACATAGTATGTACTATGCATATACTATTTAGACAACAATGTACATAAATATTTTGATTAGTGGTAGACTGTAATAGTTACTATCAGTCGATGTCCGAGACTTCCTTAAGTTTCAAAAAAAAAAAATAATAATTGGACGAGAATTATGAAAAATCTTGATTTGCCATATTTCTAGGTTCGAAATGAATAGAAAAAAATTGGGAGACATAGAGATAGCACCAGTTGTGGGGGTTTGTTTTAATATGAAGAGCACCTACTTTTCACATATTATTTATTAACAACAATTACAAACGAAAGACTCGTGTCAATATATTAATTTAACAAGACAACTTAAATTAAACTGAAAACTGTAGACATTGTCTTAGTTACGCAGTGGCGTACTTTCATTTCTTACAATCTTCCTAACATTTTGGGGGGAAAATACAGTATTTTCCAATGTATTGCATTACTTGATAGAGCCTCATGTATGGTAAGTTCGCTTTGGACCGCACTATTATACATATTGCTCCCAACAGTGGTTTATAAGCATATTCATGTAGATTTATTTGGGATTGTACTTGTGGCCGCGATGCTGAGCAGAACTGTATACACATGAGAAGAGGCGGGAATTATATTTCGGGATTGTATGGAACACTCAGCCTGTGAAATTGGACCCTCGCCGGCATCGACTTGTGATGAAACCTTTTGATGCTTACCTTTGGACGACCTTGCAACTCTGTTACAATCACCTTTTTACTTGAGCGTTTCAAGATTTATCGATCTGAACTTATCTCTCTCTATTTTCAGTGTAGTAACTTAATTCGTTTATCAAAACCCATTCCTCTAAATTTGGAGATCAGGTATTTTTTGCTCGTTTCCTGACCTCTTTATCATCGAATGATCTACGCAATGGATTTCTTTTTCGTTCATGTGCCTCTTGGACTGTTTCTCTCTTTAATAACCAACAAAAGTCTACCATCATATTGATATCCCATCTTCCTTGATACCGTTTCTCCATTTCCTTGATATCTTGATGGAATCGCTCGCCTTGCTTTTCACTGAAGTCACCTAGATTGCCAGGGAAATAATTTAGAAGCGAGTCAAGGAAATGTAATTTTAGATTCGCAACCAACCTAATTTTCAACCCCCCGACCCCAAAGTTTGACGCATATGTTTGTATGTTTCTTTGTCAGTTTGTCTGTGTGTCTGTCTGTGGCTTCATATCTCTTCAACGGGTGATCCGATTTTGATGTAGAATTTTTTATTTGAAAGAGTATTTTGTTGACTAGATTTTGTTATTTGGTCACCATCTTGAATTCGCCAACTTCTCTAGAAATTGTCCGATTGAAGTAAAATTGAAAATGTGCAGACAATTATGGTAGCCGAACATGATTTAGGCCTCATTTTGATTCGGTCATATGGAGCTGGTACGATTAGATAGATTGATCGGGGGTTTTTAAAAATTTTCAATTTTACTTGTTGGTAATTTTTGATCATCTCAGCTACAATGCTTTCGTAGTCATCACTTCTATGATTCCCTAGAAACTGATTGACTACTGCCCTAAAGTTTCCCCATGCGGCTTTTTCTTTTGGAGTTATCGTTGTAATGAACATATCCTTCAAAATCTTTCGAATCTGGGGTCCATAAAAAATTCCCTCCTGAACTTTAGCTTTCGACAACTGACTGAATGTTCGACTCAAATATTCAAAGCAGCCACCCTGTTTATCAAGCGCTTTTACAAACTGCTTCATCAAGCCTAATTTTATATACAGGGTGAAGGAGGACGGTTCAATTTTTTTGTGGGCCTGTATTATTAAGTAAAACATAAGAATGTAGAAACGTACGCATGTTTCATGTAAGACGAAACAGATATACCTAAACATAAACATATACACAAACAGTACAAATATATACAAAGAGACAACACTTCTGTCAAATATGTATTAATAATAAGGCCCGTGAATAATTTCTACAAGGAATTTTTTGTTTGTATAATGTAACCAAACCATTAATTCATATTTTCCACAAAAATATCGTTTCCGCTACGACCGCCATGTTGAAAAATGATGGTCAAACTCGGTTTTCTCATTTATCTCCCTTCCTGTTAGTGCTACCCTATTATGTATTACCAATATTGTAGAAATTCGAAAAAGCTACAACTTTATTGAAATCATTTTTCTCTATTGTTAATATTTTACTATTTTCAATGGTTAGAATGATGAAAATTTGTGCTTTACTGCAAATTTTTACAATTACCTCCCAATTGACTGTGAAAGAAAATTGTTTAAACAAAAACTTTGTTGACTTGCATAATGTAAAATATTGATAATTACTAATTACTACTTAGGAGCAACTAGGGCAGAGATAATTGCAGAAATCTGCAATGAAGCACAAATTTTCATCATTCTGACGGCTGTAAATGGTAAAGCACTAATAATAGAGAAAAATGGTTTAAATAAAAACTTAAGCTTTTTTCATTTTTGGGTAGAACGTAGAACTAACAGGAAAGGTGATAATTGAAAAACACCTATTTTGATCGTCATATTGTGGCAATCCCTCTACATTATACAAACAAAAAATTCCTTGTAGGAATTATTCACGAGTCAAATGACAGATTTACTGTACTATAAGCACCGCAAAAAAATATGAAAAAAAAAAGAAAGCAGATCTTACAATGAGCGTTCATAAAAGCGTAGGTTTAATTTGGGTTAACCACTGGCCATATTTAATTTTTTTATACATTATCTGCTTTAATTTAAGTGGCAAAAGATTGTACAATTTTATGCCAATATAATGATATAATCTCTGACCAATGCAATGGTGTCACTTTTTACATGGGGGGACCGGAAGATGTAATTCTAGAAAACCTAGTTTTCTCAAGGTGAATGGACTCTGTGCATATATACTTGTCCGAATATAGAAAAGAACTGTTAAAAAAAAATGGTTATTTTCATTCTACCCTCCTCTATATCCCATTCTTTATTACTTATCGTGTTTATCTAAATCAAAGTTAATTTTGCATTACATAAGATGCAAGAGAATTCCAGATGTTAAAGAAAAAGATCTATTTCCATTAAATATTTTTTAGATTCTGTAAGACTAAATCCTTTATGCAAGGATTGCCCTGAAAAGAATATCGAAGATTACATAAAAACTTGGTTGAGGGGTTCCATCGACCGTGAAGGAGGCCGTACAAATAGGAAGAAGTGAATAATTAGGAATTGTTTAGTTCTTTAATGTAACCTGTTTTTATAAAATAATATACAATATATAGTAATTTTTCTGTACCTAAGTGTTTCTTGTCCCTTGGATTAATATTCATTATTTACCACGTAATACTATTAAAGATGCAGTTTTCTGTGTCCTACATGTAATATGGGTAAGTTAAAATAATAAAAGAAAATCGATTAACTTAGTGTAAACTTATTTTTGAAAATCAGTAAATATTTTCACAGTTGTCCTTCGAGTAAAGACCCAAGACATATGGAATAATTGCTATTGGGATTTAAGAAGGCAGAATCCACTGCCAGTACTGTCTCCAGATATGAAAACTGAAAATATAAGTAAGGCTGAAATTTACTAGAAAGAAGTATAATTAAAATGTCAATATATAATAATAAAAAAACCATTCGTAACTCATTTTAATGAAGCTTATCAGTGACTCATAATATACTGATATTCTAATTGTATTCTGTTGTCCTTTGTCATATATTTTAGCCCCCATTTCATATGCAATCCCCTTATTTTTGTCAGGGTAAACGTGGACGGGTGTGGGAGGTTTTTCTAGTTCCCGTAGCTGCCACTGCACATTCTGTAATGGGAGAATAATTAGTTTTCACACTGAAATTTTTTATTCATAATGCCAACAATGGCGTCTACTGCATGTATCATCTAGCATGGTCTGTAAAAGTTTGTATTAATATCTATAATTGATAAATATATGGATAGATAGATAGGTGGACATGGGTAGACGGATAGAACGGAATAGAAAGAATCAGGTTTATTTGTGTCAAGAAGTTTACAAAATTCTACAGTAATGCATAATTTCCTTACAGAACTCTATAAAGAGTTTGTTCGTGATCCCTGTCATGTAAAATTTATTAATAAAGATCAGATGCTTTAAAAATTCTTATATAAAATCATATTGTAACGTGTTTCCACCCCTAGGAAACCACCCTCGCAAATTTCGTGGGTTCCAAAAATTATAACAAGAGATTGTCCACTAACACACTTTATTAAATAGTTTACTGGATACTCCACAATACTGATTATTAACTTGAATGAACTTTACTGACTAAAAATAACAATGTTTGTCACTTTGTTTTTCACATTGGAGTCTTAATCTCAATTCTCACTTGTCAAATCCAAGACTTCAAAACTTTCTGTACTTTCTGAACTACCCGCCGAGAATGCGGTCTTTTATACCTAAAAATGACAGATCTCGATTTTTCTGTGATGACGCCACCATTCTCTAGATAACTCCAGATGTCACTTTAGAACTAACTTCTGGTAGGTTCTTTCTCGAGTAGGTGCAAATACATCTGAATTAATTGAATTCATTCTAGGGGTGGCAACACATCACAATATTATAGTACTTACTTACCACTAAAATAAAACTAAATAAAACAATACAAAGTATAACTTAAAATGAAATAGTAAAATGTGCTTAATTGACTAACTTAACTAACTTAATTTACTACTTTAGTACTACTACAACCTAGTACTACTAAGTTGTCTTGCATGTTCAGATTTTCAGGGAACATCCTTCCAAGAATCACCGCTAACGTGTATAACTGCATCATATGCATACGCAAAGTTACTCACACCATCAGTATCAGTATCTGTAAACAGATAACCTACATAAATGATGAAAAATATCGAGCCAAGAGTTGTGCCTTGTGGTACGCCACATGTTACTGTAGATTTTGTGCTCCTTTCATTATTTGTTATAACACAGATATATGGATAGAAGAATAGATGTGTATATAAGTAGATTAGTAGATGAGTAGATAAATCAATAAGTAGATGCTTATTTGAATAGTTCAATAGATGAGTAGATAATATTGATAAGTAGATTAGATATGTAGATAAATAGATAATTCGATAAATAGGTGCACATATGGACAAATAGATAAAAACATAGAAGGGTACAAAGGGATAAAGAGACAAATAAACAGATAAATAGACAAATAGGGAAATGTACATCAATAAATAAACAGATAAACGGATAAAGAGAAATAAATAAATATATGAATAAACAAGTAGACAAATAAATAAATAACTAAATAAATAAATAACTAATTTGCGTACTACGGCATATCTCGCACTGAATGAATTGATAATTAATATCTTGCGATATGTGTCGTATTTCGAAAATTTTAATTATCAATTTTTCAGCCTTTGTTTGCCCAGTTTGTGGAAAATCGTACATGAGGCCGGGATCGCTATGGAGACACAAAAAATATGAATGTCAGAAAATCCGATCTTTCAAGTGTAATAATTGTTCATATATAGCCAAGCAAAAAGGAAATCTACTGCAGCATATTAAAAGGAAACACATAAATTAACTAATTTTGTATTAATTTATCTCATCGTATGACTTTGATTTATATTCTTGAGAAATACATTTTTCGTTCGCTGTTCTATTGATTTCTTCATTTTGTTTATGTGTGATGTGTTTATGTTATTTTAGGTTTAAGGTACTCAGTACGTGTACAATATTTGTTACAAAGAAATTGAAGAGCCTTCAAAAAAAGATTCCAAAAATTATGAAATAAAATTTTATCCACTTGCCTTGTTAATTGGACTTTATTACCTAATAATATCGATTTAACGTCGGTTAAAAATACGTTTGAATTCGTTATTTGTTCCTTTTCATACCGAATTCAATATCGACATAAGGTAATATGGTTCAACTAATTAAGCGATTGATTGGGTCAAATTTCAGTTGGTAATTTTTAATGATCTTTTCTTTGCGGTTTGTTCAGTTTATTTACAAAAACGTTTTTCCCAGTTTTGTGGTATTAGTATGTTCGACTCAAATGAATCGTCATTTCTCGAAAATTTGGCAAATGCGCTGCTATAACATAAGTTATTAAAATATATAAATATAGTTCACCACATAATTTTTAGACGTGTAAAAAAATTGTGTTAAAAGGACGTGAAATGTCTATTAAAGTCAAGACGGCGATCTGACCTTTATCTAGAGCCTTTATTACATTATTTACTACCCCAAGGCGACCTTTAGTGCTACTATGTCCGTCGCAAAATTCGAATTGATTTTCTGGAAGTATTTCATTATCATTTCCATAGTTTTTAATTTGTTCATGCGTGATTCTTGCAAGGATTATTGACATAACAGGTAAAATACTAATCATACGTACTTTATTATAATTTTCAGGGTTATCTATTATAGCTAAAGGTGTGACAATGGCATCTTTTCTTCCATTGATGAGGGAATGTACTATGCATAATACAGTAATGCATAATATAAGTGATTTATTTTGTAAAACTTCTGCATGTGGGTAGCTATAACATTTTCAATGGAATACCGTCCTTTTTGTATGAATCTACAAATATCTTCTTCTGACACTTCAAAAAATAAAAACTACGTATTATTATTAAATTTATTAAGTATATATATAATGTAATAATTATCTGTAGGAGGTAGATTTACATTGTTTATGAAGTGATTATTTAGCTCATCAGTTATTTAATTGTGATGGCAAAAGTTTTTTCCTTCCTATTGTTACCTTCATTTTCTTTCAAATATTTATGCAAAATCATAATGATTTTATTAACCTGTTGCCATATTACAGTGGATAAGGTAAGTCAGACAATGTATTGTCATAAAATTCACATCACTTAAAATATTCTTACTTTCAATTTTTAGTAGTTAAAAATGAAATAATAAAAACTACGAGATAGACAACTATTCTTAAGCAGTGTCTCGCAAAGCTATAAAGGAGAGCATATAATTTTATTAGTATTAAGTTCATTTTGTTATTAGATGTAAGTTTTTGCATTATGAAATAATTACCTTTTAAGTAGATTTTCTAGATTTTATTTTAAAGTATTCATTTAGGACTTTTGTCTTTCAAAATTGACATTTCAGCCAATCCAGCAGGTCACGTCTGTATCGTAACTTACTTTTGAAATTATAATATAAAATTTACACTGCACTGAGTAGTAAACGCGTGTGTTTTTTTCCGAATGAACACCGCGATAATTTATTTTTTTCATAAATGTACATAACTGTACTGCGTGATAAGATGAATTTCATTTTAAACCGATGCTCCTTCACAGCCATGCATGAAACCTCATGGTTGGCTGATATTTTTACCCGAGTCTGTTTAAAAAAATAACTTCCGGTTCATTAAAAAAATGGTATTTTCGCCTTGTCATAGAAAATGAAATTGATACCATACGATACAGATCGACTTCGTCTACCGAAAAAACATTAGGCTGGCACCCCCCACCCTCGCGACCACACACGCCAGCCTGTTGGGAATTGGTTTTCTTAAAACGGCCGACCTTTCTTAACGATTAGAAAGTTGAAACAAGCGCCAAACAAAAGTCTGTAACTTTTCTTAGACATTTGTAAAATCTACAATTGAATTAAGACTTTTTGCGCGACCGTCGACCGGCTGCAGTGTTCTCGCGTCACATGAAATCAGAGTTTACATTAGAAAAAAAACATTTTCAAAGCATAAATACCTACTTTGGCTTACGGACGTCTTTTAATGAATGAGCGATGATTATTTAAACAAATCATTTAACTTATGATTATTTTTTTTTCTTATTTTAAAAAATATTTTTTGTATAGAATACATTTAGAGATTATTACAGCTACCAAATACAAAAGTGCACAGCGTTCTTACAATTAGAAATTACAAAAACTCATATATACTAACATCATTTTCTTTGAATATGTTCTTACATTTGGCTTAAAATCTAATCAGATTCGTCCTCTGAACATTCGTGATTTACATCAAAATAATCATCTTCCGTACGTTCGTTGTTTTTAAGCATGGGCCAAAGAAGGGATTTACCCGTTTAAAATGTCTTTTTAACGTAAACTCAGATTTCATGTGTCACGAAAATGCTGCAGCCGGTCGCGAAGGAAGTATTTCAATTCAATTTTAGATCGCCAACCTTTTGCAAATGTATAAGTTGCAAACTTTCGTTTAGCACTTGTTTCAACTTTCTAGTCGTTAACGGAGGTCAACCGTTTTAAGGAAGTGCATTTCCAGAGGGTTGGCGTGGGTGGTCAAGAGGTGGGGGGTGCCAACCTAAAGTTTTTCGGTAACAGAAATCGACTTCTGTCGAATTGCAGCAGTTTCGTTTTTCTATCACAAGGCGAAGAATACAATTTTTTTTAATGGACCGGAAGTTGTATTTTTTAAACACACTCAGGCGAAAATATTAGCTGACTATGAGCGTTTCATGCTTAGCTGTGAGCGAGTATTGCTTTAAAATGGAATTCGTGTATCTCATCTCGGAGGACTTCACGCAATCAACGGTTGGACTATTAGTCATTACTTTATTTAGTTCGTAATATGTCTTAGGTTGAAAACTATAATCTCTTATTTTTTAGGACATGACTGTCCGGTTTGTGGAAAATCCTACAAGCAGCCGGTATCGTTGTGGAGACATAGAAAATACGAATGCCAGAAAACTCCTTCTTTCAAGTGTGATAATTGTTCGTATATGGCCAAACAAAAACCAAATCTACTGCAGCATATTAAAAGAAAGCATTTACATAAAAATTAACTTACTTTGTATTGATTTATCTTGTCATATCAGTTTTTTTTTTATTTTTGGGAAATAAATTGTTCGTTTGCTTTTATAATGGGCTTATTCATTTTATTTATGATGACCTGCACATCTGTAATTACTTTTTACTTCCGCATCGTGGATGTAAAATATGATCGTAAAAACAAACTGAATTGTTCAAATGGGCTTACAATGTCATGAAATGTCGAGATTTTAAGTTTGAGCAAAAAGAAAAAACAAAATTCTGTCTGTCGGTCTGTCAGTGTGTCTGTCTGACTAACTTTTTTGTGCGCACGATTACTCTGGAACGGGTTATGATATTGACTTGGAATTGGGTACAACTATATACTTTGACGAGATTTGGAACTAGATTATATTTTTATCTTATTTCGTTGAGGGATTGGGCAACAAAGAAATCGTAAAATTGGGATTTAGTGTATTTAAGAGAAACCAATGTTTCAAAACTTTCAGGTGTCAGCCACCCCCACTGCCACCTCCATTACCAACCCCACCTCATTATTAAGGGGGATAAAAAATAAAATTGTGTTTTCGTTTGTGTACAACAACTAAAAACTTCAACTTTTTTTGGCACCAACCACCCTCATTACCACTCTCACTACCATTGATGAGTTTTTGGTGTAGAAAATTTCAAATATTAAATCATTAAAATTCTATGAACACTTATTTCCACATAGTGAAATACAAATATAGTATCAAGTTTATTTTCGTTCTAAGGTACTTGGGTAGGAAATATGGATGTGGAAGCCATGATTCCTTAATCAGCGGTTTTCATAATGCTGTAGCACCATTTTCTTTGATCTAATTTAAATATTTATATTTTTACTTGTTTTTCTTTCAACACTTTAGAGTTTCCCGAAAGTGTCATATCATTATTCTGTTGATTTTATTTATGTGTCTGCCTCTTTCTGGTCGAGCCGATGAGTACAAAAATTTTGCACTATGAACTTATTGAATCAATGCCCTATTTACGGTTACTGTATTAGGTTATTCAATCATGATGGTAATTTTTTTATAAAATAGCATATACTTGTTGTTTCGAATCGTTATATTCAATTTTTGGGGGGCGTAAAGTAATTATAAGATTAAAAAACACAAAAGTTACAGGCCTGTTAAATTTATTATCAGTAAATAAAGAAAAAAATTAAAAAAAACTTATTTTAATCATCCGTGCATATAAATAAGAAACATTTTTTTTTGTTACGTCTAAGATGAATTCTTTATTTGTTTATTTGCTGTTCACAAATTTAGTAAGCCTGTAGCTTCTAAATAAATAAAATCGACCTACTACTTTTGTGTTTTTTAGTTTTACAATTAAGTCTACTTTACGCTCCTAAAATTTGAACATAACGATAAGAGACACCTTGTATACAATTTTATTAATACTTAACCAGTAATTTATTTTCATTGTACCTGTCTGCAATTTGACTAGATATGATATCTAGATGATCTTGGATCGAAACAGCTATTGACGTGTCGTCAATAGCTGTTGAGACACTTGAGACAGATCCCTCAGAAACTATAGGTGGACATCATACAAGTTTGATTTATTATAGGTAAGACATTAGCCAGTTTAGGACATTACCTCTAAGACCTAAGCGTTCAAGATTTTCTTTTACAAGATTTAGAACTAAACAGTCAAAGGTTTTGGATTAGTTGAAAAATATCTCATTTATAGTCACTTCCATTGATTTGCCGATATTAAATTCTTGTTGACATCCGGCAGCAGACTATATTTATTTGAATAGTTCATGAGTCGGGTATACATAATTTTTTCAGTGTCTATGAGTGACTGTAAAATAGTGATATGTCTATAATTATCTCGTGTTTCATTATTGTTAATGTTAAAATGATATTACACTTATATTATTAAGTAATTCATAGTTAATGCTCATATAACTGGTGGAGATGCCCTGGATATCCCGTTTGTCAATGTCGGCACTTTTTTGTTTTATGTAAAATTATATAATATATATTATGTATATTATTGGAAAAAGAAAATTATAATGAATTATTCATTTTGTTTAAGGTGATCTGTACAAATGTAACAACTGTGGCAAAAGTTATAAGTACCAAAGGTCTCTATCTAGACATTTGAAACATGAATGTCAAAAAGAAGCACAATTTTTTTGTCCGTTTTGTCCTTACAGAGCAAAGTTAAATTCTAATCTTAATAAACATAAACTTAAACATCATAATAATTTATAAAATATGTTATTTTATCTTATTTTTGTCGTTACAATAAATATTGTTACATGAAAGTAATGTGTATTTGTATATCTGTTAATGTGTTAGCTTCTCCAGACCAACTAAATGAAAATAATAATTGAAGAATACCTTTAGTCAGTTTACCACTTGCCACTTGCCACATTAAAATTTCAGATATATAAGAATAAACACCTGAATGAGGATAACTAATGATATGATAAAAAAATCTAGTAACAGTACGGCAGTAAAAACAAAACCAAGATCGTAAGGATACAACAGTATTACCTTGTTATTGACTGGGTACTTATATGAGTGTTTAAATATCCCCTGAATGGCTGGAGTTATCGAAGAAGGTATTTGTTTAGTCTGCAGTGTTCCGTTAGTAATCCTGCATGCATAGATATGCTGGACATCTGGAGACACAGTTATAGTCTATGTAATAAAGGCAGAAATAGTGTAAATATTTCGTGCAAAGACGAGATATATCCCTCCTCCCCCGTTTTCGAGGGTACTGAACACAATGTGAGTGGTGGAAGAAGTCTTTAACCGCCGCAACCCTCTGAAACCGCCAAAAACCACTTCCTTTATTAATCCCTTTATGAATTCATATATAAATGGGCCTGGGAAGTGATTAATCGATGGGTTATACTTGAAATAACATGGAAAGGGGTTATAGAGTAAGCAAAATCCAGACAGCAGGCCTAGGGGGTTGATTAAACCCTCTTGAGGGGTAGAAAATCTTTTTTTTCAAATGATTCGGTTCAAACGCGTATCCTCCCGTTTTCGGGATCGCTGATCACGGGAAAAAATATTCATTTTTAGCTCCAACCTCTCCTCATCCTTCAAACGGGCAGAAACCACCCCTCACTCACCAGAAATCATGCTATCCAGGATTTACAGGTTTTTCGACACATGATCGTTATTCCTGTGCATATCCCTTCATTTTTCATGGAAGAGAATGTGGTAGCAACCTCGGGGGTTGCTTCAACCCTTCCAAGGGCTGTAAAATTCAGTAATTACACTTTGAATCAATACGTCCTCCGCGTCTTCGCAGGCTCTAATCACGATAAAAATATTGACCTTCACCTCCTACTCTCATCAGCCCTTATAATGGACGGAAACTTTCGCTCATCCACCAGTTATCGCTGAGGCGATGATTGTGTAGGTTGCTGAGTAGGGTATAATTATTTCTTCATCGGGGAGTAATGAATAATAAATTTTGTCCTCAATGGCAATGTTGTTTATTCAAAGAATTACATGAATATATTTTTATGACAAATTAAATTATTTGCTTACAATTAATTAAAAAAACCTAGGTCTTTTACAAATTAAAAAAAAAACATTTATGGACGTGAAATGTAGGTAATATAATATTCGATCAAGATTTGGGACAAAAATAAAAAAGAAAGTGAAAATATTTTCCCCGTGATCAGCAACCCTGAAAACGGGAGGATACGCGTTTGAACCGAATCATTTAAAAATAAATAATTTTCCACCCCTCGGGAGGGTTTAATCAACCCCCTAGGCTTGCTGTCTTGATTCCACTTACTCCATAACCTCCTTATATGTTATTTCAAGTATAACCCATCGATAAATCACTCCCCAGACCCGTTTATATATGAAAACATAAAGAGATTCATAAAAGAGGTGGTTTTTGGCCGGTTCAGGGAATTGCGGCGGTCAAAAACTTCTCCTACCACTTGCATCGTGTTCAGCACTCTCGAAAACGGGAGGGGGGAGGCAATCTCGCCTTTAAACGAAATATTTACAAAAAAGTCATCTTATAATGCTTCATTACATACATAGACTATTAGCCTATCTTACTACTTTAAGCAAATCTCTGTCTAAAATGAGTTCGGCGTGAAGTGTTTGAGGACAGTTATTTCATTGTCGCAATGAATCGCTATATTAACGTGGGATAAAGCATATAAAAGTCCCTAAAAATCCCATGTGAACTAAAGCCACCATTTAGAAAAAATGGCCGCCAGAGCCGTTTTCTTTAAAATCGCATAGCTCAGTAACCGTTGCTCTGATTTAAATTTCTTATTTTTATTCTATTCCCCTTTTTATGAACTATAAAATGTTTTTAACCATAAAAATTGGACGATGGCGTCAGAAAAGGATACTTAAATTTAAACATGACGAAATTTATGTGAAAACTTTGAATAGACTCTGTGAAACCATTCCATAGATCAAAGTGTTAATCGTGATGCGCTAAATTGTTTTGTGATTTTCTTACCGGAACGGTTTAGGTGTGCCGTCAAAATTGAATCCCATCTGATAGCATTTTTTCTGTACTTTCCGAATCCTCTAATAGTTTTTCAGAAATTCGATAGAAAAATGCACTGTTTGTCAAAAATGAAGGGAGCAAATTTTTTCCGAGTCCGACCCTGGATTTTTCAAAACCAAGTAAACCATTCTGACAAGTCCTAGCTGAGGAATGTTACTGGTAAATTTCATTCGATTATATCTAACCGTTGCAGAGATACAGCTCTTTGAATTTTCAGACCAAATGCATAAAACACCCCTGTATCTTCTTAACCAGTGGCCAAAAAAAATCTTTTTTTTCGTTGATGATCTAAACTCGCCTAGATGTGCTCTATCTGCCATTAGACTGTGGCACTTTCCTCGTGAATCACCCTGTATATAAAGCATAGCGTAAAAATCTTTTTTTTTACATATTTACCTATATTTATTAGACCGGTGAATTGATTGGTCACTTCCCGATGAGCTAGGAACTTGACATTTGACATGGACCTGGAGGTATGGAGTACTTTTCGACCCTCAAGGAAATTCCAAAATTTGCGAAATTCAAAATGGTGACTCTAATATGGCGTCCAATCTATATGGGATACCCGCAATAAAATGAAGACGCTG
Source organism: Rutpela maculata (assembly GCA_936432065.2). Lineage (NCBI taxonomy): Eukaryota > Metazoa > Arthropoda > Insecta > Coleoptera > Cerambycidae > Rutpela > Rutpela maculata. Next base: position 55,898,594 of record OW386286.2, on the reverse strand, counting down.
CCAAGATAGTAACAGATATGAAAGAAATGTAGAAAAGACAGTTCCTGTTAAAATTATATGTAGGGAGCAAATGGTCAGTCCCCATTCCCAGAAGAAGAATTTGTCTGCTAGCCCCTTTTAAAAGACGGGTTAAACAGTAAAATGTTTTTGATGAAACGAATTACTACTCCTACTTTCATCCGTTCAGCTTACAAAAAAATGTTGGATTCCAGGAACATATGTCTGAAATGTCAAGGACAATGTGTCATGACTTGAAAGGAAATAGTGTGTAGAGGTAGGAAAAATATTTGCGTAACGTCGCATTTCAGTCGAGACTTTGAATTTCATTCAAACATTGAGGAATTTCTTTTGATTTTCTCCATGTTTTACTTTAAAAGACAATTTGTAGTTAGAGGAAACCAGCTAATAAAAACCATTTATCACGCCGATGAAAAATGCTTGCACAACGTTTTCCATTTTAACCACTATTATTCAGCCCCATGTATTTTTTAAATAATTTTCATATTTTGAGAGCTGTTGTTATTGTAACGTGTTTCCACCCCTAGGAAACCGCCCTTGCAAAGTCCGTGGGTTCCAAAAATTATAACAAGAGATGTCCACTAACACACTTTATTTAATAACTTACTGGATACTTCACAATACTGTTATTAACTTAAATGTACTTTACTGACTACAAATAACAATGTTTTCACTTTGGAGTCTTAACCTCACTTGTCAAATCCAAACTTCTCAATTTTCTATACTCTCTGAACTACCCGCCGAAAATGCGGTCTTTTATACCTAAAAATGACAGATCTCGATTTTTCTGTGATGACGCCACCATTCTCTAGATAATTCCGGATGTCATCGCTCTAGAACTTCTGGTAGGTTCTTTCTCGACTATAGGTGCAAATACATCTGAATTAATTGAAGGGATTCCAACACATCACACTGCCCCCTCCTTAAGCCTGAACGTCCCGGTCAGGCAATTTGGAATCATCGGTGTATTTTGCCAGTCTATCCAAATGTACGATCTTCATCTTGGACTTTTTGCTTCGTTGAATCCGATAAACGACATCATTAATTCGGGTAATAACAGTATACGGTCCATCCCAAGGAGGTTGAGGTTTCGGGGGCCTCCATTCCTTCCGCTGAGGATTGTACAGCCAAACCAGATCTCCCACCTTGAATCCCCCTGTACTGGCATTCTGATCATAACGAGCCTTCAATCGATTACTAGTTTTGCTCTCGGTCATTTTTCGGCTGTTCTCGACTTTTCTGTAGTTGCTCATGGAAAATGGCTCCCCACGGGCAGCACAATTCTTACACTTGCGACACCAGGCCTCCAACATCCTGGCGACTATTAACCCAATAGAACTGTTTCCGTGCTCTACTCAATGTCTTGTTTATGCCGAAGTGTTTGCTGGACGTTTCATTATGTGCTTCCTGGAGTACTTCTGGTACACGACACCTGGAAATCACTAGACGCATGGCAACCTACTTCCCATCTGGACTTTCCCATGCTCTCCTCAAAAGCCCATCTACGACCGTAAGTGAATCCCATTGCGACCATAAAGCCTTCAGCCCCACTTCTTTGTTGGAAACATCCTTCCATACTGGACGCGTTCCCCCTTCTTTTGCTCTCAACATGGGTCCGATTTCTACATCGCGCAATTGGTCTTTGACCAACTGTGTGGAAGATCGACCTTGACAGTGTTGACTTCAACCATGTTCGGCAATTTTCTCACCTAAGGGTAGCGCTTGCATTCTTCCTTGTCTGGTTTTCTGGATAATGCGGGAGTCTTGTTGTCAATAGCCTTGTTTTCTGGCATTGGTCGTTCACTTTTGATAGAATAATTTGTTCGTTTCCAATCCTTAAGACTCGCTTTCCTACGTCAATAATAAATCCATACTGTTCCATGATGTCTAGCCCCAAAATGAAGTCATCCGTGATGTCAGCCACGATGATCCTGTGGTCGAACCTTAATTGTCCAATCTGCAAACCCAGGTCTACTTCTCCATGAACTGTAGCCCCGTCTCCCGTAGCTGTCCGGACGATCACTTCATTTTGCCTCTCGGTAATCTTTATGCCTGATATAAATCCTGGCCGTACTATTGATGACGTAAACGTCATGGTAAACAAACATTTTCTTCCATTTACATAGCCTTGTAACAGCAGACTATTCGAAATTTCTCGAAGCTGGGAAATCTTTATTTCTCTGGGGTCACTACATTCCCTAGCCAGCACAACCCCCCTGGCGTAGTTTTCCTGCTTCTCTTCAACATTCGCAGCATTTACTCGACTCTCCGTGTTCTGCTGTTGACAGTCTCGTTTCATATGCCCCACCTTGCCGCAGTTGTAACATTTAATACCACCACTCGGCTTTCCTTTATTTTGCTGTTTTTCCTGCTTTCCGAGGCCATCCAATTTGTCGAATAATTTGGTGAACATTTTCTGCATCTCAGACAACATAGGGTTCTGGTTGGTTTCTGGTTGCGATTCTTCGAGAGTCACAGCTCACACTCTCGACCTTGGAGTATCCCTGTAAGCGGCTTCTACTTCAAGTGCACGCACCAAAGCTTCGCTACTACTTTGGTGTCTCGTCAGCCTCAGAACTCGCCTGACCTCTTCGTCCCTTATGCCATCTAAAAAGGCCCCTACGGCTAATTGTTTCTGAAATTCTCTAGGTACACTCGGATACGCCAGGTGTGCCAGTCTCTCTATGGCAGCCTCGAATTCTTGTAAACTTTCTCCAGCCTTTTGTGTCCGTGATTTTAGCTGGGCCTGGTATACTTGGGCGAGTTGTTGGTCGCCATATTTCAAGTCCAATGCAGCTTCCAAGACTTTGAAGTCCCTTTGTTTATCCACTGGGATAGTCTGAAGTAACTCTGAGGCCTGGCCCCTTATTGCCAGAAATAATGCCATGGCCTTTTCCTCATTATTCCAGTTATTTGCAGATGCCGCTGCCTCTAATTGTCTTTTGTACGTTGTCCATGAGCTTTAGCCATCAAATGAGGGAAGTTTTAGTCGAGGACCTGATGATGCTACCAGCTGTCCTCCTTTCTCTCTCAGCTGCTTTTAAGCCGGTCTATTTCTCCTTTGACTTCTTCTTCGACCTTGTTTACTTTTTTTTTAACTTCATTTACCTCCCCTTTGACTTCGCTTACTTCCTCCTTGGTTTCACTCTTTACTAACTACAAATAACAATGTTTATCACTTTGGAGTCTTAACCTCACTTGTCAAATCCAAACTTCTTTATTTTCTATACTCTCTGAACTATCCGCCGAGAATGCAGTCTTTTATACCTAAAAATGACAGATCTCGATTTTTCTGTGATGACGCCACCATTCTCTAGATAATTCCGGATGTCATCGCTCGAGAACTTCTGGTAGGTTCTTTCTCGAGTAGGTGCAAATACATCTGAATTAATTGAAGGGGTTGCAACACATCACATTATAATATGGACTTACTTCAAAAAAAGAATCCAGCTTCTACGAATCTTTTAGTAGGCGTCAAAGTGAGAAGCTGCCTTTTTTGTTAAGGCCTCCATATTGGATCCGCCATACTGAATTTCTGGAATGTGGGATTTTTCTCATCAACTATATGTGTCAAGGAATGTCGGGTGTCTAGGTGATTACTACAATCTGTCATTTGACCCAGGGATAATTCCTAAAAAAAATGCGAGAAGCACCAAAAAAGCACAAAATTTTTCGCTAATAGAAGTAACCAGACAGACATCAGGGATTTTGTATTATAGATAAGTTTTCTAATTAACAATTATTAACACCAATAATATTCAATATACTATTTGCATTTGAACATTTTTTTAATTAATATTTATACTTTATTTACAAAATATATTGTTTTTAATTATTTTGGTTTTAGATCGCTTTAAATGTCGGAAATGTGGCAACTCCTACAGAGCTAAACATTCCTTATATAGACACGAGAAGTACGAATGCCAACAAGTCCCGAAATTTAAATGTACCGAGTGTCCATACAGAGCTAAGTTGCATTGCAATCTCCTGAAACATATCAGAGGTCAACATCAGGTTTGTATTCAACCTCAATAAATATTAAAAATCTTAGCTAGAGCTAAAATTTAATAATGTTTATTTTAGGTTGGAAGTGTGGTACATGTTCACGGAACTACAAGAGCAAAAAATCCCTGAAAAATCACCAACGTTACGAGTGTCAGAAAGAGGCGAAGTTTTTCTGTCCCTATTGTTCGTACAAAGCCAAATTAAATGGTAACTTGAACAAGCACATAGCGAAACATCACCTCAGTGCAATAAACCACGTCTTGTAGACCGATGATATTACTATGTTTCGTTTAACGAATGAACAAAGTTCATGTATGTGTTTCACTAATAGACCAATAAAATGAGTACAGGGCATATAGGTGAGGGCTCAAATTTTGTGGTAACTGAGGCTTCTATACATAAATGGAGAGCTCTTTCCACCTTCTCTCTCATACCGAAGTTCCCAATTAATCTCGTACGCGTAACTCACCATCTAGAATAAGTGGCGGAAATCGCCCTGCCTCTCGACCCACTTGATCATTTGCACTGTCTTTTTTAGTCGAAGGCTCCCGTTAGATTTACGATTCCCACGCCAAAAGTATATAATGCAATATTTGCTTTATTTTTCAAAATATGAAAAAATTCCACTAATAAAAGTTATTTAGAATGCAATTTTATACCTCTATACCAAATTTCAGGAATATAAAATTATTTTTTTCAAACTTCTCATTTTTTGCGGATTGAGAGTTGAATTCATATTTAAAGTTGTGTAGGAGCAAATGTTAATCATCTCAAAAATTAGGCTATTGGTAAATGTGTATCCACTGCTTTTCTCATAGCCTACTTTTAGCTTCTACATAACTTTAAATATTAATTCACAAAAAATAATTTCTATGCAGTTTTAATTGAATGGTTCAAAATAAAATACTAATTTATTGAAAAAATGGGGAGTTTCAAAAAAATAATTTTATATTTCTGAAATTTGGTATAGAGGTATAAAATTGCATTCTAAATAACTTTTCTTTGTGGAATTTTTTCATATTTTGAAAAATAAAGGTACTTTATTAGTGGTGATTTTTACAACTTTGCTTATAAAACACCCTGTAGAACACCAAATCAAGTCATTTTTGGTATACAGTTTTACAACAAGCAGGACTCAATCCCCAAATACCATTCTAAAATTCCAAAGTTTTGGTCCATTACACCTCTTGTTACATCTATCCTGGGACACACTGTATATCAGTCTGTAACCGTCTATATTGTATAATCCTTGATTTTGAATATACCATGTTTCAGTAAGTACTATACAATCTAAATCTGTTTCTAATTCACATAAGAATAGTTTAAATTATCGATATTTTTGTTTATGCTGCGTATATGTTGATGTATTATCTTAAAATTTTGAGTGTTTTTATTAATGTCAATAATTTCCTTACATTCTTGAGAATTTTCTAAAGGTAGTTATCTCAAAATCTCTTATATACTGGTACATCCCTTTTAGTTTTAGCTATGTTTTCCTTTCCGGGTTTAGGTTTTAAGAAAAGATACTAGTTGTTTGGACAGAATATCGAGAATACAACAGTCTCTTTTCAGAGCACAATTACTTTATTAATTTATATTTACTATAAAAAAAACCGCTGCCAAGGAATCACTACTTCCACATCCACATTTTTTATCCAAGTCACTCACAACGAAAAAATTTTGTATGTGGAAATAATTGTTTATGGAACTTTAATAATATAATATTTGAAATCCTCTACCCCAAAAACCCACAAAACGATACCCCACATCGGTAGCGGGGTGGGGGTGGTGATAGAGGGTGGTAGTGGGGGTGGATGAAGTAAAAAAAACGTTTTGAGGTGTCTGGTTCTTGTACACACACTAAATCACATTTTTTTTTCATCCCCTTTAATAGTGGGGTGGGGGTGGTAATGGGGGGTGGCTAATGCCAAAATTTTTTTTGAGACCTTAGCTTCTCTCGTATATACTAAATACCCATTTTAGGGACTCTTAGCTGCTTGATTTACCTATTTTCCCCAAATTTACCCCAATTTACCCCCCAACCCTTCGACGGAACAAGATCAAAATATAATCTAGTTCTAGATCTCGTTCATATGTGTACCAAATTTCAAGTCAATATCTCAAACGGTTCCAGAGTAAACGTGCGCACAAATAAAGTTAGACAGACCGACAGACAGAAATTTTTTTTTCGCTCAAACTTAAAATCTCGACGTTTCGTGACATTCTAAGCCTATCTGAACAATAAAAATTTTTAAAAATTTTTTTGTCGTTACTATACTTCCACTGGATGTGGAAGTAATACCTTAGCAGTTCGGGAATCGGAAATCATTTGACACATTTAACCGGAATTATTTTAAATGATCACTTTTATGCACTTACTCGAGCAGAATAGTTTTATCTTGTAATTGTAAAAAAAAACTTTGATAAATAGCGTCGGTATGCTGGGGTGCTCCCAACTCGGTTAATAAAATATTGCGTGCTTACCTCACTCGATGTTCGGTACGGATTGAATTTTAAATGTCTTTCAGACAATCGAATATTTTCACTGAGTCGGCCAGAGCCGCTAATGTCCACTTTTGTAACCATTTGTTAATATTTCAGGTAATATGCTCACAGCCGGGTTTATTACATTTTTCCACATAAAGTAGAATCCTACAACGCGGGTAAAATATTTAATCCCTGAGAAATCTATAATCGCGCATCACAATACATTTGAGTTTCTCTATTACACGGATGTTGACGGTAAAATTAATGTGCCTAGTTTGGCTGGTTTATACCTAAAATAATTATCGCACACGCGGTTTCATTCTGAATACAATGGTTTAAAACAAATAAATTCGAATGTAAGCGGAGCAAGTAACGTAAATGCATTTTTATCATCGGAAAAACACTTCGTTACAGTATATCGTATTATTTCCTTTACATCATGTATCTGATCATCCCTTTCAAATACTGCCGTAATTTTCTCATTATTTCAAGCATATTCACATTATACATACCGCCCCTGTTGCGGTCAAGCCACATTCATTCCTCGAGTTTGTCTTCAAGTCGCAGTTGCATAAGTTTGTGATGGAAAATTGTGTACTTTGCCAAAAAGTACAGAGTGAGGGTGCAGTGGTCTCCGTAAGACCTGGATTTAACATCTTTATTAAGTTTAACGCGGAAGATAGATAAATAGATAGATAGTCTTTATTTCACCACTACATATACATACATGAACATTTGCAGCAAGTCAGGGTAAAAGCTGGTGAACAGCAAATTATAATATTTACAAATTTATAAAACACAAAAACATATAAATATAAATATAACATTTCAGTAAAAACCATAAATTTATAAAAACACAAAAACATATAGATGTATATAACATTTTACATTGATATACACAGAAGATATGAATAATAATCCAGTCATCTTAGTCAAAATAGGGTAAGAATCTCGGAATTCAAGATAACCGGCTGTAAACTCGTATAAACCTTTATTTTAACATCCTAAAATTCTCAAAACCTACTTACGATAGCGTGGACGCGACTTGTAGATAACTAAGGTCAAAGGTCAAAAAATCGGTTTTTTGCGCATTTTTTGCAAATATCTCGTTCCCTGTAAAATTTACGCTATTTGTATTTATTATAAATATTGTAGGGGATAAAATTCTCTACAACTTTTTTTTCAAACATTTTTTTATACCTCAAACCGTTTTTGAGATAGAGGGCGGTGAGCGCGCAGTCTTTCACTATGTACGGTGTCATTCAAGTTCGATCTGTAGTCTCGGTCGAAAACACGCCGTATAAAGCCCGTTAATTATTGAAAAATATATAATTATAAATAATTTACATTTTTTCATTAAATATCACATTTAATATAATAATTTTTTTCATAAATTAAGTATATCTTCATTTAATAACACTTACCTCTTTGTACAATTAGAAAATTATTAACAGAAATACTTTAATTACATTTTAGTTATATTCAGATTTATACTAATTACATTTGACCCCGAAATCCTAGAAGACTTGGAGACAAATGTCGTTGAAGATGAAAACGAAGAAGAATTTAAAATTCCACAACGACCAGACGACGATTATGAAGAAGAAGAAAACTAAAAATAACAACATGGAGTTCTTCTTATTTTTATTCAATTTTTTTAATTTCAACCATGAAAAATGTATGAAATCGTATTTTTTAATAAAAATATAAATTAAAAATTTATTTATTGTCTTCTTATTTACTTAGGAAGTAATTAGTATAAATCTGAATATAATTAAAATGTAATTAAAATATTTCTGTTAATAATTTTCTAATTGTACAAAGAGGTAAGTGTTATTAAATGAAAAAAATTATTATATTAAATGTGATATTTAATGAAAAAATGTAAATTATTTATAATTATATATTTTTCAATAATTAACGGGCTTTATACGGCGTGTTTTTGACCGAGACTACAGATCGAACTTGAATGACACCGTACATAGTGAAAGACTGCACGCTCACCGCCCTCTATCTCAAAAACGGTTTGAGGTATAAAAAAATTTTTAAAACAAAAGTTGTAGAGAATTTTATCCCCTACAATATTTATAATAAATACAAATAGCGTAAATTTTACAGGGAACGAGATATTTGCAAAAAATGCGCAAAAAATCGATTTTTTGACCTTTGACCTTAGTTATCTACAAGTTGCGTCCACGCTATCGTAAGTAGGTTTTGAGACAAGTTTTAGGATGTTAAAATAAAGGTTTATACGAGTTTACAGCCGGTTATCTTGAATTCCGAGGTGAAACCACTAAGATGACTGGACTATAAGTATGAAATGCAAAAATATGTAGAGTATCAGAGCATTCTGTAAATATGAGCATTTAAATAGTCGAGTGTGGATTAGCACCATAGGGTGTCTTAAAAAATTCGTCAACCGAGTAAAAACAGTACTTTAGAATGAAATTTTTTATATTCTTTTTAAAGGACAGTAAGTTCAATTGCTTTATATGACATGGTAAATGATTATACAAATTTAGGTTGGGGAAATTTTTAGCGCTTAGAGTTAACCTGTAGCGAGGTACTCTAAGAAGTCCAGCAGCACGTGTGTTGTGGTGATGGTAATCAGACTGGACAGAGAGACTGGACGCACTTCTGTGAATCTCTACAAGACTATAATAAATAAACAATGAAGGGAGGTGCATAATGCCCAGTTTAATGAAAATAATATATATAATATATAATATATAATAGTGTTCCGTAAACTTAGCACTAACGAGTATTCTTATGGCTTTCTTTTGTTGTCGGAAAACTTTTGATGCATGGGAGGAGTTACCCCATAAGACCACTGCGTAGGAAAGTCTAGAGTGGAAAAGGGAAAAATAAGTGTTTTTTTAAGATGTCGAATTCGAGAATGCCTTTTAATTTCCTGAGGAGAAAGATCGTGCTTGAGAGCTTTCTATTTAACTGATCAATATGGTTTACCCAGCTAAGGTTATCATCTAGATATATACCTAGAGTTTAACGTGCTCACCTTTGGATACATTTTTATTGGTTGATATTATAAGTCTCTGAGTTTTTTCTTGATTGAGTGTTAGTTTATTCAGGGTGAACCATTTTTTTGCCTGGAGTTCTATGTCGGAGCTAAGTTGGATCAGATTAGCAATGTTGCGGTCAGAGCACAAGAGAGTGGTATCATCAGCAAACAAAGTTGATTTGCTAGGCAACATAAATTGTGTAAAGTCATTAATGTAGATCAGAAATAACAGTGGCCCCATGACAGAGCCCTGGGGTACACCATGATTAATATCTAGAGTATCTGACATGCTATTTCCTATGACTACACATTGCTGACGCTTTTGCAAATAAGAATTAAAAAGGTAACCCTCTAACTCCATATAACTGCATTTTATCGATTAGTTTATCGTGAGAGACACAATCAAAGGCCTTGGAAGAATTAACTACTGACTAATATTCTGAGAAATGTAACGGAAGTTGTGGCGAATTTTGCATACAAGAGATTAAGTAGGAACTTGAAGGTATAGTGGAGTGTGAAAAGAGCTTTCCATTAATATATGGAAGCCTTAGTTTGTGCCAACTTTATGCACCTTTTCTCATTTGCCTGGTGTATTAGCATTAGCAGTGAAATCGACCATTCGGTTATGATCTTCAAGTGATTTGTACCATTCTGATTAAAATTGTACTTCCAAACCAAGCAGATATGCTTATGCGTCATATTACGATTCACGGGTTACTAAACACGAGGTGCTTTAGAGAAGAGATATGAAATCTACTCTAAAAGATTAGGGTTTGAAACAAAATATTTTTACATCACATTTCATGTCAAACAGATACGTGAATTTTGTTTCATAGATTGCATTTGTTTCTTTAGTCGCCGCCATGCCTTCAAGAATCACAGAGCCGTAGCGCAGTATCATCCCAACTATTTTTCAGATTTGTAACAGTTATTTGTATATTTTTTTTGGATTTCGATGTTACATTTTAGTTGGTTCTGAATATAATTTGTTATGATATAATGTGTAAGGCTGATTTATATAAATAAAAGTTGTACATATTTAAGACTTCTGAAGTGTATTTTTCTGATAACTGGTTACATTTGGAGTTTGAAACACTTTTCTAATGTGTTGGTCATGGATCTGCCTTTTTAAATGTTCGAATTAGTGTTCATTGTAAACATTATATTAAAAATCGGAAGCTACTGGAAGCGGCTGGAACCTCCCTACCCGGTGGATCTTTAAAGCCGAAAAGGGTACTAAATTGTGTGCCATAATGGCACTAAACGTAATCCGATCTCGATTTGCTTTGTTTTTTTTTAATTTTTTTTTTCACGGAAACCAAATCGAAAGGGTGCAAGTGTAACACAGGGTGATTCTTTTAAGGCGATTATTGGAATATTTCCCACTTGCAGATGAGATAAACATTTGAGATTTGGTACCTTACCATAATCGACCATTGTGAGTTCGAAAATAATAATTTCAAAATAGCGGCACTTCCGGAAATACCCGAATCGATACCAACTTGCTTATTTTAAATGGAACACCCTATATATTTTCGACTTTTCGAAATGACTATAATATTCTGAGTCAAAACATGTAGCACATCCTATACCTAAATCGAGCAGTTTCGGAGATATTTGACATTTTATAAAAAATTTGACAGCTGCAGCGGTTTGCAAGAACCGTTATAACTTTCTTCGTGTAGGAGATCTTTATTTGCTCTTTGGTACGTGGAAAGAACACAAGATGAGCTGGTCTCTGCAAAAAAATAGATTCGAAAATAGTATACCAAGTGTTTTATTTTTCACGTTACATTTTGTCAAATTCAAACCTCAAAAACTTTTTTATTTCAAATGTATTTTTTTACATCAAACTATGTTAAAAATTAAATTCCCTTTTTTCTAGTATAAGCATTATAGGGGTTAAAGTTACAACTTTTCGAAATATTGGCGATTTTATTAAATATGCAAAAATTTTTAATAAAAATTGCCATCAACTTACTTATGATTAGAAACGATCATTAATGTCAGTCATTCTGTTATGTTAAAAAACGCCAGCACGTTTAAATTACATCCACGAAGACTTTTAGGTTTGTTTATTATTTATGGAGAATGTGATAAAGTAATACCAAGAACATGTAAACATTTGCTACTCGATACCCACAAGAACAGAAACCATCCACCATACACTGTAAAACGCATATTGGATAATTTTAGAATATTTGGCTCTGTCAAATGGCACGTGCCAAATTTTGTTATGGCAACCGATATAGAATTAAATTTGAGGTGGACTTATATCAGCGTGTCCTATGTCTAACACATGTACTTTTTGAATTATTCGTAAGTTTTTGTTGAAAATTATAATTTATCCAAAAAAAACGTAGAAGCCTATGAAACAATTGAAACAATAAAGTGGGTGTCGAGTAGCAAATGTGTTACATGTTCTTGGTATTATTACTTCATCACATTCTCCATAAATAATAAACAGATCTAAAAGTCTCCGTGAATGTAATTTAAACGTGCTGACATTTTTTAACAAAAGAGAATGACTGACATTAATGATTCTTTCTAATCATGGGTAAGTTGATGGAAATTTGTACTAAAAATTCTTGAACATTTAAGAAAATCGCGAATATTTCGAAAAGTTGTAACTTTAACCCCTACAATGCTTATACTAGAAAAAAGGGAATTTAATTTAACATAATTTGATGTAAAAAAATATAGGGTATTTCATTTGAAATAAAAAAGTTTTTGAGGTTTGAATTTGACAAAATGTAACGTGAAAAATAAAACACTTGGTATACTATTTTGGAATCTATTTTTTTTGTAAAGACTAGGTCATCTTGTGTTCTTTTTGCGTATCAGAGAGCAAATAGGGATCTCATACACGAAGAAAGTTATAACGGTTCTTGCAAACCGCTGCACCTGTCAAATTTTTTATAAAATGTCAAATATCTCCGAAATTGCTCGGTTTAGGTATAGGGTGTGATACATGTTTTGACTTAGAATTTTGTGGTCCTTTCGAAAAGTCGAAAATATATAGGATGTTCTATTTAAAATAAGCATGTTGATATCGACTTCCGATATTTCTGGAAGTGCCGCCATTTTGAAATTATTATTTTCGGACTCGCAATGGTCGACTAGGGTAGAGTACCAAATCTCAAATGTCTATCTCACCTGCAAGTGGGAAATATTCTAATAACCGCCTTAAAAGAATCACCCTGTATATCGTTGAAATTGGAATTTTTATTGCTTTTCAATGCTTCGATTACAAATTGTAAGTAATCATAAAATAAATAACTTATTGTACCAAAACAGCACTAAACGTAATTCAATCTCAACCAAAACTTTTTCAAGTTTTTTGGAGCACTAAAGAAACCCTCATGCAAAGTTTCGTCCAAATCGGTTTAGTAGTTTCGCCGCTATCGTGTTAACACACATATACACACAGATATTTTTCAAAAACCACTTTTTTGGGTTCCTGGGACCTCAAAACATAAAGATTTGATGTTATCTCAATTTTCGATTTTGGACCAATTTTAGTAACCTCCCACAATTTTGTGGGGAGGCTAAAACATTTTTAGGAGTCCTCCCCCATCCCCCACAAATATCTGTCAGGGGGTGAAGTGTACAATGTTAGTATGTTGGTTGCCTCCCCTAATAATATTCCGCAAAACCTCCTTTGTTACATCATCCTACCTCCATTTTTCCTGTTTCGCATAGATTATAAAGTCTTTTATAGGAAAAATCTGAGTTAAAATAAAATTGTATTATAAATCCGTCTGTACGCGAAAACAAGTTTAAGTGCTTGATTTTCACAAATTTTATTTTAAAAACATAACATAACCACCAGAGATAATACAACTCCTTTCCCCTAAAGGCTCAGGAAGAGCCTTGTTCGGGAGGGTTACACATTTGCTATACACGCATCCGATTATACACTGGGATTCACTTCTTTTTCCGAAAAAAATCCCAATTCCATAGTCGGGAATCGAACCCGGGACCCCTGAGCGAGAGTCAAGTGTGAAAGTGAAAAGTGAAAAGAAATTTGTTTTTAAATTAAGTTTTACAATATGTGCCTTACCGGAATCTGGTCCGGAGCCAACCAGACAACCACGGAGCAAAACGCCGTGGTTAATGCAGGTCCGGTTCGGCCTAACGAGTAATGTTTTGGGGGAGATTATCTCTCCTGTTTATCTTAGGCAAACTTAAAAACTAATAACAAAATTAAAAATTGCTGTCTACGCAAAAACTTAAAGCTAATTAAGAATAACAAAAGCAGTCATATGAAAACACAACAATTATTATTGTTAAATCACACACTGGCTTCTTCCGAATGTTGAGTATAAAAAGTTACTTTGCGCCAATATTCATTGGTCGTGAACGTGACTTTGGATGGTCAAGGGTCGAATGGGACTAATGCTTTTTGCCCCAACGTAATTATAATTACTTAATACAACAGAAGATATTTGTATCCAATCCTAAACCAGATAATAAAATAATACTAAATTAGCAAATAGTTGAAAGCTGTTTGGAACATATTTACAAATAAAATTGAAAATATTTAATTTAATTATTTACTTTATTAATGTTTATTTTAGGTTGGAAGTGTGGCACATGTTCACGGAAATACAAAAACAAAAAATCCCTGTCGCAGCATCAACGTTACGAGTGTCAAAAGGAGGCGCAGTTTTTTTGTCCCTATTGTCCGTATAAAGCCAAATTAAATTGTAATTTGAATAAGCACAAGGTGAAGCATATGAATGCATTAAATCATGCCCCGTAATGTTCATACTGTCTTTGGGTTACCGAAGGAATGGAGTTCATGTATGCGTTTTAAGTCGAAACATGGCGTGAAATCATAAGAATTTTGTGGCAATTCTCAATTACTATTATGTGTGAAAATAGAACAAAGGGATGTACGTAATTTCATGCTTCCATAAAAGAAGAGCGTAAACTCGAGCTGCTTGGTTAAGAAGAGGTACGATGTGTACTCTAGTCTTTTATTATAGACCGATATTTAAAACAAAAGATTCTTTTTTTACATTACATTTCATGTCAAATAGGTACGTGAACTTTGTTTCTTGGGTAGCTGAGCTAAAGACTGCATTTGTTTTGTCGCCACCATGTCTTCAACAATCACTGAGTAGTAGAGTTGATATTACCTAACTATTTTATCATTTTTGTAATGGTTATTTGTAATTTTTTTGTGGAATTGGTGTTTTATTTTAGCTTTTTCTGAGTATAACTTATTATAATAAACAATGTATATTGTGTATATGTATATGTTTGGTTTACATAAATAAAAGTGTTAACTATATAATGACTTGTTAGTTAATTATAGTTATTTTTGTCTGATAAACATATGTAAAAAATGGGGGTATGTAATATGTTTCTAATATGTCTTTTTGATTTTCGAATTGCCCTTCATTTTACATATTATATACCTGAAAATCTAAGTTGTGGGTGAACTCGATGATAATTTTTTTTTCTCAAGGAGGGGAAATCCACACGGGTTACCCATCCCACTGGAATGGGTCTGAGTGTCAGACTCAAACTGCCCTCCTCCTCCTCCTAGGGCTCGTCTGTAAAAAAATACTCCGAGGGCACTCCAGCCTCCTGGGCTTATTGTGTTCTCCCTGCCTTAGTTTACACTGTGCGTTTTAATATTCCTGTATCACTGACAAGGTGATACAGGTCTGAAAATGAGCGAGTTATGATGGTTTCCTGGTCTCTCTGTATTTGCCCGTAGATATTATAACTCACTCTACCCATTTTTCCTGTGCCGTTGGCAGTAGGTCTGAGAAAATAGGCGGAGTGTAGTTGCCAGGTCCATTGTCTTTCCTCGTTGATATTATATCCTGCAGTCGTATAATATGCTTTGTCAGCAACGGCTTCGCTACGCGGCGTTCCTCGCTGGTAACTACCCCAATCAAATCCTCGTCGCGCGCGACGTCGCTCTACTTCGGTGCTTTGTTCGGCAACAACCTCTCCATACGGTGTTCCTTGATGATCCATAACCCACCCCGTCAATCCTCACCGCTCGCGACGTTGCTTCACCTGCATCGCTTTAGTGAGGACCGCTGTAGCCTCCTCATTGTGATGCAGGTTTATCTGAAATGGACCTATTTTCCCATTCCTTCAACCTTTTGAAGGTTGCTCTCCCAGGCTATGCTCCTTGTCAGCAACGACCTCGCTACGCGGTATTCCTTGATGGTCCGTCACCCCAGTCAAGTCCTCGCCGCTTGCGACGTTGCTTCACTTCACACCCCTGCATCACTTTAGTAAGGACCACTATGGCCTCCTTACTATGATGCAGGTTAATCTGCACCTTCAGCTGGAATGGGCCTATTTTCCCCTATCCTTCCTGAGCATTACCCTCCCCTGGCTCCTTGGTGTTGACCAAGGTCACGGAAGCTCCCTCCCCAGCTCCTTCACTTCCCGAATTGCGCTCGTGGGCTTTGTGATAGGGGGGGGGGGGCTGCAGAGATCTTGCTGAGGAACCTTCTCCCTCTCGACGAGTAAAGGGGAAAGGATGGTCGCCACGCACGAAGCCCCTTACATATGTGGAAGGAATTTATACAACGAGGTGCGCCTGTGCCCCGAGGTTTGTCGCTAGTGGCCGGGTTCCCCTCGACCATTCGTCCCTTCGGCGCGCACAATACCTTGGGATTAGGGAAGTCTTTATGGTGGTACTTCATCCACGTGGTCCAGGCGGTGAAGCCAAGACCTAGAGAGACGTACTCCTGACCTGGGTCAGAGGGTCATTGCCACTCCAAGCGGTTTACGGTGTATGAGCTGGTCCGCGACGTAGTCTTAGCCGGGGTGGACTGGGTTATTAGCGCTACCCCCCAGCAGTATGACCACGTTAGCCCTACTCCTCCCGGAGTCTGGTCGTTCTCCTGTCCGCCACCTGGAGACGTACCTGTCAGGTGCTCAACCCCTACCCTCGTGAAAGGATGGTACCAGGTATTTTATATTTCATAAGTAAAAGTATTTTTGCCAATATCTTCCCCTGCTTCTTCTCTTCAATGTTAGTTTTGTTATTCTGCATACAGACTGTTTCTTATAAGAAACTCGCCCTATTATGTGTCACAAGCTAAAACTGTCTTAGAAATGTGTATTCTACGTTTTTGTGGCTTACACGTCTGTGAAGGAAAATTTGAACTCCATGGTCTGCTTTCTACTAATTTAGGCAAAAAAAAAAATAGAAAAATTGTCATAACCTCAACTTTATTATTTTAAGACATACGTGAAACTTATTTAGGTAGATTTTGACGGCAAAATGGAACTCTTCCACCCTATACTAAAACAAATTGAGTTTAAAATTCCTAATATATTTACTCTTACAAACAAATATTTGTCACAACCGTAGTAGGCTATTGTACCAAGAAATGCATATTTCTTCCCCATATACATGCTCCTTTTAACTTTTAATTTTATTGGATTTTTTCTTCCAATTTAAAGTAAAAATTGTTATTATCTTCACACATTTTTATTAATTTCCGGCAGTGATCATTATTATTATTTCTTAATATCTTTTAAAAAGTGCATAATTTTTTAATAGTTTTAATGTTATATCAACTTTTTGTGACTGAATACTAAATTATTTTGATGCCAAATTCAGAATACCTTGGAAAATAACTACTCCAATGCATAATTTGACGGTTTGCTTATATGCTATTTTGTAAACAATTACTAACTCGCTTGAATACTTTTACTCTTGTTACTAAAATGGTCTTTTAATGTGTCTTCGTCTTTCTCTACTTCTTCTTCACAACGTCTTGCTCATCAGCTCCTTGATGACATTATCTTAACGTTTTCTACCATCCGGGTTTCCCTAAACTATCAACTATTCTATATTGTTCTCTCCATGGTCTATGTGGTCAACAAATGAGAGAATACAATTTCATGTGAAACGACATTACGTCCATGTATAATCAGGACTAAAGCCTTGTAGTTGACATGGGTGAAACAGTCTTAGCTGTTTGTTGGACCTAAAAGAGCCTGTACGTAGACACTTTTCGGTGTAGAACCTAAAAGTATATGATATAAATAATAATAAGTCTTATTTAAGTAGTGATTCCAATCGTATTTTTGTAATAGAAACAAATAGTTAAATAAATATAATAACTAAGCTTCCGATGGAACTTTTAAAGATATTGGTGTATCTAAAGGTAGTGTATTAGGTTTCCAGTTTGGTGTGGTAAGCGAGGCATGCCATTAAGCCATTCTATTTCAATAATATGCTTAGCGATTATTCTGAAACGTTTTTTAATTACAGGTGCAAACAGTCTTATTTGT
Organism: Rutpela maculata; assembly: GCA_936432065.2. Taxonomy (NCBI): domain Eukaryota; kingdom Metazoa; phylum Arthropoda; class Insecta; order Coleoptera; family Cerambycidae; genus Rutpela; species Rutpela maculata. The sequence goes on along the minus strand of OW386286.2, from coordinate 55,880,782 downwards.
CCTAATTGCAACAAGTCATATATTCTGAGAGGGTCCTTATCAAGACATCTGAAATATGAATGTGGTGTTTCCAAAGTATTTAACTGTCTTTACTGTGAAAAAAGTGCAAAACAGAAATACAATTTAATGGTTCACGTCATGAAGAAGCACCCTGAGATGATAGAAGAATTCAAGTCGTTATACTATAGCAAGAAAATAAAAATGGAAAGTTTTGAAGAAATCAATTATTATTAATGTAATGGGGAAGATGCATGAAATTTTAAAATGCTTGAAAAAGTGATTTGCTCTTAATTTCCATTATGCACAAAACGATTATAACAAAACAAATTCAAAATAAAATTTATTTTCCGTGAAATAAATATTTAGATTATGCCGTAATTTGTAAACACATCCACTTAACTGCAAACGGTTTCTTGGCGTCAATGACGTCAGCCGTTAGAGCCGTCATTCCGATAGCATGAAAGAATAGTATTTATTGATTGAACAAGGATGCGCGTTCTTTCGATTATAACTTTGTTATTACTTTCATATCCAGTGGAAGTATGGTAAAGCAAAAAAAAAATTGAAAATTTCTATTGTTCAAATAGGCTTATAAAACGTTGAGATATTAAATTTGAACAAAGAAAAATTCTGTCTGTCTGTCTGTCTGTAACTTTTTTTGTGCGCACGTTTACTCTAGAACTGTTTAAGATATTGACTTGAAATGCCCTTAAGGAGGGATAATAGACGTATGTATTTTAATGAGATCTAGAACCAGATTGTTTTATACTAGAGAAAAAATAAACATGTCGGAAAGCTGAATCGATTCTCTATATTAGTGTCTAACAATTTTTCGAAAAAACTGATAATTATTATCGAGACATTTGAGAATATTGAAGAAATTTCACGTTACCCTAGAAAATGCATGTAAATCTTTAAAAAATAATTGCCGACATTTCGGTAAATATCTCCAAAAGGAAAAAAAAGTTAACATTCTGACGAAATCAAAATATTCATGATGAAACGAACTCGTTTTACATTATTTTTTATCTCGAGTTAGCCCTTACCGTTTCGGAGATATCTGCGAAAAATAGTCGAAAATCGAGCAAAAACATGCAGTCCTAAAATGTTCATATTTTTAGAAATATACCAGCGGGACGGTCGTATGTCAATACGGAAATTCAGCCTGGAGGAGCGAATCAAAAATGGCATTTTTGACGTTTACTGATTGTTGACGGCAATCGCGGCCAAGTTTTTGGGGAATAATAACGGAAAAGGTCACAGTTACTTCGCCAAATAGCTGCCGTTTTGAAATATCCAAATTCTTCACTGAAGAAAATTTTTTTCTCGATGTATTAACATTCAAAAAATCGTATATTTTACATTTTTATAATGTTTTTTGATGCTTTATCTATTTTCGTTATAAGAAAATTCATGCAACTTCCCCAATGTTCCTTTATAACATATTATTAAATTCTCTCAATTTTTTTGTACTTTTAAAACATATTTAAATTTGTTTTAAATAAACGTTTCCACCGAAAAGAACTTCTCATAATTAAAAATGGTAAAATGTATCTTAACTGCTAAAAATTAACACATCACACACAACATGTATTAGACAGTTCCCAAATCCAAAGCCATAGCTGTCCGGAATGGATTTACATATTTGAGGAAACGCAGATAACTTGCAATTTCCAATTTAATATTTTTTATTACCATTTCTAAATAAATTAGGTATTTTGTACCTCATTTTCCACCTGGTGGAAGTTGCCTGGGGGGGGGAGGGCAATGACCTAGCCTAGGGGAATTTCAAAAGAAGGCAAACTGGTGTGGTGTACTTTGGTATCACATAAAAGATTTTATTACTCCCTATGCATTTGCAAAGTATGAGATTGTACTCTATTCTTTGCAGTTATCTACTAAAACTATTAATATTTTATTTTTTCTAACAAATCCTGATGCAATAACAAATAACTACATAACTAAATAAATACTTACTTTCTACAACAATTTTATCTGAACCCTCCAGTCCAGGAGTCAAAATCAACTTGTAGGTAGGGCTCAAAATACTCAATATGCTCGACTTGCGTAGGGATTCAGGGAATATGGATGCACTGTAGACGAATTTTTTTTTATGTTAAGGCCATTGTGTTTTGAAGCATCTCAAAAATTCTGTAAAACTACTAACTATAACCATTAAAAGACTGATAATAAGTGACTGCTCTCTTATCTTTGTGATGACGGGAAGTTTTTGATGTAAGCTCTGGTGTTATCAATTTGAATATAGTTTCATATAGATTTTTTATACATTTTATTAACATATTCATCAAAGCATTAAAATTATTATTTTAAAACTTACCTCGAATGATTTTGTTTTAATATGTCCCACCGCACAGTGGCACAAATCGTGATTTTTTTCGTTTCAAATTATCTACAGCACTTGTTTCGCAACCGATTGGGATATATTTTTTTAAATACTCGTTATTTAATTTCCAAAAAACGTAAGAAAGCCGATTTTTTAATAATTATGCTAACCAAAATTATTGAGCTTAGCCAAAATGGCCACTTTTTATTTAAATCTTAATAAAACTTCCCAAAAAAAACTTTTTACATAAATCTTGTTCGTGGGGGTTTTCGAGGTCGTTGATTACGAATCTGATATCCAAATTGTCAAAAACCAACCTGCAAGATGGTGGAATGAAAAATGAAATATTTTTGTTAAAGTTTATGCCGAGAAATTTTGAATATTTCTGATAAGTACTTTTAAGTCAAAATTGACTAAATTTTAAGTTCCAGGGAGAAATTCAATATGGCGGATCCAATACGGAGGCAGTAAGATGCTGAAGGTGTCTTAAAAATGAATTAAATGCATTAAACTAAAGAATTATTAAGAATTATTAAAACATTTTAAAAGGAAAAAATTTTCTGAAATTTTAAAATATATCCAATACATTAACTTTCAATCATAAATATGCGATTCAATCCTCCATTACTGTTGAACGTAACTTTGAGTAGGTCATATTAATATTTCTTTTTTTATCTGCTAATAATATAATAAATATATCTTAGGTTATGTTAAGTTTAATATTCTTGTTTTAAAGTTTTTGGTTGTTAGGTATTTATTATATTATTAGCAGATAAAAAAAGAAATATTAATATGACCTACTTAGGGTTATGTTCAAAATTAATAGAGGACTGAATCGCATATTTATGATTGATAATTAATGTATGGCAGCCATCATATTGGATATATTTGAGAATTTCATAGAATTTGTTCCTTTTTATTTTTTTTAATAATTCTTAATGCATTTAATTTATTTTTTGGACAGTTTTATCATCTTACTGCCTCCGTATTGGATCCGCCATGTTGAATTTCTCCTTGGAAGTTAAAATTTAGTCAATTTTAACTTAAAAGTACTTATTAGAAATATTCAAAACTTCTCGGCATAAACTTTAACAAAAATATTTCATTTTTCATCATTTTTTAGTTTTTTATAGCCGCCATTGATTCCGCCATCTTGTAGGTCGGTATTTGACAATTTGGATATCAGATTCGTAATTAGCGACCTCGAAAACCCCCCGAGTAACAAGATTTATGTAAATTGGATAAGAAAAAAGCTTTTTTTTTGTAGGCTTTATTAAGATTTGAATAAAACATGGCCATTTTGGCTAAGCTCAATAATTTTGGGTTAGCATAGTTCAAAAATCGGCTCTCTTACGATTTTTGGAAATTAAATAACGAGTATTTTTTAAAAAAATATCCCAATCGGTTGCGAAACAAGTGCTCTAGATAATTTTGAACGAGAAAATCACGATTTCATATATCGTACGCATATATTAATCTATTTGCGATTTACAGTGATTTAAAATACAGTGAAAACAAAATAGAATGTCCTTACACTGCAAACCTTAAAGAAGTAAAGCAATTAAAATATTTCCAAAAGAACCGACAAATACTGTTTTATAAAATTCAGAAAATAAAATGATGCTTAGCTCAAAGGTGTACAACAATAAAAACTTTCATATTTGTTATTATTATTACTATTAAGAACTCGAGCAGATTCTAAAATCCATAGTACTCAAGCCTGTCGGCTCATTGTACATTTGCGACATGTGGATCTCCTAAAAATGACCAGTGCTGTCAACGTCGTATATCAGTCTATTCCGGGGTAAATCGGTTCAGTTCCTCCGACTGTAAAGATTGCCTTTCGAAATACCTATACCTTGACGCTCCTAGTGGTGCTTAATTGCATAGAATATAATTTCATCCTCAGTTCCACACATCCGACAAATAAGATCGTCCTTCAACCTCATTATATGTAAGTGCTTGTTCAGATGTCAGTGTCCTATTATCAGGTCCAGGTCCACCATCCATCTCATTTTTTATCTATCGTGCCCAAGCAACCACTTTACGGTTTAGTCAGTCTCAGGGCCCTTTTACATAGAGCCTTGGTTACCTCATTCTGAGGGCTAGAGTCCAGTAATTCTTGAACTGTGCCATAGCCCAGCTCTGATTGAATCAGACTATAACGAAGCGCTTTTTCGTCAGGCCTAGTTGCATCCAAATAATTTGTTATGAATATATTACTTTAACCAATCCGTAAATACCGCCGTTGATAGGGTACTAAAAATGACTCTTTCAGTCTTCACCAGGAAAGTACGTCACAAACTTCTTCGCACATCGAAGATTGACTCAGGACCAGGGAAAGGAGTTTTTGCTTCCGCCAAACGATCTGCTCCTTCATTTCCCTCCACACCACTGTATTCGAGAACCCATATGAATTTCCCAACAAATCACCTAGTGCAATGTACTATTCTGTCACAATTTTGTCATCCAAATTAGATAGATTTTATTGAAACTCATAGCTATAATAAGTCTGACAAGTAGTATTATCCTATACTTAGAAAAAAGACGTTATCCAAGACGCCCTATTTGAATATTTGGAACATAGTGACTATTTATTATACTAAGGGATATGTTCTTTTAGGCATAATTGATACAGTGTTCGAAAGTTGTGGTATTACTTGCGAGAAAGTTAGAGAGGAACGTAATGGACCACCACGACGTCGAACTGGAGGACGAAGAAATTATGAAAGTTTATCAACCAGGCTTACAGAGAGACATTTTCCAAGTTTCGTGCCCCCGACTGCAAGAAAGAAGACAGCATCGAGGCGATGTGTCGTCTGTAAGAGTAAACAAAAAAGAAGTGAATCGAGGTACCAGTGCGTGAGCTGCGATGTGGGGTTATGTGTGACGCCCTGTTTCGAAATATTTCATGTGGTGAAACACTACTAGGAAAATAATACCATTATTTAATTAACTCATTATGTAGCCATGTGCTTCTTTTGTGCCCCTAGATTTGATTTCCGGACGTAATTAGTCATTTATGGAAGAACTGTACAAAATTGATTATGTGATCTCTATCCTCGTCTTTGGCCTGCCAAGTTAAAATATTTAATAAATATTTGTTTTACTATACCACATTCGAATGTTCAATTTCAATTCTTCGAAAGACATTTCCTACATCTAGCTCCAATTATTTGGGCCCATTCCCATATGGTGAGTGACGTAGTAAAAAAAAATCTACAATGGATAAGTTGACACTGATGGTAATGTAGTAGAGGTGGGGATGCAATGGCTTGAAACGAAGTTGATACTGCTGTTGCCAGTTTAATTTTTGAAAACACCGACTGAAGAAACGTTATAATTCAGTAAAGCTGGTAGCTACATATTTTATAAAGATTATTTCTATAAATTTCTTAGCTCGGGGGATAACGTCGTGTAAGTCAAAATGGGATATAATTAATTTACGGCACCTGTAAAACTGATTGAAATTCTACAGAGAATATCATATTAAGGAAAAATAGTAATTTTTTATCTCGTAGAGTTTGAAATCGTTTTGGAAAAAGAATTATGGTTACTGGACTTGTGTTTCTTGGTAAAAATAGAATAAAATATTAAAGTTGGGTCGAAATGCGGAGGCGATATCGGCAATAAAACGTTGGTCAGAGAAGTATATATTTAAATATTATGCGTCACTTGCACCCACATTGCCACACTTGATGCCCCGCCTCAAATAATTAGAATAAAAGAGTGGAGGCAGGTACAAGGATCATCTCCTTTCTCTCTCGATTCTATTGCCGACTTCGTCTACGAATTTTGATACAACTATACAAATTGTTACGATCTAATAGTGGATAATACATTTTTATTTTTGGAAGGTTACAGTCCAATCAAATGGTAGTTTGAAGTGGAAAGTTCTGGTGTAATTATTTTTAGTGGTTTGTGTTGTTATTTGGTGTGCTGAATAGGAGTCTGAAGTCGTCCAACAAAAATTTTCCCCGCAAATATGAGAAATCATCAAAAAAACACTAAAAATAATGTTTTTTAGTGGTTTTCAGCTTATAACTTGCAAACCAAGCTATTTGCACAAAAAGTGGTTCTGCATTAAAATAAAAAGGAGAAAATTACCTACAATTTATGTCTCTAACATTTTTTTGTACGTCTTATGGTTTCTACGCAAAAGAGTGTTGAAATATCGGGGAAATCAGTCATTTTTGGAAAAAAACAAAAATATAACCATTAATATATATTTTTTATTTCATGTAGGTAAACATTATTCTATATGCTAATGAAAGAGGCGAATTTATGTATTTTTAAGTACTAATACGAGCCGAGCCCTCTTAGACGCGGGTTTCATAATTTCTTCAGGCAGCCTTCCAGTTCTTCTACGCCTAAAACAAATAATCAGTGACTTAATTCCAAATACTTGTACAATTTATTGAATAGATATGAAAGCAGTACCTATTGTAACGTGTTTCCACCCTTAGGAAACTACCCCTTGCAATTTCCGTGGGTTCCAAAAATTATAACAAGAGATGTCCACTAACACACTTTATTAAATATTTACTGGATACTTCACAATACTATTATTAATTTAAATACACTTTACTGACTAAAATCACAATGTTTATTACTTTGTTTATCATTAAACTCTTAACCTCACTTTCTATATTTTCTGAACTTTCTGAACTACTCGCCGAGAATGCGGTTGGTCTTTTATACCTAAAAATGACAGATCTCGATTGTTCTGTGATGACGCCACCATTCTCTAGAGAATTCCAGATGTCACTTTGGAATCTTCTGGTAGGTTCTTTTTCGAGTAGGTGCAAATACACTACATTCATTCAGACATTCGATCTGTTGAAGTCTGCCTACTTTTTAGTAACATAACCTTAAATTTTAAGGGGTGCAACATATTACACTGCCCCCTCCTTAAGCCTGAACGTCCCGGTCAGGCAATTCAGCCTCTTTCACATACTTCGCCAGTCTATCCAAGTGTACGATCTTCATCTTGGACTTTTTGTTTCGTTGAATACGATAGACGACATCATTAATTCGGGTAATAACAGTATACGGTCCATCCCAAGGAGGTTGAAATTTCGGGGATCTCCATTCCTTCCGCTGTGGGTTGTACAGCCAAACCAGATCCCCCACCTTGAATCCCCCTGTACTGGCATTCTGATCATAACGAGCCTTCAAGCGGTTACTAGTTCTGTTCATCTGCTCTCGATCATTCTTTGGCTGTTCTCGACTTCCATTTCTGTAGTTGCTCATGGAAAATGGTTCCCCACGGGCAGCACAATTCTTACACTTGCGACACCAGGCCTCCACATCCTGGCGACTATTAACCCAATAGAATTGTTCCCGTGCTCTACTCAATGTCTTGTTTATGCCGAAGTGTCTGCTGGACGTTTTATTATGTGCTTTCTGAAGTACTTCTGGTACACGACACCTGGGAATCACTAGACGCATGGCAACCTGCTTCCCATCTGGGCTTTCCCATGCTCTCCTCAAAAGCCCATCTACGACCGTAAGTGAATCCCATTGTGACCATAAAGCCTTCAGCCCCACTTCTTTGTTGGAAACATCCTTCCATGCTGGACGCGTTCCCTCTTCTTTTGCTCGCAACATAGGTCCGATTTCTACATCGCGCAATTGCTCTCGCCTCAGAATTTTCGTTGACCAACTGTCTGGAAGATCGACCTTGACAGTGTTCACTTCAACCATGTTCGGCAATTTTCTCACCTGAGGGTAGCGCTTGCAATCTTCCTTGTCTGGTTTTCTGGATAATGCAGGAGTTTTGACTGCCTGCGTTGTCAACAGCCTGGTTTTCTCGCATTGGTCGTTCACTTTTGACAGAATAAATTGTTCGTTCCCAATCCTTAACATTCGCTTTCCTACGTCAACAATAAATCCATACTGTTCCATAATGTCCAGTCCCAAAATGAAGTCATCCGTAATGTCAGCCACGATGACCCTGTGGTCGAACCTTAACTGTCCAATCTGCAAACCCAGGTCTACTTCTCCATGAACCGTAGCCCTGTCCCCCGTAGCTGTCCGGACGATCGCTTCTTCATTTTGCCTCTTGGTAATCTTTATGCCCGATATAAATCCTGGCCGTACTATTGATGACGTAGTACCCGTGTCGATGGTAAACAAACATTTTCTTCCGTTCACATATCCATGCAACAGCAGTCTGCTTGCGATTCTTCGAAGCTGGGAAATCTTAATTTCTCTGGGGGCACTGCATTCCCTAGCCAGAACAACCCCCCTGGTACTGTTTTCCTGCTCCTCTTCAAGATTCACAGCATTTGCTCGACTCTCCGAGTTCTGCTGTCGACAGTCTCGTTTCATATGTCCCACCTTGCCGCAGTTGAAACATTTAATACCTCCGCTCGGCTTTCCTTTATTTTGTTGTTTCTCCTGCTTTCCGAGGCCATCCAATTTATCGCATAATTTGGTGAATATTTTCTGCATCTCAGTCAGCAAGGGGTTCTGGTTCATTTCTGGTTGCGATTCTTCGAGAGTCACAGCTCGAACTCTCGACCTTGGAGTATCCCTGTAAGCGGCTTCTACTTCGAGTGCACACACCAAAGCTTCGCTACTACTTTGGTGTCTCGTCAGCCTCAGAACTCGCCTGACCTCTTCGTCCCTTATACCATCTAAAAAGGCCCCCACGGCTAATTGTTCCTGGAATTCTTTAGGTGCACTCGGATACGCCAGGTGTGCCAGTCTCTCTATCGCAGCTTCAAATTCTTGTAAACTTTCCCCAGCTTTTTGCATCCGGGATTTCAGCTGAGTCTGGTATAATTGGGCAAGGTGTTGATCGCCATACCTCAAGTCTAATGCAGCCTCCAAGACTTTAAAGTCCCTTTGTTTCTCCACCGGGATAGTCTGAAGTAATTCTGAGGCCTGGCCCCTTAACGCCAGAACTAATGCCATAGCCTTTTCCTCGTTATCCCAGTTATTCGCCGATGCTGCTGCCTCGAATTGTCTCTTGTACGTTGTCCAGGAACCTTGGCCGTCAAAAGAAGGAGGTTTTAGTCGCTGACCTGATGATACCACCTGCTGGTTTCCTCTATCTCTCAACTGTCGTTTAAGCCGGTCTATTTCTCCTTTGACTTCTTCTTCGAACTTGTTTACTTTTTCTTTAACTTGACCGACTTCTGTCTCGACTTCACCTACTTTTTCTTCTACCTTGTTTATCTCTTCTTTGACTTCACTCTTTAATTCCTCGTTGGCAGAAATGATAGCGTCCTGCTGTATTTTCATTTGTTCATTCAGAATTTTCCTTAATTCTTCTTGGCGTCTTTCTTGTTCCTCTTTCTCCTCTTGACGTCGTCTTTCTTGTTCCTCTTTCTCCTCTTGACGTCGTCTTTCTTGCTCTTCTTTCTCCTCTTGCTGTCGTATCTTCAGGTCCTCCATAATTTTCTTCAATTCATCTTTTTCTTCTTGACGTCTTCTTTCTTGCTCTTCCTTTTCTTCCTGGCGTGTTCTCTCTTCATCCTGACGTCGTTTTTCTTGCTCTTCCTTTTCTTCTTGGCGTCTTCTCTCTTCATCCTGACGTCGTTTTTCTCGCTCTTCCTTTTCTTCTTGGCGTCTTATTTCCTGATCTTCCATAATTTTCTTTAATTCGTCCCTTTCTTCTTGACGCCGTTTTTCCTCCTCTTGGCGTCTTCTTTCTTGCTGTTCTTTTTCTTCCTGACGTTTTTTCTCCTGTTCTTCTTTGTCTTCCTGCCGTTGCTGCGCCATCATTTTTTGGAATTGTTCGAATAAGTCCTGTATTTGTTTATCGGATGCCATACTTCTTGTTGTTACGGACATACGATGAAATTAAAATAAAATAAATTTAACTGTCACGTCAATATCGGTAATGGAACTTTCTAGACAAATCTCGAAATAGCACGAAAAAGTCTTATCCAGAGTCTTTTGTCACTATCCAGTTCAGAGAATTTAATAATCTCCACTAATGTCCAAATAGAAAAGTTCTAGAAATTTTCACGCACTAAATGAGTCTTTTTCAGTGTCTCTATCACTTCTCAGTTCAAAGGATTTAATTATCACACTAATGTCCTAATAAAATGTTCTACAATGTCTCAAAAATGCACTTAAACACTATTTTCCTGTTCGAAAATAACAACACAAATGTCCAGTAAATTAGTCCTGTGTTAGCACTAACTCCCGAGAATACTTCTCGAACACTCCAACACAACTACAGAGCTCCTCTTGTCATAAAATTCCGCTTTCTGACACCAATTGTAACGTGTTTCCACCCTTAGGAAACTACCCCTTGCAATTTCCGTGGGTTCCAAAAATTATAACAAGAGATGTCCACTAACACACTTTATTAAATATTTACTGGATACTTCACAATACTATTATTAATTTAAATACACTTTACTGACTAAAATCACAATGTTTATTACTTTGTTTATCATTAAACTCTTAACCTCACTTTCTATATTTTCTGAACTTTCTGAACTACTCGCCGAGAATGCGGTTGGTCTTTTATACCTAAAAATGACAGATCTCGATTGTTCTGTGATGACGCCACCATTCTCTAGAGAATTCCAGATGTCACTTTGGAATCTTCTGGTAGGTTCTTTTTCGAGTAGGTGCAAATACACTACATTCATTCAGACATTCGATCTGTTGAAGTCTGCCTACTTTTTAGTAACATAACCTTAAATTTTAAGGGGTGCAACATATTACACTATTAAGAAACATATTTTGAACACACAAATAAAAAATGAGTGAAGAAATAAAGGTGAGATAGAATTATTTATGCAGTTCCCTGAATTACTTGAAGGTAACTACCTTCAAGTAATTCAGGGAACTCCGGGTCATCCTCTGTTTCTTCTTCAATTTCTGCAACGGGTATGTTATTGCAGCTGTTCTCGCAGTTAAGGCACATATTGTAACAGTTGAGGCCTGCTTTTTTGCATCCACAGTTGGTCTGACAGGTCTTCATGCATTTGCAAGAAATAAGTTTTAAAACTGCTTCTGGTGCTGGTGGCTGTAGCGTTGGTACTGGCTGCAGACCACCTTTGGTTTTCTTCCAACCCCATTGCTCTAAGGATCTTTTTAATTTCCAAGCCATTGTTTTACATGAAAGTATACTTTCAACGAATGTTGCTGTGCTGCAGCCTCGGTAGGAGGTAGGGATGCCAAATGGGCTCAGTCTATTTGTACAGTGCAGTGAAAAAGGTAAGGCCAGCATTAGTAACAGCGTCAGCATGTGCCGTAGGATTTTTGAAAATTTCAATGGTCTTCGTTAGAGCAGGGTTTTTCTTTAGGAGAAACCTCATCTTTCCTACTTTGAACGAGGCTGAAGTTATGTTACATCCTCCCATGGCATGCAAAAACAATATGTTGTCACTGATGGTTTGGTCTGGTTGGCTGTCAGGAGAAAAAAATAGCCCGGCTTCATAAAGTATACATTTGAATGTACACCCCAACATCGACCAATCATGATGTATCAAATTACGTATTCCACACACAAAACAATGTGTTTTGAAATAAAAATACTGAGGATGATCTTAATTTTCCTGAAGATGTGCTTGGTTCAGCAGCTTTCTTCAGGTGAGCAGCTATCATTCTTTCATGTATATAACTTTTCTGGCATGAAAGATGTACGCTAACAGTTGTTTTGCCTGCCAAAATAGCTCCCTTCCTATCATTTCTTTTTTTACTAGCATCACGTAACGTTTCAATTCCTTTTTCCTTGACCACTTTCACTTCACCCTCACTCAAATCTTTTTCTCAAATGAAACACTTATTACTGAACATTGCGACCGATTTGTTGCATTGTGTCTCAACGAAAACACTCAGAAACGAAAATAACTTTTTTTTGCATTTTCCAAAAATTACTGATTTCCCCGATATTTCAACACTCTTTTGCGGGGAAACCATAATACGTACAAAAAAACGTTAAAGACATAAATTGTAAGTAATTTTCTCCTCTTTATTTTGCTACTAGCTTGTTTTGCAAGTTTTAAGCTGAAAATCACTAAAATGCATTATTTTTGGTGGTTTTTTGATGATTTCTCATATTTGCGAGGAAAATTTTTGTTGGACGACTTCAGATTCGTGTCCAGTACCCCAGGAAACACAAAATAAACCATTAGAAACAATTGCATCAGGACTTTCCACTTCGAGCCCCTTTTGTGCTCGGTTTGACTGGATTATTATGTAACTTGTAGTATATTGAATTTAAATTGTAATCATTAATTTTGTATAAAGATAAATACATTTTTTTAAAGATAAATGCGTACATTTAATGATAATCATCTGCTTATGTTTTCCATGTGTATAAATCTGTGTTTACAAAATATTTTCCTAGATCAAAGTGAAGCATACTACAAAGTTTAAAATCGAAGAAGTGCTTTGCTAATGTTTTAATTATTCATCATTAGATTAATCTGATTTTAAATTCAGTAGACTAGTTTCTAGTCATCATCATCAGTGCGGGACAGGTTATTAATCTTTGACTATGTCTATTCCAGTAACAAATAACCTCGCTTTTTAATATTTCAAAATAAGTATATTGATATACTCTACATATTATTATGTTTCGGCTTATTAGGCCTTTCTCAAGAGTAAATACAAAGATTACTGAGTTGTCAGTAATCTTTGTATTTACTCTTGAGAAGGGCCTAATAAGCCGAAACATATGTAGAGTATATCAATATACTTATTTTGAAACATTAAAAAGCAAATTTTCTTGTACATAATTAGAATGTTTCACAAGGAACCAACCACAAATTCAGTTAAATGTATTAACAAATAACCTCATTATTTATTTCCAGCAACACTCAATAATTGAACTTTGTGTGTTATATAGCTAGGTAATATTCGACGTTGTCTTGCCAATAGAAGAAAAGGTCAATGTCAATGTTCTGTTGTATGTTTTACATTTCTACCTAGATTTTTAGTCTATTACAAACTTGCAGGGAATCTTAGGGTTAGCATAAGTATAAAAGGAAGAATCCTATTCTTTTATACTCCACGGTAAATAATGAATTACCCCAATGGAAAGTTCTTGGAAACTTTCGGAATTTTCAAAACGGAAAGTTTCCAGAAAGTTTTCCTTCTACCTTTCCATTGGGTATATTAATAGACCATTTTATGGTGAAATCTGATTCATGATGATGCAAGCTTCATTGTGATACCAAATAAGTGCATACAATTATATTATTTACATGACTTTTACAGACTTTTATCAAATGTGGAAAGTTTCCCCGACCTATCTCTGGTATTTCCAGACAAATGTTTACAATCAACACTCATTATTTATTACATTTCATGATGTGATATAAATTATTTTAATTTTTGATAATAACAAATGAAGTATTTATTTTTGTTTAGTATTTTAATATATCGAGTCTTTTGAAGAAAATAGTGAATAATATCATTGAACCCGAAGGGGGTTGCAATCTTCAGTGAGACGCTGACTCTGAAGTAATTTCCACCAACACCATAACACCAATACACTTGAGCCGTGGCCTACGTAAATGATTCCATCAGGCCACCGCATTTCACTCGAATCCGACTGTGACGTCACGAAAGGAGTCCTTCGGTTTTACAAAGCTACTGGGCTGCGGGTGGATTTCGCGCGATTTTGCAAGATTAATATTTTATTTTTTCGTATAATTTATTTAGTATGAAGTTGAGTATGGATTAGTGTCAACTAATTGGGTTTCAATTTGTATTGGAGTCGAATGAAAAGTGAGTTACTTAAATATTTAATGTGCCTAACATAGTAATAATTCAAATAGATGGAGAGAAATACTATAAATAAATGATTCAACCTCCTAATACTTAACAATCATAACAGTTATTGAAATTTGATCTTGATTTATTAATGTATATTTATACTGTGAACATTATGAAAGTGCCTTTAATTAATGAATGTCAATTAAACTCAGGTAAGAATGCCCCGTCGATGTTGTGTGCCAGGATTCAAATCAAATTACAATAAACAACGATATACTACTGTGTTTCGCGTTCCGTCGGACAAGAACCTGGCAAAAAATGGTCTCACAGCATTCACCGAAAACATTTTATCCAGAATAAAAATTCAGTAATCTGTGTTAATCATTTTAGTAAGCAATTTTTAATTACTGAAGATTCTGTCAAAAGAGATGATGGAACTCTTCTAACACTTCCTCGAAAAATCCACAAACTTTGTGAAGATGCTGTTCCTACAATTTTTAATGAACGACCCAAATCCAGAGTTTGATATCTGAAAGATTGAAAATGACTTTCTAAACATAAAGTCCAAAAAAATATATTAGAAACGAAATAGACAGAAACCTGCGATAGTTGTGATATGCAGACTGCAACTAATTCGTATTTGTTTGACATACTTTTCTAATATATTGTTGAACAATTATTCTGAAGTGACAAATAATCATATAAGGGAAGAAAAACAAATGAGGTGTAATAAGAAAAAAAGGTCATTGTTAAGAACGCCGACTTCTTGAATTTCTCCAATTTTTTTGCATAGATGTGTTCACAGACGTTATAGTAATCGTTTCTGATAGTTGAAATGTTGTGCTTATTTTGGAAAACTACCCCCTACAATGGGGATAGTTTCGAAAAAAAAAATGCGAAATATCGGAAGTAGTAAGTAGGTGTATTATCCTCTAAATAATTTTATTTAGGGTAAGGACAATAATTTTTTTTATTAAAAATACCAATATTGTAGGGGGTGGTTTTCCAAAATAAGCGGAACATTTCAACTATCAGAAACGTTTATATAACATCTGTGAACATATTTATCCAAAAAAATTGGAGAAATTCCAGAAGTCGGTGTTCTTAACAATTACCGGAAAAAATATACTAGCAATAAAGAGATTAAAATAAACTGTGATAAAAAAAAGAAAAGTTGATAAGTTGCAATCTCTGTAATAGGAATTAAATTTAAAATAAATATGTTGTACATACTTGTGTATGTACTGATCTTTTAATATTTATAACAATAACTGTTGTTACTTATTATTATAGAGGCATTTTAAATTTTTGTTACCCACAATTTATTGCTGTTAGTGTTTAAAGAAATAATTATTTTTTGTTTTGTTTTAACTATTATTAAAAGTGTTTATTTTATTTTGAATCAATAATCAATCAAGTGTGTATTTTAGTTTTATAGATATATTTAATTTTATAGTATAATACTGATGGGTAATCATTTAGAAATTGTTTATTTATTTATTTTTAGAAAACTATTTGTGTTTTTATAATATATTTTATTATTAATTATATAAAGTAAATCATTTTTAAGCATACATTTACATTTTTTGTTCATATAATTTTATTAGAAACGTTAAAGAAAGCGTTAAAGGTTCGGTATGTACCGTAATGCTAGGACTCCGACGGCCGCCATTAAAATTAATGCGGTGGCCTGATGGAATCATTTACGTAGGCCACGCTTGAGCACAACACTCTTCCGTAAATTTATAGAAAATATACCAGCATTCTAATGATGAATATCACTGTGCCACGACATTTCTGATCTCAACTTCTTGATTCATTATCTATTAACTTTCTCTCTAAACGAAGATTTGCAAAAGAGAAAGTTTTAATTAAGGATATAGCTAAGAGCAATGGATACACTGTGAGTTTAATAGATAATTATTAAACTCAGATTTAAGGAAACCCCAAAACTTGAAACAATTAACAAAAACTTAAATATGATAGTGGTTCGTCCATCGGAAAATAAATTACAGCTTTTAAGCAACCAATAGAATTTCTTACCAAACGAAAGCTCCGGGATTTACGAAATTAGTGGCAAATCTTGCAATTTGAGGTATGTCGGGCAAACAATACCACCAATTACAACAAGGCTCAAGAACCCATCTAAAATGTGGAAGATATGAAAAGTATAGTATTGCCCAACATGCCTTTAATAGCAAACAGAATAGATACCAATAATTTGAGGTTAATTAGAAATTAAACAGATAATAGATAGCTGGATGCTTTTGAAACACGGGGAAGAGCTTGCTCTCACGTGCACTCAGGCCTCATATGTGCGCCCATTTTACTACCCCCGTAGGTGGCGGCATGACCACTGAGACCTCATTCCTCAAGCCAACCAACACTTGTGATGTACTTGATGAGAAAGCCTGGCGGGGCGCCACATATTCAGGCCATACTGTGCCAAGAGTCCCCCAGTATGGATGTTTTTTTCGTTGAGAAAGACCAGTGACACTCCATATGCTCGCCAGTTTCGTCCTGCAGATTACACCCTCTACATCTGGGGTTGTCTATAATTCCCAGTGTATGAAGATGCTTGTTCAGTCTGCAGTGTCCTGTTAGCAATCCTACATAGTCCTACATACGCAAATTATTCCTGGAAAACAGGAGCCAGTATGTGCTTAGTTTACAACTGGGTGTGGTCAGAGCCATTCTGCTGCGTCTGCAGCTGCTTAGACTACTCCAGCAGTCCGCGTGCCTCTTTAATAGGGACCTGTGGACTTCTACTTCCTCGTTACCTTGAATTCCATCGTGCCCTTTCACCCAGCGAAGCTCGACACTGGGCCCTTCTAATTTGCAGAATGAGCCAGAGCCTGTCCTACAGTTGTTTAGGTCAAGCAGGGCCGCTCTGCTGCTGATATGCTTTACCACTGACGTTTGCATTCATGGTTTCTATCACCGCTTGTAGAATTCCTGGAGTATAGTGGTATGTGTGCCGTATTGTCGAGTGTAGGTCTAATTCTTCTGAGTGGACTCTAGCCCCTGATCCACCGTCCATTTTTGAATCATCGTTGTATATTAATACGTAAGTAGTAGGTAGAGTTTAGGTGGGGATGACAGGATTGCTTGAATTCGTTCAAACATGACATTAGTTTGGTATAAATATAGATTCGTTGTTATTTGTATTTTAGTTCTAATAATCTCTGGGTGATGCCAACATAGTTGCGAAACGTACGCCGATTGTAATGTTGAGTGATTTGGTGTTTGTAGAAACTACTTCAGAGGCAATATCAATGGAAGCAAAATACATAACAGTGGCCTCAAATTGGGTCCTTGAGACACATTAAAATTGGCGTGAGACACATTAAAATTGAACTTTATTATTGTGATTTACAAGCAGTCTTCAATTTCTTAGGTACGATTTCAAAAATTTTTCTGTAGATGCACGAGGTAGTTGATGTGGCGTCTTTGTGAATGGTTATATTCGGTTTATGTTATATTGTTTTATTTTAGGTTTTATCAAAGGAATGTTCAACTGCCGTAAATGTCACAAGGTGTTTCAGAGCAAAGGGGCTGTTGTGCGACACCTCAGATACGAATGCGGTATGGCCAAATTGTTCAAGTGTCTTTACTGCGAGCACGGAGTTAAACAGAGGTACAACCTAATGATACACGTTAAAACTAAACACAAGGCAAAATTTCCGGAATTTTCCGAAGCGTATTACTCGAAAAAAATTGACGGAATCGAGAAGAAGTGGTGTGAGTGACACGTGATGTGGTTTACTTTTTATACTTGTAGTCTTTAAAAGTGTTTATAATTAATTTGTGTAAATAAACATATTTCTACCTCATGTCCATGATTTTATATTTACGTTTGCCTTATTAATAATAGTCCTTTTACAAGATCCTCATATTACATAGAATACAATAGAAAAATTATTGTTTGGAAGTAAAAAGGAGCACACAAAAATAACATTTTGAAACAAAAATTCTTTGTTTCACATACAGGGTGTTTAAGTTAAAATTCCCCGGGGTATTGTCTCGAGAAATAATAAAGATATTTAAAGTAAATGGCGTATGATTGATATAAAAAAAGGCAGTAAATAACTGCAGTTAGAATTATTTATTTATCTATTTATTCGCAGTGCACAGAGATGGCGCTTGATTGTGCAGAGAATTTTGTAAAAACCGAATAGGAGGATTGAGTTTTTCTGAGGATAATACTTGCGTTATTATATATCATGAGATAGCCTTGTAATGTTAGAAAGTGAAAGCCAGCCGTTTTGGAGCTACAAGTTCATTTTTCACAATTTTTTTGTCTATCTCCCATGTCTATCTAAATTTTGACTAACTCCGGTAGCTTTTTTGTTAATAATCTTAGAACATCTATTATTTAGAACTATTTTCTTATTAAATGCAATACTTTCTATATTATTACATATTTGAAAGTTACTAATTTCAAATTTTAGAAATATAGTTGCATTGGAAGAAATATTGAAAGTTATTCAATTTTCAAAATAGGTATGTAAAAATATAGAATTATATTTAATAAGATAGAAGTTATGAATAAACGATGTTCTAAAATTATTGACAAAAAAGTTACAGAAGCCAAAATTTACATAGTCAAAATAAATGTATGAAAAAAAGTCTTGTTTGTCACTCCAAGACGGCTGGTTTTTACAAAATTTTCGATATAATCAAAATTATTGATAATTTACCTAAATCATCTGAATCAAATTTCGACTAATCGAAAAATATATCGAAAAATAATTAAACAATGCAGTGTCATCTCTATGCTCAGCGAAGGAACATTCTAACTGCAATTATTTGCTCTTTTTTGGTATCAATCGCACGCCATTTACAAATTTAAAATATCTTTATTAATTTTCGAGACAATGGCCCGGGGTATTGTTTATAATTTATTATTTGTGGCATATTCATGATTTCTTAGTTTGTTGGGTATTTTGCCACTGTAAAAATATTTAAAAATTTTGATGAAATAAACCTCTGCGCAAAAAGGATCAGACAGAGGCTGGTTTTTATACTTCTATTACAAAATGTCTCACACCTAAAAATATATAAACTAAAACAAAATTGTTAAATGATAAATTGAAAAATTAAAACGAAGGCAGTTGACGTTTCGGAAAATAGTTCTTTTTCCGTTATCAAAACTTTCACTTTTGAGAATGTCAAACCAGACATTCCAATACATTAACAAATGTATAAGGAATTCAATGGATATAGCTGAAATGTGGATGGGGTATCTGTAATAAATACAATACAGTAAAGGCACGTAAAAATTCATGAGAGTGATTCAGCGGCTATGTGTAATGTCTGTGTATGCTTTCATAATTATATATTTTCCCTCCAGACTCACTATTTATCCTCTTAGTCACTAAGAAAAATGTTAAAAATGTGTAATCAGAAAGAGAAAAAAGCTTTATTTTACTTGTTAGAACTGCTAAGAATTTTTAGAGGTTCCATAGTATGCATTTAACCCTGCGCTTGGCGGAGCAGAGTAACAAAGTTACTTCACTATTTTTTTCCGGGAAAAACGTGGCGTATGCGATAGATTTTATTAAGACATTTTTTGTTCAGAAACACGTGGTCTACCCACCTGTATTTTTTGTTTTTTTCTAGCCTGACTTAATTTAAAAATTTTGAAAAAATTTATAAAAAAAAATTTTGTTTCACTTTTTTTTTATGTTCTGCATCCGAGCGGAATGTAAACTTTCCAGGATGTTATTCTATATACTTTCACGAACTCATTAAGAAAAAAATTATTCAGTTTGCAACTTTTTGTGGGTTTCACTATAAAATGATCTCTGTCGTCTGGGATAATTTTTGAGGTTAAACTTGCATTTTCTATAGGAAAAGGTTTTTTTTTCGTTGTGTGGGGGGGGGGGGGGGGGTAAGTTTAAAATTGTGTTTTCGGGGTCGGCTATTTGGCCGGCATCTTGAAAAAAAGTTTGCCCTGTATCTCCGTAACGGTACATCTTACAAGAAATGTATAGAAAAGTTTTTTGTTTAGAATCGAATTCTCCACAAATTGAATAATTAAAAAGTTATAACCCCTAGAAGATAGAAATTTGTCACAAAATTTTCTTTTAAATGTAGAGGATTTCATAAATAATAATTTTCATTTATACTATTTTTAATTTTCTTAGTTCTCTGAAGGGGTCAAAGCTTGTTTTTAAAAAGTTTTTTCGCATTTAATTTTTTTTTTATTCATACTTAAAACCGAATAATTCGCCATTTATTAGAATATCTACAATATCTCAGTAAATACACTATGCGATCAAAAAAAAAAAAAATAAAACTTGTAGTGTTAAAACTAAGAAACACACTTTTTGGTATCATATTATTGTATATTGGTAAAAGTCTTAGGTTGTCTGTGAACCAAAGACACGGAAATATACCGTTTTCTTGCCCTCTCGATAAGTTGTCGCAAATACAGTATGTACTCTCTAGTATCTCATCCTTTAACAGAGTGTGCTTGCTCAGAAAGTACCTACCAAGACAGATGATGCTGACTTACCACATTTTTCAGGACTAGTGACTTTAGGTATCAGAATCATGGTAGTTGAAGGGATCCTCTGTTTATCCACAGAAGTTTAGCCACCACTCTTGTGGTGTTTGGCAGGTCGGTATAAGTTACTAGTATTATTAATATAGCCCAATCAATAGGTAAGAAAAGTGGGTTCATATTTCAAAAAAAAATGTAAACAATTTTTTCTTCTTTAAAGTATCCGAGGATGCCTCCTGAGTATTTTGTCAAGTTGGCAGGGTCGTCGATGATTGGAGTTAGCCGCCATTTTTGCGAAAAATTCGACAAAAATGATAAGAACATTTTTTGTTCATTATTAAATTCTCTATAAATTCCATAACATACTTATTTTTATAGAACTAAATGAATTGGACAGCGTCAAAATTTTTAATAAGTAGTTTTTGCAGATTAGTTCATAAACTGTTGATGGCATATTAAAATATCAAATTGAAATCATGAAGAGCACTAATTCCTCCATAATTCCGACCACACACCCATTATTTAGAACTAGTTCAAAAGTTACAAAAAATAGTTTTTCAAAATTCTCTCGTTAATTCTCTCTATTGATCGGATATAAAAATATGTAATTGCAAACTTGTAGAGCATTAAATTGTAGATAAATTGTTATTGCTGCACAAAACTTATAATATATTTGAGTGTACGATGAATAGTTCAGAAGATATTTTGAAAAAACGTAAACGGTTATATCTACGAAACTGTGCATATTAAAGAATTTAGAGAATTTAGTGCTGAACAGTAAATATCCTTACCAGTTTTGTCATATCGTCAACAGTTCACGAGATACTTACGTTTGAAATGTTCACAAAGCAGGCTGCCCACCCCACCAAATTGGCATAAAACTCATTAAGCTTCCCGAACACTTTGAAAACGAAAAATTGACTGGCTATTTTTGCAAAAAGTTCCTAATGATTGTACTAATATATAAGAGAAAATTCCACTCTTTTCACAGCATTTAGGATAGTAATTATAACTTGAAAGGATTTTCAGAAACTGATTTTTGCCAGGAAAAAATGATATCGAGTAATCATAGATTGGACGAATTTTTATTTATCCCATTTTGCAGTTGGACTAACATCCATGAAGTGCAAAGTGTGTGGGGATCTATCCTCTGGCAGACGTTACAGTATTGTGGCTTGCGACGGTTGTGCAATATTCTTCAAGAGATCTATAAAAAGCAAACGCGAATATGCGTGCATTCGTCCCATAAATGAACAAGGAACTTGCGTAATTGATAAAGATCGTAGAATTAATTGTAAAGCCTGCCGATTTCAGAAGTGCCTACAAGCCGGAATGAACATGAATGGTATGCATTAGGCACTGTAGACAGCTTATCGTTCTCACTCCACTTGTAGTCTTTTTGGAAGATCTTTGATTATTTTTGATAAAAACTATTATCTTGTCTTCAGTTTAGAAGTTTAATTCAAAACAATGGTTTACACAATTGCGGATAAGTTCTAAGTAATCATTTTTTTTTATATATTTATTTATTAATTTATTTATTTAACTACACTGTCTTACAGGTTAATAAGAACCCAACTACAGGACACGAGGTTTAAAGTGTGAAACAAATGACACATAATACAATTTGATAATATATGCAATACAGATTAAATTTTTAACGTCAAATATACAACACATGGAAGTTAAAACAAAATTACTTACACTAAATAACAGATTATATTGCTTTAATATTGGATACTAGGTTTGAGAGTATTTAGATTGCAATTGAATATATCAAAGTTATGACAGCTGTTTTTTGCAAAATAATAAATACGGCAACCGCACAGGAAAATTGTTCAATGAAAATCATCCGGATGAGCAGAGGAATACAAAATACGTTTTGAAGTTAGTGGAAAGTTCAAGAAACTTGATCAACGGGTAATAACGAAACCCTGAACGAAAGAAACTAAGCTGTTAAGGTTGCAGTTATAGGACAAGTTGTTACATACTTAACTTTGAACACGAAGAAATTGACTACTGTTACTAAAGTCAGTAGAGACCGACTATTCGTCGAATTTCGGAGCACTATGATTCCATCCTTACAAAATTCTTTTAGTACACGAATTGTATGAGGATGATTTTGATCAGCGACAGGAGTTTTGCTTAGTTATAAGTGCACGAATTGCTGCTGTTAGAAATTTTCTTTTTAACACATGTTTTTCTGACTAGAGCACTTAGTGTAAATCGTCAGAACTGTCGCTATTAATCGAATGTTAATCCAAGAGTCTTCCAAGTCCACACTCGAACTCCTCAAAAATTGAATATCTCGGCCAGTATTTTTCAAAACCGTCTGGTTGGATCCATTTTTATTGGTAATCTGACAGGAGAAGATATTGTCCATCAATTACTCGATGATACTATTGGAAACGATTATCGTTACCTGAAAGACCATTTGATGTTCCAACAAGACGGAGCCCCTTCGCATTATGCACTGGTTGTTGGGGGGTTTTTGGATAGGATGTTTTCTTGACAATGAATTGGATCGTGAGGTATTGTGGAATAGCCAAGCAAATCTTCAGTGCTAACTTCGCTTGATTATTTCCTGTGAGATCAATGTTGCATACCTCCATTATTGTCATTATCTCAATTATACCCATAGGATTACAAAAAATTTAGATTTGTAACGTTAAATTAGGTTCCGATCTTATAGTTGTATATGCGGATGTAAATTTAAAAATGAGTGAGGCTACGTTTGTTTTTCTTTTTATGTTTTAGTTGATACCTGAGGAAAAGGGTATTTATATTTGCTTCTTTACTTTTGTTGATAGCAAAGTGGATAGAGAAGGTAACTTGTTTGTGTATCGTTGGTTAAATAAAAATACTCTGGAAACCTTCTTGTTACCTATGGGTTTTATTTCATAAAATCATTATAATTTAGGTTCATGGATTTGTCATGTCTGGAGGGTTATAATAGTTTTTATTTTATGTATTTTTCCTTTGGTTGCTGGCAGGAGGTATTTTGGCTGCCTAACCTAAAACGATAAACAAAACACAAGTTAGTAATAGCTACCAGGGAGAGTTTATATTGTATGACTTACTGTTGGATTGAGCTAATCCTATTATTTCTCCTTGCTATTTTCTCTGGAATTCGGTTCCAACAAACTGTGTAAACATCTTTGGGAATGTCTGTAAGTGTAGGCAAATATACACATTTCAGGGCGTATAGACTGGAAAAAGGATTTAGTTACACTTCTAGTAGTTACAACAAAACCACACTCTCTTACCTGTAAGTAGTTAACAAGTTCTTATTTATTTATTTATTTAAATAAATAAGACTTTTTGTCAGCTGTCGTATTTCAGTTTGAGGAAAAGTGTTACCAACATTGGTTATGGAGGAAAATTTATGGCATTTAAATTATTAATCCTAGTTTTATTTATTTTTATTGTAAATATGGTTCGATCATGGGTTTTATGCTTATTAGTCTCTATTTTAAGAATTGCTTTAATCATTCTATGGTTAGGACTATTTTCTGTGTATTTATAAATTAGTACGCGAAGAGGAATTATGGGTAGGTTCCTAATGAAATGGCAAGCTGTGATTGGTGCTCGAGAACATGTGGTTGACCGGAAAAGAAAACGCGGTTTTCTTGTTCATTGGGAAGCCGTCGTTCCGCCGTTCAGACGAGATTTTTCTGTTTTTTTTTACAAAAAAAAAACATCCCGATATTCACTTTTGGGGATTATACTGGAAAGTCTTAAAGTTTAGAAGTGCCTGATTGATGGTTAAGCTGTTTGAAGCCGATTATGGTTATTGTGGAACTTCTAAATAGGTAGGAAACGAAGCTATCGGATCCTTGTTTTTTGTGTGAGCCCATTCCGGTTTTGTTGGGTAAGAGTACTTTTGCGATTTTCTTAGAATACCAAATTCTAAACGTTTTATCCTTTTATATAGGCAAGACATTGTATATGGTTATTTAATCTATTGGAGAGTTAAGTCTTTCAAGTTTGGGAGCTAGATTTTTTTTATTATGAAAGTATTGTTGGAGGCCCACGTGCCGAATTTTGAATTGGAATTTGCTGTTATGGTTACGAATTTACGAGTTTGTGGTTGTGAAGACGCTACTAGGACAGACTTTAATTACGTAGGCTGCAGTCACGCATCACGTTATATGACGGGAATTCACCTGGAGAGCCTGGAGTTTCTGGTATCATTCATCACCTTTAAGGACTTTTGAGATCGGTGGCTTATTTTTAATTCGCATTACAGTGATGTCCAGAATAAAGGACCCCCTTGTTGCGTTTCAATTTTTTTGTTCCTGTAATTTTTTTATAACGATGGCCGTTTTGAGTGCCTAAACATTTGATATGTTACTCATGTAGTATACTTATTTTTTTACAATTAATGTGAATAACTGCGCAGTTATATACGTACCTTTAATTGTCTTATACATGCACATATCTTAGGATACTAGAAAGATGTTGGATGATAGTAACGTCCGTACGGTATACTGAATTTATTTAAATTTTTTTTGTACGAATTTTTTAGAGTAAATCAGAGAGAGTCACCTTATGACTGAACCTTTCACCATTTTGTTATAAATGTTTTTTCCTTTTTGGAAATACTTGTCCTAATTTCTGTAATAAAATTGACTCTACTGTTTATTGATTATGTTGTCAAAGGAGACTTCAAGTATTAGAATAAACACGGAGTTTGGTAATTTTAAATCGGTGTGTCGAACGGGTGCTTAAGGTTGGTGAAATTTTATTGGAAGTTACCTGGGGCTCAAACCTTTTTTTTGGCAAAATATAAAATCGTTAAAAATAAACGAATTTCACAACTGAAGTCTCTTGCTGGAGCTAGCCAACCTTGAGTTAAATGAGCATTTTAGTACTTTTAGTTTTTTGGAAGGCTTAATTTCATTTGAACACGTAACAAGTTGATCATTCGCAGAGTGTATTTCCAAAGTTTATCATGTTTAATAAATACTGTGTTGGCATTCTGAAAAGTTTCAGAAAGCTTCATCCTAGTGTGAAATCCTATAAAAAATATTCCTTACTGTAACTATAATAGCCCAGGGTCGATCCAGGTCGATGCTCAACAAATTAGAGACAAGCTGAAATTTGGTATGGTGCTTTATTTTGAAGTGCTAAATATACTCTGAAACCCCAGCGGTGAGTGGTTGAGCCCGTCCTCCCAAAACAAGCCCCTAAAAGGGGTAAAATGGTCCATTTTTTACTTTTTTCTTTATAACTCGAGAACGAAGCATTGCAGGAGAAAATTCCAAGAGGCCAAAGTTGAAGAGCAGAAAATTTTCTATCCCATATCCTACTTTGAGAAATTTTGAGTTAGCAGTGGCGGAGCAATGAATTTTCAAATTTGGGGTATTTTTCTAAATATTTTGAAAAAGTGCTAAATTATGTTTTTGCTACAGTGTAGCACTATAGGGCTATACATTTTTGAGTGTACTCTGTGGTGGGTATAATAATAAATATTAAATAAACCAAAACGTTTTAATTTTAAAATGGGATTTAAAAAAAATAAACAACTTGTAAAGATCTTCTTCTTCATCTATGTCCAAATTTACAGCCCGGTTTAGAAAGTAACTCCATTGCATTGACTACATGCCATAGTGCACTTCAGGCCCTTTCGTTTGCATGCACATACTTTTTTACATCCTCCTGATGAACAACTACAAAAAAAAATTGTAGAATCCATGTAGGCAATGTTTTGGTCGGAATTAATTTGGCTGCAACTCTTGGTTTTTTAGTCTTCAACTCCAATCTTGCGGTGGTAAATGGTTATTTAACCACGTTTGTACCTAAAAAGTTGAAAAGAATATGACCTAAAGTTTTAGTTGTATGATAAATCTAACTTTAACTGACCTGGTGGAAAACTAAAAAATTTAATCTAACACTCTTTGCGCTGTTTGAGGTAGGTGGTAATGTGGCCAAGTTAAAATCAGTACTAAGGTTTGTTTACGTGCGTACTGATGATAAAGAATGTATCTAGCACTATCCAAATCTGTATTTAATGAGTCTTTTACATATGCTGCTATAAATAATTGCGTTGTGATTGCTTCTAATTTCTCCTTTGTAGCCTGAGGGTTATAACATTCTTTTAGCAGGTTACCTAACTATTTTTCTTGGTGGTATTTACTAAATTAATTTTCCCTTTATTGAATAATGCAGATGCGGTGTCACAACCGGACATAGCGTGCAAACTTACAATATAAAACATCTTTTAGGTCTCCCAATTTTTGTTGTAAGGTTGGTATGTCAGTTATTTTATTTGGCTTTGATGATTTTCCCGGACGAACCATAAACAATCTTTTCTGGCAATAATGGATTAATAACACCATGAGGTCTGTATCATCGCTAACTACTGCTACCGCATCTTCAGAAGAATTCTCACTATTGCTATTGCTGTCATTACAATGAGAGTATCGGCATCACCATCTGAGTATTTTACATTAATTCTGTTTTCAAACAACATTTTTCCGAGTTGTTTGTTGGTGCTATTTAACAAAAAATCTGCTCTTGGTATCCTCACAGCAGATAAATTCGAAAAAGATACAATGGGTACTATTCTTTTGCTCGTAGATCTGCGATATTGCTCAACTATTTTGGTCTATAAAACCTCTTTTGTGCACCACTGTGTAATATTTTTGGATAATATTGATTTATCCGGTGATTATTACATACTTTAATAATAATTAATCCTAACTATAAAATATTAACATCTTGAATAAAAATATATTAAAAATTCATTGCTCCGCCACTGCTAGGTCAAAATTTCTAACAATAGACTTATTTGATAGGAAATTTTCTGCTCTTCAACTTTGGCCTCTCGGAATTTTTTCCTACAATGCTTCGTTTTTGAGTTATAAAGAAAAAAGTAAAAAAATGACGATTTTACCCCCTTTTGGGGGTTGTTTTGGGGGGACGGGCTCAACGACTCACCGCTGGGGTTTCAGGGTATATTTAGCATCTCAAAACAAAGCACCATACCAAATTTCAGCTTGTCTCTAATTTGTTGAGCATCACTCATATAACATGAGGAATCGACCCTGGGCTATAAGCAAACAAAATATAATTCACTTTAAGACATTCATAGAGTATATGCCTACATCAATAGATGTAAGTGAATTCTATGTATTTCTATTTGTCAATATTTTGTCTGTGAAACATTTGACAACTAATTGCAAAACTTCTTTACGAATTTTTAAAATTTTTTTACTTGATCCATTATTGAAATATCTTGGGAGAGGCTCATAAGGACCTAAGTTCTTATAAGGAGCTCACATTATGGGCAAAAAACTTTTCAAGGGTTAGATTGAGTTTAAGGTGAGTCTTTTTGAATATAAAAGTTTGAGATAGATGTTTGAAAATAAATTAATTTTAGAGCTCTTTGTTCTCTACGTAACACAAACAAATGTGGGTTGTCAAAGAATTACAACGAAAAAAAAAAAGTGAATTTTAATAACATTTTCATTTTTGATGGAATTCATAAATTAATTCATTTCAGAGTTTTTTAATTTCTAGTTCTAAAAAATGCAAAGATTTAATATTTTCGAAAATAGATTTTTTTTGCTTTTTGTAGATACTTTTTTGTGCTGTTTGTGAAAAATATTCTTTACTTTTTGTATATCATTAAATGGAGTGAGAACCATAAAGCCCACTTTAGCTTTTAGATTACTTATTTATTTTACTAATCTACTTACCTGAGGTTACTAATTTTTTATTGCAGCTGTTCACCAATGATAACTACTTTTGGCGAGATGAAACAATATTTACTTATCTAAAAACATTAAACATGTATCTATAAGTATATAACTAAACCTTTTTGTAATAAAAGTATTGCATTAAACAGCTTTAATATGATTCTATAACTTGTTTTAGTTCCTAGTACTTTAATAATACAGTATCATACAAGTCATCATACAATACATACAGTACATTATATAATACAAGTGAATACACTATGCGATAAAAAAAACTAAAACTTTAGTGTTAAAACTAAAAAACACTTTTTAGTACCATATTATTGTACATTGGTAAAAGTCTTAGGATGTCTATGAACCAAAGACACATAGAAATATACCATTCTCTTGCCCTCTCGATAAGTTGTCGCAAGTACGGTATCTCATCCTTTAACAGTCTACTTGCACAGGAAGTACCTACCAAGACAGATGATGCTGTCCTACCACATCTTTCAGGACTAGTGCGTGTAAGTACCAGAATCATGTGCCTCAAGTAGTTGAAGGGATCCTCTCTTTAGGCACAGAAGTTTTGCCTCCACTCCACGCAAATTTTTCGCGAACCGTTGATGCTACGACAAAAATG
Source organism: Rutpela maculata (assembly GCA_936432065.2). NCBI lineage: Eukaryota > Metazoa > Arthropoda > Insecta > Coleoptera > Cerambycidae > Rutpela > Rutpela maculata. The sequence goes on along the minus strand of OW386286.2, from coordinate 55,851,911 downwards.
GTAAGAACATTTTTGTTCTTTATTAAATTCTCTATAAATTCCTTCACAGGCTTATTTTCGTAGAACTAAATGAGTTGTAGAGCGTCAAAGTTTTTAATAAATAGTTTTTGCAGATTACTTCGTAAACTGTTGATCGTACTGTCGTGAGCAAAATTAAATAGGACAAGTCTTATAACGTATTTTTGCTAAAATCTAGTTGTGTACATCTAACTTTAATTTTTGTGACATTGTCAGTTAGTTGTCATAATTCATTGGAAGTGTGCAAATAGAGAGAGATTTACATTAGAAAAAAATAGTTGTCCTATTTAATTTTGCTCACGACAGTACATTAAAATGTCAAATTTAAATTTTGAAGAGCACTAAATCCTCTACAATTCCGGCCACACACCCATTATGTAGAACCAATAGCACAGGCACACACACAAAAAAAAAAAGTCGAAACCCAGAGGTGAGACACGCCCCCTACCCCCATGTATTTTGGGACGCTGAAACCGCAAATGACAATAAAAAAGGTTTTAATTATCCAATTTTCTCCTAGCACCCCGTTACAATCCTCTTGGGGAATTGAAATTCCACTTGTTCTAAACATTTTAAGAGCAGGTTTTTTGGTGCGCTGAAACCGAATATGACTATAAAAACTGACTTGAACCACCCAGTCACCTACAAGCCCCAAGAAATTCCACTTATTCTAAACATTTGAAAAGCATGTTGCGCTGAAACCGAATATGACGATAAAAAATGTAAGGGGGTGCTAGGGGGTGACTGGGTGGTTTTAAATCATTTGTTATTGTCATATTAGGTTCAACGCATCAAAATACTTAAGAATATATATATTTTCAATTTTCATAGGAAGTGAAATTTTAACTCCTCCTGGGGGGTTGACCGAGTGGTTGAAATCAGTTTTTATCATCATATTCGGTTTCAGCGGTTTTTCTATCCCTTCTCTATTTGTTTAATTTTGTTCTTGTTTGTCTTTTTTGTTCTCTTTTGTTTTTAAAATCCCTTTTAGGCCGAAAAATTCCTTCAAATTTGAACATTTTACAAGAAAATTTCTATTTCACCACATTTTCGTAGCGGCAGGTAGACCACCAGGGTGGAATTTGTTCCGAACGGTTTTTTTCGTTGAGCTTTGTTTTCCCGTGCCAACAATCCAAATTTATTAGTGCGTGTGTGCAACAATTAATTTTAAGAAGTTTTATTTTAATTATTTTTAAGTATCTTTGTATATTATATCTAAATTGTTTATTTTAATGTTAAGTTTTTGAATTATTTAAACAGGAACATTAATTCGAAAAAACTGGTTAAACCGAACCGGACCTCTATCGTCCAGACCCACATCCATCACGGCGCTGCGCGCCGTGGTTGTCTGCCTGGCTCCGGGCATGATTGTAGCTCTAATATAAATAAACTTCTGTTCAGCTTCAGCTTCAGTCCTACAAAATGATGTCCTGCTACATAAATTCTAGATAATTTAATGTTCTATAGGAAATGTTATTTGACATTTTAATGTACGATCAATGGTTTACGAAATAATTCGGAAAAACTACTTCTACAAACTTTGACGTGCTGTGACTTGTAAACGGTTACATCTACGAAAATGTGCATATTAAGGAATTTAGAGAATTTAGTGCTGAACAGTATAGATCCTTACCAGTTTTTGAAAAAGAAAAATTGACTCACACTATTTTTGCAAAAGTTCCTAATGATTATACAAATATATGAGAGAAAATTCCACTCTTCACACCATTTAGACAGTAATTATAACTTTAGAATTTTCAGAAATTGATTTCAGCCAAGAAATAATGTTATCGCGTAATCTCATAGATTGGACGAATTTTTATTTATTCCATTTTGCAGTTGGACTAACACCCATGAAGTGCAAAGTGTGTGGAGATTTATCCTCAGGCAGACGTTACAGTATTGTGGCTTGCGACGGATGCGCAAAATTCTTCAAGAGATCTATAAAAAGCCAGCGCGAATACGCCTGCATTCGTCCCATAAATGAACAGGGAACTTGCGTAATTGATAAATGTCGTAGAATTAATTGTAAAGCCTGCCGATTTCAGAAGTGCCTACAAGCTGGAATGAACATGAATGGTATGCATTAGGGCACTGTAGACAGCTTATCGTTCTCACTCCACTTATAGTAGTTTTTAAAGATATTTAAATATTATCTTTGATAAAAATAATAATCTTGTCCCCAGTTTAATTCAAAACAATAGTTTACACAATTGTGGACAAGTTCGAAGCAATCACCCTTTTTTATATTTAGATCTTACAGGTTAATAAGAAGCCAACTACAGGACACGAGGTTTAAAGTGTGAAACAAATAACACATAATACAATTTGATAGCATGTGCAATACGAATACAATTTTAAACATCAAATATACAACACATGGAGATTAAAACAGGATTATTTACACTAAATAAATGATCATATTAGGTTAATGTTAGGTGGTTTTTAGATTGCAAGTGAATATATCAAAGTTATGACAGCTGTCTTTTTGCAAAATAATAAATGCGGCAAACGTACAGGAAAATTGTTCAATGAAAATAATCCGGATGAGCATATGAATACAAAATACGTTTTGAAGTTAGTGGAATGTTCCAAAAAACTTGATCAGTGAGTAACAACGAGACCCTGAACGTGAGAAACGAAGCTGTTGACGTTGCAGTTATAAGACAAGTTGCTACAGTCTCAACTTTGAGCACGAAGAAATTGGCTACTGTTACTAAAGCCAGTAGATCGACTATTCGTCGAATTTCGGAACATTATAAATTTCATCCTTACAAAATTCTTTTAGTACATGAATTGAATGAGGATAATTTTGATCAGCGACAGGAATTTTGCTTAGTTATAACTGCATGAATTGCCGGTGTTGGAAATTTTCTTTTTAAAACCTGTTTTTTTGACTAGTGCGCTGAGTGTAAATCATCATAACTGTCGCTATTGATCGAATGTTAATCCAAGAGTCTTCCATAAAGTCCACACTCAAACTCCTCAAAAATTGAATGCCTGGGCCAGTATTTTTGAAAACCGTCTGGTTTTTCTTGGTAATCTAACAGGAGCAACGTATTTGGAATTATTGATATTGTCCATCAATTACTCGATGATACTATTGAAAATGATTACTTTTACCTCAAAGACCATTTGATGTTCGCCCCTTTGCATTATGCACTGGCTGTTGGGAGTTTTTGGAAAGCATGTTTTCTGGACAATGAATTGGACCGTGAGGTACTGTGGAATAAGCCAGGCAGATCTTCAGTGCTAACTTCGCGAGACTGTTTCCTGTGGGGTCAATGTTGCATATCTTCATTGTTGTCATTATCTCAATTATATACCCATAGTATTATAAAAAATTAAAGATGAACATTCGCAGAGTGTGTTTCCAAAGTTCATCATGTTCAATAAATACTGTGGTGGTATTCTGAAAAGTTTCATAAAACTTCATCCAAATGTGAAATCCTGTAAAAAATATTGTTTACTGTGACTATAAGCAAACAAAAAATAATTCACTTTAAAACATTCATAGAGTATATGCCGACATTAATATATATATAGGTGAATTCTATGTATTTTTATTTGTCAATTTTTTGTCTATGCAACATTTAACAACTAATTGCAAACATTCTTTACGAATTTTTTAAAACTTTTCACTTGATCCACCATTGAAATGCCTTGGTAGAGGATCATAAGGACATAATAGCCCAGAAATTTTAGTTTTTGACCCGGAATTAATTACTGTAAAGCTGAAAACTTGCAAGATTATATTTTTAGTCCAAGACAACACGTATCAAAAAGTTCCCTACTCTCCCCAGTTGGATTCCCTGTTTTTGCGGAGCAACAAGGGCCTAAGTCGCAGAAATTACAGAGCTGGCTATATAGTACAGCAGAAAGGTTGTTACTGGTCCGATTTGGATCGAAATAATCATAAAAATTTCGGAGAAGCATATCCGTTCGTATTACAGATATTCCATGCATATTCTGTTCATAATTTTCCGTTCTAGTGCTGTCAAAATTTCAAAAATTTAAAGAATTCTGAAATAGCGCCATTGCAGATAAATGGAGACTCGGAGGGGAATACATACCCGAATAAACATTTCTCGTCATACTTTAGGCTTTCCATAATATGTCTACCTTCTCTGTAGCGTCACCTGTAGCGTCCCCGTTATGGAGCTACGCCACTCCGAGTGTCGCCGCGTTGCTGTCATGCGCCCGGTGGAACTGCCCTGGCTGCGCTGACAAGACTTGTTGGAAATTCCTGTTTTGTTTTATAAGATTTATTGAATGAAATTTAACTTATCAGACTCAGAAAATGACTTTATTTGGCAAAACAATTAACATTATTGATCTATTGGAAAATAGAATCGTCCGGATCATCATCCATATCCACTGATTGACTGTTTGTGCAGCTGGATCCTCCACAGCTCCTGCACATGATTCTCCAGTTCAGACCAGAGTTCTACTTCGTGAACAACCCTCCTGTGCTTGCCCAGCTTCTTCGTCGCCTTTTTATATCGAAAGGACTGAGCGCTGATCTAAACCGCGGCTTAGTCGTCTCACTTCCAGGCTGTGCAGTTTTTTTCTATGGCAATGTTCTCCCTTATAGTGGAAGGTCTAAAGTAATTTTTCCTGCAAGAAAAAATGGCATTGGAATATTACGTATGTGATTAAAACAACAGCGTCTTGGGTTACTCAGAACATTTCTCTAGAACTGGCGAGTCGCATGTAAAGTGATAAGCTGAATTTTTCTTCACGGGATCTTTAAACAACTCCTCATTTTCAGTTTCTCCTCTTTCCACACTAGCCTGAAGCAAAGTTGATAGCCCACCCTGAACCACCACAACATTTTCATCTTCAAAAGACAACTTACAAAAAATGCAAGCGCCTGTGTCCACCATGACTTAACTACGATCACTCAATTTTCCCGCACCAATGAACCGATGCACACACTCCGAGGACTGTCACAGCTACTGAGCTAAGAAAGCATGGCTCGCCGTGCAACTGCTTGATTGTTTAAACTAGACGTGGTCGACGCAACAATGAACGCACTTAACTGTCCGAGTGTCGCCGAGCATCGACACTCGGAGTGGCGTAGCTCCGTAACGGGTGACGCTACAGAGAAGGTAGACATACCAATGGAAAGCCTAAAATATGAAGAGAAATGTTTATTCGGGTACGTTTTCCCCCCCGAGTCTTCATTTATCTGTAATTGCGCCATTTCGGAATTTTTTCAATTTTTGAAATTTTGACAGCACTAGAACGGAAAATTATAAACAAAATATGCAGGGAACATCTGAAATATGAACGGATATGCTTCTTTGAAGCGTTTATGATTACTTCGACCCAAATCGGACAAGTAACAATGATTCTGCTGCATTCTATAGCCAGCTCTGCAATTTCTGCGACTTAGGCCCTTGCTGCTCCGCAAAAACAGGGAAGCCGACGGGGGAGAGTAGGGGACTTTCTGGTAGGTGTTGTTCTGGACTAAAATACAATCCTGCAAATTTTCAGCTTTACAATAATTAATTCCGAGTATATTCCGATATATTGACTAAAACTCCTGGGCTATAAGTCCTTATGAAGAGCTCACATTAAGGGCAAAAACGTTTCATGGGCTTAACTATTTCTAAGAGTTCAAGGTGAGTCTTTTTGAATATAAAAGTTTGAGGTAGGTTTTTTGCAAATAAATTAATTTTAGAGCTCTTTTTTCTCTACAGAACACAAACAAATGTGGGTTGTCAAAGAATTACAAAGGTAAAAAGTGAATTTTATTAACATTTTCATTTTTATGGAGGTTAATCCATAATAAAAAAATAAAATTTCAACTTGTAAAATATATTAACGATAAAATTATAATTCGTATTGTATTCTGTTTTTGTTGATTATATATTGTATTATTTTTTTGTTATTTTTTGTTAACTATAGTAACAGAGTTTCTAATATGTAGGCAAGTACGCTACATATTACACCGGTGTTTGTAAATAAATTCCTTCTAGAGATTTTTAATTTCTAGTTCTAAAAAATGCAAAGATTTAATATTTTCCTAGATAGATTTTGGCTTTTTATAGATACTTTTTTGTGCTGTTTGTGAAAAATATTCTTTACTTTTTGTATACCATCAAATGGAGTGAGAACCATAAAGCCCATCTTAGCTTTTAGATTACTTATTTATTTTACTAATCTACTCACCTGAGGTTACTATTTTTTTCATTGCAGCTGTTCACCAATGATAACTACTTTTGGCGAGATGAATCGATATTAACGTATCTAAGAACATTAAACATGTATCTATAAGTATATATCTAAACCTTTTTTAAATAAAAGTGTTGCATTAAACAGCTTCAATATGCTTTTATAATTTCTTTTATTTCCTAGTACTTTAAAATTGCTTTTCTTAAAATTTCATATTTTGTGCCAATATTTTTTTCAATAAATGTTTTTCTTACTATTCTTTATTTTAATCAAATAAGTTTATTATAGAAATGCTTTTTGACTTGTAATTGAATAAAGCCAAACATCAAAATTACGATATCAACGATTATGAAGAGAAAAAAGGGTGAAGGAAAAGAAAAATGAAGAAGAAAAGCAAATAAATGTCAGGGCGTATTTAGGAGTTTTTAGAGCTGCTATCTCGATTACGAGGCCTCAATCTGCCTACTCCTTAGAGATAATTCTCAGAGGAATCAATCTGCCTCAAGTCGATACGCAGTCCGTCTCTCAGATCTCCATCTGCTCACTCCTTAGAGGGAACTCAGGGACTGAAAGATTTGGATTTTAGAGACGACCACAGTTCAACGTAGAGCGTAGGCAAATTGTGGTCCCAGAATCGGGCCAGTCCTAAGAACTCATAAACATACACTAACAGTTTCTCGTATTTCTTTAAATTTTTTCTTTCTCCCTTCTTTCTTTTGAAAATGGCATTGAAATATTAAGATTCTCGCAGTTGTCAGTATGAAAATTACTAAGTTAGGGTGTTGAACTGCGTTTGAGTTTGTTGAAGTCTCGATATTTCGACTTCTGTTTTGGAGCCATTTTTAAGGAAAAGAAATATGAAGGGAAATAAAGTGAAGAAGAACCAAAACCGACTGATCCGATTCCAGGGCCTCATTCTGCCTACTCCCCAGATAGAACCGTGATCCGGCTGTAAGATTTCAATCTTCCTACCTATTGGAGAGAACACTGGGAAATTTTACAAGTTTGTTCGAACTTTTATTTCTACTTTTTTATTGACGTTGAAAGAGATATCCACATTTCACATGGCCTTGCGGAGAATCTACTACTGCTTGGTATTACCTGCAAGCCTATTATTAACTTTAATTTATTATTTTCAGTGTTTCCAGTTCAGTGTCCAAAATGTGGCCGTGGATACAAGCATAAAAGTTCCTTAGGTAAACATCTAAAGTGGGAATGTGGTAAAGAATCCGGATTGTTCGTTTGTAAAATATGTACCCACAGTGCCAAACAAAAACACAACTTCATTCGTCACTTAAGAACTGTACACCAAGTAAGGATGGAACAGTTGCATTTATATTTTAAACCTTGACTTATTATGAGGTGAATTTTTTAATATTACTTTAATTGATATATAGTATTTTAATAAGTTTTGAATAAAAATCTAGTAATAAAGGTGCTATTATTAATTTCTAATTCTAATGTTGGTTGGTATAAGGCTATATAAAGAGAAATTTGAACCACTAGTATTTGATGATGGTATTTTTCTTAAAGTAAATGAAGTTAATTCCACATCGTGGAAGTATAGTAACGGTAAAAAAAATGAGCCTAGAATATCATGAAAAGTCGAGTTCTTAAGTTTGAGTAAAAAAAAATTATCTGTCTGTAACTCTTTTATTAAAAGGGGTAAAAAAAAAATTGTAAGTTAGTGTGTGTACAATCACCAAAGGCCTCAAAATTTATATTGGCATCAGCCATCCCCACCCTACCCTCCGGAAATATGGATGTGGAAGTAGTGATTCATATTGCCATTTTACAAAATTTAGTTAAATCTACTACAATGTGTTTTGTTCTTATTCACTTTTTTTTATTACGAGTTGCGGTGCTGAAATCCGACTGTAATGAAGCTTGGGATTTTTATGAATTGGAGCAAAAGACTGCTCAAATTCATGGTTCAGTTAACCATTAAGTATTAGCAGAAAAACTAAATGTAACTGGCATGTGAAAAAATCAAAAAATAATGATATTTTACGAGGAATTTAGTAGAGGGTAACAATATAAGACCTGGCCAATTAAATATTTGATATGAAAGACCTCAAGGGTGTGTGCTTAGGCCTTTGTAATTCCTGCTATTTTTTTGTTTTTTGATCATATATTTAAGTTCTTAATTTTTTATATTATCAATGTTATGTAATAAGTATGCTATGCATGTTTTGATTTGTGTAAAACAGCTTGGTTATTTGTAATTATTATAGTTATAGTGACTACCAGTAGATGGATCCAGTGATTGTTTTTATAAGTTACCGCTAATTGACTATTGACTTGACTCGACAAATCTGAAACCCATCTGCGAATAATAAAGAAACAAAAACATCAAAAAAATAGAACAATAAAAAAACAACAAAAAAATACAAAAATAAAACCAAAAATATTGAGGATCAAAAACAAAAGAGCCATACAGAAAACCATAGTAAACAAACAGATATCATAAATTAAAATCAAAAAGAGCCATATCATATACATTGTGTACTGTGTACAAACAAGCCATTTTAGCATACCCAAAAAATTGTAAACCCATACCCCACTAATAATTAGATAACACTAACATAATAAAACAACTCAAACAACACTCTGTTAGCCTCAGAGCACATACATGTTCACCAAGAATACAAGTATCAGAAAGATGGAAAGTTCTATGCAAAGGCACATACTACGAATGCGAATGGTGTTGTCTACTGTCCACACATTTATTTGGAAAAGTCAGTCTGTGGTCGATCGCATAAACCACTTCTTCATCGCGATACAATTTTTTAAATATTCAATAGGCGTGTCTTAATAGCTACTTTAATCAATTTACTAAATATAATGTAAATATTTATTACTATTATTTGTGTTAATTGGAACTATACTAAACGTGAACGTTTATATTTCCCCAAATTTTGCCAATTGATTTTTCCACTAATTTTTAAAAAGAACACTATTAGATAGAACAGTTAAAAATGATATACGAAAATCCGTTTACTTTAAGAATTATTCTGATATTTTCTCTTAAATTAATTATTATAAAACTTTAACTCAGTTAAAACATTAGTATGTGGCGTCACCGGAAAGCATGTGACGCGAATAATACTTAAAGTTAATAACAAGGCCAGTAATGTGTAAAATTAAAGTGTAAACATAGCAAATCTTGTACGAAAATTTTGTGGTATCATTTTAATTGTTTAATGGTGTTTAAACAGTGTATTGTACCGTGTTGTTAGAACAGTAGTGAAAATAATGCTACCAAATTATTATTTCTAATTTCAGAATACTTAATATAGAATTCAGTTATCATAACACTGTCAACTTTTGGCCGATGTATATGAAATACCTTAGAAAACCCTTCCAACATTGTTTTTGTTTCAATGAAACACAAATATATTATGTATAGAACAATTCAGCTCTTCAGTAAGTGTGAACGAATAAGCAGTAAATGTGGAAAATTGATCAAAAGTAAACAAGCATAGGCAAGAAAATTGTATACAGCTACAAGAACTGTACCATACAAGCTGAATTTCTTTGACATTCTATTTTAGATCAGTTTAGTTAATCTTAGTTTTTCATTAGTTGGGGTAGTTGATATCAACTTCCTAAACCAATCAGAAGTAAGAATAACTGATATGATCCAAATTGTCAAGATATAAGACTTATGTATAGACCTTTTCAACATAGAGAATTTCTTGTGCGCATGCGTCGAGTTCCGCTAGGTTTGTGCGGACAGTTTTCGCATGTCAATATTGAATTTGACATAAACATATCGTTTTTTTAACAAATAATAATGAATCTGTTGCCAATTTTCTGAAAATAGTTAGGTATTGTAGACTCAACACATTTGTTTTCACTTAATGCACTTGTACAAAAATTGACATGTTTTTTGCAAAAAACAACCCCTAACGGGGACTTAAAGCTGGTTTTTCACTTTTATCTTGTAAACCGTTCATCGAAAGAGAAAAAAATATAGGAAATAAAAAATTTGTCGTTAAATTCTGTATAAAAAATGTTGTATTAACCTTGTAGCTTATCCTCGCCAATTTCGCACTAACAGCGTCCGAACAGGTAAAAATCGATCCTATTCGAAGTTTCACAGTAGATATCTTAAAACAGGTTACTTTAACGAAAAAAATGCACAGGAATGATTTTTTTTTAATTTATTTATTTTTTGTATTTATTTTTTTTTATTTATTGAAAATATTATACAGAGATAAGATATTCGCTGTGACACTTCGAATAGGATTGATTTTTATCTGTGCGCTCCAAACTACTACCTCTCTGTTCGGACGCTGTTAGCGCGAAACAGGTGAGGATAAGCTAGAAGGTTAATAGGACATTTTTTATGTAGAATTTAACGGGAAATTGTTTATTTCCTGTACTTTTTTCTCTTCCGACGAACGGTTTACAAGATAAAAGTGAAAAACCAGCTTTAAGTCCCCGTTAGGGGCAAAAAAAGGGACGTTCCACCCCTAAATTGGGGGGAAACTTTTCGGGTATCTATTTCTAACCCTATCTAGAGTACGCATCTCAAATATTATTACTTTATAAATCATTTCTCTTATTCAGTGTTTTTTAATCTAATTTGCGTGTACTATAAGATCAATTTTATGTACTAAAATAAGTTTTTTTTATTATAAAAAAATATTTGTTTGACAAAAACCCACTTTATGTATTAAAATAGGTTTTTTTTATTATAAAAACCATTTTTTTGTTAAAAAATGGATCTTATAGGCGTGCAGATCACCCCCGTTTTTACCAACTAACCGGTTAGGTTGAGGTAACCACTTCTAACCTAGTGTTTTTTCAAGTTAACATCGAAGAGTACTTACAGTAAAAAATTAGCCAAAGTTAGTTGATCGGAACATATAAATAAATGCGAAAAACTATAATTTTTTTATATCACTAATTTTGTCTAATTTCATATTCAACTCGCGATATCTCGGCAAACAATGAATATTTTTAGATTAAATTTCAGCACAACATTGCTCAAGTTATTCTTTAAGATATTGAATTGGTCTGAACCCTTATTTATTTCACAGATGAAAATAGTGATTTTTCAAAAAATTTCTTTAGTCAAGCCTAATTTTTTTTTTCGAACACAAAAGTTGTGTGACGAACTTTTAATACGATAATTTTTGACAAACTTATATTAAAGTACAATATTTAAAGTAATATGTAAAGTTTCTCGTATTCATATTGTATATATAAAAAGTTATTGCACTTTGAAATAGTTTAAATACGAAATATATGAAATGTTTCGAAGACGTTGGACAATATTTTTTGAAGTATTTTCGGAAACTATTTGAAATTTTTTCTGAGATTCACGTCATTTTCTAACGCAAGAGAGGTCAAAAAGGTATAAACTAAATTCTAATACTTACGATATTAATGCTAGTAGACTTATACCAGATTGGGTTTAAAGTTATGTCTACAAATGCAAATAAAAATGCTTTGAACCTATTTTTATGCGACCACATCGAAAAAAATATTAAAATCCCTCAGACTTCTGATAAAATTATTAATAAAAAATTATATTTAGCTGATGGATACAAAAATCATCTTGTAACTAAAGAAATCACTGATTCACTTAAACGTGAGGTTACAGATTTATTTTCGAATTATGCTGAAGCTGACTCTCGAATAATTTGTCATCTGATCTACATTTCTAAACAATACTTAGATACCCAGGACATGATAGTGATCGTTAAGTCCCCAGACACAGATGTGTTTATTCTTTTAATCGCACATTATTTTAAAATAAATACAAAGATTCAAGTATAATTTCAAACTGGAAAAAATAGCATCAAAAAGGATTTGCGGCGCTTTATACCAATACATATTATATGCCAAGAACTAGGAAGTAGTATTTGTTTAGCATTACCAATAGTTCATGCATTAACCGGATGCGATACGACTTCCGCTTTCTACAGAATTGGTAATAAAAAAGCTCTCAACGTAGCACAAAAAATGAGCACAGAACATTTAATCCAGATGTCCCAAATTGAGAATAAATTAACACCTGAAACTGTTAATGCTTGGACAAAATGTGTGATTGGAATTTATGACTTCAAAAGTAAACAAGACAATATTAACGACGTGTGAGTTGATCTTAGCTTGAAAAAAAAAACTCATCCGTTGAAAAATTACCTCCATCATACCCAGCTCTCCTTCAACACATGAAACGCTATTTTTGGCAAGTGCACCTATGGTATAATGCTCACATACCCATTTCTGAAGCACTCAATCCGACTGATTTTGGCTGGAAATTTGAAAATGAAGAACTTTTGCCAATATATTTTGAAGGACCAACAAGTCTGGAGCTGCTTCAAAAGTATATCTGTAACTGCAGATAAAAAAAAACATCTTGTGGTAATGAATTTTGTTCGTGCTACGCTTCTGGTATAAAATGCTGTCTCATTTGTAACTCTACATCAAATTGCTCGTTGCAGCTCATAGATGTTGATTCAGATTAAAAATATTAAAAGCAACCCAATGTATTGTGTATTTTTTAATTTATCCACAATTAATTTAGTTTTACGTATTTCCACTTTACAGTAACTTGTAAAAAGGGAATATGTAACAAAACATTGCTTTGATATGATAGGAAATGCCTGAACTACGGCAACCAGCACAATGAAACATGTCTGTTGCGCGCGGAGACGCTAATTCAAAGTGCGATAACTTTTTATATATACAATATGAATACGTGAAACTTTACAGAAAACTTCTTTAAATATTGTACGTTAATATAAGTTTGTCAAAAATTATCGTATTAAAAGTTCGTCACACAACTTTTATGTCTGAAAAAAGAAATTAGGCTTGACAAAAGAAATTTTTTGAAAAATCACTATTTTCATCTGTAAAATAAATAAGCCTTCGGACCAATTCAGTACCTTAAAGAATAACTTGATCAATGTCGTGCTGAAATTTCATCTACAAATATTCATTATTTGCCGAGATATCGTGAGTTTAGGGTGACCATACGTCCGGAATTTCGCTGGACAGTCCAGCATTTTGGAGTACTATCTGTGATCAAAAAAATTTTTCCTCTCGGTCATCAAAAAATGTTGGGATCAAGAAATGATTTTTCGGATTTCTGCTCCCCCCCGCTCATCAATTTATTTCCCAGCAGAAGTGTCCAGCGCAAAAATCTGGTCACCCGACGTGAATTGAAGATGAAATTCGACAAAATTCGTGATATAAAAAAATTATAGTTTTTTGCAATTATTTACATGTTCCGATCAACTAACTTTGGCTAATTTTTTACTGTAAGTACTCTTCGATGTCAACTTTAAGAAAAACCAATTTAGAAGTGGTTACCTCGACCAAATCGGTTACTCAGTTTCTAGAGCACTTATTAGGGGTGATCTGCACGCCTAAGACATTAATACAGAATTAGAAAAAATATAATATTTTTTAGTTGGCAACGGTCATACTACATTTCTTAATAGACATTTTTTCATCATAGAAGCGCGCATGTTTGTTTGCGGGAACTATGAAATGTTCGGACACTTGGATTGTCAAAATATCTGGACCGGTATCATTTTTTCACATTAATTTAGACGAAAGTGTGATTGACGGTGCAAAATTAGTACACAACATTGTGGAAGAACACACTTGCGCTCAATTAAGGCGCTGTCTCAGGTATCCTGGCCGTAAAATGACTGGAAGCAAGAATAAAGTTGCAAGGTTAGAATTCAACTATCAACATCAATTTATATACAAGTGCATTAAAGGAAAACAAATGTGTTTAGTCTACAATATGCTTAATAACATTCTTCGTGCAGTAATTGATAATGTAGTAAAAATATTTTCTGTTTTTTTACGAAAATGTAGGGTCAAAAATACAATTGAAAATGAGGTTTTTTTGTCGATCCTTCTGTGGATAAAGCTGGCTTCTTTTTTTCTAATTCTTTCAAATAGGTAAACTATACGGTATGGCACTACCTATTTTCAAAAAATTGGTAACAGATTCATCATTATTTGTTTAAAAAACGTCGAGTTTCATGTTTGTTCGGACAGTTTTCGCATGTCAATATTAGATTTGACATAAACATTACGTTTTTTAACCAAATAATGATGAATTTGTTACCAATTTTCTGAAAATATGTAGTGCCATATCGTATAGTTTACCTATTTGAAAAAAAATAGAATAAAAGAAGCCAGCTTTATCCACAGAAGGATTGACAAAAAACCTCATTTTCAGTTGCATTTTTGACCCTACATTTTCGTAAAAAAACAGAAAATATTTTTACTGCATTATCAATTACTGCACGAAGAATGTTATTAAGCATATTGTAGAATAAACACATTTGTTTTCTTTTAATGCACTTGTATATAAATTGATAAGTTGTAGTTGAATTCTAACCTTGCAACCAGTTCTTTAATCTTGCTTCCAGTCATTTTACGACCACGATACTTGAGCCAGCGCCTTAATTGAGCGCAAGTGTGTTCTTCCACAATGTTGTGTACTAATTTTGCACCGTCAATCACACTTTCGTCTAAATTAATGTGAAAAAATGATACCGGTCCAACCATTTTGACAATCCAAGTGTCCGAATATTTCATAGTTCCCGCAAACAAACGTAGAGGCAGCACATGCGCGCTTCTATGATGAAAAGATCTCTTAAAAAATTAAGTCTGTCATAGTAAAAAACATTGTTTGGATAACAGACCCACTTCTGTGCATAAAAGAGACTTAATTTCAGTAAAAAATGAAGATGGTGTTTTGACGCGGCCGCTGTAGAAGCTTATTTATAAAAAAGAAAACGTTGGAACGGCGCTTACAAATTAAATCTGACATAGTAAAAAACAATTTTTCGATGACAGATCGATTTTTATGGATAGAGGAGATCTTAAACTTCGTTTAAAAACAGAAATAGAGGAGGTGTTATGAGATGCTAGCAGTTCAACGTGACATCTATCTCATGCATAGATGCTGCGCATTCAAACTCAAGTCTGGCAAGGTAATTAACAAAAATTTCCAGACAGATAGGGCACATCTCAAACTACATTTTTAGACAAAAACCAAGGAGGTGTTATGAAGTGTACTTTCATAAAAAAAAAAAAATTATGACAAGGTCTGTCAGATATTAATTAACAAAAATTGTCAGACAGACAAATTTTTTAAAAAATGATTTATTTACAACCAGAGGTGTAACTACGACAGGGCACACCGGGGCAGAGCCCCGGGGCCCGGCAGACCAAGGGCCCCAGCCGGCGCCTGGGCGCCTCGGTCATATCATTTTATTTTTTAAGTAAAAGTAAATAGAGGGCTCCTAACAATTTTTTGCCCTGGAGCCCCATGACGTCTAGTTACGCCACTGTTTCCAACCATTTTCACCTTTTAAATTTGAGGTGTTCGATGGGGTACCTTTTTGTGCTATGGGAGCTTAGACTATTATGTATACACTCCGGAATTTTAAGAATTCTTCTGAAATATGTTCACTTCTGCTTACTAATCTGTGTTAGACTTATGTGTATATCTTAATGTAAATTTATATGTCTTAAATAATTTTATGTTTTTTTGTTCCATATATATTTTAATCATCAATTAGTAATCATATAATAGCTCAATCGGTTAAGGCGTATTGAGTGGCGAATACGCTGATCGACTCGCTACCGCGCTCTGGGTTCGACCCCCAGCCCCGGTATTGACAACACCGGTGGGTGTGGATGTATGTCTGCGTTTTTCCGAATGTGTAACCCCCTTCCGGACAGCCTTGGCTTTGGATTTGGGGGTTGTCTACTATCTGTGGTGTGTTTATGTTTATGTTTATGTTTATTTCAAAAGGAAACTTTTATTGTCATTTTGTTTTCTCATAATTATGTATAGCGAGATGTAGCTAATAGCTAATAGCGTTAAATGTATTGTGATAATGCATTGTATCAACGTATGTTGTTATTTGTGGTAGTTGTAATGTTCTAAATGTGACAGTTCGAAAAACGATATAAAGAACTCATATTAATGCAAGTATGTTTTAGATATAACGTCAAGAATTTTGCAAAACTCGAAAGGAGACTACATATGTCCCTTATGCAAGAAACTTTATAAACACAAGACATCAGTTTACACGCATTTGAAGAATGACTGTGGAAAAGTTCCTCAATATTACTGCTCTACTTGTGACTTTTATTGCAAATTCCATCACGTGCTCCAGAGACACAAACTGTCACTAACTCATAAGAAAAGAGAACTGGCTTTGGAGGTATTAAGGGAGAAGTCGAAGAAACTGGTGTAGCAGTTTACCTTTTTGTATAGTTCTTAGTATTAATCCACGTAAAAATAATTCTTCATTCTTTTAATGCAGACACCCCTACACCACAGTCGAAAAGTTCATGATAGAACTGAATGTTCAAGATGCCAGTTATTACTATTATTTCCTAATAATATTACCCGAATGAATCTGGTTTTTTCTACGTGTAGAATACTAAAATAGGCACCAAATAAAGTAGAATATATTTTTTTATATTGCACGGCAAATCCTTGTTTATGCCATTACCGTCAGTCCTTTAAGTGCGTTATTACCAGAGCCCGGCTCCAAGGTAGTTATAACGTCAAAACAAGAATCGGCTCAAGCCGATATGAACAATGTGCCCATTTTCATGCACAATAATGCGATAGCTTACTATGTAATTGTATCTAGTGAATTCTGTAACGTTTAAAAGTAACAGCTTCTAAAAGGTTGTGAATAAGCCATAGTGTGATGGATTTATTGTTGAGTATAACACTAGTATAAATACATTTGCTAAGTACGCATGATTAGAATAATGAAAATAATAAACGTCTTTATTAATTAATCAACATATAGACCTGGAGCCCGCCGACCACTAATTGTGTGTCCTTAGGTTTCCTCCCAAACTGTGAAAGAAAAACTATGATTTGTAAAAGTAAAAAAAATCCACAAATAAGTCATAGGTTTACGCATGGAGGTTGGAGGAATTTCTTAATTTACCCCCAAAAATCATGTATCCAGACCCCCATTCATTTTGGGTAGTACAAGGAGGCGCTATAATAATATAATTGACGGCGTATCGGAGCTTAATACCGCATGTACTAGTTACCCGTGTAAATCGATGGGTGTCATAAATTTACGACTGGCAATCAGGAACTTGGTAATTATGAACCTCCTGAGACCGAAAATATATTCGCCATCTTTAAAAAGTGGTGCGAAGGTCTTGCCTTTCACGATAATTGATGGAGTATTGGATCTTCCTACCGCATATATTGGTTACCAGTGTAATTCCATGAATATCATAAATTTACGACTGGCAATCAGATACTTAGTAGGTATTAACCTCCTGAGTGCGAAAATACATTCGTCATCTTTGAAAAGTGGTGCGAATGTCTTGTCATTCGCGGTAATTTGTGGCGTATCGTAGTAGCAAATAATAATAGTGGAACCAGGCGCTTGGACGTTTTAACCCTCTAGCTGACCTTTGTACCACTTGTCAAAGATGGCGCACGTATTTTCGCAATCAGGAGGTTCATACTTAGCAATTTTTTGATTGCCAGTCGTAAATTTATGATATCCATCGAATTAAAGCGGTCGGAAACACCGATGCGACATGAATTACCGTGAATGGCAAGACCTTTGCACCACTTTTCAAAGATGGTGAATGTGTTTTCACACTTAGGACGTTGATACTTATCAAGTATCTAATTGTCAGTTGTAAATTTATGATATTCATTAAATTACACGAGTAACTATTACATGCGGTAGAAAGCTCCGATACGCCGTCAATTATCGTGAAAGGCAAGACCCTTGCACCATTTGTCAAAGATCAGAGCTGGGCAAATATGTACTTACAAATACCTCATAAGTATTTAAATACTAGAAAGTATTTAAATACCGAGTATTTAAATACTTCTTGCAGGAAGTATTTGTATTTATACTTGCAAATACTTTATCTGAAATATTTACTACTTAGTATTTGTGAAAATGATCCTAAAGGTATTTATAAATTCTTCAATTATTTAAATAACTGGGAAGTATTTAGATACTTCTAAAAAGTATTTAAATTCTTTTCTGACAGTATTTAAATACTTTCAGAAATATTTGAATATCCTCTAAGTATTTGAATCTCAGAAGTATTTAAATAAATACAACAAATATAATCAGATACACCAGGGAAGCAGGCAGATACTCGTCAAGAATCAAGACGTACTATACTATGTAGTTAATAAATACATTGCATCATTGCGTCTTCAGTCCGGCTGTCCCAAGTCAAAACACTGTATAAACCATTTAACAAATTGTTCACCAGAGCACAAAAACAAACAATTACATTTTGTCGAAACCTTATTATATTTGAAAAAAAATGTTAATATAGGGTGAATATATATATAGAACGCCTAATGCGACTATATATTATAAGTCGATATTAATTTTATTTGAATTAGGTTTTGAACACATTCAGTGTTTAGATTTGGGAAAAATCGGTTGAAAATTGGAAAAGTTCATTAAGCAAAACACATTTATATCGAAAAATAGCTAATTTATTTATACGGTTCTTAGTAAAGAGGTAACAAAGTTGTATTGTTATTCATGTGTCTCCGATTCCCGATTTAGTTGCTCTAACCCATAGTTGTGGATGAGATTTGGTTCGGCGTCGTTAACAGGTAAATTTAATCAAAATTCCAACACTGTATATCCCAAAACCAAGTTGAAACACGGTATATCCGACACATGCAGTGTTTATATTTAGGAAAGTGGATGTACAGTGTTTTAAATTGGTAACTTGATTCGGTTAGTGGATATACAGTGTTTACACATGAACTTTCTTCACAAACTCATAGGAATTTTAGTTTTCCTCAATCACAGATTGGTAGATGTTGATACTTATATCCAAAAATGTAAAAATATGATTTTTGATGAAACTGGCTTATACAGTGTTTTGACTTGGGACAGCCGAATCGTTCACGTCTTAATTCCCAGAGTGTTGGTTGAGAGCAGACATAGACAGTAAGTGTTACTGTTAACTGTTAATGTATATGATTTGTGATTGTGACAGAGAACAGTTGAACTAGTACCATAGTCTATGTGCATTATTACAGAAGACGCAAAGATCTAGCTCTACGGATAAGTAAAAGTCCAATACCCAGCTAGAACTAATTAAGTATAGAGGTATTAAAATAGTGTCGTAGAAGTTCATGAAAGTCATGAAACCTAAAATTTTGACACCTCAAATAGTCAAATAGTATTTAATATAATAATAATAACAATAATGATGATAAGTTTTTATTGATTTCTACAAAAATAGAAAATAAAATTTGGCGAAGTTTAGCCATTAAAGGCTATTTTTAAAAGCTTTTTTACACTTAACTCTGCTTCAAAATATTTTAGTGTTATCAAAATATTTAAATATTTAGAAAGTATTTAAATACTAAGTTTAAACTATTTAATTACTTTTGATATTTATTATTTAAATACTTTTATCTTTTGAAAATACTTAATATTTAAATACTTTCAATTTTCTGAAAGTATTTAGTATTTAATATTTAAATACTTTTTCAAAGTATTTGCCCAGCTCTGTCAAAGATGGCGCACGTATTTTTGCAATCAGTAGGTTCATACTTACTAAGTTTATGATTGCCAGTCGTAAATTTGTGATACTCATCGAAATACAAGGGAACTAGTGCATGCGGTAGGAAGAGTCGATACGCCGTCAATTATCGTGAAAGGCAAGACGTTTTCATCACTTTTCAAAGATGACGAACATCTTTTCGCACTCAGGAGGTTCATACTTACCAATAGTGGAGTCAAATTAGAATTATAATGTGAATTGTCTGGTCAGGGCAGTTTTTCTGTTTTAACGTGTTCAGGGGGTCAACTTAAGCCCAGTTTTGCAGTTTCTGCGAGGTCGGCGTATTGTTCATTAAACAATTTAATTTTTTAGACTGTTTTTCATCGGTTTTCTTTGAATATCTCGACTTATACTATGGAAAACAACAAAAAGAAGGAAAATGCTCGTTATGAGCTGTACAATAAAAGTACATAAACTATAATTCATTTCAATTGTTATTATTATTTAAAAAAAAAGTTTTAAACAAATCTCTGTTCTATTAAAAATAATGGATAATATTCAATGAAATTTTGAAAACATATCGCTCTTATAAAGTAAAATCAACACTTAAAATTTCAAATCAAAATTATTACTAAAACGGCTCAAATATACAAGAGCGGATCCAGGGGGCAATTGCTCCCCCCGAGTAGGTGCGCCTTAAGGGTCGAGCAACCCGGGCGCCGCCGCCGGCTCGGGCAAACCCATTTTGTTGCAGTTGTTTATAGTTTTCTAAATTTTAGTTATAAATAAATTCAAGTAACTCTCTGGTTTTTTTATGCAATAAAAAACGGTAAACGAGTTATGAAAGTAGATTAAGAAAGCCAACTTTAAAAAAAAATTAAGGCTCTACTTTCATTTGGAGCTGAGATACAGTAGTTTTTACGTTTAGGTCACTTATAAATAAACAAATCGATATTTCTTCTTGAAATTTGGGCTGGTTATTCTCCAATGCTTATTATTTTATTTCTGCTATTTGAAGATAATCCAAAGCTACAATTGTTAAAATAACATCGAATAAAGCGGCTTTGGGAGCATAATGCACATTTTCATTTTTGTTATAACTTTTTAAATTTTAGTTACTAAAATGGTAAACCAGCCTAACTTGAACAACTACCCTTATGTTCATGTATACTAGTACAGTGAATGGAGGTAAAAATCAACTATTACCTCCGATTTCGGTGAGCCTCCATCGATTTGCATGAATATTTGGGATTGAGTATATTTTACCCTCAACTTCAAAAGTGACATATACTCGACTTGCGCTTTTTGCATTTTAGGGGTGAAAACCACCCCTTTTGTTAAAAATGGGAAAAAAATGCAGATTTAAGCATTCTGGCGTAAGTAATCTCGTTTAATTAGATAAAATAAATATTTTTCAACACTTATATGCATGATTTATGATTTTAATTAATTTTTTAACCCTTTTAGCAACCACCCCTTAAATCGAAAATCATGAAAAAATCATTTTTTGTATTTCTGAAATATGAAATCGCATATTAACATTACACAAACGGTTTGTTTAATGTTTATGATATAATTTTTGGTTGACTGTGAAATTTTAACCCTTAAAAACCACCCCCTTAATGCAGAATCATTGAAAAAATTGGTTTCAAGAAACTTTAATCATTTGAATAATACATTACTGAATTGAAATCTCATTTAGTATTTAGTACTCATTTAGTCATTTAGTAGTAGTCATGAGTATTAAAGTAATTATTTATTTATTGCGAAATTTTCCACCCTTAAAAACTACCACTTGTCATAAAAATAATGGAAATTTTTTTTTATCAGCTTTAATAGCTTTAATTATTTAGAATCTTTTTTATTACTTATGATAAACTTTATTAATATATTTCAAACTTTATTAATATTATTCTTTCCACATTCCTCAAACTACCCTTCGTGCACAAATTGATGAAAAAGCATAATTTAACGTTGGAAACAATTTTTTCAGTGCTTCTGTGACTTATAAAATTTAATTTATTAATTAAGAGGAAAATGTATTAAAATAAATATTAAAATATATGAAAAGTTTATTCATTTTTTATTTAAATAATGTTTCATAAATTAATCAAATATTAATAGTAAATTAAATTGAATTTTTCACTCTTCATCAGAGCTCTCTTCACCAACTTCTCCTTCTTCATTAATTGGAGGGCTATTTTGGCAATT
Source organism: Rutpela maculata (assembly GCA_936432065.2). Lineage (NCBI taxonomy): Eukaryota > Metazoa > Arthropoda > Insecta > Coleoptera > Cerambycidae > Rutpela > Rutpela maculata. The sequence continues at coordinate 55,829,966 of OW386286.2, read as the reverse complement.
GTTCCCACTGCATGATCCGCAGGTTGCATTGCAAAATAACTCTACTCTTCGACACCCGCAAGAAGCGCCGCACCCTTTTTTGCAGTTGCAAAAAATCATTTTTAACAGTTCTTCTGGAGCAGGTGGATTGGGATTTTTAATTGGAAACAAAGACTCTCCAATTTTGCACCATCCCCAGTCAACTGGATGAATGTCTTTGTTTCCAAGCCATATCTGGGTTTGTAAATAGACTCTTTTGATGTGTTCATCCAATGCAGCAACCGTTGGGACGAGAGATGACAATTTTACTGCACTATTTTTAGTGGTAGCCTTAATAAAGGACTCGTAACGCATTTGTTCCAGATGAGCTGATAGGCTTTCGATGCGTTGCAGTTTACTCATATTCACATCTTTTGCACTTCCGTACAATAATATTGTGCAGTACCTGCCAGCTTCTAAAATGGCATCGATATCAGCGGCACGTCTACTTCTTACTATCTATCTTTTTTTCCTATATATGCATACAAAATCTCTGCTCAAAAAATTTTTCCAAAAAAATGTTATTGGTTTTTTTACAATAACTCCGTTAATTTTTATGATATCAGGTTCATCCAAAAACCATTTGAAAGGTAATTTCAAGGGCTATAAGATCGTATTAAATTTAATCTTTTAAAACCCTTATTTTTTAAAAGATAAAAGGTTAAAGGGCCCCGGTTACATGGTTCTCGCAGTAAAATTTAGGCTTTAAACGTTTCTATCTCGGTTATTTACAAAAATAAAAAAAAAACTAAAATCTTTGTTAAAAAAAAACTCAAATTTCGTTCTGTATTATTTTTTATATATATCGAGTATTTTTATTATCAAAAGAAAATGCAATTTACGAAAATTTGAAAAATTCTGATTTTTTTAAATCATATTTTTTTTCAAAAATATGCATTCTAAACCGGTCAAAATTCTTAAAGTCATTACTTATGCTAAAATAAAGAAAGTCTTATAGGGATTACTATAAATTTTAATTTTTGTGGAAATGGCGTAGGTTTTATTTTTCACTTTTTCCTAAAAAATTCGAAAGGGTCCTCTTATTTTCATCATAACTTGCTTAATTTTGATGCTATCAACTTCTTCTGCAGCTCATTTGATAGGTATTTCTGAGTATTTTGAAAAGTGTTCAGTAAGTATATTTTATAAAATGCATCGTTTTCCCGTTATTTAAGCTTGAATACTTAGATTTGAGTACTCGCCGAAAAAAAAATATACATTCAATTACCTCTAGCTCACTTTGAATTAATATTAAAAGGTTTTTTAAGGAAGGAATTTATTCGTTATTTTATTTGCTTCAATTTTGGTAATGACAACTTTTTTGTAAAAACTTATAGTTTTTGAGTTATTTATGAAAAACCGCTTTAAAACATGCATTTTTTTCATGAAAAATCAAAATCTTTGATCTTTAATAACTCAAAAAGTATTGATTTATTTTAATAACTTTATATAACAAATTTCGCTTAGAATTGGTCCCTCTATCGATTCCTGGAGTTATTTTTCATAAAATAATTTCCACCCCCGAGAAGGGGTGGCATCCACCCCCAGGGTAAAAGCGCAAGTTGGCACTATGTCACTTTTGTTTCTTGAGGTATCCTCTAACTACTCACACATTTTCATGAAAATCGATGGAGGTTCAACGAAATCGGAGGTGAAAACCTTCAGTGACTGTACTATACAGCTTTATAAAATTTTTAATATTACTGATGCAGGATTTGAACCCGAGACGTCCGCATGCTGAATAAAAAAGTGCTCGTCGCCTTAACCACTCGGTTACCTAGCGATTAAAGTCCGGTTTGTAAAAACATAATATAATATTTGGACCTATTTGGTGATTTTCGGATCTCTAACAAAATCGCTAAAGACCCCACTTCCGGTCCTCTATACAGTATTTTTTAACAATAATTGTAGCTTTGGATTATTGTCAAGTAGCAATGTTAAAAAAATAAGAGATATTGGAGAATTATCAGTCCAAATTTAAATAAGGAATATCGATTTGTTTATTTATATGTGACCTAAACGTAAAAACTAACGTATCTCAGCTCCAAATTTTTTTTTTTTAAAGTTGGCTTCTTTAATCTACTTTCATTACTCCTTTACCGTTTTTGATTTCATAAAAAAACCAGAAAGTTATTTTTTGTTTTTCTACACCTACTTAATTATATGACAATTATTAGCATTTTTTGGTGAAAAATCGTACCTATAATTCACTGTAGTGAATTATCGATTCATAATTCACTGTATCTGGCCAATCACAAAGACATATTAATAAAAATAAAAAAGACAACTTGTAGATAATTTAATTCTCTACAACTTTCACATTGACCTCATGAGCATCCGATGCATAGGACGCGAGATATTTGCAAAAAAAACTTTGACCTTCAATATCTTGGGTAGCCATATTGGGATTTTTGTGATTTTTGTGGATTTTGGTTTGGGGCACCTCGAAGAACGTCTGTGAAAAAATTCAGATTTTTACTAATTTTGTCTAGGTGGAATGCTAATTTCTGTGGGCTATACGGCTCGTGGGCTCAAACACCATCTTCGTGAATAATGGCTATCATAATCGCTAATATAATAATATACTATTATAACTACAATTTCGAAAATTATAAACAACTGCAATAAAAAGTGTTTAAATTTTGAAATAAAAAATTATCTCTCCGTGATCTTAAAGTATTTATAAAAAGCTACAATTTGAGCCGTCGTACACATTTCTTGGTTCTGATGGCAGGATTTCACAAGGGTGCAAAGTTTTAGAAACAATTGTTTATTTGAGCCGGTTTAATAATCATTTCGATTTGAAACTTTAAGTGGTGATTGTACTTTATAAGAGCTATATTTCTCCAAAATTTCATTGAATATTACCCATAATTTTTGAAAGAACCGTGATTTTTTTAAAAACGCATAATTTTGCAATGTTCGATTTTTTTTAAATAATAATAACAATTGGAATGAATTATAGTTTATGTACTTTTATTTTACAGCTCATAATGAGTATTTTCCTTCGTTTTGTTGTTTTCCATAGGACTTATAGATTTCGGGATATTCAAAGAAAACCGATGAAAAACACGGTCTCAAAAATTAAATTGTTTAAATAAACAATACGCCGACCTCGCAGAAACTGCAAAACTGAACTATGAACTTTAGTTGACCCACCGAACATGTTAAAACAAAAAAAAAACGCCCTGACCAGACAATTCACATTAAAATCCTAATTTGACTCCACTATATGGATTTTCATTGGTCAGCAGCCGACTGCTACTTAATTCATTTCGTAAGAGTTTTATTATGCATACTTCAATAACGAATTTTCGATTTTGCCGGTTCGATTGATGATGTGCATAGGTCCGGACTGGCTCCTTCGGGGGCCCTCGGCTAGAGACTGAGGAGGGGCTCTCTTATCAAGAGGGGGGTCCAGGGTCCTCCCTCGGAGAATTTTTGAGAATCACGTGCCTGAAAATCACATTTTCCGCTATTTTGGCACTTGGAAAGTATTTGAGTAAAAACAGGATCTTTATAAAAAATTAAGCTATTCTGTTGTAGTTTACTTACGTTTGCAATACGTTTTTATATTATTATTATTATTTATATTATTACGAGAAAAACACTAAAAAATTAAATTGTTTAAATAAACAATACGCCGACCCCGCAGAAACTGCAAAACTGAGCTGTGAACTTAAATTGATCCCCTGAAGATGTTAAAACAAAAAAAATGTCCTGAACAGACAATTCACATTGCGAATTTTTTTGTCCTAATTTGACTCCACTATTATAGTTGACAAGGGTGAAACAGTCTTAGCTGTTTTTTGCACTTAAAAGAGCCTGTACGTAGACACATTTTGGTGTCCTGATTGCCATTCATAAACTTGTCATTTTTTTACCTGACTTTTTTCAACTTTGGGCGAGTGTAGCGACTCCTTGTACCACCCAAAATGAATGGGAGTCTGGATTCATGATTTTTGAAGTAAATTAAGAAATTCCTCCAACCTCCAAGCGTAAACTTATGACTTATTTGTGGATTTTTTTTACTTTTACAAGTCATATTTCTTACACATTTGGGGGCCTACCGTACGCCCCTGTATCAAAAAAGAAGAGCTGGCATGGACATTTCTGTGCTTTACTATCCCAAATTAACAACAATTCACACATTTTGGGAGTAAACCCAAAACACACAATTAGTGGTCGGCGGGCTCCTGATCTAATACATCATATAGGTGATGTTTAGCTGGAAATTTTATTATTTTTTGTATTTATTCTAAATGGACCGAAGTTATAACCCGGCGCCTTTTACTAAATATCCGCTTGTACCGTGAAAAGTATCGTACAAAGTTGGTCGAAGTAACCAGGCCATATTTGAAATAGGTAAAGTCTCTCTTAGGGCCGGTTTATCAATACAGGGTTAGGTTAGTTTGCCCCGGGTTAAAATGCTTAGCAAGTCGGGTTAAAAGTAACCTTGGCCTAAAGTCAGAGATAACTTAGCCCGAGATTCAAGGTGGGGTTATCTCTGTTAGCCCGTTAAAAAATTTATGTTTCATTGGGTGAAAAGTCAAAGTTATTTCTTGGTTAAATTATTAAAAATGGAAGCCTTTCGACGAAATAAGTGATGATGTAGCAGATATTTTGGAATTTTTGGAACACGAAAGTCATACTTAGCATTCTAATGTAGCTAGAAACAACTATTGAAGTCTATTTTATTGTAAATTAGAAAATATTATTTAGGTTCTATTAAGCAAGTCACAACTTACACACTTTTTTATTTGTTATGAAAATACATACTTTCTGTATATTGTTGCCTTAATCTGGGCACGCTAATATTTTATTGTACTGTAGAAATCGTTCGGCTTTTTTGCCCCTGCAAGATATTGCATCAGTTTTTATTTATTCTACGATGTGTTAATAATTATTTGCTATTATAATTAATAGTAACCACTCTGATGATGAAAAATATAAAACAGGGTAGTTATTTATATGTCGATTTCATATTTTCTAATTTTTAGAATACCCTGTATAATTTATCTTAAGTTTGACAACTGTTTATGACTTCCTAAGACAAGCAAAATTTTTTATAAAAAATGATTTTTTTTGGGCGAATCAAAAAGAAGAAAGTTTACAAGACTGCGGTACCCACGCGGAGACCCACTGTATACATGTTAAATTACTAGAGCAAAAATATTTTTTCTCAAGATCTCAGACTCAAAATCATCATTTGATATAACTATAAATGTGGATGGGGTAATAATACAGGATGAAGTGGCTAACGCTAACTTTTATCTTATATTTCACCAACTTGTCCCAATAAGTTATTCCTTGAATGACTGTGTCCTTATGTTCCTTATGTCAATTGTAAAATTTTCTGAACAAAAACTTGCTTTTTAACTCCTGAATCTGAACAAGGCGTTATTTCCCTAATTAATAAGCTTTAATCATCGACTTTCAGTGGTATTGATCATATTTCTAATAATATAAATACTTGCTCTTAAATTCGTTAGCCCATTATAAATCTCTGTTTTAAAGAAGGAATTTTTTCGACAATGTTAAAGTTAGCTCTGTAGTCAATAGTTGTTTAAAAAAGGAGACGAAAATTACAGTAATAAGTCATTTCTCTAGTGTTTCAAAAGATATTTATTAATTAGCCATAAAGGAAACTCTTCCATCTTTTTTTAATCGAAATGACTTGCTACCCAGTTCACAACATGGCTGTAACCAAACAGCATTATGTCTTTCATCATAATGTAATTAATAAACTGGACAAAAAAGTATGTGTTAGGGCTATTGATAGACTTCTCTCGAGCTTTCGACTGTGCCGAACATCAGTTGTTAAAAGCTAAACTCTGTAGGTATGGAGTAAGAAGCGCTACTTTTTTGTTGTCATGATATTTAAAGGATATTAAAAAAAATGTTTTCAATGGTACATTCAGCAATAATAGTCTAGAGGTAAAACAGAGTGTTCCACTGGGATCTATACTTGGGCCCCTTCTCCTTATACTTTTTGCGAACGATTTAATTCTGTACTTGAATAAAGTAGCTAATGTTCTGATAATCTGATGTACTGATGACTCTAATATTCTTATAGTAGAAGATAACTTAGACAGATTACAACTTATCACTGAATAAGTATATGGTACAATAATAAGTGGATTGATAAGAACAAATTATATTGAAATAAAATAAAGACCACTTCAATACTGCTGGTCTAATAGCCCGTCGGGCAGAGCGCGAAAAACCTTCTCTTTCTTGACCTACCCAATACTGAAGTATAACCAGATGGGACCTTCACTACTTATTAAAGCATGTTATTTTACATAGGAAATCAAAATTGACGACACTCTCCATTGGTCGAGACCGAAGATATAAGAAAAAAACTAAAAAAAAAGAAATTTAGAAATTTAAGATTTCATCAAATATAACTTTAGAACTAAAACAGATAAAAATACATTTTTTTTTTGGTTTTGACAAATAAACATTGCTCTTTAATTTGAAGTATAATTTATTGCAATAATTAAAAAATTAACATAAATAAACTAGCAAAATTCAAAAAGATACACAAATCAGCAACATTTTTCTAATTCTTAACTCGCCATAACTCGCTTATATAACGAGGTATTCAATTTTTTCTTTCACCAAAAGCTGACAAATTTAATAGGCTTCATTTTCAACTGTTACTGGTATCAGGTCTGTTATTAATTGTGCAAATGAAAGAAAATATGCAATTTCATTAAAATTTTTATAAAACAAAGTGGTGGCACTTATTTGCACACCCTTCGATACCGATTTCATTATTTTTGTCTGACATCTTTTTGTAATAAATAACATTAGCAAAGATAATACGTATTGTCTCTGATATTAGTAACGCAATAAAAAATGCAAGTGAGCCTTCATGTAGTTATAATAAAGAAAAAAAAATCAGTTTAAAATAAAATGGCATTGTCTGATTTGTGGAAAATCCAGAAAAATTGAGAATAAAACAAGAACATCTTTAAGTACCAGTTTGTACAGGAACGGGTGCGGAAACTAGAAAAAAATATGTATTAAAGCTGCAGTGTCGCATTGTGATACAGAAATACAAGGCAGGTTACACATTTATTCAGATTTATTTGGGCTAATGGAAATTATCATAAAATTTATTATGCAAAATATATTAGCAAAAAAAAAAAAATTAAATGTGTACAAACTAAACAACTGAAAGAAAAAAATGAATTTAAAGTAGCGTTAAATATTTTATTTAAGGAGGTTTATCTTGCTGTTTTGCAAAAAAAATTTTTAACTCTAATATTTCTAAAAACACGACTTAATGATATATTTGAAGAAATGACGGAAGAAAAATTAAATTATTATAGCAGTGGAAATATAAGAAAGAGATTAGAAAAGCATTTAAGCAAACAAAGTGTTTTGTGAACACAAAGAAAATACAACAACAGTTCATTCAAGTGATAATAAAGCTAAAAGGATTTTTGTTGTCAGTCACAAGTGAATCAGGCGAAGAAAACTTGGTTCATGAGGATGAGTTGACAATTCCTGATAAAGCTGCCGGTATCTTAAGAGAAGCTATAGCTGGATGTTTTAAAACTATAAAAAAAACACGACTACTAATCTGAATGAACATAAATGTAAACAAGAAGTTTCAGATTTGTTATAAACATTTATGTCGTGGATACTAAATATGTCAGGATAGACAAATTTAATTTAAACGTTATTTCTATAGTAATGGAATTTATATTAATACTTATGGAAAAAAAAACAATCAGCTTAGGCCATTTTTTTAATCCTTTACATATCACTACATGTGTTTCGTGCCGTCAGAAGAAAAAGAACTTAATGAATATGCTTTAATCTTTTGGCTATGGTTATTCCTACGATGAAATACGTACATTTTTAACGTCTTTAGCTAGTCACGTATTAGTAAAAACTGGTGACGACATTTTTATACCACCTGGAGTTCCTCCAGTAAGTTCTGAAGAAAACAATTACATTTATCGCAGCGATAATTTTGATCAAAACGAAGACAGGCTAGATGGTAAAAATCCCACTAGGAATAGTATTATTTAAAAAAAAGAACAGCCTATTTACACAAGCATATTTAGATCGTCTATCCAATTTTAACCGATTTTAACCCTTCCAGTTTACATGAAAACAAAAATATAGTTATATACAAAAATCCAACTAATCGTTCAGAGCCTCTACGAGTTGTGAAAGCATGGCAAATAATTGTTTTGATTATGTGGTTACCTCTGATATTTTATGGAAAATATTAAAATATACGAAGCAAAGTAAAAACTTTACTAGCTGGCATGATTTTACTTTCACATCCAGTGAAAGTATAGTAACGACAAAGAAATTTAAAAAAATTTTTATTATTCAAATAGGCTTAGAATGTCATGAAACGTCGAGATTTCAAGTTTGAGCGAAAAAAATTTTCTGTCTGTCGGTCTGTAACTTTTTTTGTGCGCACGTTTATCTGGAACCGTTTGAGATATTGACCTGAAATTTGGTACACATATGTACTTTAACAAGATCTAGAACTGGATTATATTTTCATCTTGTTCTGTCGAAGGGTTGGGGGGAAATTGGGGTAAATTTGGAGTAAATAGGTAAATCAAGCAGATAAGAGTTCATAAAATTGATATTTAGTATAGACAAGAGAAGCTAAGGTCTCAAAAAAAATTTTGGCAGTAGCCACCCCCATTACCACCCCCCACCCCATTATTAAAGGGGATGAAAAAAATGTGATTTAGTGTGTGTACAAGAACCAGAAACCTCAAAATATTTTTTTACTTTATCCACCCCCACTCCCACCCCCTGTCACCACCCCCACCCCACTACCGATGTGGGGTATCGTTTAATGGGTTTTGGGGTAGAGGATTTCAAATGTTATATTATTAAAGTTCCATAAACAATTATTTCCAAATACAAAATTTTTTCGTTGTGTGACTTGGATAGAAAATCCGGATATGGAAGTAGTGATTCCTTGGGCAGCGGTTTTTACAATGATTTATCTGAAAATCAGTTATATCTGTCTGATACCTACCTATTATTTTCACTTTATTAATGCACCACCCGCGTAGTACGACACCATATATAGCAGATTATTACAACTAATATCATATTATTCAATTTGATTTGTTCATTTTATCATCTTACAATAAAGGAAGATAATTCTAAAGCTTTTGTTACGGCCGCTGATTGTAGCCTTGCGCGATTTATGGTGAACGCGGGATGTACCGGGAACGAGTGGGGAAGCCTCGCGACTCCGTCGCCGTAGCGCGCTTCGTTGTGTTTAAAAGGCTGTACCGCTTTTATTTACAGAGCTAGACCCAGAATTAATTGAGACAAAATGAAGTCTATGAGATTTGGCAGTTTTTGGCGCATAAAACATTCAAATAGATCAATACATAAGCGGGTTACAATGAGTTAGACCTTTCAAAAAAATTGACAATTTGTGTACCATCTAAATCAACGTCAATTTTTTAATGTTAAAGTTATTATTTTTGTAATAAATTATACATCAAATTAAAGAGAATCGTTTGTACTATAAAACTAAAAAAAATATATAATTTTATCTTTTTTCGTTTGAAAGTTATTCGTGGTTGAATTTGAATTTTGTTATTTTCATTTTTTTTTTGTTTTTTTATTGTAACTTCAGTCTCGACCAATAGAGAGTGTCGTCAAAAGTGATTTCCTATGTAAAAGAACCTGCTGAATAAAATGAAATAGGTTTTATTTGGTTATACCTCGGTATTGGGTTAGTGAACGATAGAGCCAGCCATCCGACGTACTATAAAAAGAAGCGGCATTTCACAGACAATTTTCAAACATTTTCCAAATTCATTAAAACGTTTTTTCGGGTTAATAATACAATGCCTAGAGGTAAAAAATACGTAAAATTTTGGAATAATTTCATATGTAATAATAATTTTTCTTTATGGGTTATTATTGTAGTAATAAAGAAAAATTAATTACTGAGCAATTACAGTAACAAAATGGCGACATTTTGTTAAAAAAAAAAATGTGAAGACGTACATTGAATCGATCATAACTTCTTTATTTTTTGTGATGTAGAAACAAACAAAAAATAATTTTAAATATTGATTAATTATCTTTAATTTTGTTCTTTAGAATTTTTTATGGAACTCTCACAGTTTCTAAGATATTCAACATTTTAAACTAAATACTTCATACTAAAAACGGTCGGATGCCATCTATGAAATTAAATAGCTCCGAAACTATCAACCCTACATGAATATATAAAAAATAGGTTCTTTCTTAGTTTAGAAGCTTCATTTTTGATGTCCACTATATTTTCTCTAAAACTAATATTTATTGAAATATTTGCAGAGAAACAAAAATGTTACGTTTTTTCTAAAATTCCTTTACAGTTTAAAATGCATATTTTTTCTAAAGCAAGTGCTGTAAGCGGGCGAAAAAATTGAGCGTCAACGTCATTCTATATATTAACGAAAAACAAATTTTGGTTCTTACGGCTTTTGATGTAAGTGCCATAATTTCTGAGATAATTAATATTTAAACTAAATACTCCGGCTTCTAGACGTTCGGACGCCACCTTTATACTTCCAGACCTCCAAAACCATTAACTTTACAGGAATTAGAAAAGACGAAATTCGTCCTCAATTTAGTAGCTTTCTTATTTGTCTCTAGCAAGTTTTCGTTCAAGGTAATACTTTTCGAGTTATTTGACGAATATTGTTTTGAAATGCCTTTTTTTTAAGCTAAATTCACAATTTTCAAGTCATTATAACCTAAAGTTTATGAAAAGTTGCATAGAGCCTTTTATTCTTAAAATTTCATGTTCTTTCTGCTCCAATGTTTTTATTTTTTTCTTTGTTGCCACCCCCTGGCATCCAGATTAGCAAGCCGTCGCATAATATAGAAACTTTTCTTTGATGCATTTACTATTAAGTTGCTAAAAATGAACGAAATCCGTTTCATATGACATTATTCATAGGTTATATCCCGAAAGCTCTGAATTTTATCGGATAAACTGTGGATAGCTTTTTGTTGTAAACTTTTGCTTAGAAAATGTTCGAGACTTATATAATAATTTACCTTTTTGTATAAATTATTAAGTCGAGAACATTCGCTTAAAAGCAAAAGTTTACAAAAAATATAGCTACCCGCAGTTTGTGTGATAAGATTTAGAGCTCGAGGGGTATATGTCAAGAATATTTCCCGAATGAACAAATTCCTTACGTACTTTTTTCTTTGTTAACTTTAACAAATTCTATCTTCCCAAAACAATTCATTTTTGATTTGGAAAACATCCTCCCTTATTAATTAATTGATGGTAACGCATCCTACAAAAGACTTTGGTTTGGTAGCCATGGAAACGGACGAGCAAGATGCTTATTTAATTATTGTTACGCGATCGTGATTGTAAATCTGACAGTTTTTGACAGTTTGATATTACTATATATTTTTGTGAGATTGCATATTGGTACATAGTAATTATAAAGAAAAGTAATAATTCTAGAATTTGTAATATGCTTTATTTTGTTTTCAGTCCAATTTAGAGTAAATTGAATCAATTATGTGCATTTAAAAGCTAGAGGTAATTTATTCGCTGGTAATTTTTAAAAAAGCTAGCTAGCGTTTATTCAGTGTAAAACTGTTGTCATTGGTTGAAATTTAAAAATTCACGAAATATCATTGGTCTATGAAGTTAAAACCTCTAGGTACTGTACTATAAAATGTATGTCCAGTTATTTATAATACTGAAATTCTACTTACTTTTTTTTATGACCTCATTCGAGCCTAAAATACGGTATAATTCATTGGGGAAATAGCTCACAAGTAGATTTCAGGGGTTCAACCTTTCCTCAAAAATTTAACAAAGGGGGTGAAGACTGGTATTTTTCGTCTGCTGGTTAGAGAAGGTTGATAATTTTCAGCAAAATCCCATTTCTGTGTCTAATTTCGTACATATATAACGACACTTAAATCAATTTTTGACGAATTATATGCGTCAGATACTATACTCTTTTATCAAAGCATGTAGAAAATTTCTGTACATAAAATTATCACGCGTGTAAACGTCTGTAGCTGTAAAATACTTTTAAATTTTTAAAGTGTACCAAGTAGTCTGAAATTGTATAGTTAATAAATAAAATCAAACCATGGTGTATCTTTTTATTAATTGTATCATCTTGTAAATATATATTTCTGTACATACTGGTTCCTCTTTTATTTCCTTCTTTTATAACTATTGCATATCATATTTTAACTGTAAATTAAAGCATTGTGTATATTTTAGATCTTCTTACATTAGAGCAAATTACTGGCCAGCAATATTTGTTCGCCTGCAAGAAATGTGGGAGGGCTTACAAGCGGAAGAGCTCTCTTTACAACCATTCCAGATGGGAATGCGGGAAAGAGCCCCAGTTCAAGTGCTCTTATTGTCCTTACAAAGGAAAGCAGAAGATCCACTTCATTATGCACGTTATGGCAAAACACAAGGAGCACAAACATGAAGTATTGAACGCCGCGTATAATCGATGATCATTTTAATGCACAAATATTGTTAATTATTAGTTATTGTTTTTAGTTATATTTAAAGACAATGTATTTATTTATTTTTAGTTGTATGCTTTTGGTTAAACCACATATATCCCAGTCGATGAAGATATTTACCTACAAAAACTTGCTAAATGAATAATTTTTTTTCTTAATGAGTTCGTTAAAGTGTATAGAATAATATCCTGAAAAGTTTATATTTCGCTCGAATGCAGAGCATAAGAAAAAAGTGAAAAAAAAATTTTTTTTATCCATTTTTTTTCAAAATTAAGTCAAGCTAGGAAAAAATAAAAAATACAGATAGATAGATCGCGAATTTATGAACAGGATATGTCCTAACAGAATTGTAACAAGTAAACAAGTGTAACGTTATAACTCGGAGCGAGATCCATGCGTGCACGCGCTTGAATACGCATGACTGTGAGACCGACGACGCACTGAATAGGGTCATTTAGTGATATTGCAGTTTCCTACTTTTTCTTCCTCATTTTAAAGTATAACAAACCAATAGCCTCAGAAAAAAATTTCAGCTCAATTGAATCAATAGCCACAGAGATATTCGCATTTGAATAGAAACACGCTCGGCTGGCCAACAGTCCGTAGAGTGACGTCACTTGGCGTGCACCGATACCAATATTAGAGCAGCGATTTCGTAAGTCTATCGTGTCGTTTTTTTTTTTTTGGCGTAGAACCAGGTCAAACATGTTAGGTTCCTTTGAGTATGTCACCGGACATATGAAATCATATTTTACGGCATTTTTTTGTGGTCTCGAACTTTTTAAATAAATAAAAAGTGAAAAAAATGTATTTTTAAATAAAATTGTTTTTTTTTTGTTTCCACCGCCATATCTTTAAAACTATTAAAGGTACCGAAATTTGTTTTGTGTCAAATTAAAGCACACACTGTAGCGCTTTTACCAATATAAACGGTTTGGGCACAATTCGCACTTTCATTTCTCTAAAAATTAGAAAAACTAAAAACATATATTTTATGTATAGAAATCTTCACCAATCGATAAACTTTTTTATATTTGAAAATATTTACATATATGCAGCGAAGAAAATAAAGCCTAATAATCACAAAAGTTTTTGAAACAATATATTTTTTCCTAAAGTGTACCGTTTGACAACAGCGAATTTTTTTATCGCCGCTAAATGCGACATTGGGACGCAATTAATACACCTCCCATGCAGGGTTAGTCAGATTAGTCGCGTAGAAGTCGCGGTTGTCGAAAATCTTTAAGTATTCATTGTTTGAATAAAAATTGTGACAATCGAAAATGTGCTTGTTTTAAGGAAGGCCTAAAATGTTGCAACGAGTGCAAATGTCGTTCCTGTAATAACATTATTAAAGATTTCGAGGCAGATAAGAACGAATTAGAATGCTATTAATGTAGGGCCTACATAAACTACATACTACATATTTATCTATCCAAATAGAAAATTTATTTCAACAATAAAACTCATTTTATGTGTACGTTTTTACTTTCATTCATTTAAAAATATCTAATAAACTTACTAATTAGGTGGGTAGTTAGTAACATTGATTGATACTTATAGATTAGGTATTTATATTTATTATTAAAAGGAGACTATTTTATATTTATTGTACAATTTCTTAATATTAACAACATATGATCAATACTACTGTACAATATATGAAATATTGAACAATAATATTGATCCCCTAGATGCTTTTGATCACTATTGGTTTTGTATCTATTGATAATATGTTAAACTACTACATACACCCTGACCGGGACCGCCAGATCGTTGCAGTCGGAAGTCTTGCTACAGCCGAGCGCGCAAGAATGACTTTGGCCCATTAAAAAAAATCGCTGACTCAATACTATGAACGGGACATGAAAAATTTTTATCCTAAAAACTTTTTTCAACTATTGGCTTCAATTTGTACGCAGCATGTATATACAAATTTTCATAAATAAATGTTTTTCTCGATTGTCTAAAATTACGCTACTGAAAATAACAAGTTTGAGTTTCCTATTATTTTTCCAACTGAAAAAAAAATAAATCGGGTTCACGTCTGACGCTGTTCGAAGCGCTATTGTGTCTACTTTAATCTAAAAAAAAAAATAGCTTGATGGCACAAATATTTTCAGAGTTATAGCGGTGGAGACGTTAAAAAACATATTTCATTAAAAATATATTTTATTTTATATTTTATTAGTTTTTCCGAAATAAAAAAGTTCTCGACAACCAAAAAATGTCATAAAAAATGATTTCATGTACACGATTATCTTACTAAAGGATCCCTCTAAGTCTGGTTTGGTTCTACGCCGTTTTTTTTTCTCGAAAACTAAGCGACTTTACTTCCAGATTTTACTCTACTAACTTGTATTCACAGCCGTGTTCACTGGGCGGTTCAGCCATCTGACGTCACAACTCGACTACATGGTTATCCCGAGCGTTTTTAACCGCGCCGACTTTAATAATTTTTTATACATGAAGGCGGCGTCAGTAAATTCTAATTTTTGGCATACTTACTATACTCACCAAGCTCTTTCAGAATATGTAATAATAAAAAATTGTTAAATGAGCCTATTACATACCGTGTGTGTAGTCGCGAGCTAGGCATGGGGAGAAGAATTACAACATCGCGCGTGCCAGCTGGCTGCAATGAAATAACAGAGCTGGAATGCTCCACCAACGGACGAATTTACGGCTGTCGGTGTTGTCAAATCTCTCGCGCTACGTGAATGTACATGCCTAATGGGAAATTATACGCACGGTATCACTAAATCAGAATTTGTTCAATCTATATGAGTGTTGGTTAATTTAAAACATGGAAATTGTAGCTCTCTGATGCTTTCTTGTTTTAAACAATACAAGCAAGCGACGGATGGGAAAAATATACTTTATATTACCACGCCCGAACTTAATCGTCGCAATGAAGAATACAGAAAAAAATAAAAGCCCTTCAAAAAAATTCTTTCTTCGCTGAGAACTATGTACACTTTATGATTATCATGATTTCTTAAGTAGTAGTAACGTGAATTCACAAAAAATTAAATCTCAAATCATTTCAGTTTCCTTGCTTGATGATTTTCTTGATAAATATATACCTATATTGGAGGCTGGAACTTGCCGAGAACTTGACCCATTGCAAATAATAAAATATCACTTCGGAAAAAATGTATAGTTTTCGAATGTTCAAACACAAAATCGTTTATTTGTATGCATTTTTTCGAAAATATGATCAATCAGATCATGATAAGAAATTGCGATTTTCACGATTCTATCCTTATAACTATGAAAATATTTTTGATTGTTTTGAATATGAATTCAAACTGGAATTGGAACTTTTCCAATACACTAACAAATGTATAAGAAATCCATTGGATATAGCTGAAATGGGGATAGGTGTACCTTTAATAAATACAATACAGTAAAGGCATGTAAAAATTCATGCGAGCGATTCAGCGGCTGTGTGGTGTCTGTCTTTGTATGCGTTCATAATAATTATATATTTTCTCTCCATACTCACCACTAATCTTCCTATTGACTGAGAAAAATGTGTAATCAGAAAGAGAAAAAACCTTTATTTTACTCGTTAGAACTGCTAAGAATTTTTAGAGGTTCCGTAGTATGCATTTAACCGTGTGCTTGGCAGCGCAGAGTGACAAAGTTACTTCACTATTTTTTCCAGGAATACCGTCGCTTTAGCGATAAATTTTATTAGGACATTTTTTGTTCAGAAACACGTGGTCTATCCACCTGTGTTTTTTATTTTTTCCTACCCTGATTTAATTTGAAAATTTTGAAAAAATGGATGAAAAAAATATGTTTTTTCACCTTTTTTTTATGTTCTGCATCCGAGCGGAATGTAAAGTTTTCAGGATATTATTCTATACACTTTTTCGAACTTTATTAATTTTGCAGATTTTTGTAGGTTTCACTATTAAATGTTCTCTGTCGTCTGGGCTAATATCCATGTAAAATAATATTTTGACTGGTAAGAGTAAGTTAAATCATAATGAAAGTAACAAAAATAGTGTCGTTCGTTTGCCCACAAATTAGTTTAATCATAAAGCAGTACGTTATGTGTTTTGTATTAGTTCTAATATAATCGTGGTATAGGTTGGGTAATTGGTTATTTTAAGTATTTTGTTTTAGTACTAACTACTGTTATTATAGTTATAGTACTCTTGCGACAAAATTAGCGCGTTACTTTATTTTTAATCTATGGTTCAATGTCAGATAAATACTAGTTGCATGTGAAGTTTATTGATAAAGATGAGAGTGAAGATTATTTTCTGTTATTTTTTATCATTAAATGGAAACATACAATAGTGATCGTAAGGCACTAATTCTTAGGAATGCCGTGGGGTCATTAAAATTTTAATTATCGAATCATTTATGCTGACAAGATGTGTTATCAATAATTACTACCGTATTGAAATCAGAGTTAATTTTTTTTATAGCATTCGCGATAAAAAAACTTTGTTATTTAAAATCATTTTGCTGAGTATTTAACGAAGAAAGCTATTTCTTGTTCCTTACGGGTTACTATGCCAGAACCCCACCGTACCGAAGCTTAAGCTTATTAGTCTCGTTATCCCATTAATCCTGTTCCTCACAAAAAGGCGAGCGTACGAGAGCTCTGGCTATCTGTTCTGTGGTCACAAATGGTTCTCCGAAGTTCATACTTCGCTTCGCTTTCATAAGCCTTTTAGCCACCAAGGCTGGGCATTCACATGGTGAGAAGTTTCCTCATCTTCATCACATATCCTGCACTTTGGATTATCCCTCGCCCCTATATTGGTTCTTCTTCTTTAGCCTGTTCTTGTCCACTCCTGGACATAGGCCTCTTCCATGTTTTCCACCGACATCTCTCCTGAGCACTCAAAATCCAGTTCTTTCTTTTCTTTTCTTTTCTTCCTGCTTTCCTCTGGGAATCATCCCTTCATCATGTTGGGGGTCGCCCCACACTCCTCCTAGTTTCTCTGGGCCGCCACTGCATTATGGTCTTCGGCCATCCCTGGCGACGTGCCCTGCCCAGTGCCATTTATTGACGGCAATACGCTCTATGATATCAACAACTTTTGTTCTCTCTCTGATGATCTTGTTCTTGACTCGGTCCCTCAAGCTGATCCCTAGCATCGCACGTTCCATTGCCCTTTGACACACTCTGAGTCGCTTCGCCCAGTTATAGTTTCGAGACTGTAGTTAATGACAGGTAAGATGCAGGCGTCGAATACTTTCCGCTTCAGGTTGATGGGCATGTCCGATTTTTTGAGGATATGATCGAGTTTTCCAAGCCGCCCACGTCAGGCCAATTCGCCTGGTGATTTCTGCGGTCTGGTTTCCCTTGTTAAGCTTGATGTTGTAGCCGAGGTACACTTACTCTTCAACAACTTCAAGCGTGTAGTACTCAAGTATGACCTGGATGTTATCTCGACTCATGACCTTGGTCTTTAGGAGGTTCATCCTCAGGCCCACGGACTCCGAAGCTTCCTTCAGCTCTCTTAGCATGAGTCCAAGCTCGTCGGCATCGCCGCTCATCAGGATGATGTCGTCAGCGAAGCGTAAGTGTCTCAGGAACTTCCCATCGATATTGACGCCTTTCCTCTCCCAGGTCAGGTTTTTAAACACGTCCTGCAGCGCCAGGGTGAGATAGTGTCGCCTTGTTTAATTCCTCTCTCCTAGAAATTCTAGTTGGGTGTTTATTTAATATCCTGTTAGGATGCCAACTGGACATCTCAGCTACTTTCTGCTCAGCTTTTGCAATTTGTTGATCTTTGTCTTGAATGGTCCGTCAGTAATGAACATACGTCGCTGCCTGGCACTCCATGCCTGGCGCTCCAACCCAAGACAAGTTGTGTTTCTGAATTAATAGTTCTTTAACAACTCTCTTGTGGTATTATATGGTAACCACCCCGCAGATTGGCTTGGATCCCGTCAATACTTTTTTTCTGCCTTCTTTGGCCAGCTTATTTGCTTTTTCATTACCTTCATTGCACCGGTCTCCTCGCACCCGCTCCAGTTGTACGATGTTGTGTTCCACCAGTTTCGTCAGAGAATTAAGGCAATCTTTTACCGTTACTACATCCAGAGCTTTGAAGCTGCTTGGCTGTCAGTGATGATACAGATTCTTTTGTAAGTGTATCATTTCTTGTGCGCAAATTTCTATAGCTGTGACTTCTGCTTGGAATAATACTGAGGTACTGCCCAGATACAGACTAATGTCGGTCTCTGGTTCATCCATAACTCCTGCTCCAATACTGCTTGACGTTTTTGATCCGTTAGTATACCATATGATATCATTTGAATGAAGAAAGCTATACTTCAACGAAAAATAAATCTTTAGGTTCGGGGAAATTAGACCATGTTTTTGTGAACAGCGAAAAAAATAGAACAAAATTGATTGTTAGCACAGCAGCTTAAGTGTGCTAGCAGTTTAAGATATTAAAAGTCCTAAATAATCTGGTGTGCGGTTCAGTAGATGTTAAAAAAAAATTATGGACAAAATAATAATGAAGGTTTTAATTACAGAAAAAATAATTTAAAAATCTCCATTAATAAATTGGGGTGAAAATCAAAGTAATGAAGTAAATTCTGAAATTTCGAATTCACTTAGAATTCGACCTCCAAATTGACGGAAAAATAGTGAAAATTCATTTAATTAAAATAGGGGATGTGGATATTCCTCTTCCACATGCATTTTTTATTAAGTCCATCCAACCATCTCTTCCAGTCACTGTACGAAATAGAAAATTATTATAAGATTAATACAAATACTGAAAATCTTATTACTGGGTCACATTCAATATACTGTGTTTATATACTTTTTAAATTTGTTTAGTAAAAAGCAATTGTAATTTAGATGTGCTCATATAATTTTTTTAATTATTTTTTCTTTCCCTTTTTCCAAATAAATGTTCTACCCAGCTTTATACATATACGGATTGTTATTATTATTATAACTATGTACATGATAAAGTGTGTGTATGTATTTCTGAGAAAAAATCCTAATCTATTTCATTCTATAAGGTTTTTAGGACATTATTTTAAATAACACATTGTAGACATTTCTGATTCCTCTTCATTTTCAGCACCAAGTTAAATATCAAATCGATATATAAATTATTAAGATCAACAATAATATGAAAATAAAATTTGCTAGATAGTGCGATTTATTACTATGCTTAAAATTTCCGCCAATCGGAGTTCATATTAAAGATTACATGATTTGAACTGACTTTCTTAGAAATACATAGAAATATAGCCAACTATTTGGCCTTTCAAGAACAACTGTTGAAGCACTAAAAATTGTTGATCAGTTAGTAAATTTTTTAGTCGAATTTTGTAAAGGTCGTTTCAAAAGTTATCAACAGTGATGACACACCTTGTGATGAATAGAATTTTATGATTAAAATTGTTGTGATCCGCTTTTCTTGAGCGTTCCTGTCAGGTATTAGGTCCCTGTGTAACGAACGGTGTCACTCGGGCGCCAGAGTCAAAATTCAAAGAGCTGAAACACGCTTACCAGAGTAGCCAACAGTTAAGCGATCATTAGTCCACGGGTTTAGGATCGATCAAATTACAAATTATTCATCTGGCTAATAATAATAAGTAATCTACTTCGACTTGTTCTCTACCAGCTGAAATAGAGTAGTATTTTGGATTGCGGGCTATATCAGTATTAGAACTGATTAGGCAGGAGGTTTAACGTGAACTAATTCTCATTGCACAACATGTAACTTTGTACAAGATATTTTATAGCTAGTCTTATGCTGCTATCAGGACTATAGCTCAACTTCAGTTTGTGAGAAATTTTACTATGTATTTATAAAACTCTTGCCTTGGCATGTACGATTTTTTAGAACTTTCTTTATCGAAATTTTAAGGGGAATGTACTGTATTAGGCATCAAAAAAGTACAATACTACAAGGCGGATTTTTTATTGACAGATGAAAATAGTGTTTCTAAGAAATGTGTACAGAAAAATAGACATTGTTAAATATGTTACAAGCTCAGATAAAGTCCTGAGAAATTTTTCTTCTATTTTTTTAAACTTACAGGTCCGAAAGTTTGCGTTTGACTGTGTTTCAATTTTTCATTAGCTTTCATTAAAAAGCGACAATTGTTCACAAAATATCAAAGTTAAATTTCGACAGGCGAATTTTTGTAATTCATAGTTTTAAGACACTTGTATATTTACATGTAACTAATATTATTAAATTAAAATTCATTACTGTACTTGCCTTGGTACCACTTAGATCTACTTTTATTAACGTGACAATATGCGCATTAAAAATATGTATCGACCAAATATATAAATATTTCTAAATCGAATTTCTCTTCCTCCCTTGAACATGGCAACCTCAAGATAAAACGTTTGTAAAATGTTTTCTCTCTCTCTCTCTTTTTTCCCTGCCACCCTACCTCTCATCCTTGCTACTCATCCTCCCTCTCTAGCTCTCTTAATTTTTGTACCATGGAAATGTTCAACAGAAAACCAACCATTAAAAATGATATCAATGCTAGAAACTTCGAAAATTAGGATAACTATTTTTTATGTAGGTGTGTATTGTTTAAGAGTTTTACAATCCCGTCCTGTCCAGCTAACTCTAACCACAAAATGTTTATTTCATTATTATATAATTAGTATTAACAAATATCTATTTATGGTTTGGTAACATATATTTCTAGTTATAGTAATAAAATTATATTCCATTATTCTGAATGATGTACAAAAAGATACTACAATGGAAATACTGTTAAAATACATATATTATTGATATTTATCGTAAAGTTACTTTTTATAAATTATTTATTTTTATACATTTTATACAAAAAAAATAATAAATATATTAGAACTTTCTTTCGTAGTTTATTTGAAGAAGTTTATCCACAGTCAAACTGGTAAGCACATTATTTTTAAGAAGACTGCACCACACAATAATGTGTTTATACATTACCACGAGCCAAAATTTTTGAAGTTGAATACAAACATGCCAAAAATTATGATTTTAACCAAAACAGTGGAAACATTATTGGTTGCTTCCAATACATTTTGTGCATACTATCTGTGTTTAAAGACGAAATAAATCCTTTACAATTATTTTGAATGAGTTATCAGATATGTTTTTGATTTTATTATTTCTTGGATTTTTCTGATTTTTAAACTTCCGCTGTGATGTATATGCGCAACTCTAATTGAGGCCTAGCAAATATGAAAAAATTAAATTTGAAAAATGGGCCGATCCACTTTGCCTTCGATTCCAGGGCCTAGACTAGGCCCACTGTGTTTGTCTTTGATATGACTACAAATATATCATAGTGCAAAAAAAGTAATCAGATATGATCGAAGGAAGACGCCAGCTCTTAGTATACAAGGTCAAGTCATAAGGACTTAGTTTTCTGTTTGTTAAAAAAGATTTGATTAAATGGGAGATCTTGCCGCTAAATCTGTTATCATTAAGTATACTTCGCAGATATCACAGAATCATTCCTTGTTCCATACAGATGATAACACGTCATGAATGCTACCTTAAAACTAATCATCATAGAAAAAACAAATTATAACAATTTTTGACTTCACAACGACCCCAATAGCAGTATTTCCCGTGATTAAAGGTAATTATAAATATCCCTGCTATTTTTCTAGTTTTGTTCTAACGAATTTATTTTTTAGGTAAATACACCTGTAGGATATGTGGGCGATATTACAAGTACAAGTCAAACAGAAACTTTCACATGAAAACATGTGGACAAACTAAAACCTATTACTGTTACCAGTGTATGAAAAAATTCCCATCCAGAGCTATGTTTAAAAAACATATGTACGTAGACCACACGAATATGTGAGTCTGTGAGTTTCAGGAAGAAAAAGAATATTCTTGTTTTACAGAAGGTGTGATGTGTCATTGATTATTAAATAAAAAAGCTGTTAAAAATCGTTGGATTCATGTAGAACCTGATATACTTTTAGTAAGAAATACATAAGGTGGTTATTGTAAGAAAATAATTAATAAAGAAACGACGGAAGGAAATAACATAGGAATATAGTTGCCAGTATTGCAGGGTGGGGGGGTGATGTGCGAAAATTCTTCGAATCTACATTCATGTTACCATAGAAAGATTAAAATAGAAACCATGTTTTTTTTTTTGTATGCAATATTAGACTTCTATTAATTTATTAATTATGATGATCTTCATCTCAAGTATAAAATTATAAGTACACAGATTCAAGGAAAATATTGCTAGGTAAGTTTTCAAATATTATTGATATTTATCTTATGACTAATATACATTTTTTAGGCCTGATTTCCATCAATATAATAATTATTATTGATATAAAAATATCTAAAAAACTGAAGAAAATATCGAAAATACTTCCTCCTTAAAAACCGTTATTTTGTGTTTTGTAAATAACTTATTTTTGTTTTGTGCCTAACCAGTCTTTTCTGTACATATGTTTTCTGCTGCTTTTTGGGTTGCGCTTTCTTTTTATTTTATTTTGTTTTAATTTTTTGCTTTGTAATTTCAGACTTTTTAGAGTTTGATCAAATTTTAATCCCTCCAACTTTAGAAAACTTGTTACAAAGCCCGTCAAAAAAATCGAAAAGGCCACGGGAAAACGGCACGATGAGGAAAATAAAGATCATGTCTGAGCACACAATTCGTCCTGGATACAGCCCTGATTCTCAATTTGCGTGTCGATACTGCGGCAAACGCTACAAGTGGAAATCAACGATGAGAAGGCATGAACAAGATGAGTGTGGGGATAAGGAACCTAAGTTTCAATGTATGTACTGTCCGTACAAAGCGAAGCAGAAGGGAAATTTGGGGGTGCATGTTAGAAAACATCATTCTCCCTCCGAACAGGCCTCGGAACAAGCCTCGGATATCTCTCAAGTCTGATATTGACCAAAATGTTCAAAACTGATCATGTTTTTTATATATAATTGTTATACACATTTTATTTATATTAGAAGAATATATTTATAAATATTATTTAAATCTATAAGGAATGAAGGATATTTTTACAGTAGTCGGCTAATTGGGAAATGTATTAATTTGAACGTTTAAAATATTGTGATTCTTTAAAAGTAGCAATGATTTTAAAATAGATATAAGAATGCAGCATGCAGCAGAGGCATGGTTTGTGTGGCTTGGTGTAAAGCCACAAGGAATTAACTTCAGTCCAATAAATAGAGAAGAAGATCAAGGAAAGTTCATCCTTGGCAAAGTTCGTAATATTCTGAGTTTTCGACCTTGGAGCGTTGCTTCTCGTGCCACTATATTGGAGAAATGGAGCAAAATATATCTTTTTCGTGAATATCTCGTTTCCGGTGCGAGTTATAGCTATTTATTAAAATAATAAATAAATAAAATCTACATTTTTTTTATAAAACATTTTTTCTTACACAAATAGTTTTGGGATACAATGGGGTAAAGTGGAATATTTTTGCAATTTGTCAAAATATTCCATTCTTGTCCTGAGCTTTTAGTTAAGTTTTATACATTTTTTTACTCATTTCCACACGACCATGGAGGCAGAGTAAAATGTGCGTTTTTCAAGAGATTTCCCCAGTAGGCCTAATCTACATGCACTGTCTCAAGGAAGTTCAATGTTTCATTCTTTCTGATCTCCTAGATGGATCAGGTTGATCGAGATAAATATCTTGTTGAGAATTTCCCTCTTTCTGCTGGATCTCCTCTCCTGTAGCATGATCTATTATTTCGAGAAAGAGATATTGATTGATGAAACTCTAGTTGCTCATTACGTGAAACACATATGATAGAGCAATTTTCCTACATCCTCATGTTCAACCATATTCTTCCTTACATTTGCAAGAGATGATATTGGAATGAGGCCAATTTTACTCCTTTTCTATCCTCGTTCTTGTGTATTTTTCAACCTGTCATACCATGATTGAACTTAGTGGTAGGTCTGAAGTTAATGGTGCTGTGCGGCATTACTTGTAGTGGGCAACTCCACTAAATTAAATACAACTGATATGTTGAAGGAGATAAAGCCGTCCATTTAATTATCCATTTTTCCAGTGAGCCTAGCTTATTTTTCAACATTACATCCTCTAAAAAATGATCTCGTGGCGGGTACTGCTTTACCTCATACACTTGGGCTTTTATGTCCTCTAGAACAGTGGTTTCCAAATTTTTCTAAAGCCTTTTGACAAGAATTTTGTTGGCGATCCCCTCTCCGTCCCAAATAGAGATACATTTTTGCTGTGATTTTAAAATTAGGTGAATATTTGGTAATTTGGTTAGTTTAAATCTTCTTGTGACCTCCCTAGCTCCTTACCTCTACCCACACTTTGGGAACCACTTTGCTCTAGAACAACCGTAATAGAATAGTTAACTGAAATGTTGAGATGGAAATGGAATATTTTGACAAATTGGAAAAAATAAATTTTGGGAGTTTTGTGCCCCACATTTTGATGAATAGCTATTTCTCTCATAACTTGCACCGACAACGAGATATTCGCAAAAAAGTGATTTTTTTACCCATATTTGAGGCGCTCGCGCGCAAACCCCGATAAATCCACAAAAAGTCAATTTTGAGTTTGTAATAGTTTCATGTATGTTAGACTAAACTCTACAAGCCTATATAATCTTTGGTAACCAAAACGCCATAAATCCCATATAAATCTAATGTTAAAGTTGACCGTTTCGAACAAAACTAGATAAATCCAATATTATCGGGATCAAAAGTAGATAAATCCATTTTTATACAATACACTGTCATCCATTGTGAGGTAGAAAAGTTAATATTGATTGACGTTTGAAAAAGTTCTCTGTAATATGACTATTTACTGTAAAAATCTACTTCTCTTCTAGAAATAAAGAAGACAACTGCAAGACATTTTATTACCAATATATTATAACGGTTTTATCTGAAATTTTAACAGATATTGAGAATTAATTTTTGTTAACAATGAATGTTTTTATTTATTTTTAATAAATTATAGTCCAGGAGGCAGTGACGATTTTCGGTACTTATTTTCCCAGTCAGCAAACATGGATAGAATTGTTCGGTTAGTAATTCTAAGCAAAATTCATATATATTTAGGGGGGGGTTTCCGATGGGTTGAGGCGGAAAATGCGTCAGAACATACGAATACACTGCCCTTTTTCCCCAGTGATAAAAATAGTTCTAGTAGAAAGAGGTATACTGAAGTTAAGTAAAAAAAATAGTCTGGCTAATCTGTGAGTATGGATAATATGTCTGGCAGGTGAAAAACTGAAAAGTTTTCATCAAAAAAATTTCCCTCATTTTCGCAGTCATGAAAATTTATCAGATGATGGCCTATATTATAATAACAGCTTAAAATACAATCTGGCTAATGTGGAACACCCCTAAAGCCTTGCCAGACTCGTCTAATGATCGTCAGGCGCGCTGAATTCGGCACGTTTTTTTATATAAGTTTCATTTGTTATCTGTTAATACTGTTAATATGCGCCATTTAGCCACCCATACAGATATTGCATTTTTTTTATATAAAGTTTCATTTGTTATCTGCTAATAGTGCTAATACTGTTAATATGCGCCATTTAGCCAAAACAACTAATGCTAAAAAATAGCTGCTATTAAAATAGCAGCTATTTTTAACTGCTAATTGAAAGTGGCAGTAGCAGAAGTAGCTGCTAAACAAAAATAGCTGGTTCGACCCATCACTATAGTGTATATTGTCATATGGTAGTAAGAACGAACTCAAAATCCGAGTAACTGACAGAGATAGGTATACAAGGGACAGGGGTCTAGGCAGCTGCGCTCAGGTAACTCGCATTCTAGTGTCGTTACCTAAATACGCACGTGCTGCTATTCCACTCCTCGTTTAACTACCTGGCTTGTGAGCCTGGCAAGGCCTTCGTGATTGTAAATGTCAGCCAGACGTGTATTTTCTATGAAATTATAGTATAATCTATCATGTGGCAAATTTTCAAGTCAGGGAAAATAAGAGCAAAAATTTTCTATTTTTCCCATTTTGAAGATGCCGCCAGACTCATTTGCCAATTTCTTAAATGAGCCAGACTTATTTTTAATTACAGTTTAGAATTGTATCAATTTATGTGCTAAATTTCAAGCCTGGCAAAATAAGGGTTACGGATCCGCAAAATTCGTCAAGTTTTGAAATCCGCAAATTTTCAGCCAGACTCACTTTCCGCTATCTGAGATAAGCCAGACTGCTATTTTCATAAACTTTATGTTCCACTTTAGTAAATGTAAAATATTTATGACTGGGAAAATAAGTGGACTTGCATTGTGTTTTTATTTTTTGAATCCATCCAAAAATTTTAGACAGACTCAAAAATTCTTGTTTTTTGTCACTAAGAGAACAGATTAATTCATATACACCGACTGGGAAAATAAGTACGAAAAAATTTAACTGCCTCCTGGACTATTATTAATGTTGTCAAAATTTATTTTGCTGCATCTTTAATGTTTCATTTTAAAGCAAAAATCGATAAATTCGTATTTACATAGCAAAATCCGATAAATCCAGCAAGAAAAGTTAAAAAAAAATAAATAAATAAAGTAGCATTGTTCTTATTTTTTGGTTTTATATTCTACAGCCTAGAAGATATTTTTTGACTTAAAAAGAACAAAAAAAGACTTATTGGTTTTTGCTTGAGAAGTTTTTTGTAATTTCCCACAAATTTGTGTGTGTGGATTTATCGGGGTTTGCGGGCGAGCGCCTCATTTCCAATATGGCGCGCGAGCGGAAACGCCCCATGGTCGAAAAGTCAGAATATTGATTAGCATATCAAACTGAAAAACTATGTCAAGTACAAACTTTCCTTGGCCTTTTGCAGAAGCTATTTGAAAAAGGCTGGATCTAGTGCAGGGGTGTCCAACTTTAGGCTGGACAAACAATAGCTACTTGCGTATTAAAAACGCAAAGTTCCTCATTGTCTCTCGAGAGAGATGAGCAATGCTAGTAAAAGTACGGCAAATTCTTGAGAGCGACAACGGCACTTTGCACTTGAATTACATACGTGATTTTATCCAACGATTATTTGAAAATATCAAAGTAAAAGAACTAATTACGTTGAATTTTGGAAAATATGTAAAACTCTACTTAATATAAATATTAACAGCGCATTCTTTACAACTAGTACAATTCATGCTTGACGATAATAAGTTTGAATCAGTTGAATTTATGCTCACTTCTTGGTTATGAATCCCTGCAATTATATTTCCACCAAGAATATTTGAAGAAATTCTCAAAAAAGGGCTCGACCTTACAAAAGGTAATGTAGTTCTATTTTGTTCAATATGTTGTTAGGACCTATGCTAAAAGTAAGAATCCAAGTTTGCAGCTTCGAAAAACGTGTGCGAATTGCGCAATGCCCAAGAAACCGCGAAATTTTTGCATTTGTTTCGGTTTTTGCTCAATATCTGCTAAAATGTGCGTCCTACAGAAAATTCTTCTTTTTTTAAATAGGTTAAGTTTGCTACAACATATGTAGTTATTTTGATTGGAAATTACCTCATCCATCTATCAGCCCCCTTCGTTTTATCCATGACTTATGGGACACCCTGTATGTCGATTTTTTATATGTCGTAGATAAAATAAATTTTGATTTGCCTCAGGCGGGCCCCACCAAATTCGTCCTTTATAATAATTCTAATATATTTTTTGTCATGGAATTATCTTAAATAAAAATAGTAATAAAAATCATTAGAATTAACTTGCTCCAAAATATATAACTTAAAACATCGTTGGTTTCAAACATATTTCTAGTTTAGGAATATCTATTTTCACATAACAGCATTAAACGGCGATTGGACACCCCTGATCGGATGCCTTTTAGAATTTGCTTTTTATCTGTTTACTTCTTCAGATGAAATAAGTTACTGTACTCGTTTCAAGATAGTTGCAATATTATTTCTACATACTAAATAGGAAACATGTATTGAAGCTCATTATATTATTATTACATTTAATAGCTATTGAATTAATAGGCGACTTCATATAGTTTTTTTTATTTCATTAGAATATGGATAGTGGATAGTACTACTTTTTACTAGGCAGCTGGGTCACAATGGAGGGCCCTTTGTGCCTAAGGATGTACAGTTTACCGTGGGCTCCAAACCACGGTTTTCAGCCACCAGCTTTAACCCACCCTGGGGTCAACCACCACCTTACTGGCGGTTGAACCGATCTGTGGTTATCACGTGGACAGCCACAGGGGTTATCCCCGCCTTACTTAACAGGTTAATGGCCCGGAATCGTCTCTGTTGATAGCCTACCGAATTTTAGATGGAATATTTGGGTTACCCATCCAAATGTCAGACTCTACTAATCGACTGTCAAAATATAAACCAGTGATCGTCCTCTCCTTCATTAGAGTATTTATTTATACGAAAAAATCGCCAAACACCAACCATTATATCGCAAAATTTAACTTCTAACGTATAATTAAATTTGTCATCGTCACCTATTAATTTCAAACGAGTCAATAGACGTGGTAATGACTGTAACGTCACACCATGTGTCGAAGAAACACCAAACAAATATCGAATATGTTCCCGTAGTCTGAGTGACTCTACAGCTGTAGCGACATATGTTAACGCACTGTTTGATGTAACAGCGGCGCGTAAGAATGTTTAAATTATGCAGAAGATAATCAGACGAAGATATATGTGATATAAAATCCCAAAAATAAAACAAGAAAAAATTTGCATCCACTTCAGATAATTTTTCATCAAAAATAGGGAAAAATTATTGGCGGGCAAACATAACTCTGTGCAATCGTAGATAAATACTGAAAAATATAAAACATTTGACCGATCTCCTTTAATTTGAATATCTAGGGGTCCTTTTATAAATATATTATACGTTTTTATTACTTTTCGGGTAGTTTACTCATGCAAGAAAATCTAAAATCTTAATTTTTTCAAAAACGGCTTTCACGACTTTACTCCAATTAGTAAATTGCAGTACATTGCAGACCTAATAATATGCTAATATGTAGTATCTTATTCCTTTTTGCAAAATACTGATTTATAATTTATGATTTACAATTTTCGCTTCTATGTTAGCGATAAAAAAAAACAATTTTCATTTTTGTTTTTGTAAAGTAATGAATTTATCTTAACACTGCAACTCTTTTTAACTTTCTTTCTTGACTTTTCTAACAGATATAAATTGCAAAAGATAAAAATTAAACGTATTTGAAACTATATTTTAAAAATGTTGCACACTAATTGTAAATAATAAATGAGCTTCAATACACTTTAAAAAATACTCTTCGAAAGAATGTAGTAATTATTTTCACAAAATGTATGTGTTCAAGTGCAATAAATTTGCTATCTGGTGCTAGATATATGGATTTCCCAACTATTAGTTAGTTGGGTTACAATATTGACACATCATCTTTTGAAGAACTGATGTGAGTTGTTACAGTATTTGTGTTAAGAATAGTTGACGATAGTTCAAGAAAATTTAATTCAAAATGTACACGATTAAACAGGTAATTATAATTTTAGGTAGATGAAATTATGTCGAAGTGGGATGTAGTTTACAAAACAAGATGAATTCAACTGAACACTACACTTAATTTCCTTATTATTTGAGTGTAGGGGTTAGAATCTATTGGTGTTTGTACAAACTACTTTATCCTTTAAAGAAAAATTTGTGGTCCACGAGGTTTCGACTTCCCCCAATCCTTTTAATTGCTAGTATTTCTTGAGTATTTTAAAAACTGAAATTCTCTCATAAAATAATAAACATATGAAATTGCATTTCAAATTTGTCATTGGAAATGATAATGAAATATTGACAATTGTGCAACAAGTATATAAAGTGGTACATTTTTCACGAATGGGAAGTATGACTCATGAGTGAAAAGAAAACACTTTATGGGATATACTTCATACAATATTTTTTCTACGACTATCCTTAATTTCCATATTTACTTTTTTCACCGGGTACTATAAATGTATGTATTATTTACAAAAAAAAATGATAAAAAAGTACGTATTTTTAAAAATCGCGGAAAAAAAAATTATTTTAATATATTATATATTATATATTATATATTATATATTATATATTATATATTATATATTATATATTATATATTATATATTATATATTATATATTATATATTATATATTATATATTATATATTATATATTATATATTATATATTATATATTATATATTATATATTATATATAATATATAATATATAATATAATATATAATATATAATATATAATATATTATATATAATATATTATATATTATATATTATATATTATATATTATATATTATATATTATATATTATATATTATATATTATATATTATATATTATATATTATATATTATATATTATATATTATATATTATATATTATATATTATATATTATATATTATATATTATATATTATATATTATATATTATATATTATATATTATATATTATATATTATATATTATATATTATATATTATATATTATATATTATATATTATATATTATATATTATATATTATATATTATATATTTATATATTATATATTATATATTATATATTATATATTATATATTATATATTATATATTATATATTATATATTATATATTATATATTATATATTATATATATATTATATATTATATATTATATATTATATATTATATATTATATATTATATATTATATATTATATATTATATATTATATATTACATACTATATATTATATATATTATATATT